>JAZHEH010001076.1:0-1200000 GCA_036589455.1 Ateles fusciceps
AAAGTCGAGAGCAAGGGCCCTAGAGACAAGATGGCTTGTTTCAGATTCCTCCGCAGAGCCTTCTCTGCTCCCTGACCTTAGATAAATAAAATATCTACCTCTTGGAGCCTCTAGTTTCACTGGTAGTAAAATAGAGGAGTTGTGGCAAGGCTGAAATAAGTCATTCCACAAAAAATTCCTGGGACTCATTGGCACATATTCAATAACCAATAAATATTAACTCTGTCATGCTGATTTCCAGGGAGAGCCAGGGTTTCAGACTCTGTCTAGAATGTGCTTTGCAAAGACACACTCTATCCCTTGGTAAACTTCCTTGCCCCTCCACTTGGCTAACACCTTCGAAAGGCATGTTTTTTCAGGGCCCTTGTAGAGGGTGTAGACGAATCAACTAGTAAAAAAATCAGAGAGAATCAGTGGCACCTTGTCCATATATGAAAGGTAGCATTTATACTATGAAATTATATGGATTTTAAAGGAAGAGTCATGCCAGAGGAGTCTCCGTTTTAAAGCTATTTAAATAAAGCTGTGTCAAGCAGAGAAATGACAGCTATCACCATTCAAAATTCCATAAGGCACACTTTGCCAAAACTCCAGGTTACTAAAGATGAAATTGATACTATCTTTCTGAAGACAGAAATCCTAGAGAAAATGAACAAACACACCAAAAATTTAAAAAAAATTTTTTTTAAGCCTGCTTCTTTATGCCTGTTGCCTGTCTGTAGCTGTTAGGGCTTATTTAACACTTAAATGCTGTTAAAAAAAAAAAAAAAAGGACAAATCAGGTTTCATAAACTGATCTGTGTGGCTTATAAAATGATAACCCTTCAGTCTACGAGTTTGCAGCTTGGATTCTGATCTTAAATTCTGCCACTCTAAATTATTATAATCTAGGCCAGGTGTGGTGGCGCACGCCTGTAATCCCAGGACTTTGAGAGGCCGAGATGGGCGGATCACAAGGTCAGGAGTTTGAGACCAACCTGACCAACATGGTGAAACCCCGTCTCTACTAAAAATACAAAAATTAGCTGGGTTTGGTGGTGCACACCTATAATCCCAGCTACTCGGGAGGCTGAGGCAGCAGAATTGCTTGAATCCAGGAGGCAGAGGTTGCAGTGAGTCGAGATTACGCCACTGCACTCCAGCCTGGGCAACAGAGCAAGATTCCATCTCTAAATAAATAAATACAAAATAAAATAAACATGTTATTATAATTGTAAACATGTTATTATAATTGTTAACATGTAAGGAAAGGGACAGAACCTTACCCTTAACTTTCTCTGGGCTCTCTTGTTTGCTTGAAGTAAGACTCTATTTAATACCTTCAGAATTTGCTTTTGCCTTGAAGCAATAGACAAGTGTGTGCTGCTCTGTTCTATATATGGGAACAGTGAGTACAGATAGAAGATTGAAAATTTCCTTTGAAGCTCAGTGTTACCAGTGCAAAGCCTCTCCCAAACACTGGAGCAGCAGGGACATGCAGCGTGACAGCTCCCAGCTTCTAACAGCTAACATATTAATTCTAGCCTGTGTTGGACTGAAGGTCAGAAATCGGATTTTGACCTTAGCACTAATGGGAATCCTGTGGGAATCCTGAGAGTGGCTGAATAAGTGCTGTAATATCACTAATAATTAATAATGATGATAATGTCCAAGGTTTCTTGTTTTAGTGCTTTTTAGCCCCCAAAGGCTTCAGTCACTTTGCAGACCAATTGTTTCACCCACTGTTGACCTGTAACCGACTCAGCCATGGAGTATTGACCTGTTGTCAAGAACACAGCCACATTTAGCTTGTTTAAGCATGAATTGAAGAAAGATACGTACTTGAAAATTAAAGTGTAAATTTTAGGTAGGCAGGTTATAATTATCCACTTGAAATCAAGCCAAGAAATGAAGCTTAAAACCCTTTCTTTTGTGAAAAGCACCCAGGCAACTTTCTGGACTCTAAACAGACGTCAGCTTTTCATCCCCTCTAACTCAGGGTTTCTCATTCTCAGTACTAATGACATCTTGGGCTGAGTGATTTTACACTGTGCTGGTGGTGGGGGGGTGGGGGCGGTGCTGTCCTGTGCATGACAGGATGTTTATAGCATCCCTGGCCTCTACCCACTAGATGCCAGTAACATACACACACATACACTCTCTCTCCCAGTGTGACAACTGAAAATGTCTCCTGACATCGCCAGATGTCTCCTGGGGAGGCAAAGCCACCCCCCAGTTGAAAACTGCTGTTCTAATTCCATATGTTTTCAAGGCAGTGGTATAGATGTTAGAAGCAGCTGCCTCACCAAACCCTTTATTTCTCTAAGTTGCTTGAAAGATTCCCGGTGAAAGAGAGACATTTATCTGCCAACAGCCTTGGGGAGTCAGAGAAACTATGGTTTAGGGCTGAAATTAGCTCCTCCTTCACCAAAAAAAAAAAAAAAAAAAAAAAAAACAAAGCAATAACACAACCCTAGACTATCAAACACCACCAGTTCTCTAAAAGTCTCTCTTCCTGGCATATCACTTCCCCTCAAAGTGGCTGCTTGAGATTATAACAGAATAGCACCGTGACAGCTTCAGGATCCCGGATGCCCACCTCTGAGACTTCTCGCGGTCAGAGTTCCCCCGCCCTTCTGGAATCTACAGCCTCTGTCAATGCCTAGAGGCACCGTGATAATTCCAGCTACCACCAAATCTGACCATGATCTTTTACCAGCAGCTTCTCACTCACCCAAATTATACCTCCAAACCCTCCAGGAACCTCAGCTCCAGGAGCTCCCCCTCACCGCCTGGCCGAGGCTGGTACCTCCGGACACCTTCTACACCCCAACGGAGGTGGCTTGTGAACATCTTCCACCACCGCTCATTGTAAGAAACATATTCTACATCATGAGCCCCTTGTCATTCACACTTACAAAAATACATTTTTTATTTTGAACTAATTTTAGACTTGTAGAAAAGTTGCAACAATAGTGCAAGAAATTTTTATATATCCCTCATCCAGCTTCCCTACTATTAACAACTTTTATAACCATAGTACAATTGTCATAATCAGGAAATCAATGTCGGTATGATACTATCAACCAAACTGAAGACACCAGCTTTCCACTGATGTCCCTTTTCAGTTCCAGGGTCATATTCAGGACCCTGCACGTTGCATTCAGCTGTCATGTCTATTTAGTCTCCTGTAGTCTGACTTTTTCCTCAGTCTTTCCTTGACTTTCATGACCTTGAGACTTTTTTTTTTTTTGAGACAGAGTCTCACTCTGTCATCTAGGTTGGAGTGCAATGGCACGATCTCAGCTCACTGCAACCTCCACCTCAAGGGTTAAAGCGGTTCTCCTGCCTCAGGCTCCCGAGTAGTTGGGATTACAGGTGCGTGCCACCACACCTGGCTAATTTTTTGTATTTGTAGCAGAGACAGGGTTTCACCATGTTAGTCAGGATGATCTCGATCTCCTGACCTCATGGTCCGCCCACCTTGGCCTCCCAAAGTGCTGAGATTACAGGCATGAGTCAACCTTCCCCAGGCGACCTTGACACTTTTGAAGCACTGTTTTGTTACATGTCCCTCCATTTTGGTTTGTATGATGTTTTTTTCATGATTGAACTGAGGTTATGCCTTTTTTAATTAAGAATGTCACAGAGATTATATTGTGCCACCCCAAAATATATTTTTTAAACAGAAGTTTCAGGAGACTACCTTTGCTACTTGAGATATGACATTTTTGTTGTTGTTGTTTTTATTTTGTTTTTTTGAGACAAGGTCTCACTCCGTCGCCCAGGCTGGAGTGCAGTGGTGCAATCTTGGCTCATTGCAACCTCTGCCTCCCAGGTTCAAGTGATTCTCCTACCTCAGCCTCCTGAGTAGCTGGGACTACGGGCGTGCACCACCAAGTCTGGCTAATGTTTGTAATTTTAGTAGAGATGAGGTTTCACCATGTTGGCCAGGCTCGTCTCCAACTCCTGACCTCAAGCAATCCGCCAACCTCGGCCTCCCAAAGTGCTGGGATTATAGGCATGAGCTACTACACCAGGTCTTATATATATACATGTACAAAAAATAGAGACAGTCTCATTATGTTGCCCAGGCTGCCATCACTCAGCCTCCCAAAGTGCTGGGATTACAGGCATGAGCCACAGTGCCCAGCCCACTCTGACATTTTCTATTATCCTTTGAAGTGCTGGTTTGACAACCATATTGGTTCAGAGCCCTCTAATGGTTTGGAAAACACTGCCCAAGGCCAGCTCTCTCCACTGGTTCTTTCTGGAATCTCTCTTCTCTGTGCCTAAATGACTCTGCACTGTCTTCGTTTTCTTCCCTCTCTGACCAGCAATTCCCTGTATGTTTCTGGAATTTCTGTCCTCCCCCTAGTCTGTCTGATCTTCTCTCACCACACTTATTTCCTCTGTGAACTGAGCCATCCTTTAAACTTTCCTCTCACCCAGGTGACCCCATTCTAAAGGCACTACTTCCAATCCAGTTAGCTTGTAAAGCCCCGAAGACTTTACTTCTCCAGCCTTTATGGAGCTCTTTCTTCTAGTACTAGGTGGCAATGAAAGTCGGTGATTATGATTATGGAGTTAGTCCTGCCTTTCCAACTAAACTGGGCTCCCAGGGTCCCAGCTCATAGTAAGTTGTCCTTATGCAGCGTTCTTGCTACATTTCTTTTCTTTCTTTCTCTTTCTTTCTTTTTCTTTCTCTTTCTCTCTCTTTTTCCTCTTTCTTCTTTTTCTTTCTTACTTCTCTCTCTCCCGTGTTCTCATCTGACGCTTGCTTCTCTCACTGTGACTGCTTAATATAGTTGGTCACTTTCACGTCCACACATTCTCTCATATACCCACAAGCACAGACGCACACATAGGCGCAAACACTAGTATAGTCTTTGTCTAAAGCAGGGGATAGGGAAATGTTCGCCAGAGAACAATCTGGCCACCCTAAGGGAACACAAAAGAAATCGAATGAGGCTTTGCTTTCTCTCTTTTAATGCCCGCGGACTGCAGAGCAACGCTCTAGCGTTATCTTGGCTCAGCAGCTCCGGGAACGGTCAGCGTTGGGGGCCAGGCTGGCGGGACATTTGGGCTCCCCCATACGTGGACCTCTGTTTGTTGCAAGATGGTTGGAAGAGTGTGCAAAGAAGACATCATGTTATGTCCTTGAAAGTTGAATGAAGAACCGGCTTGCGAAGGAGAAGCGCGCGCAGTCCCGGCGCGGCCCTCTCTGCTTGGTTCTCCGGGCGGGCCTTGGCCTGGCCTGCTGGTCGGGAGGGCTCGCGGGCCCCGCATTGCCGCGTGCCACCGGCAGGTGTCTCTTTCCTGGCTTGGGACCCTATTGTGAGTTCACCAAATGGAGGCGCGAGGAGGAGGGGACGGGCAGGGGAGGGGTGGCGGGAGCCGGAGCGGGCACCACCCCCTGCCCGCCCGCGCTCCGAGCGCACCGCAGCCCGGCCACGAGGCTGCCGGTCCTCACCTTTGAAACGCCAGCAGCTGCGCGCGCTGCAGCGGGCCGCGGAGAAAGCCACCTCGTCACGTGGGGGAGGAAATTCCTTGCCGGCCTCCAAACCTACTGGCTCCACTTGCTGGGGTTTTATGGCCAGGAGGGTCGGGTCACCTCTCAAACCCAAGATCAAAGGGCAGTGCAGGACCCATCACCCTGGGAAGTTTTCTCCCCTTTCCCGTCTTTCTCCTCCTCACCTTCTCAGAAAGGGTAGCGAAAGGGGCCTGCCACCCTACTGGCTTTCCCTTTTAGGGAATTTCCTAACTTGTCCTGTTTTGAAAGAGGCCCATATTATTGGGTGACGACGGCAGCCTGCTAGGCAGAAGTTAGGCCAGGAGCAGTCACTTTTATTATTTTATTCAACCAATGTCTACTGATCATCTCCCGGGTGCTAGGCACTGTAGAGGGGATTCAGTCGTGAGCAAGGACTCAGACCCTGCCTTGGCTACGCACATTAACGAAGAAATGAGTTATCAGGCAGCAAGGTGAATTCTAGTGCCCAGTACTTGAAAATTCAAGACACCGGAGCGGGGAAATCCTCTCTCATACCAAGCGTGCACACTTTGCCTCTGGTTAGAAGAGGAGTAATGCCAGGTTTGCATTTCTTTGGACCTTTTCGCTTCATTCAATAGTAACATTTGAAAAATCTTTACTGAGCTGCTGACTCTGGGACTGGAGCTATGCTAGATGCAGGGAATACTGTGACGGACAAAATTCCTTCCTGTCCTTAAGGAGCTTGCCGCCCAGCACAGATAGTAAGCCCGTAAATGCATAAGCAAGCAGACCCTAGTCTGTTACGTGTCTGGATCCCACTGATTGTGGGGCATAAGAAGAACCAGGACACAGGCTCTACGAATAGCACTGGGGTATGCGATCAGACCCAAAGCCCTGTCATGCAGAGTCACATAGGAAAGTCACTGTCTGGTGCTCATGACCAGGGAAGAATACCAGTTGTCCTCTCTCTTGGGATTAACAGAGGCATCCCAAATCATGATCTTGGGTCTGCTCTGCCTTCACTGATCCTGTTTCACTACAAATTTGTTTTCTGGGAAGTTGCTAGGAACTGGCGTCAAACATCCTCATACTTTCCTTCCCTTCTCATGAAACTGTTCTAGAATCTGGCGGATATCCCTTTGTCTACCTTTTTGTAGCTCAGTTTTTGTTGGGTTTTTGTTGTTCTTGTTGTTTGCTTGTTTTTAATGTGCTGACATTATGTTTGGACTTTTTTTTTTTTTTGCTTGCATTTTGAAATAAGTTTTTAAAATTCAGAATTCCAGGAAAGACTATTTTCTCACTTACTAGGTTAACAGAACACTAGTCATGTAGTTCTAACCTCATGGTTTTTAGGCAGCAAAAAATCTCATCACATAGCCAGAGAAATAATCACAAATTCCCACGACACACTTTGGGGCGGTATCACAGCTCCTGGCCTGCTTGAGGACTGTGGGAGTGAGTCAGCGCTGGAGATCTGAGCTGGAAGCTGCCTGGAGTCCTTCTGCACTGGTATTTTGTCCCTTTCCTGTAAGTCAAAAACACAGAGTCCTCTACAAACATTGTTATGTTTTTTGTTTGTCTGTTTTGCTTTATAAAACACCAGACCCCTGTTTAGTTTCCTCTGAGAGCTGTGTTAGTATTAAACATTTACTGCTATTAAAAAAAAATAGAAAATTTTGCCTCATTCAAAAAGCATTCCAGAATCTTGTTTACTCTTGTCTGTCTGTCCATACCAGGGTATGACTGACTATCTAAGTTGCCCTAGTAGTTACAATGGGAGAATTCATTTCCTTTCTCAGCTGTTGAGTGCTAAAATCATTCTCCTTGGAACAGATGCAATGTCTTATCTAGAAAGATACCGAGAAAGCAACATTTATGACTATTTATAAGGGTGGTGAGCACATTGGTCATGTAGATAAAAGAAAAATTGCATACATCCTGATCATTCTGAAGATGCCTTCGGAGTGATGCATACTTCTCATGAAACCAGAATCTTTATCTTCTAAATCTCACATAGTCCAAACCATGCTTCAGAAAATGGGCATAATTTCTATAAATTGAATCCAGGGTCACATTTAAAACATTAAAGGTATGTTCACATAGGAAAATTACTTCAGTAGACCGAATTTTAAAAATACTTTTTAGTAAGAAAGAAGTGGCTGACCTGTGACAATCTCATAAAATTTCGGAATAAGGAAAAGTCTTAAGTATCATCAAATTCAAAATCCCAACAGTACCCCTGACAAGTGGTTTTCTCAAATCTGTGGAAATACAATCAGTGGCAGGGACACCCCCAGTGACCCACCCTTTCCAACTCTTAGAAATGTTTTTTTCACAGAGCCTGAGATTCTGGAATCTCTTTTTCCTTCAGCACCCACTCATCATTCTATCCTGGCCATGTGGGAAAAACCTCTTCCACAAAGTAGCTCCTTCACGTGTTTGAATGCAGCTTTTAGCGGCTTTCCTTTTGTGGGTTTGCAGTACGGCCTCATTTTATTCCTTGGATCCATCAAAAATTGCTTATTCTGGCTGGGTGCAGCGGCTCATGCCGGTAATCTCAGCACTTAGGGAGGCCGAGGCAGGTGGATCATTTGAAGTCAGGAGTTAGAGACCAGCTTGGCCAACATGATGAAACCCACCCTCTACTAAAAATATAAAAATTAGCTGAACTTGGTGGTACATGCCTGTAATCCCAGCTATTCAGGAGGCTAAGGCAGGAGAATCGCTTGAACCTGGGAGGCAAAGGTTGCAGTGAGCCAGGGTCACACAACTGCACTCCGGCCTGGGTGACAGAGCAAGACATGGTCTGAAAAAAAAAATTGCTTATTGAGGGCCGGGCGCCATGGCTCATGCGGGTAATCTGTAATCCTAGCACTTTGGGAAGCCGAGGCAGGCAAATTGCTTGAGCTCAGGAGTTCGAGACTAGCCTGGGTGACACAGTGAAACCCTGTCTCTACAAAAAGTACAAAAAAATTAGCCGGGAGTGGTGGCAGATGCCTGTAGTCCCAGCTACTTGAGGATGTGAGGTGGGAGAAATGCTGGAACCCAGGAGGTCGAGGCTGCAGTGAGGCAAGATGGCGTACTGCACTCCAACCTGGGTGACAGAGACCCTATTTCAAAAAAAAAAAATTGCTTATTGTGTACCTAGGATGGCTGAAGAATGGAAGAGGAAAACAAAGCCACAGCCCTCCTGGAATGTATATTCTATTGAGGAAGACAGAAAATAAACAGTTAAATAGGTACATTTATAATGTAATGTCAGGTAGTGATAAATACATAGAAGGAAAAGCAAGGTAAAGAGACTGGGAATGATAGTGTTTCCTTAGATTGGGAGGTAAGAGAGGTCCTATTGAGGACATAACATTTGGACAAGGGCCTGACTTTCCAAAAAAATCTCTGAACTGAGGGGGATAAGCCAATGCCAATATCTAGGGAGAAAAACAAAGACCCTGCAATGACAAATGCCTGATGTCTGGGGAATATCAATGAGGCCAGCATGGAAACAGTGGAAAGGAAACAGTGAGGGAAAGAGGTAGGAAGGGAGCTCTGAGAGGTAGCCAGCAGCATCACACTTTGAAAGCAGGGACATGACACAATTCCAAGACCCTTTCCATTTTCATTGATATGTTCTCCTTATATTTTAGCTGGTCAGTCTCTGTAAAAGGTAGTCACTCAGAATTGCCTCCAGTACTCCAAGTGGGGTCTAACTGGCACAGAGTAAACTAGGACCATCCCCTTCTTTATTCTGGACATTATATTTCTTTTAACACAATCTGAGGCCTCTCGTCACATTTTAGAAAGTCATTTACTGAGTTTGCTGTTTTCTTTTGTATACTGCACTTTTTTTTCTTTAGACTGAGTCTCACTCTGTCACCCAGGCTGGACTTCAGTGGCACTATCTCTGCTCACTGCAACCTCCGCCTCCCAGATTCAAGCGATTCTCCTGCCTCAGCCTCCTGAATAGCTGGGATTACAGGTGCCCGCCACCACTAATTTTTGTATTTTTAGTAGAGACAGGGTTTCACCATATTGATCAGGCTGGTCTCAAAGTCCTGACCTCGTGATCTGCCTGCCTCAGCCTCCCAAAGTGCTGGGATTACAGGCATAAGCCACTGTGCCTGGCCACATACTGCACTCTTAAACTATACTTTCTATGCAGGTTTCTTCCACAGCCTCATCCTCTTGTCCTCTGGCCTAAGACCTATTGACATCAAGAAGCTTCAGGAAACCTCATCCTATAAATCAAGTGGTGGCTTACTCATAGCAAAGTCTTTACAGATACTTTTTTTCTTAAACGTGGGGCCTCACTATGTTACCCAGGCTGGACTCAAACTCCTAGACTCAAGCAATCCTCCCGCCTCAGCCTCCCAAATAGCTTGGACTATAGATGTGAGATACTGGGCCTGGTTCAGATATGTTTATGTATTTGCCTCATTCTGATGCCATTTAAATATGCCATGTTCCAAACATCATAAACTTCTTTAGATAGCTTTTAGGGGCCTGAATGTGGAATATTATCCTATTAAATTCTGTCTCATTAAATTTGACACATTGCTCCAGTCTTTTAAAATATTTTTGGACTCTGTTTCTAGCATCTTACTGTATAAACTATTCCTCTTATCTGTGTGTTAACAATAGATTTCACCAGCATGTGACTTACAACAATACTGTATTGAGTGAGGCTGAAGATAGAGCCCCATGGTGAGCCTGTAAAGAACCATGTCAAAGTGGAAATGGATCCATTGCCAAGACTTTTGGGAAATGGTTGTTCAACCAGCTAACTGCAAATCAATCTAATGGTACCATGATTTGCCCTACATCTCCCCATTAGCTACTTAACAAGAAAACTATAAAAGATTTTTGTCTAATGTCTTACTGAAATTTATATGCACTGCCTTGACCTTCTGCTCAACCATGCTGTCAAAGAAATTAAGTTCCACTTAAACTTTGAAGTTCGTATGTTCTTTGGAACTGCCCTTTTACCAACTCTAGACTTTTCCTCCCATTCTGGGGCTTGTCTAACAGCAGACACCAGCCACACCTGGAAGCATGCTTTTTTCTTTTCTACTGCAACTGTGCAATACACTTTTGTTTTCCTGAATGCATTACACATATAACTGAACAACTGAGTCAGGTGGGATCATCTGAATCATGTTTTAAATATACGGTGAACTGCTCAGTCATTCAACCAATCCAGTTATTGATCAACCCCTCCGTAAGTCTAATATTTCCAAAATGAAAAATCTTTCCGTAATACAAATGTAATACTTTTTTTTTTTTTTAATTTTGCAATGGAGTTTCATTCTTGTTGCCAGGCTGGAGTGCAGTGGCGCGATCTCGGCTCACTGCAACCTCTGCCTTACGGGTTCAAGAGATTCTCCTGCCTCAGCCTCCTGAATAGCTGGGATTATAGGCATGTGCCACCACGTCTAGCTAATTTTGCGTTTTTAGCAGAGATGAGGTTTCTCCATGTTGGTCAGGCTGGTCTCTAACTCCAGGCCTCAGGTGATCCACTAGCCTCGGCCTCCTGAAGTGCTGGGATTACAGATGTGAGCCACCACGCCCGGCACAAATGTAATACTTTCTAACATGGATTTTTGTTTACCTAGGCCGAGCTTTCCTAAAACATACCATACCTTTAAACACCATAACAGACTAGGGCTGCTGAAACTTAAATCACCAGTAAATCCAATACCTGGCACATGATGTTCTCCTGCCTAGAAATTCCTTAAGTCTTCAGACTCAGCAAAATAAATAGCAGGTTTAAAAAAAAAAACAAACGGTAGTTTATGTGAAGACAAACAAAAGCAGTTTCCATTTGGATTAATTTTACCTTGACCTTATATTATTTTTAAGTCATACTGTCTTTCCTTTGCAAGCTAGATCATAACCTTCATGAGGTCAAGGCCCATGTGTGTCTTGCCCTTCACTCTATTCCCAGAGTCAAGCATGATACCTGGCATATGTATAATAGGTGTTCAATAAATATGTCTTGAGCAGATAGAATGAGGAATAAATGAATGTATGTGTACAAAAATGCTACTTCATCTATTCCTCAAAAAAATCTCAGTTTTTTTAGCGGATCAACTGTAGATATGACCAATGTTTTCTCGAAAAAAATTGTGGGGGCAAAATCAGCATCTCAGATGCACGATATGGTTTGGCTCTGTGTCCCCACCCAAGTCTCATCTCAAATTGCAATTCCCATGTGTCAGGGGAGGAGTCTGGTGGGAGGTGATTGAATCACGGGGCCGGTTTCCTGCATGCTGTTCTCGTGATAGTGATTTCTCATGAGATCTGATGGTTTAAAAGTGTGGCATGCCTCCCCCAACCCCCTGCCTTGCTCTGTCTCTCTCCTGCCACCATGTAAGACGTGCCTTGCTTCCTCTTCCACCATGACTGTAAGTTTCCTGAGGCCTCCCCAGCCATGCAGAACAGCCAGTCAATTAAACCTCTTTTCCTTAAAAATTACCCAGTCTCAGGTAGTTTTATTAATATATAGCATTGTGGGAATCAACTGATATGGATGATTAAATAATAGTAATAATTTTTTTTAAAAAAAATTTTAACCTTTATTTTAGATTCAGGGTGTACATATGCAGATTTGTTAAATGGGTATATTGTGTGACACTGAGGTTTGGGGTACAAATGATCTCATCACCGAGGTTGTGAGCATGGTACCTAACAGGTAGTCTTTTAGCCCTTGACTCTCTCCCTTTCTCCCTCTAGTAGTCTCCAGTGTCTATTGTTTTCATCTTTATGTCCATGTGTACTCAATGTTTAGCTCCCACTTATAAGGGAGAAAATGCAGTATTCAGTTTTCTGGTCCTGTATTATTCACTTGGGCTAACAGCCTCCAGCTGCATCCATGTTGCTGCAAATAACATAATTTCATTCTTTTTTATGGCTGGGCAGTATTTCATGGTGTATGTGTACCACATTTTCTTTATCCAATCCACCATTGATGGGCCCCTAGATTGATTGCATGTCTTTGCTATTGTGAATAGTGCTGCAGTGAACATACCAGCACATGTGTCTTTTTGGTGGAATGATTAGTTTTCTTTTGGGCATATACCCAGTAATGGGACTGCTGGGTCAAATGGTAGTTCTTAGTTCTTTGAGGAATCTCCAAACTGCTTTCCACAGTGGCTGGACTAATTTATGTTCCCATCAACAATAGATAAGCATTACATTTTCTCTACAGCCTCAGCACCATCTGTTACTTTTTTTTTACTTTTTAATAATAGCCATTCTGACTAGAGTGGGATGGTATCTCCTTGTGGTTTTAACTTGCATCTCTCTAATTATTAGTGATGCTGAGTATGTTTTCATATTTGTTGGCTGCTTGTATGTCTTCTTTTGAGAAGCGTCTGTTCATGTCCTTTGCCCACTTTTTTTTTTTTTTTTGAGATGGAGTCTCGCTCTGTCTCCCAGGCTGGAGTGCAGTGGTGCGATCTCAGCTCACTGCAACCTCTACCTCCCGGGTTCAAGCGATTCTCCTGCCTCAGCCTCCCGAGTAGCTGGGACTGTAGGCGTGTGCCACCACACCGGGCTAATTTTTTGTATTTTTAGTAGAGACAGGGTTTCACCGTGTTAGCCAAGATGGTCTTGATCTCCTGACCTCGTGATCCACCTGCCTCGGACTCCCAAAGTGCTGGGATTACAGGGGTGAGCCATTGCGCCCGGCCCCTTTGCCCACTTTTTAATGGGGTTATTTTTTACTCATTGAATTGTTTAAATTCCTTACAGAGTCTGGATATTAGCTCCCTGTCAGATGCACAGTTTGTGAATATTTTCTCCCATTCTGTAGTTTGTTTACTCTGTTGATAGTTTCTTTTTCTGTGCAGAAGCTCTTTAAATAACACTGATAATCTTGAGCGGCAGTTCTCTAATGACCCCTTTATACTCTTAAAAACAGTTCAGAACCCCAAAGAGTTTTTGCTTATACAATATATATCCATCAATATTTACAGTATTAGAAATTAAATCAAAAATTATCTATTCATTTAAAATAACAACAAACCCATAATATATCAACATAATTAACATTTCATGAAAGACCTATTTTCCACAACAAAAAAGTTAGTGAGGAAAGTGGCATTGTTTTACACTTTTAAATGTGCTGAACGTCTGGCTTAGTAAGAGACAGCTAGATCCTCATGTCTGTTTCTGCATTCAGTCTGTGGTGATGCACATGGCACGTGCCTTCTGGAAAACTCCACTGTATACTCCTAAGAGAATGACAATGAAAGATGCAAACAATGTCTTGGTGTTATTATGAAAATCGTTTTGATCTGTGGGATCCTCTGAAAGGGTTTTGAGGACCACAGAGTAGACACTAGTTTGGGCTTTGAATGTCAGGAAGTTCGGAACGACATTTAGCAATCACTTCAGGCCTGGCATTACAGTCCTTTGCAGCTTTGCTCAATGGTAATCTGTTTGCGACTTGCCCTTGTTTTTTTGGTGTTAACAGCTCTTGGCCATATTTTCTCTGTGTTTTTATTAGATGTTGCTTCAAATCTTTTGGAAAGCAGGATGGGTGTTTAACAAGATAGGTAAGTGTGCGCATATGCTTACATAGATACATTTCCACACGAGTTTAAAATTATACTTTGATTTCATTTTCAATATCCACCTAGCAAACATACCTCAACAGGATGAAAATATATATGATAGTCACATAAAAGATTAAGACACTCCTCAGATCGTCTGAATGAGCTTTTTACACAAAGTCCAGAGGATAGGGGTTACATTGCAAGAAATCTACTATATAAAAAGATACAACTCTGGCCGGGTGTGGTGGCTCAGGCCTGTAATCCCAGCACTTTGGGAGGCTGAGGCAGGCAGATCACTTGAGGTCAGGAGTTCGAGACCAGCCTAGCCAACATGTTGAAACCCTGTCTCTACTAAAAATACAAAAATTAGCCAGGCGTGGTGGTGGGCACCTGTAATCCCAGCTACTCAGGAGGCTGAGGCAGGAGAATCACTTAAACCGGGGAGGCGGAGGTTGCGGTGAGCCGAGATCATGCCACTGTACTCCAGCCTTACCAACAGAGTGAGACTCTGTCTCAAAAAAAAAAAAAAAAAAAGATAACAGTTCCATGATAGACAATTTATCATCCAGGAAGTTAGGCAAATAGTCAAAATCTCTACAGTTCTCTCTTGAGAACTGTTTTCAAGCCCCCTACTTAGACATTGCCATTTTTCTGTATCAGTAACTAATTTGATTGAAGCCTGTAACACACATTTGAAATGTCTGCCCTCGACGCTCCTCTCTTCTTTCCTGGAGAATTGCCCTTCGGTCATGCATGAGGATGAGCGTGCCCCAGATGTGCCTGTCTCACAACACCCTCTCCAGGGCACACCTGATTGGATCAAGCTGTGCACCTGACCCAGGCTGGGACAACTAAATTCCCTCTCCCAGGAATTTAGTATTAGAATGGGGACAGCCACTCATCTCTCTTCAGGAGAGAAGATGCAGATGTGGTAGTTATTGAGAGGTTATCCTCCACCCAGCTACTCATGGAGAAGAAAGTGGATTGCAGAGATGTGAAACAGAGAAGAAAGCTGGAGAAGGTGGGCTGCCTAGGTTCCTAGCAGCTTCTCAGGTTACCTTGAGGCCAATCTGCCCTTGAACTTCATGAGATACTGCTATACTCTAATATGTCCCCTAATGCTTAAGTCAGCTCAAGTTGATTACTTGGAACCAAAAGGATTTAGACAAAGCCAAAACCATCTGTGAGGTTTTTTTTCTTTATAACCAGCTCCTGGGGAGCACTGTAGGTCCTAAATACACAATATTTACTTTCTGAAGCCTTCCATTAGGCAAAAACATCTCCCCATCCAAGGCTAACTAGATTAGGAAATAGCATTTTTTCCGGCTTTCTGTCCCCAGAGGGCAAATGCACAGATGACTGCAGTTAGCAATTGACTCTGTGGGTTAGTATTCGCCGAGGGCACACACCCAGGGACTTGAATGACAGAAATCCCAGGTGCCAGGGAGGAGACTGGCAATTATGCCTCCAATCACCTGCCTGTTCTGCAGCCCTCTAAATCACCACTGCCCGCCGCGGTGACCCTCAATGACTGGCAGGGCGAGCCATTTTTAAAGGGCCAATTTTTAACAGCTGGAAACAATAAACGTCGTGGGGAGGTGAAGATGCTGGGAGGACTGATTTCTCCCTCACCATCTTCAAAAGTCAAACAATGCTGGGTGTCATGGCAATAGCCACAGAAAGTCAGCACAGCTCCTGCCATGGAGCAGCTGTGTGATGGTGGCTTCCCCCAATCCCCCCTCCCCTGGGCCTCAGTTCTTACAGCTGCAAAATGAGGCGGTAGAATGAGATGCTCTTTAATATCCCTTTCATCTTCAACTTTCTACAATCTTTGTAAGCTGGAAAGATTTACACAGAACTTCATCTTGATTTTATTACTTGTAGTTCATCTTCTTGTGACAGAGCCAGCAGCAGCTCCTGCATGTGAAAGTAAGTGGCGCTCGCTCGCTCTCTCTCTCAGTTGATTTAAGAGGTGGTGAAAACCCAAAGTACCTCCTTCAGAGTTCTGCCATAGCCAGGCCTGAAGCTCCCCTGCCCCAGAGCCAGACCTGGGATCCAGGTATCATTTATCTAGGTCAAAAGGCAAACACATACATCGTCCATTGTTTTCCCAGAGCATATTAGCCTGGACTTGCCTCTGGAGTCCCTAGGAATGACACTAGGCATGTGATCCAGCAGAGGCCAGGAAAGGTCTCGGGCAGAGGGCGCTCTGGCGGCAGACAGGCCTGGGCCATTGACCCAGTAGTGGGTGCCAGGCAGCCTGTGAGTGGCAGGAAGCTCCCAGCTGGGGACCAGCCCTGAGCCAACTGCGTGCTGTTCAGCAGGGTATTGGGTTGTCAGCTCCAGGCACTACCCTAAGCTTTGCTTCATTTTGCTCACCAGATTCTCTTGCTCCTCTTCAGAGTGCCCAGCAGGAAGGAAGAGAGTCTCTAACCACCCTCCAGGGCCCCCTCCACAATATAAGAAAAGCCTAATATTAGGCCCCAGTAGGAGGAAGAATTCTTTAGCAGCAGCCTTGGCCCTAGCTTCTATCTTCTAGGCTGTCAAAAGACGAAGGATAGTTGGCCATGCTGGAGAAAATGGCCATTCTGTTGTGAATGAAGCAGCTGCCCAGAAGCACTGAACCCCACCCCGCCCCACCATGGCCCTTCCTTTGTAGGAGTTGTTGGGCCGAGCCAGCTTCCTTCTTCACTTGGTTGTCAGCCTGAGGAGCCACAGATCCACTGTCCCCACGCCCCAAAACAAGGCTTGGGTGTTGGGTCGTGTAGTAAGCCTTTTGGTGGCTTCAGTTCTTACCCTAAAAAAAAAAAAAAAATGGAGAAGGGATAACACAAGGAGATCCTCCTAGAGCTCCTATGGGATATTTAATTATCAATATGGCAGTTACATGAGTTTAGAAATAAATGAACTGTCAGATAGCACCCTAAGGTATTATCCCACCACACAGCCTCTTAAACACTGATTTCCTCTGTACTCTGTTGGAACATGTGTAGACATTTGATTTGAGAACCAGGCTTCCCACTGACTTCCTTAGTAGGCTGGGATGTCAAATCTTTCTCTCACTTTTGGGGAGAATTTAGGGTGTCTTCTGGGTTCGCATGAGTGTGTAGATGTTAAGTGGTAGTAAAAATAGCAACTGAACCAAAAAAAAAGAAAATCCTTAGTGGGATCTTGAAACCGTTTAAAAAGAAACTATCAGAGGGGCCTAACAGTATTAGGTGTGTTTCATAGTTGCTAAGGAGAAGCAGCAAAGGGACACACATTCATACTAGACCGAAGAATGTCCCCTCATCATTACTCCTGGACACCCACATCCTTAGGCTCCAGGTTAGGCCCTTTATAAAATATATGTGGGCCAGGAATCCCACGAATTCCCAGAAGAATGGAAATTTGGGGAATTGTTTTTAATACCATCGACTACTCCAGTAACTCTGCATACGGATACCAGCCTTGGGCACAGGGAATTTCCCTGAAGAACCACAAGGAGACTTGGGTTAACCAGAGACAACAGCTCCTCAAGGAGGAAGTCCAGGAATTCAGAAACTCCTGCGTCAGTAACGTCCTGAGGGGGTAAAGATCCGCTGTGTCCATGGTGAAATGTGAGAACTGTGAGCACATACGTATCCACCTGCTCCAAGCCTACTTGCCTATCCTCCAAACGCAGGGTCCCTTCACTCTGCGCCAAAGCTGAACCCTTTTGTCTTAGGCCTCCCAAATACGAAGTCGTCCCATAGCATTGAGTTTGGGAGTCCGAGGTTTGAGTCCTCAGTAGGCTGCAAAGAGCTGTGTGGTCACGGCCAAGACACTTAGCCCATCCAGGTCTCAGTCTTGCCGTGTGTAAAATGGGAGTAAGGAGGGCTCAGCTGTTCTAACGATTAAATGCAACAGAGTTGGCAAAGTTTTAGCACAGTGCCTACGCGTTAGCTGTTTCTGGTGTGCCTGCTGTAGCCCGGCTTGCCTCTGGAGACGCAGGCACTGTGCTCCCTGCACAGGGCCCACACCCTCATCCCCCTCTACAAGCCCTGGCAGAGGCGCGGGTCCCACTGAAGATCCGGATAGTGATCATCCTTTCTGGCAGCAGAAGTCTCGCCCCCTTTACTTCCCTGGGGCTTCTGTCGTCCAGGCCACCTTGGCGTTATCAAGGCTATTTGATCTTTACAGCCACCTCCCTCTGCACATGCGTCCAAATAGGAAATTCCGCTCTTAAGGAACCTTCCATCCATCCACCTGCCACCAGCACGAACCTGCTGTCTTGTTCTCTGGCCCCTGTCAGTCTCCTTTTTGCGCCCTCATTTTCCTGTCTAAAACAAAACGGATCGCTGCCCCTTTATCTGTTTTAAGTTTGAAGAGCATAATCTTCGTTAACCTGAGCAGAACGGAGCGCGCTGCCCACAGGGCTAGGGCAGGCGCACGGGCCCTTATGTAAGGCCGGGCCTTCCCGGGGGAAGAGCGAAGGCTCCGGGAAGGGGGAGCCGGGGCGGCGCGGCCCGGCTTCGAGGACCGCCCCCGGGGCGGGGAGTGGTGTGAGCGGCGGCGCTGCCAGCAAACTTTCCTCCTCTGAATTCTTGACCGAGAGCCTTGGAACCACATTCTGCCCAAATCTGTACACGCCGGAGCCAGCGAGCCGCCCGCCGCCCGGGGAGCGGAGTGGGGGAAAGAGGGGGTGGAGAGGGGGCGGGGAGGAGGTGGGGGAGGGCGGAGGAGGTGGAAAGGAGAGGAACAGGGGGAAGGAGGAGGGAGGGGAGTGGGGGGTGAGGCGGGAAGGAGGGGGAAGTGGGAGACTGGGGATGTGGGAGGGGAGAGAAGGTGGAGGTGGGGGCGGAAGGAGGAGGTGGGAGAGTGGAAAGCGGGGGCGGGCGGAGATTGGGGTAGAAAGTGGGGGAGGAGCGGGGAGGGCGAGCGCGGCGTGTGGACACGCGGCCCCGGGGAGCGGCGGGCGGGCGAGGCGAGTTCCTTAGTTTCTCCCAAGCCCGGGAGCTGTTGGACGGGTGGGAGCGCCTTGCTACCTAGAAGGCATCTTGGCGTTTCGCGAGCGCCGCAGAGCTTTTCTGCAGTCGCTAAATAAATAACTACCGACGCCGGCCACGCCCCGGCCCGCCCCTCCCCGCCCAGCCCAGCCCAGCCCAGCCCAGCCCAGCCCAGCCCAGCCCAGCGCAGACCAGCTCAGCTTCTCGGCCGGCGGCGGCGGTGGTGGCGGCGGCGGCGGCGGCGGCGCAGGCATGGTCCGGCGCCCGGGGAACTCGGCTCCGCGAGGCTTCCGAGAGTGGGGAAGCTGTTCTTCTTTGATGCTCTTTGGTTTTACAGTGGAAAACTACAATAAAAAAAAAAAAGCATAGCCATGAAAATAAATGAGATTAGAACCTGCCGGCTTCACTTCCTGGAGGCTTTTTGTTGTGTCTTGAAACTAGGATCTTTGCGGGTCATCCCTGTAAGTGCCTTTTTAATCCATTCACACGGATGCTTGTGCGTCTCTGCCGCGTTTAACATCGGTCAGCGGGTGACATTGCATTAATTTGCTCTGCTGATGATTTCTGCTTTGCTAGGTTAGCATTGCCTCGCTTGATGACACGTAATAAATGCACACACGTTGCAAAAATTAGGACACAGAGGGAGAGGCACCTTTTTAACTCTGCCATGAAATAGATAAGAAAATCTCTTCTAAAGCGATGCCAATGTTGGGAGAGTGGTTTATTATTTAGACTGTGGAGGTATTAAAAACAACAGCAAAACCTAATTAATTATTCCATAGCCATTCAACATAAAGTAACATGATAAAATCATTAAATAATAGCGATGATAAAACTCAATTCATTGTTCTAGACTTACTGTTTTAGAATGTTATCATGTCATGTATAGGAAATCACACATCATCTAGTTTTTGTGCACGTGTATGAGAGAGAGACAGACAGATATGGATAACTTCTGCGATAAACAGCAGGTTTAAGGCTTCAGTACAGAGAAGTCCCATCTAGAAAATGTCCAATACGATTACAGTAAAGCAGATACAATACAGAGTGTTATTAAACTGGAGGTTCTTCCCCCTGAGAGTTTACTCTATTTTCCTTTAAAATAAACTGGGGCAGCCTGGTGTAGTGACTTAACGCCTGTAATCCTAGCACTTTGGGAGGCCGAGGCAGTGGGGGATCATTTGAGTCCAGGAGTTCAAGACCAGCCTGGGCAACATAGCGACATTCCGTCTCTAAAAAAATACAAGATTAGCCGGGCATGGTGGTGCGCACCTAGTAGTCCCAGCTACTAGGGAAGCTGAGGAAGGAGGATGGCATGATGAGACAGAGAACAAAGAAACAGGCCCTGGCTCATTCCCTGGCAGGTCCTGGCCAGCATGCTGATTGATCCTGCAGCTCCATTAGATGCGCTGCCTAGGAAGTGGAGGCTGCAGTGAGCTGAGATAGCGCCACTGCACTCTAGCCAGACCTTGTCTCAGAAAAATGAAATAAACTGAAAGGCCGGGGGAATCATACATTTAAAATTGCCCAGTGCCCATTGAAGATCACTCAAAAACCAGAATGAGGCATCCTTATGGTGGGAAGGTAGGGTAATAGAAAGATGCAATTCCAATTTACAAAAATTTGGCCTTCAGGCCACATCTGATGCACTTGTATAAAATCAAAAGATGATGCAATGCATATTTTCCTAAATTAAACCAGAAATAGTGGTAGAGATACACCTTCATGCCAACAGATGCACAGACAGGTTCTGATGGAAACCATTTTCACTAAACCATATCCTGGTTACTTTACGTAGCTTAATGTCCTGGGATTTGTCTGTTCCCAACCAGAGGGTGCATGCTGGAGCTCCATGGGCCTGAACTTGTCTTGCAGACCTGTTTGTTTGGCCTGGGGGGTGTAGTTTAAACTTTCGAGTTAGTTATGGATATTTCAAAATCATGACGTTCCAGACGGAAAGCTGGCCTTTGGGCTTCTCTGAAACGAGAAGATGGGGGACACCCTGGGTGGGGCTGTTGGCTGGAGCCAACAGCAGTGTTAGGTGTGGGGGTGACAGTCTGCACCTCTCCAGCTGTCTTCCCCCACCTCTGCCTTCACTCTGTTAAAGCACTTGTCCACTCTGCACATGTGAATTTTCTAGTCCTGATTCAGACAAACCACTGCACCCAGTGCTTGCATTTACTAGGATTTTAAAAGTCATAGATGACTTTGACACTCTAGGATCTAGAATTATGTAATGTTATAACCTCAACTCTCGATTTCCAGAGACTCATTTAGGCAGATTCAACCAACAGAGGCTGACTGTGCATTTCCTGAAGACAGGCACAGCACAACGTCCTGGTTTCCTGGATTCTGCATTTCCCTAAGGTGCCGTGAGATGTAGGAGAGTCTCTGAAATTAAGCTCAGGATTTGGATCCCCAGTAGTTACTTGCCATGCAGTGTTAAGCAGGTCATATACTATCCCTGAGCTTGTTTCCTCAAACACAGATAGTTATAATCAAACTACCTCTGTGGATTATTGCATATTAAATTACTATATGTGTCTGCTGAGAGTTTACAGCAAATTTAAAAATAAATAAATTACTATATGTGAAAGTACCTTGAACAGTACCTGGCCCACAGTGCCCACCCAAAATAGTTGTTTGTCTTGCTCTTAGGATTTCAGTTTCTGGAGTTCAGTCAATGACAGCTCACTGCAGCCTCAACCTCCTGAGCTCAGTGATCTTCCCGGTCCAAGTACCTAGGATTACAGGTGTGTGGTGCCACCATGCCCACCTAATTTTAATTTTTTTTATTTGTGGAGACCAGGTCTCACTATGTTGCCCAGGCTGGTCCTTAACTCCTGGCCTCAAGCAATCCTCCTACCCCAGCCTCTCAAAGTGCTAGGATTACAGGCATGAGCCACAGTGCCCAGTTCTTGGATACCTGATTTACATTCCAGCTTCTGTCCTCTCATTCAGGATTTTGATGCAAGAAGTCCCGACGGGGCCTGAGGGTTGACATTTTAATGTTTAATCCTGGGGGGAGGAGTTCTCAGTCCACACTGTGACAGTGCCCATCCTGGATTGGCCACAGTTGTTCAAGTAGATGAGGCAGGAACAAAGAAATAGGCCCTGGCTGCTCCCCTGGCTGGTCCCGGCCAGCATGCTGATCCTGCAGCTCCATTGGATACACTGCCTGGATCCTAATTGTCTACTTATCAATTCATGTACATTTATTGAGCACCTACTAGAAACACAGTGAGGCAGGTACTTAGCATTCAAAGGTAGGTGAAGTGGTTCCTGTTCTCAGAGCACTTGGGAATGGAATACAAAGCCCAGGGCCTGGCATTGGATTCCAGTCCCTGCCTTTCCTACTACTCACCACTCAGTACCATCTCTAATGCCTTCTTCCCAAAGACAGTTGCTCCTCTCCACCCAGTGCCATGCATTCTCATCCCTTATTACTGTGTCTCAGATAACAGTTACTTTTGCATTACATGCCAACACTTAACATAGTACTGTTTAGGTGTTCATCACATACTTGTGGGACTTAATTTCCTGTGACAAATCTATCTTCTGAAACTTCAGCTTATGTTTATTCACTTATCAAATATTTATGGCCCAGGCCTGGTGGCTCACGCCTGTAATCCCAGCACTTTGGGAGGCCAAGGTGGGCAGATCACCTGAGGTCAGAAATTCGAGACCAGCCTGGCCAAAAGGGTGAAACCCGGTCTCTGCTAAAAATAAAAAAAATTAGCTGGGTGTGGTGGCGCATGCCTGTAATCCCAGCTACTCAGGAGGCTGAGGCAGGAGAATCACTTGAACCTGGGAAGTGGAGGTTGCAGTGAGCCAAGATCATGCCACTGCACTCCAGCCTGGATGACAAGAGGGAAACTTCATCTCAAAAAAAAAAAAAAAGTATGGATTCAAGTTGGGGCTTACACAAAAGTGAGGGGTGGTGAGGGGGGAATGTATGGAGCACCTTCTATAAGCCACACACTGGCCCAGAAGCTGGGGGATACAGCAGTGGACAAAATTACAATTCTTGCCCACATGGAGCTTTTAGTTGGGGAATGCAGGTCATATAAACATACTATTTTGAATTCTTACCTGTTCAGTTGTTTTCTGTATCCTGACATCTGCTGCAATCTTATTTGCTCTCTGACTCCCACCTTATTTTCCTGCCAGATGGACTTCTTTTCTAACCCTGGTCTGCACAGACTATGCTCAGGTGGTGATTTTATCTGTAGCTAGATAACTCTCTGCTTATCCTGTTACATTTTGATTCACAATGTCTGTGTTTCTTCCAGGCTTTGATCAAGATCAACCACTCATTTCCAAAATTCAGAAGCTTCCACAACAAGGTAACTTTTAAAATGCAACTTGTATATTCTCTTCTTACAGAATATTGCAGAGAACGCTTATTGAAGCCAAGTGACTGCTGTCCCATTTTTTGTTGTTCTAATACCGCTTTTCTTTTTAAGCTCCTTAGCTCTTATGCCAAATATAAAAATAACTCTGACTACTTTGCATTCATATTCCATAACTTATTTTGAGTAGTACCATTAATAATTTATTGTAAAAGATCATCTTACCTTTAAATATGTGATTTTTAAATAAGTTTTGCTGCCTTCTTACTGAACTTTTCATGTCATTCTGGGTATAATACTTGTTCTAAAGAAATTCAAGTCCAATTTTATAATTAAAATGACAGATTTCAGTATATTAAATAGTCTACAAAGTGAGTTATATCTGAAAATTCAAGTAAACAAGTATACATTTGTACTCTAATGTGACAACTTTTTGTGAAAATGCCTCAAACTATATTATTTCTATCCCTTTGCATGAGTGTAGTTGTATATTTAACCTCTACTCATTATCATCTTTGGCTCTCAGTTGATACATTTGATCATTTCCCATGTCTGAATTACTTCCTGTTGAGAACATGAACTGGATTAACAGAAATTCTTCAGGAAAAACATTCAAACACCAAGGATCTCACTTTGTGCTGTGAAATGCAAGATGAGCAATCTGATCTGAATATAGTATCAGTCTTCAGTCAGGCAACAGGTGAATGTGCATGTATATTCATTATACACATTATATACATTATACATTATACACATTATACACATTATAATCTGTAAGACCGGGGGCAGTGGCTCATATCTGTAACCCCAGCACTTTGGGAGGCCGACGTGGGCGGATGACTTGGGGTCAGGAGTTGGAGACCAGCCTGACCAACATGGTGAAACCCCGTCTCTACTAAAAATTCAAAAAAATAGCTGGGCGTGGTGGAGTGTGGCTGTAATCCAGCTACTTGGGAGCCGAGGCAAGAGAATTGCTTGAACCCAGGAGGCAGAGGCTGCAGTGAGCCGAAGTGGCGCCAGTGCACTCCAGCCTGGGCGCAGAGCGAGACTCCGGCTCAAAAACGAAGACAAAAATTATCATGTGTAGGATTGTGGATGATCACTCTAACTAACCAATGGCTAAGTTGCTTTGCTCAGCGTAAGTTCAAACTGCCACATCAGAATTTTATTTGAGTGTATTCATATGCAACTATTAAGAGTGTCCGTTACCGCGATGCATTCTGGGAAAGCAGCAGCACCAAATCCAAGATGGCGACCAGCAGCAGGCTGATGAAGGAGCTTGAAGAAATCCGCAACTGTAGAATGGAAAACTTCCGTAACATCCAGGTCGATGAAGCTAATTTATTTACTTGGCAAGGGCTTATTGTTCCTGACAACCCTCCGTATGATAAGGGGGCCTTCAGAATCGAAATCAACTTTCCAGCCGAGTACCCATTCAAACCACCGAAGATCACATTTAAAACAAAGATTTATCACCCGAACATCGACGAAAGGGGCAGGTCTGTCTGCCAGTCATTAGTGCTGAAAACTGGAAGCCAGCAACCAAAACCGAGCAAGTAATCCAGTCCCTCATAGCACTGGTGAATCACCCCCAGCCTGAGCACCCGCTTCGGGCTGACCTAGCTGAAGAATACTCTAAGGACCGTAAAAAATTCTGTAAGAATGCTGAAGAGTTTACAAGGAAATATGGGGAAAAGCGACCTGTGGACTAAGATCTGCCACGATTGTTTCCAGCAAGTGTGAGCAGAGACCCCGTGCAGTGCTTTTAGACACCCCTTAAAGCAGGACTCTGTAGAAATTCATACATGCCACCGCCTGGCGTTCCCTTGCGGCAGTTACTAACTTTCTACAGTTTTCTTAATCAAAAGTGGTCTAGGTAACCTGTAAAGAAAAGATGAAAAATTTAAGATGTTCTAAAAAAAATAAATGGCCATTAATAGATTGAGCTATACATCGGACCAGTTGGTGTTTTAAAATCATAAAATCTGGCTACCCTACCCTAAACAGGATGAGAGTTCAGACAGCAGAATGTTGACACAGGGTCCTACCAGAACCCAGGGTTTGCTTAGAGAACATGAAAAGAAAAGACTTCGTATGCTCTATTCCTTGCTTTTTTTTTTTTTTTGTGTGTGTGTGTGTGGGTAGAGATAAAAGATGGAATGAGAGTGGCCACAGGAATTGGTATTGGTTGTGGGCAATCCATTTTTGTTTTAATTGATGTTTCCAGTTAAACAGATTTGGATTGAAATAGCTGCGGGCAGGGCGCCGTGGCTCATACCTGTAACCCCAGCACTTTGGGAGGCCGGGGCAGGTGGATCACCTGAGGTCAGGAGTTCAAGACCAGCCTGGCCAACATGGTGAAACCCGTCTCTACTAAAAATAAAAAATAAATAAATAAAATTAGTCGGGCGTAGTAGCAGTCACCTGTAATCCCAGCTACTCAGGAGCCTGAGGCAGGATAATTCCTTGAACCCTGGAGGCAGAAGCTGCAGTGAGCCGAGATTGCACCATTGCACTCCAACCCGGGCAACAAGAGCAAAATCCGTTCCTGCTCCCCCCCGCCTCCAATAGATTTAAATACCTGGAGTGCACACCATAATTGGGGTGTCTTTAGGCTGAAATAGAAACAACAGAAGGTGAGGTGCCTTGGAGGGACTCAGATAGCATTAGTAAAGGGTATGAAACAAATGCAAATTTCACAAACAAAAAAAGTAGCTTTGCCACCTCTCATTTTTGCTGAGCCACTCTGGAGTGCTGCATCTTTTATCGTGCCTAGGCTGTCATCCTTAATGACCTTTTCATATTCTCCATCCCCCATCCCCCACTGCTTCTCCACTAAGGTCTTTTTGACAAGCTGCACTTTCCTGCTTTAGTAATTGGTGATAAAATTTGTCCTGCAGAACATACACATAGAGGATTGTTCACTCTCCTCCTTTTATGAAATAATTTTAGAAATTGAGCTGTTAATGGTTGTGTTTGAACACATTTTTTGGAACAAGAACTTTAATTAAAGGATCAAAACGCCCAAGCTCTTGCTTTTGACGAACTGAAGCCAGTGTCTATAATTTCTCATATCTAAAATCTATAGAAACTAGTTGTGTGATTCCAGGGATGCACGAGGTCCCTTGGATGTCTGAACAGAAGGGCGTGGGAGAGAGGGCCGCACCCCTGCAGTCTTGCTCTGCTGGTGTAGGGGGCAGCTGCCCACCCCCATCCACCCTGCACTGCAGGCTCCGGAGTCAGCAGATTAAGCATTTTATAGATTGTATTTTAAATACATATTTTAAACTTGTCAAGAAGATAAATCTATAGAAACTATCATTAGCCTGGCTTCTTTTCCGTTCAACTTGTAACGAAAGTTTGCCTTCTTGAGCTCTCTTTGTCATGTACACTAGGAGTAGCTCATGTGAATATCGTCAGTGAAGGGAAACCCACACATCTCGATGAGCAATGAGAAATCAGCATGTTAATATCCCAGGGATTTCTTCGCTGGGCATTGTCAAAGCCAGTGTCTTCATGGGAGACATATTTTCATTTCATTACTATATTTGATGCCTAAGCACTTAATAATCAGTTTATGACTACTAAACTTTAGAGGATCTTAGAATTTAACTGGCTCTAGAAAGTGGCAGAGAAACCTACACATGATTCCATGTCCTAACCCATAAGACATAAGCGATACTTGCTGAGGAGGGAAGGTGAGTCACTCTCCTCCTATAAGTCTGGGGGAATGTGTATGAGTCATTTTGTGCTTCTTTTTTCTTTATTTTATTTTATTTTTAGCATAATAAAGTACCAAGCAAAGAGTTGTCTTGTTTTTGTTTTGGAGAGTGAGGACTACTGGTGAGGGTAGATTCCTGAACTACCCCAGAGAACTGTAGTCAGGAACTTCCCAGCAGGCTCAGAGAGGAGCCATCAGCTGGAGGGAGAGAGGAAAGGCTTAGGAGAGGTAAGGCAAATAGAATTGCTTAACATGCAAAGGGTAAAATAGAGGCAGAATTTTTGTGCCCCAACAGGAGCAGGAAAACTGAGAAGATGTCAACCAACTTCTAAGTTTATTTTATTGATTCAAAGAAAATACAAAATTCAACCACAGCTAAACATTAAAAAGGGAAACTTTTCATTTAGAACCAATAGTTACCATGGGTTGATTAATAACATGAGCTGCCCTAAAGGTGGTATCCTAAACTGCTGGAGTGTGGAGGGAATAATCTTTTACAAGCTTTTATGTTCACTGGGTTGACTTGTGGTAGCTAGTGAAAACTGGATGATTTCCCCCCCTTAATCTAGAGGTGGACCATCTGGAAACACAGCAGAAGAGACTTCCAAAATGAATAAATGTCTCCTGCTGTTTGAAAAGTGAACCTTCTAATGGATGAAGAAACTGGCCAGGCAGGTATTCTGAGTCACTGGGTGATTCTCGACATGTCGTTCGAACTTTCTCCAACCTTAAGTGAAGTTAATGTTTTTCCTTCCACTGACTCATGATGGTGCCTTGGGGACAGAAGAAATGAATGTTAAAAATCCCAGTGCAAATTTCTAAAATGCCACAGGAAAAATCAGGTAGGAACCACTTGTGTGTGTGTGTGTGTGTGTGTGTGTGTGTGTGTGTGTGTGTGTGTGTGAAGTATAGCTGCTGTATAAAGACACACGGCACACAGCCTTCTTGGCTCAGAGGCAAAAATATTCATCTTTCTATAATTCAAAATCAAAAGTGGAACAACACCACGGAAGGTTTTAAGAAGGGAAGCAGAATGTCCTTTTAGACCAATGAGGTGAGTCATGTTCTTTTCTCATGTCTCTGGGAAAGATGTGATCAGCGTGAAGATGTTTTGTTGCTAATGCCTAGGTAGAGATCTCAGCCTTCGTGTCTCAGAAACATGTCTTCAGATGCAGTTTCACCTCTCTAAAAATGAGCTCTCCTATGGGAAGGTTTGGTTACTAGTATAATTATAGGCTTCTGAGGGTGCCCTGGCTGTGTCTCTTGTCCATTCCCAACTGTTGCTCCTTCTTTAAAATATATATATGTCATGCCTCTGCATGATCTGTTGACAGTACTGACTAGAATGCCTTTTCCTACTAGTGGGCCACATGCATAAAATAGTTCCCCAACACGGTTGTCGGAAGGGCCATCTCTGAAGCAGCATGTATACCAGCACTTAATGTTAGCATTTCTCACCACTTAGTGAACAAATGTAGTCACAAGTCAGGCTGGGATTCTAAGTTTTTAAAATTATTTATTTATTTTACAGGCAGGGTCTCTGTTGCCCAGGCTGGAGTGCAGTGGCATGATCATAGCTCACTGTAACCTTGATCTCCTGCCTCAGCCTCCAGAGTAGCTGGGACTACTACTGGTATGCCACCATGGCTGGCTAATTTATTTTAAAAGTTTTTTGTAGAGACAGGATCTCACTGTATTGTCCAGGCTGGTCTCGAACTTCTGGCCTCAAGTGATCGTCCTGCCTCAGCCTCCCAAAGCACTGGGATTACAGATGTGAGCCACCATGCCCAGCACAGGCTGAGATTCTAAAGACAGGCAGACAAGGGCCTTTGTTAGAAGGAAATATTCTAAAATTCTGCAAGCAAATGTGTGTTTTTCTTGTTGAGGACACCATACAACACACGTCTCCACTCATGCAAGACACTTGGAAATGGGCTTTGCCAGAGATATGTCCATAAGAAGTGAGATGCTAAGAAAGGTAGTTGACTGGCCTCAGTTGTGAGCAAGAGAAATAGGTCAACATTTCTGAACCACATAGAATACTGAGGAATTAGTGAGGTACAGAGACTCATGCCCAAGTCACCCACTACAGTTCAAAGGATACGCCTTTACACGTGGGAAGATGCTATACAGTGACTATTAGAAAAGGATAGAAGAGCTTAAAAGGGTTTTTTGTTTTCTGGTTTTTTTGTTTGGTTGGTTTTTTGGACTCACCAAAGTAGCCATTAGACCATCAAGTGTGAGAGATACACTTCAGAAAACACAAATGCCTATAATCCCAGCACTTTGGGAAGCCAAGGTGGGTGGATCACTTGAGCTCAAGTTCAAGACTAGCCTGGGCAACATAGTAAGACCCCTATCTCTACAAAAAACACGAAAAGGTTTGCCAGCCATGGTGGCTACATGAGAGGCTGAGGTGAGAAGATCGCTTGAGCCCAGGAGGTTTAGGATATAGTGGACCATGATTGTGCCATTATACCCAGCCTGGATGACAGAGCAGAGCAAGACCCTGTCTCAAAAAAAATAAAAATAAAAAATAAGGAAGAAGAAAAAAAGCAAAAGAAAACACAGATGCCTGCTTCTGTATTAAGATACTCTTTTATTCCTATGAAAAGCTTGAAGAACCAGAAATTTACTTTGTTTACTCTTTCATTAAGTTGTCCAACAAACTTTATTGAGCACCTACAATGACCAAAAGCTGCACTTGGGCCTGGAGATACAACTATAAAGGGGACCCGTACCCTGCCTTTGAGGAGTCTCCAGCCCTTACTCCGTTTTAGGCTCTGCATATGTAATTTCAGGCTAATCTGCACAGGTGGACCACCTATTTGGAACATGAGAATCAGAGACAAGTGGTTTCTTGAACTCATCAATAACCAATTTCACTAAAAATGCTGTGCCTAGATATGAGAGAGAATTCACATGACCTATTTCAAAAACCTCATTTAAAAATATACTTGGTGGCCAGGCATGGTGCTCACACCTGTACTCTCAGCACTTTGGTTGGCTGAGGTGGGAGGATCACTTGAGGCCAGGCATTCAAGACCAACCTGGACAACATAGCAAAACCCCATCTCTAAAAAAAAAAAGTTATCAAGGCATAGTGGTACTGCCTATAGTCTCAGCTACTCACGAGGCTAAGGCAGGAGCATCACCGGAGCCCAGAAATTTGAGGCTGCAGTGAGCTATGATGGCACCACTGCACTCCAGCCTAGGCAAAAGAGAGAGACCTTGTCTCTGGGAAACAAAACAAAAGCAACTCGGAAAACAAAAGTAAAGCAATGGACTTTTTTATTCTAAAGTGAGGTAATATTCCTGAACACCCATGTATTTTTCAATATCCACAACAGCAGAGCAGAACAGGTGAGGTTAAGGGAAGATGCCTGTTGGGGCCCCTTCTTTTCCATCTTTTTAGAATCAACCTCTCTTCTGTGTATTTGAGAAGTAGTCGAGGCCATCACCCCCAAGAGGCCAAAGAGGCCAATCCAACTGTAATGGATTCACACAGACTCACATAATCGGATAGACTTGGTGTTTTGTTTTGTTTTGTTGTATTGTTTGAGATGGAGTCTCGCTTTGTCACCCAAGCTGGAGTGCAGTGGCATAATCTCGCCTCACTGAAACCTCCACCTCCCCAGCTCAAGCAATTCTCATGCCTCAGCCTCCTGAGTAGCTGGGATTACGAGCGTGAGCCAGCACCTTGGCTAATTTTTGTATTTTTAGTAGAGATGAGGTGTCACCATTTTGGCCAGGCTGGTCTCAATCTCCTGACCTCAAGTGATCCTCCCACCTCGGCCTCCCAAAGTGCTGGGATTATAGGCATGAGCCACCATACCTGGCCAGACTTGGTTTTTACAGAGGAGTAAAAAGGCTTACAGATAATACGGCTGGCCAGAGTCTGGATATGGAGGCAAAAGTCCAGTTTTGGAATGAATCACCTGACATGTCCCCTTACTTTTCGGGCCCCAGGTTCCTCACTTGTGAAATGAGGGCATTGTGCTGGATGACGTCTGAGGTCCCTTCGCACGTTCCATTATTCCATGATGACAGTGGCATTCTGAAGCTTATTTTGCTATTTTAATTCATTGATTAGGTATTTCATCAATGATCAAAGTTGCTTCAGTGCTAAGATTAGAACAATTTTGGTGAGGCTTCAAAGTTAATAATTAATGCAAATAAATGAGCCATTTCACACCTCTAGTAGTATGCTCTCCTTTCAAACTCTCTACAGGAGAACAAATAAATAGCAAACAGCAATGAATTAATTCACAAGCAAAGATTATTTCTGGAAATTTAGGAAAGACAGACTCTTTTCTGTTTATATATACCTATTCTGTGTATAAATATGTGATCACATTTATAAATATACATATGTACCATTTTTCATTAAAAATATTCCCACATAGTAACATTATGATGCTAACACTTAATAATATTTATTGAGCATATACTGTGTGCTAAGCACTGCTAGGACTTCATAGACATTATGAATGATTACTTATTTTCATTTATTTCTTCTGTTTCCAGTCTTAATGCCACAGTTGATTTCTCAAAATATGGAGATTTACAAAATTTATTGTAAACATCTTATCTAGCAGGCACAACTGTTATCAGAGTGTAAGGAAATGACAGTTTCTAAAAAATACTCTCAATTTGTCTGAATTTTGATGAAGAACTTTCTAGAAATGTATTCATTTGAGCATATTTATCTGGGTTCAGGAATTTGTCTCCACAAAAACTTTCCTCTTCAGGACAGAGAGGAAAATCCTGGAGATTATGAAAAGGGAGACATTTCCATCCCTAGTGAGATCAGAAAATTTTTAAAATCTCAGTCAGCCTCAAGGAAAATTTCCTGGCAATGAGGTTTATATTTGATAAGTTGTGATATTTGAACTACATGCTTTGGAAACAGTTATAAAATAAACTTTCACATAACTGAGACAATTCAGGTGTGGTTCTTTTAATCTGGACCATATCAGAATTCATACTGGTACTGAAATTTCTTAGGACTACTAATTTCCATCTCCTTTGTGAGTGCAGAACTCTGAAAGCAGTGATGAAACATTTAGTAGCATAAGGGATGTGTTTCATATTATGATGATCATAAGGCTACATGTTTTCCCAAAATGTACAAATACAATGTGCCATATATTTTTTTTACTCTGCCTGCATATGGAAAACAGAAATACAAATTGTTTACTTTGGTGACAACAAATGCCATTCTCTTGCTTAGTGGCTTTTAATATCCTTTAACCAAAGAAAACATGCAGCCTGCCAAGATACTAGAATCTGGCCGAGCATGGTGGCTCACGCCTGTAGTACCAGCACTTTGGGAGGCCAAAGTGGGAGGATCACCTGAGGTCAGGAGTTCGAGACCAGCCTGGCCAACATGGTGAAACCCCATCTCTACTAAAAATATACAAAAATTAGCCAGGCGTGGTGGTGGGTGCCTGTAATCCCAGCTACTTGGGAGGCTGCGGCAGGAAAATCACTTGAACCCAGGAGGCAGAGGTTGCAGTGAGCAGAGATCACACCACTGCACTCCAGCCTGGGCAGCTGAGCAAGACTTCGTCACACATACACACACACAAAAAGGTACTAGAATCTGTATTAAATATAATAATGAGTTTCTTACTCTCTGCCTCCTTTCTCTCTCTCTTTTTTGGAGAAAAAGGAGGCTGAGAGTAAGAAACTCATTACTGTATTCTTGTGTTGTTGAACAAGAAATGGATAATGTCAGCTTTCCCATTGGCACCAGTAGTATTTGTTGCTGTTTCATAAGTAATTAAGGAAAGCAACTGAAGCATAAAGAAGCTAATTATTTATTACGGTCTTCTCCTCTACCGAATATCACTATAATCTTTAATATTAATGTCTTTCTTACAAGTGTAAGGTTGGAAAATTGAAGTCAGTGAGTTTCATTGATAAATTAAGCAGCTATGAAATGTTATCAGGTGACTAGCTGATCCTGATTTTATCATCAAACCAAAACAGTGTTTTGCTTAATTCATGCATTATCTAAATATTTATCTAAGTGCATGTCGACATATTCTTTTTTTGTTCTTTTTTGAGACAGAGTCTCGCTGTGTCATCAGGCTGGAATGCAGTGGCACAATCTTGGCTCACTGCAACCTCTACCTCCTGGGTTCAAGCGATTCTGCTGCTTCAGCCTCCCAAGTAGCTGGGACTACAGGTGCGTGCCACCATGCCCAGCTAATTTTTGTATTTTTAGTAAAGACGATGGTTCACCATGTTGGCCAGGACGGTCTCGATCTCCTGACCTTGTGATCCACCCACCTCAGCCTCCAGAAGTGCTGGGATTATAGGCTTGAGCCACCTCGCCTACATATTCTTAATTGTTGCAACACCTTCTTTAAGTGAATCTCTTTTAGGGACATAAGCAGTTTAAGCTTGTTCTCATAAGTCAAGTGCAAGTTTACCAATCAACAGTTCAACAACCAGTGTGGTATGGACAAGACAAGACCGACCGAGCCAGGACAGAGCAACAGCCGGAGTGATGGAGAAACTGTGCTCAGAAGCCAGCATAGCCAGGGCTGCCAATTTAGGCAATTCACAAAATAATTCAAAAGCCACAATCTGGGAGCCTAGAATCAGCAGAGAGATGTCCGATGTGGATATTGTCGGAAAGCGTGTACATTGTACGGCCAGAGTACGTCAGAAGAAACGTGGCTCTAGCCAGGCACGGTGGCTCACACCTGTAATCCTAGCACTTCGGGAGGTCGAGGTGGGTGGATCCCCTGAGGTCAGGAGTTCAAGAACAGCCTGGCCATCGTGGTAAAACCCCATCTTTAAAAAAAAAATTAAAAATAAAAAGTAAAAAAGAAACGTGATTCTAGTATGTTGCTCTTGAAACTCTGCAGGATGCAGGCAGGGATCGTTATGCAAATGGATGTCAAAGGACAGGACGCTCCTTGCCTGGTTCAGCTACCGTCTCCGTAAGAGGAGTGCATAAAACCCAAACACATAACGCACCTCTACCCACCCATAAACATCCTCACTGTAGGAGCATGAAGATACCTAACAGTTTTCAAGTCTCTCGATGGCCTTGTTGTGCAAATTAGTCTAAAACCACACGTGCAGAGGCTAAAGATGCGAACCATTTTCTCAAATGAGCACTACTTCTTTTCCATTGTTCTGGAATTGGTGACACCACCATCATCCTCTTCATTCCTGTAGAATCTTCTTGGACCCTGCCCTTATTGTCCATTTTGCCTGCCCCATGCTGACCCAGTCCCAGTGAATCTTTTAACTCCCATGGCAGGAACACCACAGAACACGTTGCCTAAAGCACCATTTATTTTTTGTTAGTTATTGTTTGAGACAGGGTGTCACTCTGTTGCCCAGGCTGGAGTGCAGTGGCATAATCTCAGTTCACTGCACCCTTGACTGCTCAGGCCCAAAGGATCCTCCCACCTCAGCCTCCTGAGTAGCTGGGACTATAGGCGTAGGCACTCCACCACACCTGGCTAATTTTTAGGTCTTGTAGAGATGAGGTTTTGCCATGTTGCTCAGACTGGTCTTGAACTCCTGGGCTCAAGCGATCAACCCGCCTTGCAACTTTGGCCTCCCAAAGTTCTGGGACTACAGACATGAGCCACAGCACCTGGCCTTTTGTGTGTGTGTGTGTGAGACAGGATCTTGCTCTGTTGCCCAGGCTAGAGTGCAGTGGTGTGAACTCAGCTCACTACAGCCTTGACCTCCTGGTCTCAGGCAATCTTCCCACCTCTGCCTCCCAACTACAGGTGTGAGCCACCACATCTGGATAACTTTATTTATTTTTTTGTAGAGACAGAGTCTCCCAGTGTTGCCCAGGCTGGTCTTGAATCTTGGACTCAAGCAGTCCTCCTGCCTGGGCCTCCTGAAGTGCTGGGATCACAGGTATGAGCCACTGCACCATTTCGTTTCCTGCTTGAGAAGCTACAGTGGCTTCTGTGTCACTTTAATAATTGCATCCTCCTTATGACCCTTTGCAGTCTCTAAAGGCAGGGCTCCTCTTCTGTACCTGAGCTAATCTATTTATTCCCTCCCTCCTGTGCCTGGCTTATCCCTGGGCCCAAGCCTCACCACTTGCTATTCTCTCTCCAAATTTGGATTTCTTCCCCCTCTCTTATCTTCAAACCTACTGTCACTTTTGAATTTGAAGACATGTTGCTTTGCACGCTGCTCTTCTTTGGGGCACATCTGTGAGCGCCTGCGTGTCTAAGAGGGAGTGCTCAGTGAGTACCCAGTGAATGCGGACGTTGTACGTGAATGACGATTGGGTGGGAGAGGCAGCTCAAGTGCAAAACTGGTATTTGCTTTTCAGTACAGAAAAATGTCATGATATTTTTCTGGCACACTATAGAGAAAATGCTTTATTGAAGCAAATTAATATATTTTAACTTTGTGTAGATGCAATGGGAATTACTTTTTAAATGGTGTATGGAGATAAAAGAAGTGGTTGAAAAGAACAATTTTTCAAATGAATGCGTCTAATGTCTCTCTTTGTCCCTTCCTAAAAGGAAGGGAATGAGAAATTTGTGAAGAGGATCACATACCATCACTTTTACACACTCACACACTGTGTGATTTTGGAGTAGGATTAGAAAAGTCAAATTCCATAGTCTAAAAGTAGAAAATAGTAGGAATTAGGGCTGGGTGCGGTGGCTCACGCTTGTAATACCAGCAATTTGGAAGGCCGAGGTGGGCGGGTTGCTTGAGTCCAGGAGTTAGAGACCAGGCTGGGCAACATGGTGAAACCCTGTCTCTACAAAAGATACAAAAATTAGCCGGGTGTGGTGGCCTGTGCCTGTAGTCCCAGCTACTTCGGAGGCTGAGACAGGAGAATTGCTTGACCACAGAAGGTCAAGGCTGTAGTGGGCGGTAATGGTGCCACTGCACGTCAGCCTGGATAACAAAGTGAGACCCTATCTCAAAAAAATAAAAATAAAAAAAAGAAGCTGGGCGAGGTGGCTCACGCCTGTAATCCCAGCACTTTGGGAGGCCGAGGCGGGCAGATCACGAGGTCAAGAGATCAAGACCATCCTGGCCAACACGGTGAAACCCCATCTCTACTAAAAATACAAAAAAATTAGCCGGGCCTGGTGGCACGTGCCTGTGGTCCCAGCTACTCGGGAGGCCGAGGCGGAAGAATCGTTTGAACCCAGGAGGCAGAGGTCGCAGTGAGCCGAGATTGTGCCACTGCACTCCAGCCTGGTGACCGAGCAAGACTCCATCTCAAAAAAAAAAAAAAAAAAAAAGAAAGGAAAAAAAAATAGTAGAAATTGATGAACAGGTTAGTTCAAAAGAGAGCTCCCAACTGCCCACTGGCCATATCCCAATTAAACTAACTTCCAGAAATAATTCTTCAAAAATACACTATCTATGCAAAGAATTCTTTATTAATAATATACATCAGGGTTTGGCAAACTATCTGTGGGCCAGATCCAGCCCGCCTCCAGTTTGGGTAACTACAAGTTGCTCAGAGTACAGCCAGGCTTGCTCTTTCTGGATTGCCGATGGCTGCTTCAAACTGCAATGATGGAGCTGAGCAGTTGTGATAGAGATCCTACAACTCATAACACTGAAAACCTAAGTTGAAGATTGAAAATGAACCTTGCAGGAAACTTTGCTGACCCTTGACCTACATGATATGAGGATATAGTGTGTAACTTGGCTGGAAGTGCCATTAACTTGCTTTCTCCAGTGGGAATGTAGCATGGTTGGGTACATTTATCCTGAAATAAGTGAGAGATCCAGGCCTCTCATGTGTGCTTCCCATCAGACACTCACCTAGGGCCTGGAATCTTCCCTGCTTTCTAAGGAAGCAGTAACCTCTGGTTACCAAGTAGAGTGATCAATTCCTCCTGGCTTTCCAGGACTGTCATGGTTTAAAAACAAAGTCTCACCTTCTGGGAAATCCCTCAGTCCTGGGCACACCAGGATGGTTGGTCACCCTGAGATATAAGGATAGATCACAGGGCCTCGGGCAGACTGACTTGAGCTCAAATCCCACTTCTGCGACTTCACGCCATGCAATCTTGGGCAAATCACTTTATCTCCCCCGAACCTCAGCTATCCTATCTATGTATTGGGACTGAGTCTATTTGAGGAGTTGTAAGGATTAAAGGAGATTATGGGCCGGGCACAGTGGCTCATGCCTATAATCCCAACACTTTGGGAGGCCAACGTGGGAGCATCGGATCACTTGAGGCCAGGAGTTTGAGACCAGCCTGGACAACATGGCAAGACCTTGTCTCTACAAAAAAGAAATAAAATTATGCACAGAAAAAGGGTTTACCTTGCACGTGATAGGCATTGACTAAATACTAGTTCCCTTTCTATCTTTTTGACCATCATTAGCTAAATTTTTTAAAAACTCAATCTTTAGCCAAAACTACTTTTTCATAAAACTATCAGAAGGAGAAAATTAGACCAGGCATGGTGGCTCATGCCTGTAATCCCAGCACTTTGGGAGGCCAAGGTGGGCAAATCACTTGAGGTAAGGAGTTTGAGACCAGCCCGTCCAACATGGTGAAACCCCATCTCTACTAAAAATACAAAAAAATTAGCTAGGCGTGGTGGTGCACACCTATAGTCCCAGCTGGAGGCTGAGGCACAAGAATCTCTTGAATCTGGGAGGGGGCGGTTGCAGTGAGCCGTGATCATGCCACTGCACTCCAGTCTAGGTGACAGAGTAAGACTCTGTTTCAAAAAAAAGAGGAAATGTAATTAAAGTAACTTTCGTACGCTCCTCATGTTCTAACGATGTCATTTTTTGCCCCTTATAAATACATACCTAATAAACAAATAACTTATTCTGCAATGCAGAAAGTAAACCATACACATAGAATTGCCTGATGACTCTTTTGTATTTTAGAGTCTGGAGACAAGTGGTTGTTTAATTCTGTTTGTCCAACTATGGATACACTGCAGAAGGGTTTGCTCTGCTCAACTAAAGTGGCACCTGGTGCCCCAGGCCCATGGCCAGATGCTGAACTCTGGGCAACAAGGGCGAGGGCCTTTTTCTAATCTAGCAGTTCATGCCTCGAACAGAAAATGTTGGACAGGAAGTTGATAGAGCCTGAGAGTGCTACCTCTCTCGTGATTCATCTAATGGATCAGTGTGACCCGAAGCACTAGGTTAACCAACAGGCTCATTAATTTTTAAAAGAGATTAGTAATAAACCAACATTGGTGTACAAATCCAATAGCAACCCACACACTTTCAAAAGTCCCCAGAATGAGATCAAAGGACAAATCAGCATCAGTTTCATTCCAACAATAGCATTTTGATTTAACATCCACTTTGTTGGCAGATGTGTAGGAATTAAATCATGTGTACTCCAATAGTAATTTATATTCTAAATCACACTGAAAAGCCTAGCTGGTCCTCAACAAATTCAATTTCCTTTAGACTGTAGCTATATGAGTTTGAAGAATCAAGTTTTTACTGGATGAACTGATCAAAGAAATCTAAAACTACCAGCATTTTAATGGAATATCCAGTTTCTTAGTAACTCTTTGGAATAGAACTAAATAATGCATACCTAATGTATCATAATGGTTCAAAATACCCACAATCATAGCTGGTTCCCAGTGAATTTAATTTACTTGAGCTTGTGGCCATATGGTTTTAGGAAATCAAACATCTTGCTTAATTAATTAGTCAAACCAGCCAAAACTTATAAATTCAGTGAAAAAATAATAATTGTTTGGCTAATTTGAGTGGCTAACGCAGCAAAGTGAGTCAAATTATTAGCTCGAAATACATACTTCCTTAATTTGATCTAAACTATAAACATCTGCTCTGTCTTTTTGGTTAGGATGACGCCAAAAAGCATTAGTTTCCAAACTTGGCTGAGCGTTAAGAATCACCAGGAACACTTTTAAAACTTCCAGAGCACAAGCCCCACCCCAGACCAAACCAGTCAGAATCCCTTGAGGCCAGGAGTTCGAGACCATCCTGGACAACATGGCAAGACCTTGTTGGATGGTTCCAATGTTTACAATTGAAGGAATTCCTTGAGGTCAGGAATTCAAGACCAGCATGGGCAATACAGCCAGACCCCATCTCAAAAAAAAAAAAAAAAAAAAAAGCAATAGCTAACAATTTATTAAGCTGTTACCAAATGCCAAGCATAATGGCAGGCGTTTTCCATGGATTATTTTATTAAATTCTCACACATACCAGTGAAACCTTATAAAGTCAGTATGATTATTATGCCCATTTGACAAATGGAGAAAGAGAGGCACAGGAGGTTGGGTACTTGCCCAGGGATACCCATACTAGCAAGTGGTCAAGTGAGAGTCGTCACAAATGCAGTCACTCCAAAGCTTTAACTTGGATTATTTTTTTAAAACTAGTGACTTAAAACTCAGCGCTTCCTTAGGTCTTTGTACTTCGTTATCTTATCTCTAAAGGACATTGGTTTATTTCACTTTTCTTTGTTTCTAGATGCCAAGGCCTCTCCAAACAGTACACGAAAGCAATTTCTCACGCCCCTGGCAAAGAGGTCGGCCTGGCTTTATGGATATGATAGGCGGAGTACTTAATATTCTGCATTAAGATCCTCTCTCTCAAGGGAATTTCTGGCAGGCTTAAAGCACTCATAGGCAGCAGAAAGGAAACCTGAAACACACATCCACCTGGAGGACACATACATATTTGCTGAAGCGAGTTTCAAATTTAATTGAAAAAGAAGAATACAGTTGTGCTCATTTACTGCAAATCTTATTTCATAAAATCTTCAGTGTTGACCTGTGAACTTGTATGGGTTGTTTAAAAACGCTGTATTTTTGGTTTTTGGTGTTTTTTTTTTTAGGCAGACCACTTAAGTATCACGTGTTACTGAATACCAGCTGAGTTCTTTTGTGGTTGTTGTTGTTTTGAGACAGTCTCACTCTGCTGCCCAGTGCAGTGGCCCGATCGTAGCTCACTGCACCCTTGACCTCCTGAGCTCAAACGATCCTCCCACCTCAGCCTCCTGAGTTGCTAGGACTATAGGCATGCACCATCATGCCCAGCTATTTTTCAAAACAAATTTTTGTAGAGATGGAGATCTCACTTTCTTGCCCAGGCTGGTCTCAAACTCCTAACCTCAAGCAATCCTCCTACCTCAGCCTCCCAAGGTTCTGGAATGGCACTTGTGAACCATTGCATCTGGCCCACCAGCTCAATTCTTAACATTTAAATTATGAATTTTTTGTTGCAGAACAAAACTGAAAAGAAGAAAGATGAAAATACGACACAACGTCACGGTCATTTGCCCCAGTTTCCTGTGTACAGCTCTGCTGCTGTACACTTATTTCTTAATCAGGTTTTGCCTCCCTTTTTCACATGAAAAGCTGAAAGAGGAGCTAAAACTGCCCTGAGAAGCTCCCCCCAGGACCTCGGGTGACCATCAGAGTGGAATGGGGCCTACCTCAGCAGTCTAGTTTCTTCATTCAGCCCTCTCGCCTCAGGAGAGCAGTTTGTCTCGCTCAGAGGAAGGAGTGGCCGCTCTGTCACATACCCTGTCAGGCCACGAGACTGGACCTACGGTATGTGCTCAGGGTTCCAGTTTCTGTAGTTTTGAGAGGGCCCAGAACTCTTTTCCACACCAGGGTGAACCCCAAGGAAGTGAATCCATGTCCTTGTGGAAGAGTAGGCCCCAAAGGCCAAGCATCAACCCTGTCAGTGCTGCCCGGAGAGCCGCCTGTGCCCTGCAGAACTCACACCCATGCAAGGGTGCACCCACTCAGCAAATGCCAGACACCCTCAGGAAGAACAAGACATCCTCCCCTTCAGCTTCCTTCCTGTCACCTTTCCACTTTCCTTTGGGGAAGGTGTGCCTGGGGTTACACACGGGCCGGGCCCCATCCCCTGTTCCCCTTGTGTGTGGCAGAGCAAGGGGGTGTGTTTTAAATACCTTTTAGAGGCTAGATTTCCTTTTTTTTTTCCGAGACAGAGTCTTACTCTGTCACCCAGGCTGTAGTGCAGTGCCATGATCTCGGCTCACTGCAACCTCCACCCCATCAGTTCAAGTGATTCTCCTGCCTCAGCCTCCCTAGTAGCTGGGATTACAGGCGTGCATCGCCGCACCCAGCTAATTTTTGTATTTTTAGTAGACACGGGGTTTCACCACGTTGGCCAGGCCGGTCTCAAACTCCTGACATCAGGTGATCTGCCCACGTTGGTCCCCCAAAGTGCTGGGATGACAGGCATGAGCCACCGTGCTCGGCCTAGGCTTCCTTCTTTAAAGACAAATTTCCAGTGGGACTCTGTAAGTATTCCTCATATTTTCACATTGAGGAGCGTGGTTAGAGGAGAAGGTGAGTCTTGTGTATGTAGCAGAGAACACAGGAGGGAAAAATGGTCACGAGATACCGAGAAAGGACAAAGCAAACCAGAAGGAAAAGGCCAGGCTCCAGGAGCGCAGAGGCTGGAGGAGATTCCTGCTTCCCCATGACTCCGCTCTGCACAGGCGGGGCAGTCACTCCTTCACCTCAGTGTCCCTGTTTGTGCAAATGAGGTGATTATTGGTGCCGACCTACTTCCCAGGCAGTTGTGAAGAAAAGTGGCAAACACTGAAGGGCGCACCCTCTCCTTCCCCACGCGCCCTGCCTCCCCCACGTGGGCACCCATACGGAAATAGCCGTAATTTGCACTGGCGAGTCCGCCCGCCTCGTCGGGGGTTCCGCTGAGCTGCTCACAAGGGCGTGCGGAGGCCCGCGGCCGGCCCTGGCCCCTGCGGTGGCACCAGCTGGCTGGCTTCCCGGGTGGCTACCTCCAGCTGCAGCTGTCGGTGCTATTTGCAGCAATCCACATCCTGAGAGCTGGACGCTGAGGCCCGCTCCCTGGAGGGCGGGAGTAAAATGCTGCAGCAGGGCAGTGAGGAGGAGATTACCAGGAAAACTGGGAGCCGAGTCAGGCTCGCTCTGGAGCAGGGAGAGGCCTGGGAAGTTGCAAGGCGCTGACCTGCAGGGTCTTGAGGAACTGTCGGCCTGGGCTGCCCCGGTGGGTCACTGAACGATAATCAGCCGCCAGTCCTCCTCTAAGCCAACCCAGATAGAGTCAGCAGGCAGAATGACGAATACAGTTTGAAAGGGAGCGACTTCCTCCCATTCTCTCCTTGGAAAGACCTTTCCAGACTCTCGAACCCACCCCTGACACATCACCCTGTTTTGTTACCTTTGTGGACCTGCGCAGCACCCGAAATGATCTGTCTAAAGTATGTGTGTGCTCGCTCATTGTTTTGTCTTCTCCGTGAAAATGGAAGCTCCTAGAAACTTCGTGAGGGAGGCCGCGGGTCCGCTTGGTTTACCTCTGCACCTCCAGGGCCAGAGCACAGTGCCCAGCGTTTGTAAATGAATGAAGGAGTCCCGTACTAGCACGCTGTCTACTCATCAATCAAGTAGTTGTTGGGTTTCTTACTTTTACCTTTGAAGATGTTATCTGCTACCTACGGGGAGGAACTGGACTATTTGAGGGTAACCGAATCATCCTCCCTGGGTTTATGTATTTTCCAACCCGTCACGTAGGGTCTGACAAAATATGAGTGGTCTTCACTGTTTCCTCTTGATGATGTCTGCCACTTGTCACTATTTAATGTAATCTCATGTCATTTAAAGAAAGTAAAATTAGGGGCCACGCACGGTGGCTCACGCCTGTAATATCAGCCACTCAGGAGGCTGAGGCAGGAGAATGGCTTGAACCCAGGAGGCAGAGGTTGTAGTAAGCCAAGACTGCGCCATTGCACTCCCGCCTGGGCAACAAGAGCAAAACTCCATCTCAAAAAAAAAAAAAGGAAAAGAAAGAAAGTAAAATTATAGGGTAACTAGAAAGTTACAGTAGTAAAACCTTAAGCATAATAATTTAGAAGATTTTCACCTATAAAGTAAGTCTGAGACTCAGTTCAGTTCAGCACATGTGACTTTTGGACAGATCCAATGTAGTCTGTTGTATTTAGAAAGAATTCAGACCTTTATAAGGAAGATTTCATGACATTAATGAAATTTATGTGTTAATGGAACTGAAGGACTTCACTCTGAAAGCAAGTGTTCACTAAAACCTAAATATTTTAAGAAGAAAATTAGTTGAAAATTTAAAAGCTTGTCAAAAGTGACAGTCATTTCTCTTCTTTTCTTTCTCTCCTTTTCTTTTCCTTTTTTAGCAATGGGGTCTCACTGTGCTGCCCAGGCTGGAGTACAGTGGCTATTCACAGGCACAATCATTGTATACTACATCCTGGAATTCCTGAGCTCAAGCAATCCTTCTGCCTCAGCCTCCCAAGTAGCTGGGACTACAGACACATACTACCACCCTCAGCAAAAGTGACAGTCATTTCTAATACAGACATCCACACCTGGACATACTGTGAAAATTATATTTATTGGACATCTTAGTGTCCGTTCTTTCCAAGATCTGAGTTCATAATGTTTTCTTCTATAATCGTAATGAAATGTCACCATTTCCGGCTAGCATTATACCAGATTCCTCTAGGCAACTGGGTAGTAGGGTATGCCAACCTAGGTTTTTGGAGATTACTTGTGTGCTGCTTGCTATTATGAACCAACATGTTAGAATTTGTAATTTGTCACAGAATAGAAAACTAGTTCACTCAAGAAGCACTTATTTATGAGCACCTACACAGCAGTCAAAAGAATTCTGAACCTTCTGGAACTGACAAAATTACTAGAGAAGTAAATGTTACCACATCACTTGAACATAGTCACAAACAATTACGCAATTTGAGCTGTGTTTTGACTCCTTCCCCTCCTGTCTTTTTTTTTTTTTTTTGGTGGTCGGGGAGGAGACAGAGTTTTGCTCTTGTTGCCCAGGCTGGAGTGCAATGGCGCGGTCTCAGCTCACTGCAACCTCCACCTTCCGGGTTCAAGTGATTCTCCTGCCTCAGACTCCTGAGTAGCTGGGATTAAAGGCATGCGCCACCATGCCTGGCTAATTTTTTGTAATTTTTTTTTTCTTTTGAGATAGTTTCGCTCTTGTTGCCCAGACTGGAATGCAGTGGCACGATCTCAGCTCACCGCAACCTCTGCCTTCTGGGTTCAAGTGATTCTCCTGCCTTGGCTTCCTGAGTAGCTGGGATTAAAGGCATGTGCCAGGTTCCAGGGCCCTTGCGTGGAGAATAAGCTTTAGAAATTCCTTTGGATTTCTGACAGTAGAAGCTACTCCTTGTAACTCTGTTGCTGTGAAATCACAACATAGCTCATTTAGCAGTAGAGCTGCCCATCTCCAGAAAAAAATGGTGTGAGGGTGGAATTATGCCTTGGGAAGTGAAGAAGAGAGGATTGCTTGAGACCGGGAATTCAAGATCAGCTTGAGTAACATAGGAAGACTGCTCTATAAACAATAATTAAAAAAAAAATTAGGGCTGGATGTGGTGGCTCACACCTGTAATCCCAGCACTTTGGGAGGCAGAGGCCAGTGGATCACAAGGTCAGGAGTTCAAGACCAGTCTGGTCAATATAGTGAAATCCCCGTCTCTACTAAAAATACAAAAAATTAGGTGGGTGTGATGGTGTGCACCTGTAATCTCAGCTACTTGGGAGGCTGAGGCAGGAGAATCATGTGAATCCAGGAGGCAGAGGTTGCAGTGAGCCGAGATCATGACATTGCACTCCAGCCCTGACAACAGTGTGAGACTCCGTCTCAAAAAAAAAAAAAAAAATTAGTCAGGGATAGTGGTGCATGCCCGTAGTCCTACCTACTTCCTACTTGAGAGGCTGAGGCAGGAGGATTGCTTGAGCCCAGGAAGTTTAAGCTGTAGTGAGCCATGATCGTGCCACTGCACTATAGCGTGGGTGACAGAGCAAGACCCTGTCTCATAAAAAAAATAATAATAATAAATAACATCCAAAAAGAGTTATTCATAATGAAACAAAATGGAAATATTTTGATGATTTTTTTAGTGCGATTTTAAGCATTGCTATTTTAAGCCTACTAGGACCTAAAGGTAAGAACAAATTAGATTTGGCCTAAAAATGAAGACATAGCAAAAAAGACAAAAGAAAAAAATAGTGTCTCTGTTTTTTTTTTTTCCAGGTCAGTGATTCTTTTTTGTTTCGTTTTGTTTTTCAGATGGAGTCTTGTCTCTTGCCCAGGCCAGAGTGCAATGGCATGATCTCAGCTCACTGCAACCTCTGTCTCCTGGGTTCAAGCAATTCTCCTGCCTCAGCCTCCTGAGTAGCTGGAATAACAGGCGTGCACCGCCAGGCATGGCTTTTTCTATTTTTTGTAGAGACAGGGTTTCACCATGTTGGCCAGGCTGGTCTCAAACTCCTGGCCTCAAGTGATCTGTTTGCCTTGGCCTCCCAAAGTGCTGAGATTACCGGCGTGAGCTGCCGTGCCCAGCCTGGGTCAGTTGATTCTTAAATACAGTTATTTAAAAACCTTTAGGGCCTTAACACTTTTATTAAAAATTTCCAAGTTTTACATTTATATTTAATATAGCTATTGTACAATAATATCTCCATCTAATTTTTATCCTCTAATGGTACATTGTAATTGTCTATAGAAGCTCAATATATATAAATTCAGACATGAAACTTTGCAATATTGCCTTATAAAAGTTAGAGTTTTAAAAGAAACACGAGGCCGGGCGAGGTGGCTCACGCCTGTAATCCCAGCACTTTGGGAGGCCAAGGCAGGTGACCTCAAGTGTGAGGTCAGGAGGTTGAGATCGGCCTGGCCAACACGGTGAAAACCCATCTCTACTAAAAAATACAAAAATTAGCTGGGCATGGTGGCACATACCTGTATTCCCAGCTACGTGGGAGACTGAGACAGGAGAATTCGCTTGAACCCAAGAGGCGGAGGTTGTGGTGAGCGGAGATCGTGCTACTGCACTCCAGCCTAAGCAACAGAGCAAGACTCCATCTCAAGAAAAAAAAAGAAAAAAAGAAAAAAAACATTAAATTTACACTGCTTTTCAGTGACCTATGTAGGGTAAGAGCCAATACTCATCAGTGTAAGAAAAAGATTCCTATGGGATTGTCTAGAGGATAAATTATACATAATTAATTCAGTTTCATGTTGGCCTCTTGGCCACTGTTAAAGAAGACATGTATGCCTTGAAAGAATGTTGACCTATGTCTCGGTTTTAAAACAGTATGTGAAAATGTTATTTAACCTTATTTAAAGAAAAAAAATTCTGATACAATTACTAATTAGTAAGTTTTGGAGATTATGTAGGTTTTTCCAAAGTACAGTGACGAAAGCAAAAAAATCTCTAATGCTCTTGCAAAATTTTCAAAGTTTTTGTATCCATTCCAATTGATCTAGGCATTCACTTCTTGCAGTTCTGCAATTACTGGGATATAAAAGTTCTTTCTATTAATCTCCAGCCTGAAAAGTAGTAAGGTAACAGAAGGATAAAGGGAATGGACGTTTCAATCCAGTGGTTTTCCAGGTTTTTCAGGCTTTTTATCTGCTTGCTTTTGAAGGTTTACTCCTTTCACAATTCCCCCCCCACTGTTGTAGGCTTGAGCCTTTATCAAATCTTAGAAACCATGACCTTATATGTAAAATTGTCTGAATAGCCTTTTAAAAAGTTGTTACATTTGGGTGAAAACTTTCCAAAGGTAGCTTGGTAAAATTCACCACATTTGGCTCATGTTTTGATTCAGTGATTTCACTTTGAGGAATATATCTATATCCTAATAAAATAATTATGGGCAAAGGTGTGGGCCTAAAGAAAGGATAGTCATGTTAACCTTATGTGTAACAGTAAAAAACAGTAAACTATCTAAATGTCTAAAAACATGGAATTGATTGAATAATTTATGATATTTTACATTCATTCAATGGAATATCATGTATGCACTAAAACTAATGCCCAGCAAAATAAGAATGTATGGTGACATAAACTTTTTAACATTTATTTATTTTTATTTATTTATTTATTTATTTTGAGATGGAGTTTTGTTCTTGCTGCCCAGACTGGAATACAATGACCTGATCTTGGCTCACTGTAACCTCTGACTCCTGGGTTCAAGCGATTCTCCTGCTTCAGCCTCTCGAGTAGCTGGGATTACAGGCACCCGCCACTACACCCAGTTTATTTTTGTATTTTAGTAGAGACAGGGTTTCACCATGTTGGCCAGGCTGGTCTTGAACTCCTGACCTCAGGTGATCTCCCCACCTTAACCTCCCCAAGTGCTGGGATTACAGGCATGAGCCACTGTGCCCAGCTGACTTTTTTATTTTTTTAAAGACAGAGTCTTGCTCTGTCACCCAGGCTGAAGTGTAGTGACACCATCTCAGTTCACTGCAACCTCTGCCTCCCAGGTTCAAGCAATTCTTGTGCTTCAGCCACCTAAGTAGCTGGGACTATAGGCACATGCCACCATACCCAGCTAATTATTGTATTTATAGTAAAGATAAGGTTTCACCATGTTGGCCAGGCTGGTCTTGAATTCCTGGCCTGAAGTGATCTACCCACCTTGGCCTGCCAAAGTGCTGGGATTACAGGTGTGAGCCACCACGCCCAGCTGGCATAGGCTTTTGTTCAAGACAGACTGTTAAGCAGAAAAAGTAGCTTATAAATACAATATTTGTAAATTATTATGATTTTTATAAAACATATATATGTATGTGTGTGTGTGTATATATATATATACACACAACACAACACAACAAAAAGACAACTCAATTTAAATTTGGATAGAGGACTTGAATGAGTTCTCCAAAGAATACAAATGGTCAATAAATACATGAAAAGACACTCAGTATCATCAGTCAGTAGGGAGACAAATCAAAACCACAGTGAGATTCCACTTCACATCTACTAGATGGCTATACTTTTATTTTTATATTTTTATATGTTTTGAGACAGAGTTTTGCTCTCGTTGCCCAGGCTGGAGTGCAATGGCTCAATCTCGGCTCACTGCAACCTCTGCCTCCCGGGTTCAAGCAATTCTCGTGCCTCGGCCTCCTGAGTAGCTGGGATTACAGGCATGTGCCACCATGCCTGGCTAATTTTTTGTATTTGTAATAGAGATGAACCTTCACCATGTTGGCCAGGGTGGTCTTGAACTCCTTACCTGAGGTGATCTGCCCGCCTGAGGCTCCCAAAGTGTTGGGATTACAAGCGTGAGCCACAGCGCCTGGCCTATAATTTTTAAAACATAGAAAATAGGAAGTTCTGGCAAGGTTGTGGAGACACTGGAAAGCTCATACATCGTTGGTGGGAATGTGACGTGGTGCAGCTAATGTGGAAAACAGTTTGGCAGTTCCTCAAAAAGTTAGACATAAAATTACCTATGACCCGACAATTCCACTCCTAGATATATACCCAAAGAATTGAAAACAAGAACTCAAACAAATACACGTACACGCATGTTCATTGTACCACTATTCACTAATAGCCACAAGGTGGAAACAGCCTAAGACCTTATCACTGGAAGAATGAATAAAGGAATTATGGTATATACACAGAATAGAATATTATTCAGCCTTAAAAAGGAATGAATGCAGCCAGGTGCAGTGGTTCACATCTGCAATCCCAGCACTTCGGGAGGCCAAGGTGGGCGGATCACGTGAGGTCGGGAGTTCGAGACCAGCCTGACCAAAATGTTGAAATGCCGACTCTACTAAAAACACAAAATTAGCTGGATGTGGTGGTGCACACCTGTGATCCAAGCTACTCGGGAGGCTAAGGTAGGAGAATCGCTTGAACCCAGGAGGCGGAGGTTGTGGTAAGCCAAGATCGCGCCACTGCACTCCAGCCTGGGGAACAAGAGCAAAGAGCAAAACTCCATCTCCAAGGAAAAAAAAAAAAGAAATCAATGGCTGGGTACAGAGGTTCACACCTGTAATCCCAGCACTTTGCAAGGCTGAAGCAGAAGGATGGCTTGAGGGGGAGGTATTTGAGACCAGCCTGGGCAACATGGAAAGACCTCATCTTTACTAAACATTAAAAAATTAGTCACACATGGTGGCATGTACCTAGTCCTAGCTACTGGGGAGGCTGAGGTAGCAGGATCATTTGAGCCCAAGGGTTCAAGGCTGCAGTGAACTATGATCGTGCCACTGTACTCCAACCTGGGTGACAGCCATAATTAATTTTATCCCAACCTTAGATGATCCGCCTGCCTCAGCCTCCCAAAATGCTGGGATTACAGGCGTGAGCCACCTTACCCGGCAACATTCATTTCCTTTTTAAGGCTGAATAATATTCTATTGTGTGTATATACCATAATTCCTTTATTCATTCATCCAGTGATAAGGTCTCAGGCTGTTTCCACCTTGTGGCTATTGTGAATAGTGGTGCAATGAACATGGATGTTCATTAAAAAAAAGAAAGAAAAAAAGAAAAAAGGAATGCAGTATTGATAAATGATAAATGTGAATGAAACATAAAATATTACATGAAGTGAAAGAAGCCAGACACAAAATGTCACATATTGTATGATTCCATTTACATGAAATATCTAGAATAGATAAATCCCTAGAGACAGTGTAGATTGGTGGTTGCCAAGGGCCCGTGGGGGAGGAAATTAATGGGTACAGGGTTTCCTTTTTGGGTGATGAAAACATGTTGGAACTAGATAGAGGTGATGGTTGCAGAACATTGTGAATATACTAAATGCTACTGAGTTGTTCACTTTAAAAGGTTAATTTTATGTTATGTGAACTTCACCTCAATTTTTAAAATACATATATATATAAAATACATGTTATATATAGAAACTAGAAGGGCACATAATGTGGTAATAGTCTTGCAGACTGGTAGAATTATAGATTTTTGTTTTCCTATTTATTTTGTTTCAATAATGTAAGCTTCATTCATAATAAGGGCAACCAGTTTTTCAAAAAAGTTGTTATTGTGTGTAGCATATTGCTTCTCTCCTTCTACTTCCAGCAGATCAGGCTACAGTCCCAAGCAATATCCATTCTTTTGGTGATTACCAGCCCTTTAGAATCAGATAGCCCCTAACTTTCTACGTGACGGGGAGTATTTTTGTTTGGTTCGGTTCGGTTCAGTTCAGAAATGTTCTGTCCAAGTAAACTCAAAGGAGAAAGCCAGAGAAGAACCTCAGTGATGGCAGAATGCGCTGGCTCTCCCAGCATAGCAACAATTGTAGCCACAGAAAGAGAACCCAGGCCGGAAGTGAGGGGCAATGAGGAAGCTTTCCAGCCTCTTTGTTGCTATCCTGAAGGGAAGGGGAAAGAGCTCACATCTTTTTTGCACCTACTGTGAGCCTGGCACTGCTAGAGGCGCTGCCGTTTGTCCTTGAGCAAGCCTCTGAATCCCTATGGGCCTCTGTAGCAATGCACAGATTAGACTGCAGTGGCCCTTAGAGCCCCTTCTCTAATATGCTAGGACCCTACACTGGTGCTGTGCCTTATTCTGTCCCTCCCTGAAAGAGGCTCTCCAGTCAGCCTCTCTGCTTCTGAGCCTAAGTGTACCTAGCCCCATTCCCTGTGCCCAAGCCCCAGCCAGGCTGATTGCAGATGGCAGAATGAATCCTGGGGAAGTGGGGGGCTGCGGTGTAGGGGTGGGGGAGCTACAATATCTTTGCTCTAAGTAGCCTCCAAGTACTTACTCTTCATCTCTTCCAGGGATTACAGTGGCCCCTGAGGCTGTGGCAACTGAGCATCTTGTTTTTCTTTAGGAGCACTCTCTCACACTCAACAGATCCTTATTTTAGGGCTTTTTATTCTCTTACTTGGTTATTTTCAGAACACTTTATAAAATAATCTCTAATTGAAACCCAATAAACAAAACTATGCTGCAGTCAACACCTGTGAAAAAGAAGCGAAAAAATCCAAAGAGCAAAAGCTAACAAACAAAATGTGGTAAAGCCTCTAATGAGAGATTCTATGTAATTCTAAGGAACTAAGCTTCATTTCACTTTAAGCATGTAAATACAGTTTCACTTATAAGCACATTTGGAGTCTGCCCTTTACCATCAAGTACCATCTCCAGCAAGGAACTGGTGAACTTTATTTCATTTAAGGTAAACGCTCAGAATCCATTCTGCTTTTCCAAAGACCTGTCTCCTAATACCCAGAATCTGGGCCACACATTTCTTATCCTTTTGCTACACTTCATCGCCAGACTTGCTTTTCTAAAACTGGTGCCTGTGGCTTCTATAAGATTGACATACAATCTCTGCTAGAAAGACCCCTCCCCCAGAATAAAACAAAAAAAACTACCACATACTTCCATTTAGGATAGAGTATATCAAAATGGGAAAGAACCTCCTCATTTTCGCACAGTGGATTCCTTATTTAGAGAAATAGTTTAGCAGTTTAGGCTGGGCACTGTGGCTCACGCCTGTAATCTCAGCAACAAGGCTGAGGAGGGAGGGAGGATAGGTTGAGGCCAGGAGTTTGAGAAATAGTTTAGCAGTTTAAATAAAGCAGTGGTTTGTCCTTAGAGTCTTTCAGTTGATTCTGCCTGTTTCTTATTCTGGTCGGGTAGCTCTGGACAAATGACAGTATTTCAGTATTTTAATTTCTCGTTTTTTAAAAATGAAGTTATCTCATAGAGCCAAAGAAAACCAGTAAAAATCTTGATTCATTGCAAAATCATTGTTAAAATGTTTCACAGCATAAATACAGCTTTTGCGGGGTAAAGGGGGCAATTTATCAGTATCTGCCAAAAGGTTAACTGCAAATGTCTTTTGACTCAGCAGTTCTACTTTTGAGGTACCTGAAGACCCACACATGCCTGAGAGAAATGTACCGATGTTCCGTGCAGTATTGTTAAATAACAAAAAATGGGAAACAGCCTAAATGTCCATCCGTAAGGGAATGATAAAAAATATTGTCGATCATATACTAGTGAGATCGAAAAAAGAAAAAATATGTACCATAGAGCACCATACTGTGGAATATCACTTACATGACTGAATTATGTGACTAGAGAAAAATGAATGAGTACACAATTTATAAGGATCTCTCTAATCCATCTTCTACTGCTTTTGAAATGATAGTATATTCACAAAATTATTTTAGTAGATGAGGTCTCACATGTTGCCCAGGCTAGTGTCAAACTCCTGACCTCAAGTGATCCTCCCACCTCAGCCTCCCAAAGTGGTGGGATTATAAGTGTGAGCCACTGCGCCCAGCTTTCCACTGATTTTCTATTTCTGGATTCCAGAGACCGCATACCCTTGCCCACTATTGCTCATGCTCACTTACAGGTTTATTCTTATTATTGCAGATTTTATTCCTACTTCCTTTTCAGTGGATGCCCAATAAATTCAACTATTTAAACTAAGCAGTGGTATGTCCCTGTAATCCCCCACTACTTGGAAGACGGAGGTGGGGAGGACCGGGCAGATTTGGAGACCAACCTGGGCAACATAGCAAGACCCCATGTCAAAATAAGTAAAAATTCAATTAGGAGGTCCAAACCAATGGATGTGCCTAAAGACATCTATCATTTCTTCCTGGTAGAGATTTTTGTCTTAGACTGAAACCCCCCTGGAAGATGAGCATTACATATTCTGGAGTGTGGCCTATTATGTTTGTGTCATTCCATGGTGTATGGCGTTTCTGTCATGATGTATTGTGAAACAGCAGCAATCCTAGAACAGAGTAACATTTTGCCTCATTACTCTGGGAGCAATTTGGCGTAGACCCAGGGAATTTCCCAAGTTGTGGCAAGTGTTAGAACTGCCTTGGTATTAAAAGACAAGAAAATGAACCACTTTCCATCTTTTGCCAGATAGCCAATCAAATCATTTTCTGGCTTCTATCTAGTTTGAAAAGGCATTTCAAGGGTCATTTGAAAGTGACACAAAGCACAAATATGAAAAATAAATTCAAATATTATCACACTCCCTAATAAAACACCTTAATTACTAGCCAATGGCTCACATTTTAGCAAGTTAATTGAAAGACTTAAGCTGTGTTTGGTGTGTACAAATTTGCAGATACCTTACCATCATATGCAGAAATGTCTTGACTGGTACTGAAAACTATCAGACCCTTTCAGGAGGTGTGCTGTATCAAGCAGACCTAAATGTGAACTTTCATCAAGGACTATGGAATGTCAAGCAAGGTAGTGGCCATGCTTTTCAGTCAAAAGCCACTGTTGTCTCTCCTGTGGTTTTCAGCATAGTCAAATCCTAGTGTCTAAGCAATGGTTACAATTCCTTGGATAGCAAGGGAAATACCTGTTGAACAGCAGTTTGTGTCACATGGGCACTTTTCCTATCTTTATCATTTAATCATTACCCCTGGGGTAAACAGGACATGCAAATTTCATTTTTCAGATTTCACTTTTAAGAAAATTAATAAATACAGCAAACAATACTGTGATGGGACGATCATCAGAACTGTGGTAACTAATCAGCAATAGCTCTCAACCTTTGCACAGCAAAGTTAGGAAATCTGACTCTAGTTAATCAATATGCCATACGCCAATCTTTCAAATGCAAAAAAACTAAATTTATACATCTTAGTTTTAAAAAGCATCTTCATTTTAAAAGCTGGCCCAATTAACTATAGATTGTTTTATCTTTTGTTGATGTCCACAGTCTTTACACCCCACAGCACTGTAACTATCTTGGCATAAAAATACTTCCTATACACTTTATAAAATTGCCTCCCATTTCCATTTACTTGAGTTTTAGACATCCAACTTCTAGGGGATACTGTTGGAATACCAAACCAAACTATACTAGTCTTCAGAAAGATCTGTGGTCAGTTCAAGAATTAACCCTAAAAACCTTTGTTCCCATTCTCAACATCTTAAAAAAATAGTTGTCATGACGTACCTACTAAAGTTACGAGTCTTCTGAGCCAGAATTCATTTTAAATGGAGCAGAATTAACTAATGTTGACAATGGTGATTTCTATAGAAACTTTCGTCTAAATCAGATTGAGTCATTTGTTTCACCATGACAAAAAAATCTGATGTTGACACAATTGCAGCCTATCATGAACCCTATTCACTTACATGTACTTTTAAAAATCTTGTTTAAATCATTAGGAAAGTAAAATTAGCTTTTCCTCATTTATATATAGCACCAAGAGTACTTGCAATGTTTGACAAAACCTTTTATCAGCCCATTAACCTATTTATAAGCATAAAGTAAGTATTTTTAAAGGGAAAAACTTTGCCAGCCCTTATACTTATTTAAAAGGTACTGCTAAGAGGTATTGGAAACAAGATTTTAAAATATGTAATAAAATCTTAAAATTCTTAAGTGAAAGCCATTTAACTAATGTTTAAAACCTCTGCAATTATTAGTTTATTAGTATCATCCAGGACTCAGATGTTCAGTATTCCTCCTGAAATTACATAAACAAATGCAAATGGAAAGAATCCAAGTTGAAATTATATAACAAAACAGCACTCCATCACAAAAGCGTGTAAAATTACAAGAACGCTATTTTAAAATACTGGCACTTTAAGAAAACGATAATCTCAAAAACCACAAAATTGCCAGATTGTTCCCTAAACTGGTAAGCAGATAAACATGACTAATGAATGAGTTTGGGTTTTAAGGAAAAATCATCCAAATAAATTGAGTAATTCATACTGAGATGCAAAGTTTAAGTGTCTTCTTTCCTCCTATCTCCTTGGATTTATAAAGGGGCAAACCATAATATAGGAAAATATACCCTATTCTGAATATGGTATCCTCATTTTAAAAGCTGGCCCAATGAATTAAAAATACTTTTAATGGAAAGTCTTGTTTCCTCAGCACTCCATATTTAATGGGAAAACACATTTATAGCCAGCATTTTCAGTCTTCACTGAGACTAATGTCAACAAAAAATTTAATACGGCAGTCTTGTATTTTAAGCTCACGCTTTTGGGGGATACATTCTCAGGTCTTCTTTAATGTGGGAACTGCAAAATATAACTGCCATTACATGGTAATGGGAGTTAAAGAATAGAGTCCTCATGTAAAGGTTAGAACATACTTTTCTATTAGTCCTTCAAGGACAGACTTTCAAAATGTTTGATTCCAATAATCCCATGCTGTGAGTAGATCGATTACTCTTCAGTTTGTAAATATAAGTGGGCTATGTGAAATTTCTTAACTGATCAAGATTTTGGATTTTTAGTTATGGATGAAAACTATCTCAACTTCTTTACCCCCATTATGATATGCAGGGTGTGTAGACAAAAGCTTTTTATTAGCTAACTACATGAAAGGATAAACACTGTAATAATTCATGTGATTCAAAATGGGCAAAAGCAAAAAGACTAGCTTCCCCCTCAAGAAGAAAAATTTCAGACCTATGAAAAGGACAACAATACTAATAAAAAAAATTGTATTTACTTAGAAGCATTCAGAATGTCAACAAAACAGCTGCAACTTTTTTTTTTTTTTTTTGCAATTACAGAGTGGTATTCAGTTAACAGAACAACAATTATTTCGTATAAGCTGCATCAGAGACAACTGAAGATGAAAAAACTACCATCCCCATATATAACTAATTTGTGCTGTGCACCAACAAGAACCTGCTTTAAATTTCCATGCCAATTTACAACCCCCATACTGTACCAGGCAAGGTTAGTGGCTATTGAAAATACCACCAGGACAGGGCTATCTAAAGACACAGTCGGTAGTGTGTTAACTATACAAAAAAAGACACTGTACAGTTTAAAAACAAATCTTACACAGCCTTACATTTCCATTTTTTTCTTTAAAAGGAGTGAGTTGTGTACAGGGGGGGTTAAATGCTTTATAGACAAGAAAACAAAACTGCGCCAGAACCAACTTATTCATCATCATCATCTTCTTCTTCATCTTCATCTTCTTCATCTTCCTCTTCCTCCTCATCCTCTTCATCTTCCTCATCTTCCTCCTCTTCCTTCTTTTTCTTGCTTTTTTCAGCCTTGACAACTCCCTTTTTGGCTGCATCAGGCTTTCCTTTAGCTCGATATGCAGCAATATCCTTCCAAAGCACAGGGGAGAAGAAAACAGTAGGAAATAAAAAAACATCAGGGAAGAAACAGAACATGGCAAAACTGTATGAAAGAAATCAAGATTTTAGATATACCAAAATATCACATATCTGCAGATCCACTGCAACTCCAGAAATAACCAGAACTTCAATAAATGCACATAAAAATACCATGAGATCATCATAACCATCTATAACTCATGAAATGGTACAGTCTAATATTTGCAAAGTTATTCTTCATTGAGGTGCAATTATGTACCACATCCTAACTCTATCAAAAGTAGAAGGTAGAGACTTTGATTAAAGGGTAGACACTGCCACCTTCTGAATGCAAAAAAGCATTCTACAGGTTTACACTGTCAGACCCTAATCCTTAGTGGAAGATGTCTTAAAAAAAAGTAGTTTGTCAATAAACATGCAATTAGATTAAGAAACATCTAGAAATGGACACTTCAGAATTAACTAAAGAAGCTAAAAATTAAGTACTTAATACTTCAATTTAAGAGTTATAGATTTCCTTAACTTATTAATTTACTGGACAGATCAGCAGACTCGAAATTTAACTTAGTGATGCGGTTTTTTGAGTATGTAAAGGAAACGAACATAAGCGTTTCAGGTTATGATTAAGAAAAATAGAGCCTACATTAACTTTGTCTAGCTTATTTTTGCACTGTTTCCCAAGCCATTTGAAAATAATCATTTTTGACCTGAAGTGACTACCAACATTTTCATAAACTTTAAGATACCGAGGAACGGCAAAACCAACTTAAATGTATATCCTTTGTCTGAGTCTAATTATATGAAGTAAAAAAACCCAACTTATTTGGTCCTCTGTATTCTTTGAAGGGTGAGAAAGGATTTATATCAACAGCATACTTAATGTAGCTATTACACTAAAAGCTTGTTACACCTCAAACTAAGTACAATCATACAACATCTGGAATACTCTTCATCATTCTACCAAGCAAACCCATGCTTACCTTTTCATATTTTTCCTTCAGCTTCGCAGCCTTCTTTTCATAAGGCTGCTTGTCATCTGCAGCAGTGTTATTCCACATCTCTCCCAGTTTCTTCGCAACATCACCAATGGACAGGCCAGGATGTTCTCCTTTGATTTTCGGGCGATACTCAGAGCAGAACAGGAAAAAGGCCGAACTGAAAAAAAAAAAAAAAAACAAAACTTCAATTTTAGGATTTTAACAGATCATAAAAACAAATACTACCAAATGTACACTGCATTGCTATTTAAAGCTGCCTGTGAATTTCTATGATGCACTGGACAGGGTGCAAATACTATAAAACGCTAAATATCCTTCACAACCAAAGCTTAACTTACAACTATTTAATTTACACTAACTAGGGCCCCAGATGAACATTCTGCAATTACACTATTTCAGAGAGAGTCTTTTTCAAGAAATAAAAGGATCAAAAGGAGATACACTGGGTAAAGGAGACCGTGTCTAATTCAAATACTCGGAGGAACACTCCCACCCAACAGGAATTTTATGTATACTATTTAAATATAACCTGCATGAACAAGTATTAGCTAAGAAACTTTGTACACTTACACTCTAAACTGACACAGTTGCTTACTAAATGTCTCCCAGATTCTACTGTAAAACATGTCTAGGAAATAAAAACAGGCAAGATACTCACGGAGGCCTCTTGGGTGCATTGGGATCCTTGAACTTCTTTTTTGTCTCCCCTTTAGGAGGAATATAGGTTTTCATTTCTCTCTCATAACGGGCCTTATCCGCCTTTGCCATATCTTCAAATTTTCCTTTCTCTTTAGCAGACATGGTCTACAAAAGAATTATTTGTAAATTTAAGTTGTAAAATTTAAATAAATTATCCTCAAAACCAATGTCTTTTGCTATGTAATAGGGTCATATGAACGCCAGCTAGGCTTTTATTTTCATCCTCATTTGGAAATTGTCTTTTAATTACCTTGTTAGCATGCTTTAAGCTCTCTTACCTTCCACCTCTCTGAGCACTTCTTAGAAAACTCTGAGAAGTTGACTGAAGCATCTGGGGTGCTTCTTCTTATGCTCCTCCCGACAAGTTTGCACAAAAAATGCATATGATGACATTTTGCCTCTCGGCTTCTTAGGATCTCCTTTGCCCATGTTTAGTTATTTTTCTAAAAAATAAGATAAATATTTGATGTTAGCAATGAAAATTATGACACGTAAGAAACAAAGTACTTAGGAAGGGAATGAAAACCAAGGTACTGGTTATTTAACACAGTAGTGACATCAACCTCCGTAAAACCAGACAAGAATATGGCAGAGAGAATTCCTTGAAGGGACTATGCCAAGCAAAAACAAAAAAAACCAAAAACGGTCCTTCAGGGTGATCTCAAAAAGTCTAAACATAAAGATATACCCATACAGTATTCCCTATCACCCTGTGTCTGCTCTGAATGAGTATCTGGTCACTTAAGCGATTTTAAAATCTAGAACATCATTTTAAACCAACCAAACCAAAGGTCAGAAACATGCTGCCAATTCGTGGGATTTGCACTAGACAGGGAATAAACAAGGGCCTGTGAGTCGACTCATCCTAATTACGGGACCTTAAAAAAAAAATCACCATGCACCAAAAGTTTTAAAAACCACCCTCTCTGCATAAAACTCTGCTCCGAGGAGGGAGCAGCAGCCAGCTCCGGAGCTCGGAACACGGCTGCGGGGCGGGGGGTGGCGGTGCCACCGTGAGGCAGCCTCGTTTCCTATCGGTTTGGCCCTGAGATGTATTTCTGTTCTGACTAAACACGTCCGGTCTGAAGTTTCTCTGAGTAAACAAGGATGAGGGACAAAGCCACTCCTGCTCGTGGCTCGGTGGCACCCTCCCCCCACTAGGGAAGTATTTTTTGGAGCCGTGAAAGTTGGGGGTGACTCCCGCGGGGCGGGCCCCCCGACCCCAGAACTTCGCCTGTGGCCGCGCGGCCGAAGAGACGCAGCGCGGCTCCCAGGCCCTAGGCCGCCACGTGCGCCCGGCAGGCCCCGCAGGCCCGCGCCGCCGCCGCCCCCGTTTTGTCAGGCTCGGCGCAGGGAGAAGCCCCGCTCGAAATGGGGGCTGGCTCCGCCCGCGGCCGCCGGGGCCGGCGCGCACGGAATGGCCGCTGCGCGTCTTCCCCGCCTGCGCCGCCGCCGCCGCGAGGGCGAGCGCGAGCGAGAATATGGCTCCTTCCCTTTGTGTATGTGTGTGTGTGAGTGTGTGAGTGCGAGGGTGCGGGCGCGGCGGCGGCGGCAGCGGCGGGCGGGGTGCGCGCCGCGCTCTGGCGCACATACTCGGCCATTACGGCCGGGGGAGGGGCGGGGGGCGCGCGGCCGGGTCCTCCCCTCCGCGCCGCTCCCCTCCCCCGCCGCGGTGGGGGCCGCCCGAGGGCCCACCCCGCCCGCCACTCCCCGTCTCCCTCCGCGCGGGCCGCGCGCCCCGCCGCCCCCGCACGGAGAACGCGGGGCTGTGAAAGAGAGAGGAAAAAAAAAGTTGCCTCGGAACTGCTGCGCCCAGCTCCCCCGCCCGCCCGCCCGCCTTGTTTTCTCTTCAGCCAGCAGCGCCGGGCCCGAGTCAGCCATGTTCCAGCGAGCGCAGCGGCGCCGCTCCCCCCGCCGCCCGGCCGCCGCCGCCGCCGCCGCCGCCGCCGCGCCCGGGCCGAGGCCGGCCGGGCCCGCACCGCCGCCCCCGGGCCCCTGCGCCGCCTTCGCCCGCCGCGGCACCCCGCCCCGCCCCCGCCGCCCGGCCGGCCGGCCGCGCTCCCGCCGGCGCCCGGCTCGCTGCGGCGGCGGCCAATGCAGCCCGGGGAAGCGCCGCCGCTGCCCTCCCGCCGCCGCCGCCGCCGAGCCGCGCCGGCCCCGCCGCCCCGGCCGCGTTCCGCGCACGCCGCCCTCCCGAACGCCCGGCCCGGGGGGCCCAAAACACGGTCTAAAAATTTTTTAATTAAAAAAAAATTTTTTTTGAGCCAGTCAGCGCGGACGCCGCCGGGGGTGAGACTCGCGGGGCGCGGGGCTCCCAGCGCCTCAGGCTGCCTGAGGGCTGGGGCTCCGGCGCGGGGCAGCGTTCCCGGCGCCCGGGCAGAGGCTCGCTCCGTGCGCAGTTCCCCCCCCACAGTCCCCCCTCATTTGCCTTTGTGTGGATCCTGACCCGCCGGCTCCCGGCCGCGGGGGATCCGGCCGCCGCGCGGGCTGGGAAGCTGCCGGAGGCGTTCTCCCGCCGCGGCGCTGCCCCAGACTCACCCTCAGCGAGGCACAGAGTCGCCCAGTGCCCGTCCGGCTCTCACTTGCCCCGGCGCTGTCTCTATGGAGCTCAATGTACTGCAATGGCTGTGAGAGCGGGAGCCAGACGCAGCCTCCTCACTCTCTCCGCTCTGTAACATTACTCTCCAGCCAGCGCGGCTCCTATTGGCTACCGCCAACTCACGGGGCTCGCTCATTGGTCCGATACCTCCCATTGTCCTGACCAGAGCCCGTTTGCTATTGGCTGTCTCCGGGGACACGTCATCAAGGATTGAAACAGCGCGCAAATCTGAATGTGTGTGTATGCCGGGCAAAGAGGCTGAGGCGGGGAGAGGCAGAGGCAGAGGCAGCAGCTGCTACGGGAAAGCAGAGCTCTATGGTGTATGTGTGCATGTGTCTAACCCAAGCCAGCCCCACACCGGAGCGGCCGCCGGGAGCGAAAAGGGCCTGACTTTTCCACAAGTGTCTCTAACTCCTCAGGCAAAAGAGACACCCACAGGCCTCCCCCCCCCCCCCCCTTCTTGCCCCACACTCACGCCCAAAGCCGTTGAGATAAGAGGCCCCAGGCTTTTAATGGCCCTTCAAAAGTGAGGGCGACACTATGGGACCATGTCCCCTGAAAACTAGGGTCTCTGCTGGTGCCGAGGGGCGGAAGCCGCCGAGCCTCGAGCCCCTGAAGGGTCTGTGACTGCGTTACACTTTAGGTCTCTGGAAAGGCAGGGCTTCTATGAGAAACTGACAGGATCCAGCCAGCCGGGGTTGAAATACCCCTTTTCTGGGCTCACACGCCGTCACGTCAGGCTCGCTGAGCAGCTGAAATCTTGAGTCACTGAGCAGGCATTCAGTTTCACCCTTTTTCTTGGTTTGATCGAGTTTCACAGCATGTCTAGAACTTTTTATTTAAATACAAAGCACTGTCTTAACTTCCTGGAAATCAAATAATTATTCCATGTAATTAAAGAACAGCCACTTCGTTTTGATATGGGGTATTCTAGCAGGAAATGTTCGTGAGGGCCTGCTAAAATTAGCAAATTCATTAGAGACCACATTCTAAACTGTTTGGCTATTTTATTTGACTTGGTGTGGATTACTGTTATAATCAAACGAATCCTTGTGGTGCTATCTTTCCCCTCCCATCACACCACTTAGTGCATCCATGTAACTGCGCTAGGATTACAGGAATTGTAGGTATATGGTTACTCGAAGGATTAGATGCAGGCAGAGAGTGCATGTGCCCAAATCCACAAGCTGTGGTTTCTCTAACTCACCAAGCTGGCTGGTATTAATAGACATACTTACGTCTGTACACAAAACGTGCTGGCTGTAGTGGCCAGTTCTGAAGACTCTACAGTTATATCAGTCCTTTATGAAACTACTATCTATTCCTTTTAGCCTGAGCAGACCACGCCCCTATTCAGTTATAACAGACTTCCCTTTTTTTTCACTCTCTAATGCTATTTTGTACACTTCTAAATCCAACAGCCAATTCCTCCAAATGTAACAGATCAAAGTTGGAATAAATCACCTACATCGTGATTTTTTTATATCGCTTACAAGTATCCATACCCTAATTTATTTCCTCAAATTTATTAAACTACTTGAGAGTAAGCTTAGATAACCTTTCCTATTTTAACGTTGATTTCTTTTTAAAAGAAAATATACTATTGGTCCCAGGGATTATAGTCTTGGTGAATGGACAATATATCACACATGCACATGAAAAAGACTATAATATTAAAGAGGATATAAATTGGTATACTGCACATGCAGTATTTAAAGCGAATATATCTAAAGTTAATTTTATGTTATTTTCACAGATATTTACTATCTACTTCCATTAATCATTCAAATTTTATATTTCATTTAAATCTAGATATTTATTTCAATACTGTCTTATCTTCTCAATGTCTCATATTACAAAATATTCATGAGAATGATTAAGATACATTCGGTGGCATACATGATATTAAAATTTGACGATTAGTTGAATATGGCACTATCGATATTTCCCAGGAGCAGTGCTGGCTTTGTACTGGCCTGGGCATACACTTTACTGGTTGTGTGTGCCAGCTTGCTCCTGCCAGGGTGCACTTATGGCCACAAGACAACTTGAGAGCAATGGGCCCACACAAGGTTTCTCTTTTGCAGGATGATATGGTGAGTACTAGGCACTGGAATTGAATAGACTTGGTGCAAATCCCAGCTCTGCTACTTACTAGCTGTAAGATCTTGGGCAAGTTTTTAAAGCTCCATGCTTCAATTCTCTCAGCTATAAAATGGAGGGGACCACAGGGTTGTAAAGATTAAACTTTTTTTAAAGGTTGACAGTGGTTGCAAATCTGTGACTTTTTCCTTTTTTTTTTTGTGACAGAGTCTCAGTCTGTCACCCAGGCTGGAGTGCAGTGGCGTGTTCTTGGCTCACTGCAACCTCCACCTCTCAGGTTCAAGCAATTTTCCTGCCTCAGCTTCCTGAGTAGCTGGGACTACAGGCACCGGCCACCAGGCCCAGCTAATTATTTTTGTATTTTTAGTAGAGATGGGGTTTCACCATGTTAGCCAAGATGATCTCAATCTCCTGACCTTGTGATCTGCCCGCCTCAGTCTCCCAAAGTGCTGGGATTACAGGCATGAGCCACCACGCCTGGCCTGTTTTGTTTTCTTAAATCCTAACCTCAAACAATGCTAATCTTCTCCTAGCCTGGTGATAGTACCTTTATTTATTCCCAAGTTTAACAGAGGTTATGTCAGAGAGAAGAGTTAAAAAAAAAAAGTGATTGCAGGCACTTCACTTCTTATATTTGATATTCTGTGATATAGGCAGGGAAGGACATAAGAAAGAAATTACCGGGTGTGATGGCTCACACCTGTAATCCCTTTGTAAGCACTTTGGGAGGCCGAGGCGGGTGGATCACAAGGTCAGGCATTAGAGACCAGCCTGACCAACAATGTGAACCACCCCCTCTACTAAAAATACAAAAATTAGCTGGGCATGGTGGCGGGTGCCTGTAGTCCCAGCTACTCAGGAAGCTGAGGCAGGAGAATTGCTTGAACCCAAGAGGCAGAGGTTGCAGTGAGCAACCCCTGCACTCCAACCTGGGTGACAGAGCAAGACTCGGTCAAAAAAAAAAAAAAAATAAACAATAAATACAAAAAATAAATAAATTTTAAAATAAAACTGACATCTTCTAACCCCACAACCTTGATGTTCAGTTATGATGTTAGATCCTTTTCTTCTTCCACATGAATCCTTAGTCACAAGTTGACATATTTTACTTTAGAGTTACTGAGTGGGTTTTGTTGTTGTTGTTGTTATCGTTTTTTTGAGACAGGGTCTTGCTCTCTTGCCCAGACTGGAGCGCAATGGCACAATCTCAGCTCACTGCAACCTCCGCCTCCTAGGTTCAAGCAATTCTCATGCCTCAGCCTCCCGAGTAGCTGGGATTACAGGCATGCACCACCACCCCCGGCTAATTTTTGTATTTTTAGTAGAGACAGGGTTTCACCATGTTGGCTAGGCTGGTCTTGTACTCCTGACCTCAAGTGATTCACCAGCTTTGGCCTCCCAAAGTGCTGGATTACAGGCGTGAGCCACTGTGCCGAGCCAAGTTATTGGGTGTTTTATCCCAAATTACAAATTTATCCAGTTAAAAAGTCCTGAACATCCTCTCCCATGTTCAATTTAAATAACTGAATTACAGATCATCATTACTATACTTTATGCCCTTCCTTCATTCCCGCTAGGATAGGGGGAAGTACCTCTTTCTGCAGTCCTGTAATATTCTGTATATTAATTACTGCACTCACAATTGTGGTTCTCCAGTGTGTCTGCTTGTCCCACTGCACTGTACACCGTAAAGGCAAGAACTTTTTTTTTTTAGACAGGGTATCGCTGTATTACCTAGGCTGAAGTACAGTGGCACGATCATGGCTCACTGCAGCCTTGACTTCCCGGGGCTGAAGCCATCCTCCCACCTCAGCTTCCTGGGAAGCTGGGACTACAGGTGTGCACCACCACACCCAGCTAATTTATTTTTATTTTTTGTAGAGACAGGGTCTCTCCATGTTGCCTAGGCTGGTCTCAAACTCCTGGGCTCAAGTGATCCTCCCATCTTGGCCTCCCAAAGTGCTGGGATGACAGGCATGAGCCACCGCGCCTGGCACTGGCTATTTGTGTGTGTGTGTGTGTGTGTGTGTGTGTGTGTGAAGACAGGGTCTCTCCATGTTGTCTAGGGTGGTCTCAAACTTCTCGGCCTCCAAAATGTTGGGATTACAGGCATGAGAAACTGAGCCTGGCCCCTATGTTTGAATCCCAAGCCCCTAGCAGAGTGCCTAGCATACAGCAGGCATTAAACAAAGCTGTTGCATAAATAAATTAATAGCTGAAGGAGTACTTATTGCAAATAATTGTAACCTTCCTCTTCATCTTTGGATCTAAAAGCATTTGGGTCTTTCTAAATCAGAAGGCAGGAAAATAGAATAAAAAATGAATGTTAGGATACGGAGATTGAGGATAGATGCCAATTACATCTCCTTGACGTAACTTGAAAAGGGGGAGGCACACTTGGAGGGTGAGAGGGGATCTCAAATGTGGAGAAATATATATAGTTTAAGCATTTACCAGTTCCCAATTAGGCCAAGCTTATTCCTTTGTGGGTACAGTGAACTATGGCAAGCCAAATTAGACTTTATCACAGAAAACTGCAAGATTGTCTGCCCAAAGATGGTTACCAATGGGCTTCTTATTTTTTTTATTTTATTGTATTTGAGGCAGAGTCTCAGTCATCCAGGTTGAAGGGCAGTGGCGCAATCTTGGCTCACTGCAACCTCCACCTCCCGGGTTCAAGTGATTCTCCTGCCTCAGCCTCCCAAGTAGCTAGGATTACAGGTGTGTGCCACCACGCCCAGCTAATTTTTGTATTTTTAGTAGAGATGGGGTTTCACCATGTTAGCCAGGCTGGTCTTGAACTCCTGACCTCAGGTGATCCACCCACCTCGGCCTCCCAAATTGCTGGGATTACAGGTGTGAGCCACCATGCCCAGCCTTATTTTATTTATTTTTAATTTTATTAATTTTATTTTTTTTAGAGACGGGGTTTCACCATGTTGGCCAGGATGGTCTCGATCTCTTGACCTCGTGATCGGCCTGCCTCGGCTTCCCAAAGTGCTGAGATTACAGGCGTGAGCCACTGCGCCCGGCCTATTTATTTTTAATTTAATGTTTTGTCTCCCATGTTCAACCAAGCCAATGGTCTTTTAAAACTTAAAAGGTGACTGGGCGTGGTGGCTCACACCTGTAATCCCACTACTTTGGGAAGCAGAAGTGAGCAGATCACTTGAGGCAAGGAGTTCAAGACCAGCCTAGCTAATCTGGTGAAACTCCGTCTACTGAAAACACCAAAATGAGTCCGGGCATGGTGGCGCACGCCTGTAGTCCCAGCTATTCGGAAGGCTGAGGCTCTAGAATCACTTGAACCCAGGAGGCAGAAGCTGCAGTGAGCGGAGACTACACCAGAGTGCCACAGAGCCAGACTCTGTTTCAAAACAAACATACAAATAAAAAACTCCAATGGAAAAAAATACAAAATGCAAGGCTGGGCACAGTGACTCACACTTGTAATCCCAGCACTTTGAGAGGCTGAGGCAGGTGGATCACTTAAGGTCAGGGGTTTGAAACCAGCCTGGCCAACATATTGAAACCTCATCTCTACTAAAAATACAAAAATTACCCAGGCATGGTGGTACACACCTGTAGTCCCAGCTTCTCCGGAGGCTGAGGCATGAGAATGGCTTGAACCTGGGAGATGAAGTTTGCAGTGAGCTGAGATCGTGCCATTGCACTCCAGCCTGGACAACAGAGCAAGATTCTGTCTCAAAACAAAAAAAAGGCTGACTGGGAGCTGTAAGTTTTTCTTTGGCTGAAGCATATTGATTTCTCCCAATGCAATGAGTCCTAAAGTCAAGTATATGAATTCTCTTGTCTACTTTGCAAAACGGGCCAGTTTCTGAAAAGAAGAGGAAACCCTAAACCAAGATGTCTGATGAGGTCAGTCATACTAAGGATCACATGTACTGTAAACTTTTTTTTTTTCCAGGGCGATGAACATACAGGAACGAGGCATTCAGGAAAAGAAGAGAGCACAGGTTTGTGAACTCCAGACTAGAAGCAAGGACATCCATTCCCCCTCAATTCACTATGCATGGACCTCTCGTAGCCACCAAGGTCTATGCTCAGTTTCCTCAACACTTCCGTAGGGCTGTCGCTACCTTAATCTAACATGAAAGGATGTTTCGTGACTAAATGGATGGGCAAGGAGAAAGACCAGAGGCGAAAGGAGGGGAGGTAGTGCTATATGTGTCCATGTATGGAGAAGGAGAACCTCTTCCCCAGCTGCTTAAGTACCATCTGCCTCAGCCTGAGTTTTCCGGGGGAAATCAGCAGCTTCAGCTGTGGGCAGCAATGCTGGCGGAGGCACAGAAAATTGTACCAAAGCTAATTTATGTCAATAATTTCTCTAGAATTGGATTATTTTACTGGTTGGTAAGGGGAAAATATCAGACCTTTTTTTAAGAGGCCTGTCCTCTGGTTAGTCAAAGAATGGTACACCTGACGAGTGGAAAATGCAAAGTAAACGTTCTTACAGAATGGTGATCTAAGTTCTAGGTCTTGATCTCAATAATCACATCAAACATCAAATTCAGCTGCCCTATTAAAAGTGCCTCACACCTTCAGAATAAATGCTTATCACACACACATGCAGATGGCTATAATCAAGGAGACCGAGAGTAGCAAGCATGGGTGAGCACGTGGAGAAAGAAACTGGAACTCTATGCACTGCTGGTGGGAATGTAAAGTGGTGCAGGCATTTTGGAAAACAAGCTGACAGTTCCTCAAAAGGTTAAACATAGATAGATACCAGTTGACCCAGCAATTCCACTCCTAGGTATATACCCAAGAGAAACAGAAACATGTCCACACACACTTGTACGTTAATCTTCACAGCGGCATTATTTGTTAACAGTCAAAAAGTGGAAACAACCCAAATGGCCAATAACTGATGAGTGGATAAATTGAGTATGGTATATCTATACACATACCTTTATATTTGAAATTATGCTAAATGAAAGAGCCCAGATACAAGAAGGTCACATACTATATGATTCCATTTATATAAAATATCCAGAACAGGAAATATTTAGACAGGAAAGTAGATTAGTGGTTGCCAGGCTTTGGGGAAAGAGAGAGTGCCTACTGATGGGTATGGAGTTTCTTTTAGGGGGACAAAAATGTTCCAGATTGGATTATAGTAATGGCAGCATGACCTGGTGAATATGCCCCAAACCATTGAACTGTACAGTGTAAGTGGGTAAATTGCATGGTGTGTGAATCATATTTTGATAAAGCTATTTTTAAAAAAGCCGTAAATGTCTCATGAGTGGTTTTGGTTAACTAAGGAAAGACAGGGACAATGGAACAGTACCTCCTTTCAACTTCGCCCATGTCTTTCCTGCTGTTCGTGGTGTTTAACACCTTGTAGAAAAGATGGTCCTCTTCATTAGGCAGTATTTTCATCTGTTATTGGAGTTAAATATTTTGTGCTTAAAGTGTGTTTTTGCTGCAAAATATTATAGTAATTTTAAACAAGCACTTTTATATGGATACTGTGGTAGGCTTTTCTGGAACGCCGGGGTGACCATAATAAATATGCCCAGTCACAAAGGGTTAGGACAGATAGTATAAACTGGCCCTCCCTGGCCTTATCTGACCCACAGATGTTTCATTTGGTCAAAGGGGTGTTTTAAAAAGGTAGACATTGGGCTGGGCATGGTGGCTTACACCTGTAATCCCAACACTTGGGGAGGCCAAGGCAGGCGAATTATGAGGTCAAGAGATTGAGACTATTTTGGGCAACATGGTGAAACCGTGTCTCTACTAAAAATACAAAAATTAGCTGGGTGTGTGGTCACGCACCTGTAGTCCCAGCTACTGGGGAGGCTGAGACAGGAGAATCACCTGAACCTGGGAGGCAGAGGTTGCAGTGAGCCAAGATCGCACCACTGCACTCCAACCTGGCGACAGAGGGAGACTCCATCTCAAAAAAAAAAAAAAAAAAAAAGAAAAAGAAAAAGGTAGACATTGGCTGGGTGTGGTCGTTCACACTTATAATCTCACCACTTTGGGAGGCCGAGGCAGAAGAGGAGTTCGGGAATGCAGAGAGCGGTGATCTAACCACTGTACCCCAGCCTGGACGACAGAGCAAGACTGTTTCTCTCTCTCTCTCTCTTTTTTTTTTTTAGACACAGGTAGCATGTACTCTCTCTTTTTTTTTTTTTTTTTTTTTTTTTTTTTGAGACAGAATCTTACTCTTTCGCCCAGTCTGAGTGCAGTGGCACAATCTCAGCTCACTGCAGCCTCAGCCTCCAAGCCTCAAACTCAGCCTCCTGAGTAGCTGTGATTACAGACACACGCCACCACGCCCAGCTAATGTTTTGCATTTTTAGTGGAGATGGGGTTTCACCATATTGGTCAGGCTGGTCTCAAACTCCTGACCTCAAGTGTTCTGCCCACCTCAAACTCCTGAAGTCCTGGGATTACAGGCCTGAGCTATGGCACCTGGCCAGCATACACTCTTGAGATGAGAAAAAGAGTGGCCTTGCTGCCAAGAGAGAATGCCTTATGGCCCAGACAAGAACCTGGAAAACAAGCTTTATTTAGCATGTGTCTCCCATGTGCTAACCACTATACATAGATTATTTTGCTTATGGGTGGTATGATGGCTCACGTTTATAATCCCAGCACTTTGGGAGGCAGAGATGGGTGGATCACTTGAGCCCAGGAGTTCGAGACCAGCCTGGCCAACATGGCAAAACCCCAGCTCTACTAAAAATACAAAAAAATTAGCTGGGCGTGGTGGCATATGCCTGTGATCCCAGCTACTAGGGAGGCTGAGGCACGAGAATCACTTGAACCTAGGAGGCAAAGGTTAGAGTGAGCTGAGATCATACCACTGCACTCCAGCCTGGGCAAAGGAGCCACATTCAGTCTCAAAAAAAATAATATTTTGTTTAATCCTAACAGTAATCCTAGGAGGCCAGGATGCTTATCTATCTTTTACAGACAATAATACTGAGGGAGGCTCAGAGAGATTCATTGAGTTGTCCAAGGTCACATAGCTAGTTAGCAACAATATTGACCCAGTTCTGAGTCCAGAACTTTGTGTTTTCTCCAATAAAGCCATATGATCTTGCAGTTATTAGCCTACCTAATAAAATAAAAACTGTATCACATTTCCCCACCTAAACATGCATCATATCCCTGTGGGAATACTGACATGCGTTTGAAATGCACTGTTCATATTCTTGGCTTTCAACGTCTTTGAATAGGACCCACACAGTTTGCATATATAAAATGTGAAAAAAGTTTCATGAGACAATACCTACCATTATGGTGATGGACACTGATTTTTTTTTCTTCACATTTCAAATTTACTTCCCAACCCATCAATAGGCCCTGCGGTTTGTAAAACACTGGGATTAGAGCAACAGTAATGAAGTTCCATTTCCCATCCAGGGTAACATCAGGCCTAACTAGCAAGTGCCGGTGCTGAGGCTGACTGAATGGGACAGAGAGGAGGAGCAGCCAGGGGAGATGCCGAGCACCCAGGACCTGCAGCCAAGCTCCCCAGCAGACAAATGAGGCCTGTGCCAACACAGTGGGCCTGTCCCAAGCCAAGAGAAAGGCTCTGAAGACAGAAAAGGGGACTGCCTTGCTTTGCCAGGGAGGTCCAAGACAAAAAGAAGCATCCAGGCCAGAGAATGCCAGGAAATACGAAGATGCCTGCAAATTCCTGAAGCCTACAAGAGAAATCCTAGCAGACCTGACAAATACGTTCCTCACCTGATGAGGCTCCCCACCTTGGATTTGCCTCAACTAAAGTCATAGGCTGGAAATGCAGAAGTCCCTTTGCCAGTGAGGAGCTGGACCAGTTGGGACAGACAGCCTTACCATCCAAGTTGCCAGGTCTTTCTGTTTAGAAAACACTGAGTGCCCAAAGTGGCTTGTAAGGGTAAACAGAGGGTGACTGCTAACCCATATCTGAAGGTGTTAAAGAAAACAAAATCAGCAACCAAAAATGTGTATGCTTTTCTGAAAGGTTGCTGTTGATCTTTGTTCTAAGGTTACCTTTTGACTTCCAAGAATGGAAATGAGGAAGTAGGAAGGAGATAGCATGGTTCAGTATGGTCTTACATAAGTAATACCAGCAAATTGATAGTCATGTTCAGAAATGAACTCTGCATGGAACACATTCATGGCATTTGACCAGTGATTTAGCTTCTAGGAAATATTTGGAAATAAGTAAAAAGTGGCCAGGCATGGTGGCTCACTCCTGTATTCCCAGCACTTTGGGAGACCAAGGTGAGAGAATCACTTGCGTCTTGGAGTTCAAGGCTGCAGTAAGCTGTGATTGTACTGTAAATAGACACACTCCAGCCTGGAGGACAGAGTGAGACCCTGTCTCTAAAAATAATTAATTTTAATTAAAAAAAATTATAAATTGCAGCATTATTTGTAATGTGGAAACAACCTAGATGTCCAATGAAAGGTTTGGCTAAATGCATTTTAATCTGTCTTTATGATGCATTATAACACTATCAAATTATTACGAATACTAAATGTAATGCCTCACAAAAATATACACAGTATCTTATGAGAAAAACTATTTTCAGAAGGATCCCTAGTTTGAAAAATAGTATGTATTAATCCAGAAAAGACTGAAAGAGTATACTAAAAATTGTTAATTGTATTTATTTCGAATGGAAGGTAATCTTTGCTTGCTTTCTCTTTTTTGAGACAGGGTCTTGCTCTGTTGCCCAAGCTGGAGTGCATTGGCACAGTCACAGCTCACTGCAGCCTCAAACTCTTGGGCTCAAGTGATCTTCCCACCTCAGCCTTCCAAAGTGCTGGGATTACAGGCATGAGCCACATGGTGCCCAGCCCCCAAATCCCAATTTCTTTTTTCTTTTCTTGTTCTTTCTTTTTTTTCTTTTTTTTTTTGAGACAGAGTCTCGCTCTGTCACCTAGGCTGGAGTGCAGTGGTGTAATCTTAGCTCACTGCAACCTCTGCCTCCTGGGTTCAAGCAATTCTTGTGCCTCAGCCTCCTGAGTAGCTGGGCCAAATCCCAATTTCTAAGAGAGGAAATGTGCTACTAGAGGACTCAAAAGTTCAGGCCAGGTTCAGTGGCTCTTGCCTGTAATCCCCGCACTTTGGGAGGCCAAGGCGGGCAGATCACGAGGTCAGAAGTACTAGACCAAACTGGCGAAGATGGTGAAACCCCATGTCTACTAAAAATACAAAAATTAGCCAGATGTGGTGGCGGGCGCCTGTAATCCCACTCAGGAAGATGAGGCAGAGAATTGCTTGAACCTGGGAGGCAGAGACGGCAGTGAACCAAGATTGCGCCACTGCACTCTAGCCTAGGTGACAGAGTGAGACTCCATCTCAAAAAAAAAAAAAAAAGATTCAGATAATTTTTACAAATTCAGCATTACTCTAGAAACTGTTCCCGATGGGGAAATATTCCCTATGAAGATAAATATGCACATTTATCATAGCTCTAAACTTTTACCTCTTGTCATTATTAATGTGTCTTCTTTAATAGTTATTCATTCTCTCTCTGTAATTTGGTCCTTAGTCCGAATCTTTGCTTCTCTTCTGTTCTCTTTGAGACCTCAGCGGAAAAACTCTCCTTAGAGGTGTTTTGAGAACCGTCATTATGTAAATGACCCTTGGTTTCCATTCCAGCCCCAGGCTGTCTCCTGGACTTCAGACTCCTATTCCCCACCATTCACCAGTTTTGCAAACTCTTCAGTTTGCCCTATAAACCTCACCTCTTCCGATTTCCCTACCTGCAGAATTCCCACACTGGCTCAAATTCTAACAGTCGTTTTTGATTTCCCTTTCTTCCTCTCCCCTCACACCAATTTCTGTAACGGTTATGTCACAAGACTTTTTGAATTCTTGTTTTCGTTTCTTTTGTTCTGGCATTTATTGTTTTGTGGTTAAGACCGGAGGCTTTCGAACCAGACACCTCTAAGGTTAAATTCCCAGTCCTGGTGCTTACTAGCTGTGTCACCTTGGGCAGAGTGAACAAACCTCTCTGAGCCTCAGCTGCTTCCATAAAGTGGATGATATCACCTTTGCAAGGGGGTTATGGGTTTCAATGAGCTCATATACCTAAAGAGCTCAGCCTGTGTAAATCGCTTAGAACGCTGTAAATGATCAACAGATGTTGCATGTTATTATAATTTTCCTAATGCATACATCTCCACTGCTTAAACACTTTTTTATTTAATTACATTGTTTTCTTCCAAATTAACTACAAAATCCTCTTCTAGCCCTCAGGGCCCTCCCTAATCTGGCAGTTTCTCTTTTGCTTTCTCTCCTGCTGCCCTCCTGATTTCTAATCAAACTGGACCTTGTACCTTCCCACCTTCGAGATTCTGGTCATGCTGTTTTTCTGGCCTATTAATGTCCTTCCCCCTCCTCTCCTGCTAAAACCCAATCTGTCCTTTTAAATGTTTATTGTGTGACAATAAAGATGCTTTTTAAAGTTAAAGCATATTATTTTCTACATATAACCAGAAATCATAAAAGTTCATAAACTCCTCCAAAGTGTACTGCTTTGTGTAGAATATTCACTTTGACACCAAACTGCGTGTTCGTTAAATTCAGTGAATTCAGGGTATGTTTTATTTATATATTTGTTTGTTCATTTGTTTATTTTAATTTTAGAGATGGTATAGAATATTCACTTTGACAACAAAATGTATATTCACTAAAATCAATGAATTCAGTGTAGGTTTTTAAAAAATATATATTTGTTTATTTTAATTTTAGAGATGGAGTCTCCCTATGTTGTCCAGGCTCAAGGGACCCTCCTGCCTCAGGCTCCTGAATAGCTGGAACTACAGGAGAGCCACTGTACTCAGCTCTAGGTTTTACATTTGGATGAAACCTGTTTAGATTTGCATGAAACTACCCGAGTTTCACGGGAACAGTGTGGGTGATGTGGACACCCTGGGTGAAGCTAGTAGAACTCAGAGAGGGAGAGCCAGGCCTCAGCGAGGACCTACTCCTGTCTATGTTGGTCGCTCTTATGTGGTGCTATGGTTCCTCTGGCACCAAGTACTGCCACTTTCCCTCCTTCCCTCGCTCCTTTTTCTCTCTCCTCCCCTCCCCGTCATTCTCTCATGCTTAGCAAACACAATGTCTAAAGCACCTAGTTCCTGGGATTTATAGGTGCCAAGTGGCTTCAGGGAACAAGTTTTTCTCAAGTCCAAGCATCAAAAGGCACTTATTTCAACACTTCAGGGAGAAGTAGTAACTAAGGAAATCAATAATCTCATCCCAAGCAGAAGAATGGATTTTTGTGAGACTATCTCTAAGCCCAGCTTTTTAAAGAGGTATAATATTAGTCTCTTGAATCTTTTCCCTCTTGTGTATGTGGTTTTTTTTCTTTAACCTTACCTTAAGAAATAAATGTAAACTTGCAGATAGAAATTATGTCCTGACCTAAGTATTATATAACAAGTTGTTTTCAAGAACTATATGTTTGTGAAACACAATTAGAAGATTCAAAAACCACTTTGATGTAGCTATACATTCTTCAGTGGCTAGAACTGAACTTTGGATCTTTTCGAAGGGATTTTTTGATGGAAAAAAAAAAAAACCCACAGATCACGGATGAGATTAGAAGAGGATCTGCTGGAGCAGTAGAAAAGAGAATGCCAAGAAGGGGAGAAGCGAAGGCTGGATTGCTGAGGCCAGTGCCAAAACGTTCCCGAAGCTACCCAACATTTAAGAAAGGTGGCCTGCGGGAGTCTGCAAGCGCTAACCACAAAACGAAGGGTTAGATCTTATCTATGTCTAGAAGGAGTAATAAAAAGAATGCTTATCTCTAAAAGCTGAAAGATTTGGAGAGGACCCAAGGCAGAGGCCTGGCGTTTTTCTGAATTCAGATGCCAAACCCATCATAGCTTAGGACTATAAGATTCAAGGGTGGAGACTGGGTCTCCCAGTGGGGCAAAACCAGTGGATGGGACACAACACATCTGCCGTCGTGATGAAAACAGTAAACCTCTACTGAGGCTCCACGCTTGAAGTGTGCCTCTGTCAGACCTCAGTTACCCAAGGCTGGCGCTAGGAGAAAAAGGACTCAGTCTTGGAAGGCCAGGAAGCTGCTGTGTTACTCATCAGCCTGATATGCCAGCTCCATGTAGGTATCCTTCGTCTTTTTTTTTTTTTTTTGAAATGAAGTCTGGCTCTGTCACCAGTGCAGTGGTGCCTCTTGGCTCACCACAACCGTTGCCTCCCGGGTTCAAGCGATTCTCCTGCCTCAGCCTCCTGAGTAGCTGGGACTACAGGTATGCGCCACCATGCCCAGCGAATTTTTGTATTTTTAGTAGAGACGGGGTTTCACCGTATTGGCCAGGCTTGTCACGAACTCCTGACCTCAAGTGATCCGCCCACCTCGAGGTATTCTTAGTCTTAAATGCGCTACTGTAGACACACACTGTTGTCACATAGGTTAATATTTTTCTTGGAGAAAGAACTGAAGCGGGACACCTGAAGGTACTCTTTCAGGCAACACTTTCACTTAGGAAAGTTCCTAAATTTAGTTTGTATCCGTTCCCTGTCCTCCCTTCTCTCCCTTTCTCTTTTCTCTTCCCTTCTCTCCGTTGTCTGAAAGATGAAATAAAACAAAAACAAACAAAAGCAACAGGGAGACCAAGATGGTAAAGACTAAGCTCATGTTTTCTTTATTAGAGTTAGCAGACAGTGACGCTCAGGCTGCAAGTGTCTACGGTGGGGCCAGACGGGGCAGAAACTAATACTTACTGGGCATTCACCATCTGCTAGGATCATAAATGCTTTACCACATTATAATCCTCACATCAAGTCTTCGGGGTGGGTGTTATTTTCCGTATTTTACAGGTGAGGAAATTAAGATTGTCTAAGCTTACCCAGCTAGTGATCCAAACCCCCTGTCGATCTGGCTCTGAAGCCAAGTCTGACACCTTCCATGTGTGTCTCTTTCCTATTTTGGCCTTTGTCATTAAAACCAACAGTATCAGAAAGATGCGCTCCAAAGGTAGCAAAATGACAATGGTAGCGACTTCAAGGGTCTTTCTGGGAAATAAAAAATAAAAAGTGAGTTTTTGATCTTTTTTTTTTTAAATAGAGACATGGTCTTATTCTGTTGCCCAGGCTGGAGTAAAATGATGTGATCAGAGCTCACTGCAGCCTTGACCTCCCAGGCTCAAGCTATCCTCACGCCTCAGCCTCCCAGGTGTCTAGGACCACAGGTGCACACCATCAACTCTAGCTAATTTTATTTTGTTTTTCATAGAGACAGAGTATAGCTGTGTTGCTCAGGGTGGTCCTGAACATATGGCCTTAAGTAATTCTCCTGCCTTGGCCTCCCAAAGTGCTGGAATTACAGGGTGAACCACCATGCCTGGTCCTTTACCAATTATTGAGGAGTAATTGTCCTAATGTTAAAATGACAGGTCAGAGAATATAGCCAAGGGGTAGCAGCCCAGCGCTCCTCACTCACAGGTGAGTGAGCCAGGCAAACACAGGACCCTGCTCCATTCTGCATCCACCAGGGCTCGGAAGCCTGGCATGACTGTGAGGTGGCCGTGAGAATCGCCTTTGTGCTCATCATTAAAACGTCCTCTGGGGGCCCTCTGGCTCAGTTGCCTGGCCCAGAAACCTGAGTGTCATCATTGATCCCTCCCTTTCCTTCACTCCCCACAACCAGCAAACCCTCCAGTCCTAGCGATCCTGCCTCTTTAATGTGTGTCTCTGATCCCTATCATGTCCCTTCATTTCCGAGGCCACCTTCTCCTGCTCACTCTATTCCAACTCTGGGACTCAGTGTTAGGAAACTCCAAGTGACTTTTCTAAGGTAAATTATGACATTATGATCACGATGTTCCCCCTGCTTAAACAATCCCACAATTCCTCCGTCACTCCCCCGTTGTCCACAAGAGAACACGCAACTTTTTTTTTTTTTTTTTTTTTTTTTTGAGTTAGGGTCTCCTTTTGTCGCTCAGGCTGGAGTGCAGTGGCAGTGGCATCATCTGGGCTCACTGACACCTCCGCCTCCTGGACTCAAGCAGCCTTCCCTCTTCAGCCTCCTGAGTAGCTGGGACCACAGGCATGCTCCACCACACCCAGCTAATTTTTAAAAATTTTTTATCAACATGGTGTCTCACCATGTTGCCCAGGCTGGTCTCAAACTCTTGGGCTGAAGCAATCCTCCTGCCTCAGCCTCTCAAAGTGCTGGGATTACAGGTCTGAGCCACTGCACCTGGCAGCATGTTCAGCTCTTAGCAGAGCATCCTAGGCCACTCATGGTCAGGCCCTGCTTCTCTGTTCCGCCCATGCTCAAGCTCCCACCATCCTGAGCCACTGGGAGATCCTGGGATGGTGGTGCTCACTCAGACCTTGCTATTTCTCCAGCAGGATAACCCTATACCTGTACAACTCCTGCTTGTCTTTCAGCTCCGAGAAGCTACCCCTGACCATCCCATTCAGAGCCTGGCTCTGGAGGAAGCAGTCCCCTGGTGCCCCCCCCATCCCAGCTTGAGCTGCTCCTCCTTGGTAATCTCTCCAGGGCCAGGGCCTGTGTTACCCAGATGTCTGTGGCTTTCTCCTCTGTAAGCCCCCTTCCCCTTTTTCCCCAGCATCTAGCCTAGTGCCCAGCCTACAGGAGCCACTCAATTCATAATTAAATGTCTAAAAATGATAAAGTGGGGAAAGTAATGAGGGAATGAGAGTCTATTACCAGTTTTGCTACCAACTATTGTATAACCTGCTACTAAAACTCACAGTGAAGCAGGATGCTATTTTGCCATCCATGAAGTATGATCTTCCCCATGTTCCTCACCCTCCACCAACACCCGCTACTCTGTCTCAGGGACTGGGATGGGTATAAGAGCTTATCATATTGTTTTTGTTTTTACCACTAAGAAAAAATGGGCCAAGCGCAGTGGCTCACGCCTGTAATCCCAGCACTTTGGGAGGCCAAGACAGGAGGATTGCTTGAGCCCAGGAGTTCAAAACCAGCCTGGGCAACATAGTGAGACTCTGTCTCACTAAAAAAGAAAAGAAAAAGAAAGGAAAGAGAAAGAGAGAAAAAGAAAGAAAGAAAGAAGGGAAGGAAGAAAGAGAAAGAAAGAGAGAAAAGAAAGAAAGAGAAGACTTGGAAGTAGAAACACACAGTGCAATCTTTAATTGCACTATTTTCTTCCGTAAAGGAGAATAAAGAGCCAAAGGGATAAACATCCAAAGGACCTCTCACAGCTGGGTAAATGTGCAAAAAATGGGAGATAAGTATTAATATAGCAAAGAGTGAAGTATTTTGATGGAAAACATTTCTTTCTTTTTTTTTTTTTTTTGGTTTTTGAGACAGAGTCTCACTCTGTCGTCCAGGCTAGAGTACTGTGGTGTGATCTTGGCTCACTGCAACCTCCATCTCCAGGGTTCAACTGGTTCTCCTGCCTCAGCCTCCCAAGTAGCTGGGATTACAGGCATGGCGCCACCACGCCCAGCTACTTTTTGTATTTTTAGTAGACATAGGATTTCACCATGTTGGCCAGGCTGGTCTCAAACTCCTGACCTCAAGTGATCCACCCACCTCGTCCTCCCAAAGTGCTGGGATTACAGGTGTGAGCCACTGTGCCCAGCTGGAAAACATTTCAAATGTACTTTTAAGATGAGGGACTCTGAACTCCCATTTATAACACAGGAAGGCACCTTGGGAGACACTGGGGGCAGCTCCCAAAGGGCACCAGCTCAGCATGCTGCAGCCATCACAAAGCCACCAAACTGTGTGGTGTCATTGGGAAACACAGAAACACCGCTGTCCTGCCTTGAGTACCTATGACTATTTTCAGAGCCAGGGTCTCTTTAGAGATGGGTAACGAAAATAATCAAGTGCATGTTGAGACTTATAAAAAAAAGTAGGTTTATAAAGAGAAGAAAAGACAGCAGATCTGCAATCAGTAATGTCAAAGGAAAAGAGGGAGCGTGAGGAAGATAATTCAGTCCTGAGAAGCACAGGTAGCAGGTAGGGTGAACCTACAAGACTAGAAATAGTGGAATTCCTCAAAGTTTAACCAAAGTAACTTAGGGACACTGTGGGGGAAAGTATTACAGTATCTTACAATAGCATTTTAAATACTCTTTGCTATTTATTAGACTAGTAAGTAGTAGTTTAAGGAAGATTTACAGAATTTTAGAACACAGTTATAATCAAATCTAGCACCCCTATGTCTTAGATGAAGGAAATTGGGTCCAGAGAAGGTCAGTGCCTTGCCCAGGGCCATACGTCACCTTAAAGCAGAGCTGAAGCTTGAACCCTTGATTCCTGGCTATTAGTGGTTTTTCTATTAGATTATTTAATATGAAAACACTATGATTGATGATAGAGGCCCAAAATAGAGACGTTGGAGACAAGGCCAGATAAATAAGGTCTTGTTAAGGAAAGCCAGGAATGCTGTGTGGCACTACCCTAAAAGTGTGAGGCTGACGGGGTAAAGCAACCACGTTCTCCCACAGAATGGCCCTTTGTGTCACGGTGAGAGGCAGGTGTGCTGCCTGGATGGTCTGCTGACGGGGAACCCATTTCGATTTCTTACTCCCTCAAGCTCGAATCACCCACATGGTCCTACATGGGCAGTGCACTGGCCGGTTCACTTTGCTGCAGTCCCTTAAAGGTTGGATATTCAAGCCAATTCCAGCCACTCTAGGAATGCTGAGGTCAGTGGAATTCTACCAACACTTGCCGGCTCCGGGGCAGAGGAGACAGCTGCCAATGGCAGTGGTATGGATGATGGGAGGGCCGTTCGTCCTGGAAAATCTACTGCTGCCACGGCCCAGAATCTGGTAGTCAGAATGCTTAGTATCCAGGAAGGCTGGGAGTGGAAAATATCTTAAGTATTCCTCGCCTCTTGGCACCACAGAAGCAAGAGAAAAATAAAGCAGGGGAACCTGTTGGACAGGACTGTCAAGGCCACGCTTGCTGGAGGCCGCCTGCTGCTAGAAGGAGCTGGATGGTTCTTCCTCCCCAGCAGAGAAGAGGGCAGGACCAGAGAGACTATAGTGAACGGGATGCCTATTTGCCAAGACCTCCCGGGGAAGTGCTGGGAAATGCTCTATCTCTGAGAGAGAGCAAATTTGAGCTTTGTTGCTCTCGGTGGACGTTTACAAATGCCTCAACAACATGATGATGGGGAAGAAAGGGAAGCTGCTCCGACAGACAGCCTGCTGCAGAGGAGTGCTGCCCGAGGGACTGGACCGCATTCCAAATGTTGGGTGCAGGAGGGGGAATAAAAGCCTCATTTCACCTTTCTCTTCATGCCAGTCTTATTTCCTCTGGGTCATTTTATTTTTATGAAAGAATTGTAACAGGAAAAAAAAGGATACAAGGGACATGACAGGGAGAGACCTGAGCCGGGGAGCTGAATGGCAGAGATCAACGCAGGTGAGTGTGAGAATGCAGTGTGTATGGGCCTGTGTTTTGGGGAGAAATCCTGGTATCCTTTTTCTCCAACACCTTGCACATGGAAGTGGCTTTTTTCAACTACCTACAACATCTACACACTAACCACCTATACTCTTCAGAGGCCAGTGCCCCTAGCTTGCCAGGCCCGAGCACTGCACCCAGTGAGTTTACATTCGGCACTTGGTGCCTTCATCTGCAAGGAGCTCCAAGAAATACTTGGCAAAGAGCGGACTAGGAGAGATGGCCTTGTTGAACAGGCTTCTTTACGTGGTGATCAAATGGGATGCTGTTTCACATATCCTTTCCTCAGGAAGGTTCTGGGACTCATTTGCATTTATGCAGAGGCTTGCAGAAAAAATAAGCACCTGAACTGAATTCTGACTTGATGATATCTACCAACCTATATATAAACTTTGTGTAATTCAATATCTAAGACATACGGTATGTCTTTTCCTTGTAAGAGGAAAGCAAGCTAAATGACTTTTTTCCCCTTACCATTTCTTCCCCTTTTTCTTTCAAAAAGCTGCTATATCTATTTTATTTTATGGGCTAAAAAAGGTTACATCACATTTGGTATTCCACAAAGGGGAAATGGAAAAATTATTAAATAGTGAAGGAAAACAGTACTGCTTGCTTAGAAAATAAGACATATGAACCCTTAAGAATGGGAAAACACCAGCTACTATGGCAGGGAGAAGACATTTTGCCAAATTTAGAACCCACTTGAAAATCACGGGTTCTAAGTTTAGAACTGAACTAAAAACTTGAGCTCACATTGCATTTGGCATTGGTTTTAAAAAAAATTCTAAGCTACTAATTAAAGGGGAAAAAATTATACTCTTAGTAGTTCTAGAAGCTGGGAATTATTTTCAAACAAATTCTTTATTGGCTCAATGGAGGGGCCTGGACTTAGTCAGACAAGAAACAATTTTTTTCTAATTAAATTTTCCTTACGAAACAATGATTTAAAACTGAGGGGAAAAACATTTTGCCGAAGTCTTTAAAGAGTTACAGAATTGTTGTGTAACCTTCTTTGGATCCAACCAAATATACCAGGTGGTCATACAAACTTTATATTCTAAATGGTGTATAAAAGGAGCACCATTAATTAGAGCCGACTAGTAAACTTCAAATAATAAAAATTCAATAAAAATGGAAACAATCACTAAACAAAACAAAGACAAACTCTTACCAGAATTATTATTTTCAAATTTGGATATTATGATAGTTATTGTAACATCACTAAGAAATGGATCTGAATTCTGCTATGGCAATAGCTACAAAAATTTTAGACCCAAAGATTCAAAATAGTAAACAGACTGTGCTGAAAACGCATCCACTGGCCTAATGTGATTCCAGGTAGCTATCAACTTTTTCTTTTTTTTTCTTTTCTTTTTTTTTTTGAGACAGGGTCTGACTCTGTTGCCCAGGCTGGAGTGCAGTGGCCCAAACTCAGCTCACTGCAGCCTTGCCCTCCTGGGCTCAAGTGATCTTCCCATCTGAGCCTCCTGAGTAACTGGGGCTACAAGCATGTACAACCTTACCTGGCTAATTATTATATATTTATTTATGTGTAGGTATAGGGTCTCACTATGTTGCCCAGGCTGGTTTTGAACTCCTGGGCTCAAGAAACCCTCCTTCCTCAGCCTCCGAAAGTGCTGGAATTACAGGTATGAGCCACTCTGCCCAGCCAACTTTTTAATTATGGGAAACTTAAAGACATCTTATGCTGTTCTCCACACACCTAACATATACACACACATACAGGCATCCATACACACACGTATACATAGAGTAATAATGGTCTTAGAGGAGGACCTGAAACAAAATAATCAGATAAAAGTTAAACATGAACATTCAGTGCAAAATTCAGCGTAGCAAGCATTCAGAAACACAAATGTTAGAAAAATAATTTTTCCTTTGTGTTGATTGCCTTGTAATCTAAATACATTTTTGAGTGACTTTAAGGGAGCAGGCTTAGCAACTGGTGGATTTGACACTGTTTCTTCAGAAATATCACTAACTCAACAGTACAAAACCCTAGAACTTTAATTTCTAGGCACTTCTAAAAATTCTTGTTCAAGTCTGGTGCAGTAAGTAGCACGTGCCTGTAGTCCCAGCTACTCAATAGGTTGAGGCAGGAGAATCACTTGAGCCCAGGAATTTGAGACCAACCTGGGCAATATAGTGAGACCCTCATCTCAAACACACACATAAACAAAAAAACAAAAAACTCTTATTGAAGGATATAAAATTAATTCCTAAGCTAACTATTTTCTTAACAATAAGATACAGTTGTATTGGTGGAAAGAGGATAGAAATTTAAAGTTGTAAAAGCAAGAAATACAGCATGTGTAAGTGGAAAAGGATCTGTTTGGAACATGTTTTCAACTTGCTCATTTTAAATAAGTATAGTTAAACAGTCACTATGTATTTGACCTAACAGCACGTGTCGCTCTCACTAGGAGGAGGAACAGAGGTTAACACTGTTACGATGTGTGCCAAAGTCAGGATACAAACAGATTCCTTGGCCCACTAGATCACTAGCTTCTGAATGCACAGTCTTCAGCACAGTCTTCTATCCTTTTAAATGATCGATTCAAATGGAATTTCTTTCTTTTTTTTTTTTTTTTTTTTTGAGATGGAGTCTCTCTTTGTCACCCAGGTTGGAGTACGGCGGCACTATCTCAGCTCACTGCAATCTCTGCCTTTTGAGTTCCAGCAGTTCTGCTGCCTCAGACTCCCAAGTAGCTGGGACTACAGGTATGTACCACCATGTAGTGGTACTAATTTTTGTATTTTTAGTAGAGATGAGAATTCACCATGTTGGCCAGGATAGTCTCGATCTTCTGATCTCAAGTGATCTGCCCACCTCGGCCACCCAAAGTGCTGGGATTACAGGCGTAAGCCACCGTGCCCCGCCTAAAATGGAATTGCTTATTTAGTCTCTTCTGTATCTTAAACATTGCTCTCATATTTATTTTAAATTCACATTTATAATAAACAATCTCGGGACAAGTTTTCTCTTTCCTCAGGCCATTACAGGCAAGTGGAGAGAAATAAGAGGGACAACATTTGTGGGAACAAAAGGATTTCTTGTGCCATTATGAGGTGGGAGGGCCACTATTCTCAGATGATGATGAATCAATTTCTATAAAGCATTGGCTTCTTTTGGACTCTAGATAGAACGAAAGGTGTATACATCTGCACCAATGCCAGGGCAAGAATGGCCCGGGGTTGTGTTACCCCAGAAGATGGCTCTGTGTGACATGAAGAGAAGTAAGAAAAAACTGGAGAGTTTGCTGATGTCCAGATCCTGTCTGCCCTCAAAGCTCCCATATCCTTCAGCTGTCTTCCAGGCATTTTCTTTCTTTTTTGTTTTTATATTTTTTTCTTCCAGGTATTTTCAATTCTTTTACCTATAAACTTTTTAACAGAAAAAATAAATACGTTTAGTGTTGGCAAGAATTGGGTCTCCCAAATACTTTCTGCCATTATGGCTTCACCAAGTCTAAACCCAGGTTTCCACATTTTCCCTTGCCTTATCACTGTAGGTCTTGGCTCTAAAAAGAGTAATATGAGATAAATATTTCAATTAAGAATTTAGGAATTCAGGCTGGGTGCGGTGGCTCATGTCTTTAATTCCAGCACTTTTGGAGGCCTAGGTGGGCAGATCACTTAGGGCCAGGAGTTTGAGACCAGCTTGGCCAACCTGGCAAAACCCAGTCTCTACTAAAAATACAAAAATTAGTCAGTGTGGTGGTGCTTGCCTAGAATCCCAGCTACTTGGGAGGCTGAGGCACAAGAATCACTTGGGCCAGGGAGGCAGAGGTTGCAGTGAGCTGACATCGTGCCACCGCACTCCAGCCTGGGCAACAGAGTGAGACTCTGTCTGAAAAAAAAAAAAAAATTGGGAATTTGGCAAATAAAAAGAATTAGGAATTTGGGAGGCCAAGGTGAGAGGATCGCTTGAGACAAGAATTTGAGGCTGCAGTGAGCTATGATCACACTACTGCATTCCAGCCTGGGAGCAGAATTAGATCCTGTCTCTTAAAAAACAAAGAATTCAGGAAGTGATGTGCAAACTTGATGTTGGTAGGTAGGCTTTCCTGAAGACAGGCGCTTTCTCTCTGTGTGTAGGCAAAAGTACACTGCTGGTATTCAGCAAAAAAGTAGCTCTAATTCCCTCTGTCACACATTCCACTAGATATCTCCACCTGCAACTGAATAGACACCAGAAATAGTCCCAGACATATATGTTCAATTCATTTTCAACAAAGTTGGTAAGACATTCAGCACAAAAAGGAAAGACTTTTCAACAAATTTTACTAAAACAACTGGGTAATCATATGGAAAAGAAACAAACATTGAGGCTGGGTGTGGTGGCTCACGCCTGTAATTCCAACACTTTGGTAGGCTGAGGCAGGTGGATCGCTGAGCCAGCCTGGGCAACATGGTGAAACCCCATCTCCACAAAAAATACAAAAATTAGCTGTGTGTGGTGGTGCATGCCTGTAGTTCCAGCTACTCAGGAGGCTGAGGTGGGAGGATCACCTAAGCCTGGGAGGCAGAGGTTGCAGTGAGCCATGAAGATGCCACTGAACTCCAGGTTAGGAGACAGAGCAAGACCCTGTCTCAAAAAAAAAAAAAAACAAGAAAAACAAGAAATGAACATTGATTTTTACATCATGGCACAGAAATCAAGTTAAAATGAACAAGAGACCTAAGTGTACAATCTAGAAAACTCCTAGAGTTAAACAGAAGAGCAATCTTAGGACACAAAAAGCAAACTTTCATAAAAGAGAAAACTGGCAAACGAAACCTTATCAAAACTTAAAAATTTGCTCTTAGAAAGATATTGTTAAGTAAATGAAAAGGCCAGGCATAGTGGTCCCTGCCTGTAATTCCAGCACTTTGGGAGGCCGAAGTGAGAGGGTTGCTTGAGCTCAGGAGTTTGAGAGCAGCCTGGGCAACACAGTCAGACCTCCTCTCAAAAACAAGTTATTCATATATTTTAAAAAAAGGAAATGAAAAAAGATAAAGCATAGAATGAAAAAATATTTGCAATACATATAATGGACTGGTATCTAGAATATTTAAAGGACTATTACAACTCAATTAAAAAGCAATGTAATTTTTTCAGTGGGCAAAAGACAAACAGATGCTTTATCAAAAGAAGTTACATGAAAGCACATGAAAAGACACTCGATATTGTTGGTTATATGGAAAACACAAGTTAAAACCAAAACGAGATGCCACTACACACCAACGAGAATGGCTCAAGATGAAAAGATGACAATACCAAGTGTTGGTGAAGATGTACAACTGCTGATAGGAAAGTAAAATGGTACAAGCACTTTGGAAAACTGATAGCTTCTTCAAAAGTTAAACATGGCCGGGCACAGTGGCTCATGCCTGTGATCCTAGCACTTTGAGAGGCTGAGGTGGGCAGAGCACCTGAGGCCAGGAGTTTGAGACCAGCCAGGCCAACATGGCAAAACCCTGTCTCCACTAAAAATACAAAAATTAGCCAGGCGTGGTAGTGCATGCTTATAGTCCCAGCTACTCGGGAGGCTAAGGCAGGAGAATTGCTGGAACCTGGGAGGCGGAGGTTGCGGTGAAGCTGAGATCGTGCCACTGCACTCCGGCCTGGCCAGGCAACAGAGCGAGACTCCATCTCAAAAAAAAAAACAAAACAAAAAAAAACACCCAGTTAAACATACACCACTTACCATTCAACCTTGTCATTTGTCATTCCACCTCTGGATACTTAGCCAGGAATAATGAAAATATATGTTCACGTAAAGACTTGTATAGCAATGTTCATTGTAGCTTTATTTGTAATAGTTAAAAACTAGAGGCTGGGCGCAGTGGCTCATGCCTGTAATCCCAGCACCTTGGGAGGCCCGGTAGGTTCATGAATGTGTACATTAAACTGACTGGGTGTGGTGGCTCACACCCGTAATCCTAGCACTTTGGAGGCCAAAGCGGGAGGATCACTTGAGGCCACGAATTTGAGACTAGCCTGGGCAAGACAGCAAGACCTCATCTCTACAAAAACAAAAATGAAAAAATTAGCCAGGCGAGGTGGACATCCCTATAGTCCCAGCTACCTGGGAGGCTGAAGTGGGAGGATCTCTTGAGCTCAGGAATTTGAGGCTGCATTGAGCTACGATCACACCACAGCACTCCAGCCTGAGCATCAAAGCAAGACATTCATCTCCTATACAGAACAAAGCAAAATCTCTTTGAATTGAGCCAGGTGTGGCTGTGTGTACCTGTAATCCCAGCTGCTCAGGAGGATGAGGTGGGGGAGGATCACTGAGCTCAGGAGTTCAAGACCAGACTGGGCAACACAGTGAACTGTCTTTTTAAAACAAAAAATTGGGAAAATGGCTGTAATAAGCATCTAATAAATGCTAGCCATTATTTAAAAAAAAAAACTCTTTCATTGGCACACGTTACATAGGTGCAATTTATTGTATACAACTCAATAAAGTTGTTATTTTTTAAATCTCCCATTGTGTGTTTGGCAGGCTACTCAAACTTCACATTTCTCCAGCTGAGTTCCTGATCTTCTGTTTGCCTTCTTGGTTAATGTTCTCTTTCTTGGCTAATGGCCTCATCATCCACCTAGTCAGCTCAGCTAGATAGCCTGGCAGTCACCTTTACCCCACTTTTCATTTGTATCTTTAAGCTCTTTCTCAAATTCATCTCTAACCTTGTTTGTTTTAAACTAGGAAGTTTTTATTGTGGTAAAATATACATAACATAAAATTTACTGTTTTAACCACTTTTAAGTATACAATTCAATTGCATTAAGTAAATTCACGTAACAGTGCAACCATCACTACCATTCATCTCCAGAACTTTTTCATCTTTCCCAATTAAAACTCTGTATCCATTAAACACTAACTCCCACTCCCCCTCTCCCTCCCCTTACCCCCTGTGACAACTAACATTCTACTTTATGTCTATGAATTTGACTACCGTAGGTGGTAGAGTATGTAAGAGCATATATTTCACCACATATAAGTATTTGTCCTTCTGTGACTAGTTTATTTCACTTAACATAATGTCCTCAGTGTTCATCCATCCTGTAGTCCGTATCAGAATTTCCTTCACCTTTAAGGTGGAATCATATTCCATTGCATGCATAGACCACATTTTGTTTATCCATTTATCCATCGACGGACGATGGAGTCATCTCTAATTCATGATGCCCACTTCTACTACCCCAGTTTAAGGTCTCATCACCTTTTGGCTGGACTATTTCAAGGGGCTGTTCACTGGCCATCCATACCTCCTTTTCTCATGCACCTTCTAGCTTGCCGCCAGCATCGTTTTTCTAAAGCAATGATCCTGTCTCTCCACTGCTTAAAGACTTTTGTGTGCAATTTCAAAGTCAAATAGGATTATACTTCTAATGCTGTTCTGAAGTTTGCTTTTTTCCATTCTCCTTTTGAACAACTCTAATTAGTAGAAATTTCTTTCTTATTTTAATCCAGTATGTATTTCCTGGTCACTTCCTCCCATTGATCCTAGCTCTGTCCTCCAGAGTGACACTGAATACTTCCCTCTTCTATGTGGCAGACAACCCTTTAATATCTAAAGATAACCATCGGCCTTTTCCAGGCCTTGAGTATTCCTCAGATAACCTCCCAGTTTCATGAGATTCTCCTGCCTCAGCCTCCTGAGTAGCTGGGATTACAGGCATGTGCCACCATGCCTGGCTAATTTTTTTGTAATTTTTAATAGAGATGAGGTGTCACCATCTTGGCCAGGCTGGTCTGGAACTCCTGACCTTGTGATCCACCCGCCTTGGCTTCCCAAAGTGCTGGGATTACAGGCATGAGCCACTGTGCCCAGCCAGGGTTTTTTTTGTTTAAGAAATAAATTTTTATGCCACTACTGGGCACCTGAAGATGGGGTGGCCAAAGGAAGGAAAAGGAAAAGAATTGAAGTTAGGAGAGCATTTTCTCCTTAGAAATTTTGCCTATTTATTCAATGTTTCTTGCTCCTGATACAGATGCAGATCATCTCCACACCAGTCCTCCCTCCAAGCTTCCTATCAGTAATTTACCAAACACCAAGCCCTAGTATACAACTGCCTTTCCAACAATCTGCCTAGGCTCACAGCCTGGCACACGGGCTTCCCCTTGTACCATCAGTTCTACCCCTGATAGCTATGAGACTCGCCTGTGGCAAGTGATTAGAAGAAAGGGTGGCAATTGCCATAAAACACACACATCCAGGAAATGCATTTTTGCAAAAGTACATGGCAGTTCAGACACCAAGCATCAGACAAAAGCCTTAGCAGAAACTGTATAGGGGAATGGACCAAGAGAGCAGTCTCCCAGCTTGCCTTTGTCTAGGCAGCTAAAAAGCTAAGCCATCAAAGGAGGAGATTCGTTATTAAAAAGGTGTTGCATCTTTGTCATTGGCTTTTCAAAAGTAAAATACAGTGTCTTCAGTGGGTGAGGAAGAGGATTGCTTTTCCAGGCAAATTTTCTTGAAACTTGGGAGCCATTTAAGAGGATAAGACTCAGTTGAATGTGTTTTGGGACCTTTTTTAATGGTCAACTTCCTCCTCCGCACAGACATTCCTTCCATCAGATCAATGCCCACTCCCTGCAACGCACACCACGAACACACACCCCCCACCAATATTCTCATCATGCCTGGAGCCTCACACATAGTGTCTCCTTTATTCTTTTCTTAGAAATCCAGTGCTCATTCCTCTACACACGAAAGCCATCCCCTTTCCAGCCTTCAGTCTTTCTCCCCTTCGATTGTAAACAGAAACCTTGATCCTCAGTCATTTCTTCATTTTCCAAAATGATCCCCCATCTCTTGCTGCTGGCTCCTTCCTCTTCATCTTTCACTATAACGAGGACCCTTCAATGCAGAAGACACATCTGTCAATACCACTGTACCAACCCGCCCTCTCTTCACTCACACGGAACTCTTCAAATGATTATGCGACACTCATTCCATTTTTGAATCTACCACTGATTCCATTTGCTTTTTTTTTTTTAACTTTCATTTTAGGTTCAGGGATACATGTGCAGGTGTGTTATATAGGTAAATGGTGTGTCATGTGTACAGATTATTTTGTCACCCAGGTAATGAGCATGGTGCCTGACAGGTAGTTTTTTGATCCTCCCCCTCCTCTCAGCCTCTACCCTCAAGTGGGCCCCTGTGCCTGTTGTTCCCTTCTTTGTATCCATGTGTACTCAGTGTTTAGCTCCCACTTATAGATGGGAACATGCACTATCTGACTTTCTGTTCCTGCATTAGTTCCCTTAGGGTAACGGCCTCCAGCTCTAACCATGTTGCTGCAAAGGACATGATCTCATTTTTTTTTATGGCTGGGTAGTATTCCCTGGTGCATATGTACCACATTTTCTTTATCCAGTCCACCATGGATGGGCATTTAGGTTCATTCCATGTCTTATGCTATTGTGAAGAGTGCTGCAATGAACATACACATGTGTGTGTCTTTATGGTAAAACGATTTCTATTTCCTTGGGTATATACCCAGTAATGGAACTGCTGGGTGGAATGGCAGTTCTGTTTTAAGTTCTTTGAGGAATCGCCAAGCTGCTTTCCACAGTGCTGGACTAATTTACATTCCCACCAGCAGTGTATAAGCATTCCCTTCTCTCCATAATGTCGCTAGCATCTGTTATTTTTTGACTTTTTAGTAATGGCCATTCTGACTAGTGTGGGATAGTGTCTCATTGTGATTTTGATTTGCATTTCTCTTCCCAGCTACTCAGGAGGCTGAGGCAGGAGAATGGCTTGAACCCAGGAGGTGGACATTGCAGTGAGCCGAGATCATACCACTGCACTCCAGCCTGGGCTACAGAGTGAGATTCCATCTCAAAATATATCCTCCTAAGGTTAATTAAGACTTTTTGTTGGAGAAGTTTGATGGTCTTCTCTTGGAGTTTATCTTCTCATTTACTTTTCCTTGTCCCACTGGGGTTCAGCAGAAGTGGGAGGGGCTGGAGAGGGAGAAGAGCTGTGGTGGGTGTCAGGAGAGATGGCTAGGCTTGCTTCCTCAGCAAGGTATTTGTCATTCACTCTATCCCTTTATGTCCCCCCCGCCCACCACTAGCTATACAGCAGGACACAATTTCAATGATTCTTGCCCCAAATACAAATATCTAGAAAAAGGAATCAGCAAATTATTATTATTTTTGAAATGGAGTCTTGCTTTGTGCCCAGACCCCCAGCGATCGCCCCGCCCGCCCAGGCTGGAGTGCAGTGGTGTGGTCTTGGCTCACTGCAACCTCTGCCTTCTGGGTTCAAGAGAGTCTCCTGCCTCAGCCTCCCGAGTACCTGCGCCTACAGGCATGAGCCACCACAAACAGCTAATTTCTGTATTTTTAGTACAGATGGGTTTTCACCGTGTTGGCCAGGCTGGTCTTGAACTCCTGACCTCAAGTGATCCACCCACTTCGGCCCTCCCAAAGTGCTGGGATTACAGGTGCGAGCCACTGTGCCCAGCCTCTCTCTCTCTCTCTCTCTTTTTTTTTTTGAGATGGAGTTGTGCTCTGTTGCCCAGGCTGGAGTGCAGTGGTGTGGTCTCGGCTCACTGCAACCTCTGCCTCCTGGGTTCAAGCCATTCTCCTGCCTCAGCCTCCTGAGTAGCTGGGATTACAGGTGTGCGCCACCACGCCCAGCTAACTTTTGTATTTTTAGTAGAGACATGGTTTTGCCATGTTGGCCAGGCTGGTCTCAAACTCCTGACCTCAGGTGATCTACCCGCCTTGGCCTCCCAAAGTGCTGGGATTACAGGTGTGAGCCAAGGAGACCAAAGTAAATTCTTTGCCCTGAAGATGGGTTCAGAAATCACCCCAAACCCTTCGAATTTTCCTGACTACAACTGAATGATAGGCGTGCTTAGGCCTGAAATGGGTCTGTTGAATCTCTGATCTCTAGATTGACTGGCTTTTCACCGGAAAGTCTCTTGATCATCACTTCTCAAAAATTGCAGCTTTCACCCATCCTTCATTTTGTTCTTCCCGTTTCTCTTTTTCTTGTCTCAAACTGAGTTTCTCTCTATATCAGGCACCCTCACAGTCTGACCCAACATTGATCTTTTCATTGTCATGAACATTTCCCAAACCACATTTTAAAACCACAATACCCTTTTCTTGTTCTCACAGAAGCACAAAGTATGAGAAATAAACCTTTGGTTAATTGTAGATTCCCTCTTTTTCTTTAAAAACCGTATTTGCTAGTCTTGGACTTCTTAGGATCATAAGACCAAAAAGGAACCTTGAAAAGTCAATCCATTAGTTACATCACATTTAAATAATTATGTTACTTTGTTTGAAGAATTAAGAAAACTGCTGAATTCAATTAAACAAAACTAAACCCTGCCCCAAGCCACTGGGATTTGATTAAAGTGAATCTGAAGCCTGTCTGTCAGTCATCCTAGAGGCAAGTGAGTTCCTCAGGCCTGGGGGGATGTGTCCCCCCAAAGTTCCTGTCTTGGAAGCTCTTAAATTGCCAATGTAACAGTATTAAGAGATGGGGCCTTCAAGAGATGATTGGGTCATAATGCCATCAGGTGAAGTGAGTTCTCCAGGGAGTGAATTAGCTCTCACAGGAGTAAGTTAGTTCTCTGGAGAGCAGGTTGTTATAAAAGCTAGCTTGGCTCACTCTCGCAGTCTCTTTGCATATGCTGCTTCTCCTTCTGCTTTTCCACCATGTTATGACGCTGTACGAAAGCACGCACCAGAAGCTGCTGCCATGTCCTTGGACTACCCGGCCTCCTGAACCATGAGCCAAATAAACTTCTTTAATTTATAAATTACCCACTCAGGTATTCTGTCTTAGCAACAGAAATCGAACTAAAACACCAGGAGAAGCAACTTGAATATGATAGTCTTGTGTATGTGTTTTAAGAAACAGGGTCCCATTCTGTTACCCAGTTTGGAGTGCAGTGGTGTGATCATGGCGCACCTCAGCCCTGAATTCCTGGCCTCAAGCAATCCTCCCCAGTCAGCCTCCCAAATAGCTGGGACTACAAGTGTGTGCTCCCTCACCTGGATAATTTTTTTTTTTTTTTTTTGAGATGGAGGCTGATTCTGTTGCCCAGGCTGGAGTGCAGTGGCATGATCTCAGCTCACTTCAACCTCTGCTTCCTGGGTTCAAGCAATTCTCCTGCCTCAGCCTCCGAGTAGATGGGATCACAGGTGTGTGCCACCACACCCAGCTAATTTGTATTTAAAAAAAAATTTTTTTAGATGGATTCTTGCTCTGTCGCCCAGACTGGAGTGCAATGGCATGATCTTAGCTCACTGCAAGCTCTGCCTCCTGGGTTCAAGGGATTCTCCTGCCTCAGCCTCCTGAGAAGCTGGGATGGGGTTTCACCACGTTAGCCAGGCTGGTCTCAAACTCCTGGCCTCAAGTGATCTCCTGCCTTGGCCTCCCAAAGAGCTGGGATTACAGGCCCACACCTGGCTAATTAAAAAAAATTTTTTTTGTAGACATGGGGTCTCGCAGTGTTGTCCAAACTAGTCTTGAACTCCTGAAGTAATCCTCCCACCTTGGCCTCCCAAAATGTGGGATTACAGATGTGAGCCACTGCACCTGTTCAGTTACAACACCTCATTTTCTTATATTAGATTTAAAAAAATAAATGATTGTACATGCTTCATAGCAGATTGATTAAAAGATATACTGGGGAAACTCCTTTCATAGCAAAATTTTACAGCCAAAAATCAAATTCGGTGCTTGGATTTTTTAAGCCAGGACCCATTCAGAGTATTCCAAGAATAGTTTTCAAATTGCTAAAAAGCATCACTTCCATAAATCTATTTTGGAAATGAATTTTAAAAATTAGAAAGTTTGAGTCAGTCACACACAAACCAATCAAGTTATTATGTACTCCATTTGAGTTTTTTTACATTTAAAATATAATTCATTTATTTATTCGTTTGACAAATATTTATTGAGTATCTATGTGTAGGCACTGATCTGGGTGCTAGGATTACAGCAGTGAATACAACAGACCAAAAATATACAAGTTAACACATATGCTCACTGGAAAACATTCAGATACAGAAGTGCACAGAATTTGAAAAATCAAACTTGTTCTCCTTAAGGCCAATCCCCCATCTCAGTTCCTTCCTTCTAATTAACAGTTAACAGTTGAGTGTATTTGCTTCTAGACCTTTTCAGTTCATTTACATAGTATTTTAAAACCAGTTTTATTGAGATATAATGTACACACTGTATGGATGTATATACACACCATAACATTCAGTTGCATAACATATACAGTTACATTTTTTACTATATTTGCAGTGTTGCATCATAATATAGGTATGCAGATTTTATTCGATTTTATTTTGAGACAGGGTCTCACTCTGTCGACCAGGCTGGGATGCAGTGGTGCAATCTTGGCTCACTGCAACCTCTGCACCCGGTTCAAGTGATTCACCTGCCTCAGCCTCCTGAGTAGCTGGGATTACAGGTGCCTGCCACCATACCGGCTAATTTTTGTCTTTTTAGTAGAGATGGGGTTTCACCATGTTGGCCAGGCTGGTCTTGAACTCCTGGTGTCAAGCAATCCATCCACCTCCCAAAGTGCTGGGATTACAGGCATGAGCCATGGCGCCGGGCCTTAGTCTCTACACTCTTAACAGATTTGACAAGATATAAGGGAGGTGAAGGAGAGGGGAGTACAAATATACAGATAAAAGTTTAGGATAAATGCAAATGAGGTAAAGTAGACAAAGTGTTTAGCAAAAGGCTGACTCCTTACTAAACACACAATAAAAATGTGTAACTAAAAACCAAAATTAGGTGAGCACACAAAGTGGTTTTAATTTTACATCACTGAAAAAGACACAAACACAGTGAAATGTATGCCTTTTTGGCATGAAATAGGAGGGTTTTTTTTTCTTTTGAATTACAAGATTAGGAGAAAGGACAACCAAATAAAAATATTCTGGACTCCCAGTAAAATGTCCAGCTTGTTGTCTGAAATATTCAAACAAAAACTAAGAGAAGAGAAAGGATACAAATAGAAAACAGCTTAGAAATCATATGGAAGATGAAAGTAATAGAGTATGTGTGTAATTGAAATTTATTTTTAAAATTTCATTATAAATTGATAATAATTGTATATATTTGTGGGGTACAAAATGATGTTACGATTTGGAGATGATGTGTAAACATTAAATCAATTTTATTAACATAAAGTGATTTATGCACCACCAAAAAAAAAGTATAACTATATATAAAATAAATCATTTTATTAAATAATAAATCATTATTATAGTCTGTACTATATCTTTTACGGAGAATGCTCCTCTTCTATTAGGAAAGTAACATTCTGTTGGCAGCCTATGGGCTTGTTTAATTAGCTGGCTTCATTTGTGACTGCTATAATACAATTCTGTAGGGTCACTGATCCTGCTCAGCTGCTGCTTTTTTTTGTTTGTTTGAGAAACTCGTAGGTACAAAGCATAGGTAATGCACAGGTCAACAAGACTGTCTGAGCTCAAAGAACTTGTAGCAGAGAAAACAATAACAAAAATATCGTAGGGCTGGGTCATGCTGTAGCATCTGTAATTCCAGCTACTGGATAGGGAGGCCTTGAAGGGAGGATTGCTTGAGCCCAGGAGTTCAAGGCTGCAGTGTGCTATGATCACACCTGTGAATAGCCACTGCACTCTAGCCTGGGCAATATAGCAAGACCCTGCCTCCAAAATAAATAAATAAATAGTATATTTTGGTGGTTTGGGAGTGCCCATGGAGAAATTACCATTTTTTTTTTTTTTAGGGGAGTCGAGAAAGGCTTCCAAGAAGAAGGAAACTTTGAGATACAAGTTGGGACATAGAGTCATCTTTGATGCCCTTTAAGAAATTTGGGTTTTATATTGAAGTTAATGAGGAGCCCTGAAGAAGGTGGAATGGGATGGGTTGGGCCTGGAGGGAAGGACAGTTAGAGGGCTGGATGTGAATTACCCCACCCCAGCCTGTGACAAAGGCTCCACCCAAAACATCTGCTGTTCTTGCTAGTTGGTTTCTTATCTTTTGACTCATGAAGTTACTTTGTCCTCAAATTTCTCAATCACAATGTGGTTTCAATCCAAGATAATCTTCCATAGCTGAAACTTGTTTTTCACGATTAATATTGCTAAGCGCCTTTTCAGTGCTCTGATATTTCTTTTTGTTTGTTTTGTTTTGTTTTCCCCCCAAAAGTTCTCTGGTTGGTTATCTAGATACCTCTTTCAAAATGTCAGAGACCTCTATGATAAAGCTAGACAAAACAAGATTATTTATCCAGGAGGAGTAATTTAAAAACAAGTAGGACCACCAGCAACTCCCCCATCACATCAAAGTCATAGCTGTGGTGGAAAGAAAAGCTTAGATCAGGGGAAGGTTTCAGTTAGGTTGAAATCGAAGCTTCCTTACACTGGGATTACCCTTAGAGATGAGAAACAGATAAAGGCAAAGCATGCTCAGACAGGAGCAATGAAGTTGAAGGGTAACTCTGATTAGAACCAAGGAAGGGTAATACCGGTTAATACTGGTCAAAGACCAGAGTTGGAGGTGAGAGACGGAAGGAGAGCTTCAAACCAGCAGTGTTCCTACAAACAGTTCTTGCTTCAGGAATAATAAATGTATCACTCCCCCCACCTACGTTGGTAAATAATATATTTATCACATGACTGGAAAAAAATGAAGTATTAATGTCAATTCACAGTATTTTCAAAATACCAACTATTTATTTTTCAATTTTTTTTTTTTTTGAGACAGAGTCTTGCTCTGTCTCCCAGGCTGGAGTGCAGTGGTGTGATCTCAGCTCACTGCAACCTCCACCTCCCGGGTTCAAGTGATTCTCCTGCCTCAACCTCCAGAGTAGCTGGGATTACAGGTGTGTGCGACCACACCCAGCTAATTTTTTGTATTTTTAATAAAGAATGTGTTTCACCATGTTGGCTAGGCTGGTCTGGAACTCCTGACCTTGTGATCTGCCTGCCTCAGTCTCCCAAAGTGCTGGGATTACAGATGTGAGCCACGGCGCCCGGCCTTCTTCAACTTTTTATTATGGAAAATTGCAAAAGTAGAGTATAATGAAACTCCCTGTACTTGTCATTCACCCTCAACAGTTAACACAGGGCCCATCCTATTTCCATCTTACTCCTATCTAGTGGATTAGTGTGAAGCCACGGTTTCATCTGCACTGGCCTTGGTGCACACAATAACCCTAGAGCCAAGCATGCTTTTGGGATCCTCCCTTTGTCTTCACTCCCATCCTCTCAGGGGGCAGTCTGAGGACATCAAGGAGACAGTTTTTTTGTTTTGTATTTTTAGTAGAGACAGGGTTTTGTCATGTTGGTCAGGCTGGTCTTGAACTCCTGGCCTCAGGTGATCCGCCTGCCTCGGCCTCCCAAAGTGCTGGGATTACAGGTGTGAGCCACCGTGCCCAGCCTTGAGATAGATTTGAGGAGAGAAGAAAACAGTCCCCACAGAAAGACTAAACTGGCTGACCAAGGCAGAGGGCTAGACCTTTTGAATCAGGATCGGATCAGAGGGAGGTACAGCCAGGCCCCAAGCCCTTTCCAGCCCCTTCCCAGGAGGCAGCATCAGGGGACCCTGAACAGGTAGAAGTGGGGCCTTGCCAGGAGGAATGAACGGAGTGGGCAGGAGTGGCGTCTTGGGTAGAAGTATTTGAGATCTGCTGACATTCTTTCTGGCTTCTGAACTGAAGAGCATATTCTCCTCAGCTGTGGAGAGGGCCAGGGCCAGAGGAAGCAGAAATCTGGTCGAGGAAAGGTCAGCTGCGTTCCCAGACCCACCCAAGTGTTGCACAGAGGCTACATTCTTTTTTTTTTCCACTTGAGAGAGAGTCTTGTTGTCACCCAGGCTGGAGTGCAGGGGTGCTATCTTGGCTCACTGCAACCTCCATCTTCCAGGTTCAAGCAATTCTCCTGCCTCAGCCTCCCGAGTAGCTGGGACTACAGGTGCGCACCACCATGCCCGGCTAATTTTTGTATTTTTAGTACAGACGGGGTTTACCATGTTGGCGAGGTTGGTCTTGACCTCTTGACCTTGTGATCCACCCACCTCGGCCTCCCAAAGTGCTGGGATTACAGGTGTGAGCCACTGCGCCCGGCCGGAGGCTACGCTCTTAACTGATGACGGAGCCAACGTTTATTGAACCCCTGTCTATCACTGAACCCTCTGTACCCCAGCCTGTAGTCCCGTCTGCCCTCATGCTTCTCCGCCCACCTCACACAAAGACCGGTCCTTCTTGTTTCTGGCCAATGCATCCACCTCCACTTCTGTCAATCATTCTGCCTCTCCGAGGGTACTTTCTCTGCAGCACACTTAGCTAGGTGCCATTGACCCATCCACACTTGGGCTGCCCCCACCTCCCCCTCCCAGCCTTCCCTTCTCTCCAGCTCTCTTGGCCCGGCTGGCTTGTCATTCTCAAAGCCTCACCTGCTTCAGAAAAGTGCCAGTGACACACACCTTCCCACTGAGTGGGGTGTGCTCTTGCAGGCTCCGGGGTTACCTGGTGCTTCTGTCTCCAGATTGCACAGCTGTGTGGGTATCACCCTCTCCCAGCTGGCAGAGGCTGTCTTATTTCTCTCGCACCCCTAGCTCTCATGGTGCTCACTCCAAAGGTGCTCAGGAAATGTGTGTCAGAAAATAATGGGGCTACGAAGATGAATAAGACCATCCCCCACTCTCAAAGCAACTCAGTCTATAGGGAGGCGATCCCCCCCCCCAAAGCAAAGTGATCAGGGTGCTTGCCCTTTCTGTCACTGCAGAAAGACAGACTGACTCTTCATGGTCATTCCTGTGGTCTGAGGAAGACTGGCACAGCAGAATTACTATTTCAAGAAACTACCCCACCTTGTTTTCCTGATAGCAGATAAAGCACATCTCCAGTTCTAGGAGACTCTTGTTCCTCCAGTTAACTTCTGAGATTTGGTTACCTGAACAGAAGACATCCCTATGTACCCAATCATCAATTACAAGAGGTAGCGCTGTAATCCCAGCTACTCGGGAGGCTGGGGTGGGAGGAACATTTGAGCCTAGGAGTTCAAGACCAGCCTGGACAACTTAGTGAGACACCATCTCTTTTTTTTTTTTCTTTTTCTCTTTGTGTGAGACACCATCTCTACATAAAGTTTTAAAAAAAAGTATCCAGGCATGGTGGTGTGCACCTGTAGTCCCAGCTATTAAGAAAGGCTGAGTCAGGAGGATCAGCTGGGCCGGGGATTCAAGGCTGCAGCAAGCGATGACGGCACCACTACATTCCAGCCTGGGCAACAGAGTGAGGCACCCTCTCTAAAAAAGAAAAAATAATTAATGAAAGCAAGAAAATTCAATGGAGTGACTGACCATGGCCTTGAACTGTCACTCCCATATCATACTGGATGAAAATTTTAAAACTGAGTATAAATATGTTCCTTATGTTCCCAGGCAGGTTCTGATTCATCATTCAACAAATAGATTAATGTAAGAAAGTCATTTTTATGCCATGTCTTATGGAATTGAAAATGGCATGCTGGGTGCAGTGGCTCACGCCTGTAATCCCAGCACTTTAGGAGGCTGAGGCAGGCGGATCACCTGAGGCCAGGAGTTCAAGACCAGCTTGGCCAACATGGTGAAACCCTGTCTCTAATAAAAATACAAAACTTAGCCAGGCGTGGTGGTATATGCCTGTAGTCCCAGCTACACAGGAGGCTGAGGCAGGAGAATCACTCGAACTCGGGAGGTGGAGGTTGTAGTGAACCAAGATCACGCCACTGCACTCCAGCCTGGGTGACAGAGCAAGACTCTCTCTCAAGAAAAAAATAAAAGAAAGAAAATGACAAAAAAAAAGTAGGCCTTTGAAAACATTCCTTGGTCACCTGTTTCATCCTTGTTTTAACTCAGTTAAAACAGTGCTCCTAAACCTAGTCTCCACCAATTTGCTTTGAATATTTTCCTAAAGGTATCCTGGTTTTCTCACCAGCCTTTCATTTTGACAATCAGGCAGTCTAGACATAACCCGAATTTTTCTCTCAAATTTCTCTAAATTTCCCCTCCCCTTCATTTTTCAAGGGTCAGACTACGTGAAAACACTTTCATATTAATCATTCATTAGCCGTGCTTTTGGAAATCAAACTCAACAACAGCACCACCGTTCCGCCTTGCATACTTATCTTTCTGCCCCATTCCTGATCAGATACACCTTTCGTATATAAAATGTATTTATGAATTAATCCAACATTTTTGTTTTGTTCTGAGACAGAGTCTTGCTCTGTCACCCAGGCTGGAGTGCTGTGTTGCCATCACAGCTCACTGCAGCCTCGACCTCCTGGGCTCAAGCCGTCCTTCCGCCTCAGCTGCTGGAGCAGCGAGACCACAGGTGCTCCGCCATGCCCAGCTAATTAAAAAATATTGTTTTTTGTAGAGATGGGGGTTTTGCCATTTTGCCCAGGCTGGTCTCTAGCTCCTGGGCTTAAGGGATCCTCCCTCCTCAGCCTTTCAAAAGTGCTGGAATTACAGGCATGAGCCACTGCACCTAGCATCAATATGTATATATATATATATATATATATATATTTTTTTTTTTTTTTTTTTTTTTTTTTTGAGACAGAGGCTCGCTCTGTCACCCAGGCTGGAGTGCAGTGGTGCGATCATGGCTCACTGCAACCTCTGCCTCCTGGGTTCATGCGATTCTACTTTGTCAGTCTCCCGAGTAGCTGGAACTACAGGTGTGCACCATCACAACCAGCTAATTTTTGTATTTTTAGTTGAGAAGGGGTTTCACCATGTTGGCCAGCTGGTCTTGAACTCCTGACCTCAAATGATTCACCTGCCTCAGCCTCCCAAAGTGCTGGGATTGCAGGCATGAGCCACTGCGTCTGGCCTGGCCCCAGTATTCTTATTTCTATTCCAAAGCCCAAACGTCAAGACCTATTCATGTTTAACTTTTGACCTTTGCCTGGGGATATTAAGATAAGGAGATAATGTAGGAATATGAGCGCATAACATTGGTCTTTTTTGAGGAATTTAATAAACTGATGGGTGAAACCAGATACAGATACTATAGTGGTGAAATATTGGCAATAATATTTTCAACATGTATAATGCACTGCTATATTCAAGGTCCATTCACATTTACTGGATCTAAGATAATCCCAAGGTATAGATACTATCTTCTTCATTTCCCACAGCAAGAAACTGAAGCTCTGAATTGTTAAGTATCTGAACCAAGATCTCTGGAGGTTACCTAATCCACTCTCAGTTTTAACTCTTACCTATAGGCTAATTAATAGTCTATTTCATATCCCAGACCTTTGTCCAGAGAAAGCTAAACCTTTCTGTAAAACTGCTTACTTGCCAATTTCACCTATGTGTCCCACAGCCCTCCCAAATCCACAAGGTGGAAACCGGAACCTCCAGAAACCTGAACAACCACCTGCATCCCGTATTCTTCCTCCACCACCTCCTGCTCAGGACACGGCACTGTAATTGACCTCATAGCCTCAGCCAGGAATCTGCAAGCCCAGTGCCATGGACAGACAGGACACATGATATATCTTCAACAAGCATTTGTTGTATGAGTGATTTTATGAGTGAATGAGTGAGTGGGGGGTGGGTATCTTTGACTCTCCCTCACCCTTAACCAGAAGATTAATTGGTCATAAAATCCTGCTGTTTCTACATCATAAATCTCTCTCAAATCCTTTCCCCGTTTTTAATCCCCACCTTGCCTCCCTTGCTGGATTGTGTCAAAGCTAAAATGAGATTAATACACATAAAAGTGTTTTGCAAAGAATAAACCTCTGGGAAAAAAAAGAAAGGATAAATCCCTCTGGAATCTGTTACTAAACTTACCAGCCCCAGTTTGCCTATTCCTTTCAAGCTATGATTTTTTTTTTGTCCTTCTGACCTTGTTGTTTTCTCTGCCATGGCTTCCAGAGGCCCATCACTCAGTTTGTACGAAAATACCGCTGGTCTCTATGCTCTGGCTTAGCGGCACGGTTCCATTTCCTTTTATGTTGCTTGCTTCTGGTTATTTCTTAGAGTAAGATCTAACTCGAGAAGAGTCTTTGAAGTTCCTTATGAAAAGAAGCTGTTACATGGCTTTTGTAGCCTCCACAGCACCTCGCACAACCTTGGGCATATAGTAAGTGCTTAATAAATGCTTACTAATTGGGAGATCAATTCTCCTCCAGCCCTCCTCAACCAGCCCAATATCCTGAGTTCCTCTCCAAATTCATTCCTTATTCTTCAAAATGTATTGTGTGTATCAGGAACATCACTTCCTAAGAGGTTTGAGAAAAGAAGAGAGTCTAGATTAGCCAACAGATAGTTTTTTACAAGTTTTGCTCTTCTTTTTTTTTTTTTTTTTGAGATGGAGTCTTACTCTGTCGCCAGGCTAGAGTGCAGTGGCATGATCTTGGCTCACTGCAACCCCTGCCTCCCGGGTTCAAGCGATTCTCCTGCCTTAGCCTCCCGAGTAGCTGGGACTAACAGGTGTGCACCACCACACCCAGCTAACTTTTTTATTTTTAGTAGAGACGGGTTTCACCACGTGGACCATGATGGTCTCGATCTCTTGACCTCGTGATCTACCCGCCTCGGTGTCCCGAAGTGCTGGAATTACAGGCTTGAGCCACCACATCCAGCCACAAGTTGCTCATTCTTTTAACTGTACTAAGTGAACCAGAGTGGAGGAGCCAGACCCTGATTACTCATCGCACTGAAGCAATATGGTTTTACATATATACAGTGCTTACACATACTCACCTAAAATGATGTATAATGGTAATTAAAAATACCTGAAATGCTGCCAGTAATAATCACAGAACTAAAGAAAAATAGGGGATCAATGCTTTCCTCTTAGTTATCCACTACAGGCCATCACCAAATGATATGGGTTTGGATATTGGTTCTCTCCAAATCTCATGTTGAAATGTCAATCCCAATGCTGGAGGTGGGGCCTGGTGGGGAGGGGTTTGGGCCATGGGGGTGGATCCCTCATGCATGGCTTGGTGCCCTCCCTGAGGCAATGAGTGAGAGCTCGTTGTTTAAAGGAGCCTGGCACCTCCTCCTGTCTCTTGCTCTATCTATCTTGCCATATGTCCTGCCTGGTCCCTCTTCACCTCTTCCGTGAGTAAAAGCTTCCTGAGACTGAGCAGATGCTGGTGCCATGCTTTTCATACAGTCTGTAAAATTGTGAGCCAAATAAACCTCTTTTCTTTATAAATTACCAAGCCTCAGGTGTTCCTTTATAGCAATAGAAAACAGACTAATACACCAAGTCTTACTTCTCTCTGTGAAATGTCTATTGAATGTAGCTTTTCCTTTCGGGATTTTGGCCCCATCTTAGGCTGGGCCTTGCATGTCCCATCTACCTCCCTTGCCTTGGCCTTTTATCTGGGCTCTCAGTCTCTTTTTCCTTACTCTAGTGCAGTTTACCTGCAGGCCCCAAACACTGATTTCATCAAGCTGTCCCACTGCCCCAAACCCACACCTCTAGAGGTTCCCTAGTATTCAGGGACAAAGCACAATCTCCTTAGACAGATTTTCAAGGACTTTTCAACCTCAGCCTACCCTCCTGGTCTATCCTCTCTGACTCTCCTTTGTGGGGGCAACTGTGGCCTGCCCTTTAAGATCCAAAGTTGTCACCTGAGATGCACCTGGTTAAATCTGTACACCATAGACATATTTGGGGCTGGGCATGGTGACTCATGCCTGTAATCCTAGCACTTTGGGAGGCTGAGGCAGGAGGATCACTTGAGCTCAGGAGTTGGAGACCAGACTGGGCAACATAGTGAGACCCTGTCTCTTAAAAATGAAAAAGATGTAATTGGCAAGAGTAAACCAACAGGATGCCTGCTGTGTAAATGAGTGACTGTGGAGCTCGAGGTAAACTGAAACTCCAATCAAAACCTGGGAGTAATATCAAGGAAGAAGAGTTTGAAAGTGATTGTAATTTAGGGAGCAGAGGCAAACACTGAACATGGCTTAGGGGAGCAGTGTGAGGAGAAGGGTCAGAAAAGGGAGCCCAAGGAGTGAAAAGTAGGCAACGCCCACCTGTTAAGTCAATGAGAAAGCCTACCCATGTCTCCTGAGGAATGAACGTGACAGTTCAGGCCCTGATGCGTGAACACTGAAATCACCTAACAATGCCCTTCACTAGTTAGATCCCACAGCAATCCTGAAGCAGTTTGTTTTTCATGGCAGGGGCCCTGATCAGACAGACAGGCCGCCAGTTGCAGATCCCCCCTGCAGACCAAATTCACCGGCCTTCAGCTGCATGCATATGTGTGGATAATGAGTTTTGATGAGCTTGGCTAAAGTAAGGCCATTGCTGAGAAATGGAGCTGCTTCCACTCAGAATAATAATGATAATTAACAAATAAATCACATTTCTGAGCCTGAGGAACAGCTCCAGGACCACAGTAAACTGACCCAATGTAAATGTGCTGTTAGATGCCTCTTTGTGGACAATCCATGCACCTTTTGGGCCAGTGTTCTGCACCCTCAATACTGAGTGCACCATTATAAAACCACACGACTAGGGCTGGGCGCGGTGGCCCACTCCTGTAATCCCAGCACTTTGGGAGGCCAAGGCAGTTGAATCATTTGAGGTCAGGAGTTCAAGACCAGCCTGGCCAACATGGTGAAACTCCGTCTCTGATACAAATAAAAAATTAGCCAGGCGTGATGGCGGGCGCCTATAGTCCCAACTACTTGGGAGGCTGAGGCAGGAGAATCGCTTGAACTTGGGAGGCAGAGGTTGCAGTGAGCTGAGATCACGCCACTGTGCTCCAGCCTGGGTATCAGGGTGAGACTGCATTTCAAAAACATAACAAAACAAAACAAAACAAAAAACCCAAAAAACCCCACAAGACTAAACACAACACCATCTTAACCTAAATTCCATTTTTTCTCTGGCCACCCCAGCTTTTGGCTCTTTAGTTACTTTTCACATGGTCTGTAGAAGATCTCTCTTCTATTTTTCCCTCCTGGTTTTACTCTCACCTGCCTGGAGTCCTCTGCTTCTGGAAGTCCCCCGCACGTAAATGCTCTCATTGTATGCTACACATGTGCTCATTGTAACAGCACAACATCTGCACAGGTGTATGTGAGTTTACATCTTCTCCATGGCAGGATCTGTATCTTCATATCCATATTCCTAGGGCCTAGCATAAGGTAGTGGGAATGTGAATAAATAGCGCTGAATTCATTCCAGAGCACTGAGATTCCAAAAATCTGCCTCTCTGAGGACAGACTTCTCTGCTGAGCCTCAGGCCTGCCTGTGTGTCCAAGTTTCTACTGGTTATCTCTACTTGGATGTAATACAGATAACTCAACCTTAATTTGGCCAATACTGAATTTTCTTGACCCACTCTCTTGATAACTAATCCACTCTCACGATAACTCATTAATCTATGTATGGATTAACCCATTCATGAGGCTTCTCATGATCCAGTCACCTCCCAAAGGCCCCACTTCTCAATACTGTTACACTGGGGATCAGGTTTCAACATGAGTTTTGGAGGCCACGAACATTCAAACCATAGCAATACTATACATCCATGAGTCACCAAATTTCTTTTTTCCTTTGTAGAAATTCGGTCTATGGGGTCTCTCTATGTTGCCCAGGCTGGTCTCAAACTCCTGGCCTCAAGTGATCCTCTCGCCTCAGCCTCCCAAAGTGCTGGGATTACACGTGTGAGCCACTGCATCTGACCTTCCCAAATTTCACCCATCCACTGTCCCTTCATATGGTTCACCTCTCACCTAAGGCCCTTGATATCGCTCATCTGGATTGTTGTGGAAGTCATCTAACTGGTTCTTATCTACAAAATGGGAATAATTGTAGGATTTTTGTAAGGATTGAATGAGCATGCCTCATTACCTCGTGATAATAGCAATGGCTATCACTGATTGAGTTATAAACTCCTAGTACTGAGCTGTACTGAGCTGTACTAGGGGTTTATAACTCAATCAGTGATAGCCATTACTATAATGATCCCGCACGGTCGAGTTCAATCTTATTATTATTTTTTTTTAAGAGATAGGATCTCACTATGTTATCCAGGTTGGACTCAAACTCCTGAGCTCAAGCAATCCTCTCACCTTAGCCTCCCAAGTAGCTAGGACTACAAGCATGTGCCACTGTACCTGGCGATTTGAAAAACTCTATGTGACCTTTCTAATCAATTTTTTTCCATCGATAATCACCTTTTTATAAACGACTGCAGCACAGATTGTAGTATTCATTTTAAATTGTACATTCTAGTCATATTTGTTTATCTATTTCTTGCTTTTTATTTAATTTTTTTGAGAGAGGGTCTGGTTATGTTGTCCAGGCTGGAGTCTAGTGGCTATTCAGCAGCATCCTCATAGTTCACTGCAGCCTCAAACTCTTGAGCTCAAGCCATCCTCCCATCTCAGACTCCCAAGTAGCTGAGACTACAGGTGTGTGTCACAATGCCTGTGACACTGTTAACTGCTCCCAAGTTAACAAAAGTGATAGTCTCACCTTTTACTTGTTAACTTGGGAGCACTGGGATGTGTCTTATACTTTGTGGAAGGCAGAACTCTAAGATGATTCTCAATGACCTTCCCCTGAGCCCCATCTTTACAGAATCCCTTCCCCTTTGAACATAGGTGGAATGAGTGAGTATGATGAGCGTTGACTCTCATGATTAGATTGTGTTAGGTGGCAGAGCTGAAGTTAATGCTATGGGAGATTACCCAGGTGGGCCTGACCCTCAACACATTAAATCATTAAAAGCAAAGTGCTAGAGGCAGACGGGGATTCAAAGCACAAGAAGAATAGGACTCACCCTTGCTGGCTTGAACGTGTTGTGGGTCACAGGAAAAAGACCTGAGAGCAGCTTTTAGAACCAGACAGCAACGCCCTACTACTGATCAGCAAGAAAGTGGGACCCCAGTTAGAGAGCCACAGGGAAGTGGATTCTGCCAGTACAGCCCGAAGGAACTTGGAAGTGGATGTGAGCTCGATTTGGCCAACACCTTGATTTGGGCTTGTGATCCCCTTGAGCAGAAAACCTGATATGCCAAACTGAACTTCTGACCTTCAGAACTGGGTGCTAATACGTGGGGTGCTGTTTAAAGCCTCTGTTTATGATCATTTTTGTCATGCAACAATAGAAGACTAATATGTACTTCTCTTCAGAGCCTTCACTATTGAACAAAACATAATTTAACATTACATTCAATAAATATTCACTGAGAAAATATTAATAATTGAAATAACTTTATCTTATCACCAGTAAGGTCATAATGCCAGCTGGCCTTTTCTGCCTATTATCAATATTAAAAACAATTTTAACAAAGATTTTAATTTGAACAATATCTGTCATGCTTATTTTATATTTATTGAATTGCAAAAAAAAATCCCACATTATTCTAGAAGGGATGTTTTTAGAAAACATAAAAGGAATTATTTAAAGCAGAGATGCATCTCAAAACATTTCATACACCCAGGGGCTAAATTTCAGTTTCAGGACACCAAAAACCAGCTAGCAGGATATTTTACAAACTGAGGTAATCATCAAAAGAATTTATAGGTAAAATTTCTTTGCATGAATTACCATTACAAAGAAAGATTCTATATAACAAATCTATTTCTGAGGTCCTTAGAAACGATACTTTGTTGGTTTGTTTCTAAAAATTTTTATTTAAAAAAGCCTGGCAAATGCTATGCACAACACTCCACCTTCACCCCCACCCCCAGAGATTTACAGTCCATATTACCATATTAAAAACTCTACAAAGTCATGAAGTGAATCTACCCATTTAATTTTTTTCATACAGTATCTCCTAAATGTACTTACAACAGAATCTTTTCTTTGAGAAATAATTTTTGACCTCTTGCAGAAATACCATTTGGGAAATGCTGGCCTGAACAAATTCTTCCCTTCCCGACCAAGTATTAAATCAAAATAGTAGGACTACAAGCAGTATTTCAGAAGTTAAATTGATTCAAGATATTCAAGAGCTGGGAAAGTGTCTTCCTTCTTTCCTTATGGACTATAGTAACTTTTCACTAATTTTTTTTTTTACTTGAGTCAGTAAATTGGAAAAGTGATTTTTAACAAATGTATTAACTTTCACAAAATACCTATACAGCAAAATAAATGTAGCAAGGAATTTTCTAAAATAGTTTCAGCCATACCCTGTATCTATTTGTGCATTACCACAGTGGACTTTTTTTTTAAAATAAGAGGTTGTTTTATCATCTAATATTTTATAATTTAATGCAGAAAACACTTAGAAGTGACAAACTTTTAAAGCTATTTTTAGTCGATTTTAAGGAGGAGGTAGAAAAATAGAATCAGAGTCAGGCATACAGGCTCATGCCTGTAATCCCAGCACTTTAGGAGGCCAAGATAGGAGGGCTGCTTGAGTCTATAGTTTGAGATCAGCCTGAGCAACATAGTGAGACCCTGTCTATACAAAAAATAAAAAGTTTGCCAGGTCTGGTGGTACACTCCTGTAGTCCCCGGTACTTGGAAGGCTGAGGTGGGAGGATCGCTTGAGCCTCAGAGATTAAGGCTGCAATGAATTGTGATCACACCACTGTCCTCCAGCCTGGGTGACAGAATGAGACCCAGTCTCCAAAAAAAAAAAAAAAAAAAAAAATAGGTTCATAATTTTAGGCTAGGATTCTTGTGCTTTTAAATACATAAATGCTTTAAAAAGTCCAAGTATATAAAATATGAACACAAATATTTTGAATTTGAAGAAATTGAAATAGAGCTGTGATGTACTTCCAAAAAGAAGGAATGACCTTAGGACATCCAAGTTCTTGGTCTAGTTCAGTGGTTCTCAAACCTGCTGAAGTTTGAGAACCTCCTGGAAGGCTCGGTTGGTAAAGCACAGGTTGCTGGGCCCTGCCACCAGGGTTTCTAATCCAATGGTCTGGGGCGAGACCCCCAAAATATGCATTTGTTTTTTGAGATGGAGTTTCGCTCTTGTTGCCCAGGCTGGAGTACCAGGGCACTGTCTCAGCTCACTGCAACCTCTGCCTCCCCCGGTTCAAGCGATTCTCCTGCCTCAGTCTCTCAAGTAGCTGGGATTACGGGCATGCGCCACCATGCTCAGCTGAGTTTGTATTTTTAGTAGAGATGGGGTTTCTCCATGTTGGTCATGCTGGTCTCGATCTCCCGATCTCAGGTGATCAAGTGATTTGCCCGCCTCGGCCTCCCAAAGTGTTGGGATTACAGGCGTGAGCCACCGCGCCCAGCCAAAATATGCATTTCTAACAAGTTCCCAGGTGATGTGAAGCTGCTGTCCAGGAATCCTATTTTGAGAACCACTGAGAATGTAGTTCTTAGACCAATCCGCTCTGAGATTCTCATTCAACAGCTGTCTGGGAAGAGCTACATAGGCGGTTTTAATGTATGCCAATTTCTCAGAGCTTTTCTTTTGTTTGTTTTTGGAGACAGAGTCTCGCTCTGTCACCCAGACTGGAGTGCAGTGGCACATTTTGGCTCACTGCAACCCCCACCTCCTGGGTTCAAGCGATTCTTCTGCCTCCGCCTCCAGAGTAGCTGGAACTACAGGCGCATGACACCATGTCCTGCTAATTTTTGTATTTTTAGTAGAGACGGGGTTTCACCATGTTGGCCAGGCTGGTCTCGAACTCCTGACCTCAAGTGATCTGCCTGCCTTGGCCTCCCAAAGTGCTGGGATTACAGGTGTGGGCCACTGTGCCTGGCCTCTGAGAGCCTTTAGAGCTCTGACGTTCTGTGATTTGGGATTTTGCTGTAGGTTATACTTATTCCGGTTCTACATCTCAAATCTTCAGTAGTTCTCTCCGTGGGTATTTCAGCATACAAACAAACAAACACACAAACAACCCAGAATGCTGGGACAATAAAGGTGAAAGACAGAAACTTTTATTTTATACCTCACCTGCAGAGTTTACAGGAGAACGCTGGAACTCTAACTATAGATTCTCACTTGTGTTTCCTTTGACTTCCACTCAGTAACATGGAAAACCCAGAGCTGGCCAAGCTGACTGCTGGTGTAGTGAGAGAAAGACCAGAAGTCTGCAACTCCCGTCTAACTTCTATATCTGGCTGGGTGGGGTGGCTCAGGCCTGTAATCCCAATACTTTGGGAGGTTGAGATGGGAGGATTGCTTGAGCCTAGGAGTTTGAGACCAGCCTGAGCAAGATACCAAGACTTCATCTCTACTAAAAATAAAAAAATAGCCAGGTGTGATGACGCATGCCCGTAGTCCCAGCTACTTGAGAGGCGGAGGCAGGAGGGTTACTTGAGCCCAGGAATTCAAGGCTGCAGTGAGCCAAGTTCACACTACTGTACTCCAGCCTGGGCAACTGAGACCTTGTCTGAAAAAGCGAAACAAAACACTGCTATACCCAACTGCCTTTTCCTGTTTCCCCTTGTGTTTAATTGTCTGTGATTTTTAAGACCCAATTCAGATCAGCCATAAAGGTGTCCTGGCTGAACATCAAGGGCATGACGTTTTGGAGTCAGACAGATCCAGGACCTAGCTCTGTCATTTAGTTGCTGAAGGACTCTGGGAAAGTATAAATCCTTAAGCTCAGTTTCCTCTTCTGTAAAATAGGAAATTGTATTATACCTTCCACATATTATTGTTGTGAGATGCCAATGAGAAATGCATGAAGAGCATTTAGCACAGTGCCTGACACAGAGTAAGGGAGCAGTAGAAAGCACACAGCTCTTAACACTCACAGAAACTTTTTTTTTTTAATTCAGGGTCTCACTCTCTTGCCTAAAATGGAGTCCAGTGGCACGAGCATGGCTCACTGCAGCCTCAACTTCCCAGGCTCAAGCGATCCTCCCACCTCAGTCTCTCAAGTAGCTGGGACCACACACACACACACAAAGGTACGTGCCACCATACCCAGCTATTTTTTTGTTTTTTGTAGAGATGGGGGTTGGTCTTGAATTTCTGGGCTCAAATGATCCTCCTGCCTTGGCCTCCCAAAGGGCTGGGATTATGGGTGTGAGGCACTGTGCCCAGCCCAAATAAATATTCTATGACAGTTCTGAAACAAGTTTCAACTAATCTCAATGCTTGAGTAGTGAGAATTATGCTATGATAATTTTCAGGCTGGGCGTGGTGGCTAACGCCTGTAATCCCAGCACTTTGGGAGGCTAAGGCAGGTGGATCATTTGAGGCCAGCAGTTCAAGACCAGCCTGGCCACCATGGTGAAACCCCGTCTGTATTAAAAATACAAAAATTAGCCAGGTGTGGTGGTACATGTCTGTAGTCCCAGCTACTCAGGAGACTGAGGCAGGAGAATCGCTTGAACCCAGGAGGCAGAGGTTGCAGTGAGCCGAGATCATACCACTGCACTCTAGCCTGGGTGATAGAGTGAGACTGTGTTTCAAAAAAAAAACAAATTCAACATAGCAGCTAGAGATGTCACATTGAACTTAGAAAACAGTTACTGCCACCCTGAAGAACTGTCTTTCATAATAAGTACCAAATATGATGATTGCAGGATTATATTATGCAGTCCTCAGAAAGGAAAAATGCTCCAATTAAACTATGAGATGATGCTTCCTTATCACTTACCATTTTATTTTATACTTTTTGAAATTGCTCTTTTAGACTTAGATTTTTGAAACATTTAACACTCTTTTGCATACATAAAAAGGAAAATCTCAGCAAATTAAATTGATTTAAAATATTCCTAAATTGTCTTCTTGGCCAGGCACAGTGGCTCACGTCCATAATCCCAGCACTTTGGGGAGCTGAGGCAGGAGGATCACTTGAGCCCAGGAGTTCGAGGCCAGCCTGGCCAACTTGGTGAAATCCCATCTCTACTAAAAATACAAAACCTAGCTGGGCATGGTGGCACATGCCTGTAATTCCAGCTACTCTGGAGGCTGAGGCACGAGAATCACTTGAACCTGGGAGGTGGAGGTTGCAGTGAGCTGAGATCACACCACTGCACTCCAGCCTAGGCAACAGGATGAGACTCCGTCTCAGAAAAAAATAAAAATAGGCCGGGCGCAGTGGCTCACACCTGTAACCCCAGCCCATTGGGAGGCCGAGGTGGGTGGATCACTTGAGGCCAGGAGTTGGAGACCAGTCTGGCCAACATGGTGAAACCCTGTTTCCACTAAAAATACAAAAATTAGCTGGGCATGGTGGTGCGTGCCTGTAATCCCAGCTACTCAGGAGACTGAGGCAGGAGAAACGCTTGAACCTGGGAGGCGGAGGTTGCAGTGAGCCGTGATCAGGCCACTGCACTTCAGCCTGGGCCACAGAGTGAGGCTCTGTCTCAATAAGTAAATAAATAAAATAAAATGTTCCTAAATTGTCTTCTCATTCAGAATCTCAGCCTTGTGAATCACTTGTTTGACTCAGAGTCTGCTTCTCTGCTTATTCACTCAATATCATCCTCTGTGCCACCAAGGGCATTGGTGATGCAGCATTTCTTAAGAGAATCCAACAGTACTAAAAGCTCTTGGGGCTGGGCTCTTTGCTCGCCTATTTTTGATTCCTGCTTCAGGATTATTGCCAAGCACGTGATGATTTATCATTCTCCCTACCTCTTTTCCCATAAACGTTTGGTTCCCAGGAAGGAAAGGAGTGCTTCACTCTTCCTTCTGGGATTTTATTCCAAGCAACTGATACCCATTTTCTAAGTTTGGACACTGGTGATTTTGAGGTTCATGGACACGCAAGCAATGACGACTGTGGCCTGGCTAGCAGATTGTGAGACATCTTCCGTTATAAGATGCATCCTGAATTTCAGACATATTGGTAAAGGCTGATCAAGCCCAGAATTGATCTTTGCTGGAGTTCAGTTCCATTTGGTCATTTGCTGAAAACCCAGTATTGTTATTAACAGCCTTTGTGTTGTCCTTATTTTTTCCCATAACAGCTTTATTGAAATGAAATTCACATACCGTACAATCTACTCACTTAAAGTGAAAAATTCAATGGAGTTTAGTATGTTAGAATATACTGATAAATCAATTTTAGTACCATTTCATTACCCCAAAAGAAATCCTGGACCCATTAGCAGTTATACCCATTTCCTCCCCTGACACTGAGCCCTGGCCACCATTAATCTACTTTTTCTCTCTATAGATTACCTATTCTGGATATTGTGTATAAGTGGAAGTGCCACATGTGGTCTTTCATGGATGGCTTCCTTTCCTTAGCATAATGTTTTCAAGGGTCATCCATGTTGTAACATATGAGCACTTCATACCCTTTTATTGTTGAATAATATTCAGGTGCATGGATATACGACATTCTATTTATTCACTCAACAGTTGATGGACACTTGGGTGGTTTCCGCTTTTTGGTCATTACAAATAATGCTGCTATAAGCATTCATGTACAAAGTTTTGTGTAGATACATGTTTTCATTTCTCTTGGGTACATCCCTAGAAGCAGAACTGCGGGATTACAGGGTAAGCCTGTATTTACCTGTTTGAAGAACAGCCACCTTGTATTCCAAAGCAGAGGAACCATTTTACAATCCTACCAGCAATATATGAGGGTTTCAGTTTCTCTACATACTCACCCAACACTTGTTATTATCTGTCTTTTCGATGAGAGCCATCCTAGTGGATGTGAACTGAGACCTCATTATGACGTTGAACTTATTTTTACAGCACTTTCACCTGCATTTTCTCATTTGTGCCTCACAACATCTGTCAACATTCCTTATACACAGTCAATGAAACAAACATTAAGAATAATTCACCAACTTGCTCAAGATAGCTTAGTGACAATGTGAGTTAAAACGTAATCATGATACCTTCTCTCTTTTTTTGGTAAGACAGGGTCTTGCTCTGTCACCCAGGCTGAAGTGCAGTGGTATGATCATAGCTCGCTGCAGTCTTGAACTCCTGGACTCAAGTGATCGTCTCACCTCGGCCTCTTGAGTGGCGGGGACCACAGGTACATGCCACCATGCCCAGCTAACTTCTTTATTTTTTTGTAGAGACAGGGTCTTGCCATGTTGGTCTCAAACTTTTGGGCTCAAGTAATCCTCCCACCTCAGCCTCCCAAAGTGTTGGGATTATAGGTGCGAGCCACGGTGCCTGGCCATAATCTTGCTTCTAGATTCTGAGACCACTGCCCTTTACCCCTCCAGGCTGTTTCAACCCCAGGATAGCTACCTAACGGTGATAGAGTAAGGTCAAGAGTGGTGATGAATTAGAGATAAAATGGGGAGGCGGAAGGCTGGGGTGCAAAAATGCTTTAGGACATAGTATGACAACACCACTTTAGGTGGTGTGGCATGGCTGCTGGCAGCTGCAAGACAGCGAAGGCTAGTGAAACCGTATTTTTGGTCTGCAACAGCTCAGTAAGATGGACCTGATACTGGAAAAGTTGGGAAAGCCTCAGGTATAGCTTGGGTTATGGAGGAAAACAAGTCTACCATTTTTTTCTTTTTCTTTTTTTTTTTGGATACAGGGTCTTGCTCTGTTGTCCTGGCTTTAGTGTGGTTGTGCAACCTCTGCTTCCCAGGCACAAGCAATCTTCCCACCTCAGCCTCCTGAATAGCTGGGACTACAGGCATGCACCACCGTGCCTGGCTCATTTTTGTATTTTTAGTAGAGACAGGGTTTCACCATGTTGCCCAGGCTGGTCTAGAACTCCTGGGCTCAAGCAGTCCACCCACCTCGGGCTCCTAAAGTGTTGGGATTATAGGCATGAGCCGCTGTGCCTGGCCCAACTTGCAACAAAGTCTACAGCTTTGCCTTCGCAGCCTATAGGAAAAGGCTGTACCATCCAGGTTGGTCTACTTTTGGTACAACAGTTCTTGCAGTTATAACATTGGGGAAGGATAATTTTCTAGTTCTGCCTATTTCCCAGTAGGTACAGTAGACATCAGCCTCAGTTGGTAACAGGATTCATTACTTTTTGTGTTTATGAACTGAGAGGACTGAAAAAAATTTGCTTATGCTTACATTTCTATTCATGAACTACCTCCTTTTTGTGCATAAAAATCAATATTTTATGGAATAATCTCCTTGGAGGTTAAGTGCTATAGCACCACTCTTTCCGAGTCAAAGAAACTCTACACATTGCTCAACCCCGGCCGAGCAAGGGAAAAGGCCTCTACATAAAGCTTTCCTACTTCACTAGGAAAAATCAGCTTCGAATCATTGGACCATAACATCTTATTGGAGTTACAGAGTGAGCTAGGTTAATCAGCATGTGGTATACCTGCTGAAGCCAAATATATTTTTTCTCAGGATTTGTCCGAAAGATGGTACCACTCTTTGTACAACAACAAAATATTAGGATAAGGCTCGCTCTCTGCATATGCCGGTGTGGTTGAAAGAACCAGTGTCCTTTCCACACGTAAGCCACACTCAGGCTATCCCCTGCTCACAGCAGCTGCTACTGTAACACCCAGTGTTGCATTTGGCTGTTTTTGTTGGGCTTTTTTTTTCTTTGAGATGGGGGTCTCACTCTGTTGCCTAGGTTGGAGTGCAGTGGCTCACTGCAGCCCCAACTTCCCAGGCTCAAGTAATCTTCCTGCTCAGCTTCCCATGTAGTTGGGATTACACGCGTGTGCCACCATGTCCGGCTGATTTTTATATTTTTAGTAGAGATGGGGTTTCACCATGTTGGCCAGGCTGGTCTTTAGCTCCTGACTTCAAATGATCTGCCTGCCTCGGCCTCCCAAAGTGCTGGGATTACAGGCATGAGCCCAAACACCTATTTCATATCACAGACTTGTGAATTATTCATTATTTCTCTAACTCTATGAGATTGTATTTTTATCCCCATTTTGCAGATGAGAAATGAAGGCTAAGAGACATTAGACAGAAAATAGTGAGACTGGTTCCACCTGTATATCATTTCACCTCTGAGTCTGAGATTCTTCATCTAAACAGAGAGCTCTGCAACCTTGAGATAACCTAAAAATAATTAAAATGAAAATAGGCATAATCATAGTACCCACCTCATAGGGCTGTTGGGACATGACGTCTATGAGGAGCCTGAGAGTGCTTGGCATACAGCAAGACCTTGATATGGGGGGGGACAGCAAGACTGCCACCACGAGCCCTAGCTCCACCACCACTAAATGACTTGTCCCAAGACAACAGAAAGGGGCCTGTACCCTTTGTCACCAAAGCGCCTGCTTCCCTCCATACCACAGAGCCTTCCTATGGGAGAGCCTGCGTCTTTCTCTTGCTGTTGTCCACAAGTGTTCTAGTGATTTAGCAGCACCTTGGCACTGTTTTGTCTCAGATCACAATGAGCCTGAGGTCCGCGCTCTATCAGGAACATCTGCTCATTTCTAACCGCAGTGTTTTCCACACATCCTTCTGATGGCCTTTGGCTTTGCATCCTGTAGCTATGCAGGCTCCTTGGTGAGGGGGAGCTTGAAGGGGCCGAGCCTGCCTTTAACAAGTACAAGGGGTCATTCCCCGCTGGAGGCTCAAGAGTCCTCACAGAGCAGGAGCCACCGTGGCTGTGCATCTGGTGCTGAGGCTGTGAGCTCACCGAGGAAGGAACCTCTCAGGGATGGGGGGAGGGTCCCCCTGCCTGTGCCCCCACCCCAAGACTGCAGTGTAGCTCGGTAACACCCAAGGCTGGGGTGGTAGCTCCTACCTCTGAGCCTCTTCCCACCTTTCTCAGATGTCAGTGGTCCACAGTGGCTGGGGACTTGCTTCTATGAATGAGATATGATTGCCTGTGTCTACGTCACCACTTCCCCAAGGAAGTGGGCTGTCACTTCTCAGGGTCAGCACCACCACGACATCCAGTGCTGCCCTTAACTGCAGAAACAGAAGACTCCGATACAGTGTGACATAAAAAGAGATGGAGAGGAGACGGGCAACCTCACCTTTACTCAGCCCCGACCCCACGCCCAGTCCTATGCTGTGCTGTTTCACAGTTATTACTAATAAATGTCCACAAGACTGCAAGGGAGTCTTATTCCTACTCCAAGAGAAGGGAATCAAAGCTTAAAAATAACCTTCCCAAGGTCATATAGCCAAATATTTAGTGAAGTCAGGGTTCAAAATCAAACTCAAAGATGTGTGCTCTTCTCCCCCTATTAGAATGCCTTCCATAGCCCCCTAATCTACACCCTCCTGCTGCCCTTTTTAAAATCGAAATTTTTAAAAAGCAAACCAGGTGTTAATTATTTCAAATTTTTATTTAAAGTTGAGAACCACCGTTTGAAGAGAGCTGCAGTGGATTTATGCACTCTGATGAACCTAAATTGGAAAAAGCAGGCACTTTCACAGCAGCATCCTCAAGCGGTCTCAACAACCTGACCCAGAGCAGGGAACTCAGTGCGCTGCAGTGCCAGTGACCGGGCAGCTCGTCTCCTGGGCTGTTTTCTACATACAGATTTTGACTCAGGGCTCCCATCACCAGCAAAATGTGAATGTGAAATGTCTTTTTTCAGGTGGGGGATGAGGTATGTCATCTTTAGGCATTTACCTTCTTTCATGGTCAACTAAAACGAACTGGGACCATCAGAGGGATGGGATGAAGGAGATTTGTACCATTCAGAAGGGATAATTGAAGGGGTTCCCAGTCCAGGGCCCCTCCCTTTTAGGAATAGAAAGATCACTACTGTGGTAGGGGGAGGGTGAGATCATATTAACCCATCAAAGGACTACTGTATTGCGTTCCCTTGCTTTTGACTGAGTTTACACAAACTTGTGAGGTCCTGCTTGTTGCCTCTGGTTGACCAGAGGCCTGTATATGTAGTTATATGCAGATCTGCTTAATTTTCTAAAAAGAGAAACAATAAGTTAGTTGTGTATGCTGTGTGTTTGGAAGATAACATCTCAAGGCATGAAATCCATAGAGAGCAGCTGATAGGTTAAAAATGGAGAACTAGTGGGACTTGGAGGCTGTAAAAGAATCACGGAAAATGTCCTCAACCAAAGTTTGCCTAAGATTGAATTTTGGATGCCTTGGGTAGTCAGAAAGAATTGTGTTCTTTGTAATTCAGTATTTCTGGATGGTGAAATGAAGAAACCAGTGAAGACATCCAAATTGATGGAAAAGCCAGTGGTAAGTGTGAGTTCCTTCACCCACATCTCCATCACAGTGTGACCCCACACAGTCTCTCTGCATGCCCCCTTTAGTGACAGTCCCTGCTCAGAGAGGTTTCACATCTGCCAAGGCCACTCACTCTGAAAGGAAGAAATAACGTGTATTGGAACAAACTTTATCACTGACATATGCTGGGTCACGGATGTCCTACGCACCAAGGACAGCTGATGAGGCAAGAAGTAACTTGAGCTATCACCAAAAAGCTGTCTGCAAAGTTATCTGAACACCCTTTCTACATTTAAGGCCCTGCCTACTTTTTGCCACATTTTAAAGTTTCTTTATAGGTGTTTGGAACAGGACCGTTTCCAGCTGTGATTTTGAAATGCAGTTCCATGAAATCATGTAGGCACGAGGCACTGTTGGGTGATGAATGCAAACTTGATCCACTTGTGTTGGTTCCTCTAGATGCCGAGTCAGTATGATGCCCGATTTCAGTGAGAAAAAGTACATAGAGAATACTGGACAAGATTTCTGTCGTTCTGAACAAAGGTGAATAGACGGCTCATTTCAGCCAGGCCAGGGATTCAGGGATGCCGAAACAGCAGCCATATAGCTAACACGTCTATGCACAAAAATATACCACTATCCAACATGTCTCCCACCCACCATGGATGTCCAAAACGAAACCATGAGTATACTAAAATGCGCCATCTTCTCTCTCTACTTTGCCTCAACATTCTATCCAGGACCACATTTCTAAGCACATTATCTCTCTACCACCATCTAATCAAACTCTAGGCCAGCATTCTAACTACATTTGCAGACGTGCATAACATTTCCAAATGGATGGTGGCAGTGAAGAAATGATGACTTCACTCATGATGAAAGAAATTCAAATTCAACAATGACATCCATTTTTCACAGACTGAATTGCCAAAGATTTAAAAATAGTAACAAAGAAAAGCAATAATAAGACAACAATATATAATACAGAATACAGGTGGAGCACCCCTCACCTGAAAATACAAAATCAAAAATTTTCTAAAATCTGAAATCCCACACCTGACCTCCTGCGGTGGGTCACAAAGATTACTAAGAATATTGCATAAAATTACCTTCAGGGCATCTGTATAAGGTTTATATGAAACAAATAAATTGTGTTTAGATTTGGGTCCCATACCCATGATATCACATTATGTATATGCAAATATTCCAAAATCCTAAAAAATCTGAAGTCTGAACATGTCTGGTCCTAAGCATTTTGTGTAAAGAATACTCAGCTTGTATAGGTGAAAGTGTGCAGGGGAAAAGGACTGCTTTTCATACATGTACTACTGGGAATGTAAGTCAGTGTACATGATAACAATTATCCACATGGATACCCTTTGACCAATGCTAATTCCCTTGTAGGAATTTGTCTTACATATCTGCTCACTGAAGTGTGCAAAGATAGAGGTAAAATAATATTTTTGTGGCTCTAACAATAGTGAAAATTACGTCAATAATGGAATAGCGAAATAAATTACAATACATCTACATAGTAGAATATTACACAGTTCTTAAAAAAGATGTAGTATATATAAATCTCTGCGGTGGAAAGAAATGTTTTAATACGCGTAAGGATCTTATTTGTGCAACAACACAAGCACAAGCTGGGCGTGGTGGCTCATGCCTGTAATCTTAGCATTTTGGGAGGTGGAGGCAGGCAGATGGCTTGAGCCCAGGAGTTAGAGACCAGCCTGGCCAACATGGCAAAACCCTGTCTCTACAAAAAATACAAAAATTAGCTGGGTGTGGCGGCAAATGTTTGTAGTTCCAGATACGCGGAAGGCCGAGGTGAGAGGATCACCTGAGCCCAGGAGGTTGAGGCTGCAGTGAGCCAATACTGTGGCACTGCACTCCAGACTGGGCAAGAGTGAGACCCTGTCTCAAAAAACAAAGAACAAGTGCACACAAGCACTTGCATATGCATAGAAGCTGTGAAGACCATACACTGAACCACTGCCATCTTTGGGTGGTGGGACTGAAAGGCATGGTGAAATTGGTGACTTTAAGGTTTTACTTTACTAACTGCAGATTTGTTTTCCATGTTTAGGATGAGCTTAAATGGCTACTATAATTTTAAAAATTAAAATGAATAATGGCATCTCCTGTGACAGGTGCCCCGAGCCTGCTGATTAAAGCTAATGAAGGAAAGGAGAACAAGGCCTCAACTAAAATAATGAGTCTATCAAGAATAAAGAAAAGAGGGTATGTATTCACACAGAAACCCTAGGCACAGTGGCTATTCATTGCTATGGGAATATTTCAAGATGCAGAGCACCCATGCTGAAAGTGAACTCAGGCCTCCTAACCACCACTAACTACTCAGAACTGCTATGCTGGGTAACATATGCGTGTGTGTGTGTGTGTGTGTGTGTGTGTGTGTGTGTGTGCAGCAAATTTTTTTTCCTGAATATGAAAGTCACACATGCTCATTGTAAAAAATTTTACAAAACAGAAATCCAAAGTCCTTCATAATTCTGCTTCCCAAAGATAACCACTGTAGCCATCTTTATGCTATTACAGCATTTCTTCATGCATGTCCAATAATCTCTATATATGTTTAAAATGGGATCAGGACTTTGTAACTTGTTTTTTTTCCACTAAGTAGTGAGGCAGGTATTTTTCCATATAAGTAGACCTAGGTATACTTCATTCTTTTAAACAGCTGCATAGTATTTCATTATATTGCTGTGCCATAATTTAAAATAAATCAATCCCTTATTAGATTTTTTTTTTTAATGGAGTCTCACTCTGTCCCTCAGGCTGGAGTGCAGTGGCACAATCTCAGCTCACTGCAACCTCTGCCTCCTGGGTTCAAGCAATTCTCCTGCCTCAGCCTCCTGAGTAGGTGAGACTACAGGTGTGCACCACCATGCCCAGCTAATTTTTGTATTTTTAATAGAGACAGGGTTTCACCATGTTGGCCAGGATGGTCTCGGACTCCTGGTCTCAAGTGATCCACCTGCCTCGGCCTCCCAAAGTGCTGAGATTGCAGGCGTGAGCCACCATGCCTGCCCCTTATTAGATTTTTAACCTCCTTCCAGATGTTTGGTTTTATAAGACTGCAATCAACCATCCTTGTATGTGAATCTGTGCACATATGAATACTTCCAGAGATGAAGTCCTAGAAGTAGAATATAGCTTGATTGAAGGCGATGTATATTTTTAAAATCCTCATTACGACCCTATGAGATAGGTATTATTTCCCCACTTTTACAGAAAAGGCAACAGAGGATCACAATGGCTCCACTACTTTACCTGTAAAGTAGGGGGCTGAACTAAGCTTCATACCCAGCTTCAGCTAAGCCTGAAACACATAGTTTTTCCACCATGAGATCCAGATTCACATGCAGGAGGGGAGATAGGATTCAGCAGGAGTGGGCAGTGGGGCCAAGGAATGGGCCCTGGGCTCATGCACCATGCAGCGAGGCACTGGGGTTGGAACGCGGGGGACATTAGTGCAACCACAGGCCAGAGACTTCACAGTCTGGTTCTGTGCTCCAATGTGGCTCAGCCGGGGCTTCCTGGGGTTCTCATCTATAACAGGATCATAAAGCTTCCTCTGTATCAGTGTCTTTCAAACTTTGGTTTTTGTTGTTGTTGTTTTTGAGATGGAGTCTCACTCTGTCACCCAGGCTAGAGTGCAGAGGTGTGATCTCGGCTCACTGCAACCTCTACCTCCTGGATTCAAGCTATTCTCCTGCCTCAGCCTCCCAAGTAGCTGGGATTACAGGTGTGAGCCACCAGGCCTGGATGATTTTTATATTTTTATTAGAGACAGGGTTTCATCATGTTGGCCACGCTGATCACAAACTCCTGACCTCAAGCCATCCGTTGGCCTTGGCCTTCCAAAGTGCTGGCATTACAAGTGTGAGCCACTGTGCCCGGCCCAAATTTTAGATTACATGACTCTCAGTAAGACCAGTATTTGCCTTGTGACACAGGTATAAACATGTATAAAACTGAAACAGAAGTGTCATAAAATAATACTTCTATTAGTTGATTGCAATGTATTGTAAATTTTTCCCTTACATAATAAAAAAAAAAAAATCCCCAATTCGAAAACACTGTAGTAAATCCTGGTAAAGACTGTCCTTATCTCCCCAGCTTGGTGAACATGTGAAAAAGATGATGGTTCAAGTTTCTCATTCCTATTCTAGTTCCTTCCTGAGCTCCTCCCATTTCCCCTGCTCACTCAGCCAGTTCAGGTGCACCCCACGGCCCAGGCCAAACTCAGTCTCGTCTCTCACTTCAGCCTCCCGTGGCTCCCTTCTTTGGGGGAAAGCTCTGTTCTGATAAAAATGGATGCTAGCACAATGTAATACCCTTCATGTTTGACTCGTATAGCTTGATCATTAAAATGGTCATTTTTTTCCCCCACAAAGATAAAAGGAGAGGCTTGTCAATTTTTCAAGGGCTGCCCTTAAATTTTTAAATATTCCTGCCATTCTTTTTGGAAACACCTATTATGTTATCATCCTTACCTTACTCTTTTCTTCTATATTGTTAGTCAAATTCTTGCCTATGGTTCAAGCTTTTTTTTCTTTTGACACCATCTTGGCTCACTGCAACTTCTGCCTCTGGGTTCGAACGATTCTCTTCCTCAGCCTCCCAAGTAGCTGAGATTATGGGCATGCACCACCACACCTGGTTAATTTTTGTATTTTTAGTAGAGATGGGGTTTCAACATGTTGGCCAGGCTGGTCTTGAACTCCTGGCCTCAGGTGATCCACCCACCCTGGTCTCCTAAAGTGCTGGGATTACAGGCATGAGCCACCATACCCAGCCAGTTCCTGCTGTTTTCTTTTTTCCACTAGAAAAAAACACAGATCTTTATTATTCTCAACACCAGTGGCAGCGGTCTCGGTAGGACAGGAGCGTGAGTTCTGTTGACTGATAGGGATAGGTGGCTCCTACTTGCCGGCGATGAGTGGGTTCCGCAGGACCACGATGACTGAGTCCCCGCGCAGGAACATCTTGGAGATGTAGTGGTCTTTGTTGACTGGCTTGGACTTCTTCTTGCCCTTGCCGCTCTGTGGTACCTCAGTCCACATCTCCCTCACGTTCTCCAGCCCCATGTTGCAGTGCCTATCGAAGGCCTTCACGTGGCCCAGGAGTTTCTTGTTGCGGCAGCTGATGAGCACTTGGGTGTTGTTCTTGACGGACTGAGTGAGCACGGAGAGTGGACATGTGTTAAATTCCTCCTCCTCTCGCTTCTGCAGCTCCTCCGGGGTCATCTCACTCTTGGGCTTGTTGAGGAGGCTCATGGTGGTCACTAAGCTCTCGGTTCACTCCCGTTTCCTCCGTGTTGCTGCTGCCTGCATGCTGTTTCCTAATATCACTTTCATAGGCTCCGTGACATTTTCCAGCTTCTAGGAGATTAGCATTTTCACTGTGCTATCCGTTTGCTTTGCTTTAATGTTTACAGCACTGGAGAGACTGTTCAATGACTTACAGATGCTAAGAGGAGAGAGATGCTTGAATGAGGACTAATTTCACAAGTCAGTATTAGATTATTTGTTAATCTTTTCTGCAGGGGCTCTCATAATGAATCTTTGAATAAGGAGGGTCCTCTATACAACCTTCCCCACTCAGCCTTCCTCTTTCTGCCCTACCACAGAATCGTAGCCTCTGTCTTGACAAGCCAGCCAGCAGCACTTGATGTGCCATGCTTTGCCAGCACTTTGAAAAGGAGGGAGCTATAGTGTTTGCTTAGTTCATTCTCAAGTTTCTTAATTGTCAAGATTTTGAAACAACAAAAATGGTTATCATGAGAATGACAGAGAACTTCTGAAATTCAATATTTTGGGGGAAATAACTGTGTACTTGTCTATGTATGTACTGCTACTTTCTGTAAGCTGGAAAGATGATTAATACAGTAACACACAAAAAGGTAAACAGCTTTTCCTCCATGCTTCTCTTTACCATCTGAAATTTTGGAAAAGAGTTTCTAGGATTAATTGCTTCAGTAGGAGGACCGAAAAGATGTTCTCAGCTAGGTACCATGCTTATTGTATCTTACCATTCCACTTATTTGAATTAATATGCACTTTAAAAAAAACTGGCCAGGCACGGTGGCTCACACCTGCAATCCCAGCATTTTGGGAGGTTGAGGCAGGCAGATCACCTGAGGTCAGAAGTTCGAGACCAGTCTGGCCAACATGGTGAAACCCTGTCTCTACTAAAAATACAAAAATTAGCCAGGCGTGGTGCCACATGCCTGTAATCCCAGCTCCTTGGGAGGCTGAGGCAGGAGGATCACTTGAACTCAGGAGGCAGAGGTTGCAGGAGCCAAGATTGCTCCATTGCACTCCAGCCTGGGCGAGGAGAGAGAAACTGTCTCAAAAAACAAAAACAAACAAACAAAAAACCCCTATTTTCTGCTCACAATTAAGACAGGAATATAGGCAAAAGCTAAGCAACACACTCAAATAATCTAAGTCCACTTTTGTAATTATTGCCAATAATGTAATTCAGAAAATGGAAACGTTTAAATTGATTTTCTTACCTTTTACGCTACAGAACTAGATAAAAAATTAAAGTGCACTTACAGGTTTCCTTCAGAAGGAATGAAAAATATGTTATATTTTCCAATTAAATAGAAGTTACTGCAATAAATAATTCTCACTGTGTTGCAGATGAACCAATTATTTTTCTTCTCATAGTGTTTTTAAAATTATCAAAATAACATATATGCGTAGTATATAAAATAAATATTGACTTCCTATCATAGGGTATTAGGATTCAGACTTTTTTCCCAGCTTTTTCTCACAACACAATGTACTTCCCCCCGCCTCCTAATTTCCCAATATTAAAAAAAATAGTAATTATTATTTTTTTGAGATGGAGTCTCATTCTGACGCTCAGGCTGGAGTGCAGTGGTGCGATCTCAGCTCACTGCAAGCTCCGTTGCCTGGGTTCAAGTGATTCTCGTGCTTCAGCCTCCCAAGTAGCTAGGACTACAGGCCTGCACCACCATACCTGGCTAATTTTTGTATTTCTAGTGGAGATGGGGTTTCACCATGTTGGCCAGGCTGGTCTCAAACTCCTGACCTCAGGTGATCCACTCACCTCGGCCTCCCAAAGTGCTGGGATTATAGGCGTGAGCTACCATGCCTGGCCTAAAAATTAAATGAATATTCATATTATTCAACAACTGTGTAAATATTGTTCACTGTAGTGGACCCTCATGGTATTTCCTTTCTTGGACATCTTTTTGTTTTCCTGTAGCTAGTAATTTCCTTTTTTTGTTTCCACTTGCTTAGCTTTCTAGGTTCCCCCGCTCCTGTTCCACAGGACCTGGATTCATCTCCAATCCCGCTGCAAGCCTGTAGGCCTACAGCTGCTTCCAACCGTCATTTTGGAAATTCTCTTCCCTTCTTTTCTGTTCCCTGGGTCCTCTGTCTTCCCTGTTATTTTTGTGATGTCTTCTAGAAACTTCCAGAGAAAGGGTGCACAAGCGGAAAATTTTTTGAGACTACATTTTATTAAATGTCTTTACTTTACCTTCTCACTTGATTGACAGTTTGGACATAATTTCCCCTTGGAATGTTACAGGCATTTCTCCATGGTTGTTTAGTTCCAGTAATTCTTTTAAGAAGTCTTAAGTTATTCTGTCTTGATCCTTTATCTCCCCACCATCACCCAGACACAACCAATGCTTTCTGAATCTCCTCTTTATCCCCATAAATTTCACTATGGTGTGTTTTGATATGGAATTTAGCAAAACCATAAAATTTTTACTGAAGTATAACATACAGAAGAGTACAAATCATTTTACAAATGAACAAACATTTTGTGTAATGCCTAGATTAGATAATACCTCTTAATCTAATACCTAGATTAAGAAACAATGCTACCAAGAGCCACTACCTGTCCCTCGTGAGAACTACTATTGTAATTTCCAGTATCGTAGATCAGTTTGCATGTTTTTGAATTTTTATAGAAACAAAATCATTATAAAATGTGTATATATGTTTTTAATATGTACTCTTGCTCCTGGTCCCTTTCATTCATCAGTTTTGTCCGATTCACCCAGGTCGTTGCATGTGGTGGCAATTCATTCATTCTTGTTCCAATATATATATATATAATTGATGTATCCAAATTTAATGAGGATGGACTTGTGACTATTTCCATTTTGGGGCTACTACAGATAGGGCTGTCATAAACGTTTCTGTATACGCCCTCTGCTAAACGGATGTCGTTCTGCTGGATGGCATAAGACATTTTTCATTTTCAGTCTGAATTCTTTCTTTAGTTTGGTGAAAATTGCTGGAATTACTTCTTTGATGATTTCTCCCTTCTCCTCTTTTAAAGCTTATTTTTTAACACAACATCAAGTTTCTTTTATCATCTATAATACAGTTATATCCAAACTTTCTAAGACCAAACAGATAGTCCTCTGCCCAAAGCAGGGAATTCCAATGAGCCCCTGAAGACACATAAGGGTGAATGTGGAAGATCATAGTTCCAGCTGCAGGTCACAAGTCTTCCATTCAAACACTCCATGCTTTTCATTTCCGTTGGTTAAAGAAAGCGTCTTACAGGATGCTGTTGAGAATAATTTCATCCCAGACACCAGGTTTCTTCAATAATACACAGCTCCATGAAATTTGTGTTTCATCCAACTGATAGGAATACAAAGTAATTTTTATTTTTGTCTCTTTTGTTTTTTTGGTAGCATAAAGAAGTAAAAACTATCAGTCAGATTCCTTTAGTAATACACGAAGAAAAGGAGAGGAAAGAAAACATTTGGGCTTTGCTGGATGCTGGTTTCTACTTGTCTTTGTGAGGGTGTGACTTCAAAAGAGTTAAATCACCCTAACATCACTGCAGTGATTAGTACTAGCAATTTTTTCTTTTTTTCTTTAAAGATGATACTAAGAAAAATACCCCCATGGACATAAAAATAGGCTGAAAGTTTTTTGTTTTTTGAGACAAGAGTCTCACTCTGTCGCTCAGGCTGGAGTGTAGTCATGTTATCTTGGTTCACTGCAACCTCCACCTCCTGGGTTTAAGTGATTCTCCTGCCTCAGCCTCCCTAATAGATGGGATTACAGGCGCCTGCCACCAGGCCCAGCTAATTTTTGTATTTTTAGTAGAGATGGGGTTTCACCATGTTGGCCAGGCTGGTCTTGAACTCCTGACCTCAAGTGACCTGCCCACCTCAGCCTCCCAAAGTGCTGGGATTACAGGCGTGAGCCACTGCACCTAGCTGGCCCAAAGGTTTTTTACTGAAGATCATTTCTCTACCTTGCCCGCCTCCACCTAAAAGGTACAAAATGAACATATAATTGAGATGGTAACTTCACTGGGTATTCCAATTCACCCAGCCACATGTTACCACAGAGGTAAGGGGACACGCATTAGGTTTCTTAGTCATGTTGTATTTGTAACCAGATGTGTCATCAGCAGCTTATTTGAGGGCCACTGAATCTTTGAACACATGTAGAGAAGCATGGCTGGCGTTCACCGACTATCCATATCTGAGCATATTCAGCTACCATGGAAACTACAAAAGAAGGAAAAATATTTACTCCAAAATTCATTTACTGGGATTTTTAAGTGCCCTTTCTTCCACAGAGCCCCAGAGTAGTGCTAATGTGCCGGGGACTGCTGTGTTTTCCAGCATGAGCTCCCATCCTTTGAGGGTCCTGAGAAGGATTGGTCTGGAGCCTTCATGAGAGGAATGGGGTGGTCTCATTGGGCGGATCATGTGTGGCCCAGACCCGACGGCACGAGGGCGATGTTCACCACAGTGGTGGGGGATCACCTGGGGTAGGCTGAGGTCGCTGGCCGCTACATCTTCTGCTGCAACAGGAGGAAGAGCTCATGGCAGTCCTGGAAAGGGCTCTAGCTTGATCCCAGAGTCTGTGGCTTTATCCTTCTTCTTCTCTTCCTCTGGCTGCTTGAGATCTTGATTTCCTTTGAGTCTGTGGCCATTACAATCAACTTATTAAAGGACTTCTCAGCAGCCATGTCTGCAGCCTGGCTTGTGGAAAACTGGGTGAAAGCACCCTGGTGTCTCTGCATGAGAGTGATTGTCGGATCTCTCCAAACTGGTAGAAATGATTTCTCCGATCTGTTTCTCCCAGACCATCCACATCTAGTGTGGTGAGAGTCTTGTCCTCTGGTAGGTCCAGACGAGGCCTGGTTGAAGCCTGCTTTAGCTTATCCACTGCAGGGTCACTGATTGTATAATGTGAGTCTTCAACATTTTGATCAGCAAGGGTATCATCCAGATCTGTAGGTTTCTTGTGTCCTTAGGGATGCTCCTCTTTTCTCTGACACCCTCCTTTCACCCAGCAGGAGCAAATGTGGGGCTGATTCCTTTGATAGTAGGGTATGGTCCAGGCCAATTTAAGCAGCATGTCACTGGCGGATGTGTCTTTCCCCAGCATGCCAACTGGATGTGTTCCATCGGAGTTACAGATCTCTCTCCATATTCTGTGTGTAGAACACTCTGTTGATATCTGACTTTGGCACATCATTTTCAAAAGACAGTCCTGTGTCATGAACCTGGATGTGCAGGCCACACTCTAGGTCTAAGAGGCAAGTTGGACATTCTTCAATTTACTGCAGATCTGGCACACTGTAGTCTTTTTTAGAAAAAGCATGTGGACCCCAGGGCACCAGTGAAACACTGGGAATGGCCTGGCACAGAGGTTGCATTCCTTCTTGTACATGTCTTTCTCTTTAGGGGGGGTGTTTATTTCTTGATACAAACACATAAATGGATCAAAAAGTATGTTCATCTAGAAAAATGGACTTCGACCAAAAATGCAAAACAGGTTTCAATGAGTTTAGATTTCCTGGCATTTTACTCCTAACCCTAAGGGTTAAATGTATTGTCCACTTACATGCCCATGTTTCTGATCCAAGCTAAGGGGCTGGAAAACGAAATTCCGAGCTGGGTGCAGAGGCACATGCCTGTAATCCCAGCTACTTGGGAGGCTGAGGCGGGAAGATTGCTTGAGCCCAGGAGTTCAAATCCAATATGGGTAACGTAGTGAGACTCCATCTCTAAAATTAAAAATTGGAACAGTCCTATGTAAATATGGGAAGTCTTAGCATTGATGAAAACTAAGATTTCCTGGAAATAAGTGGGAAGCCTCTAATCCCACCTGGGTAGTGCTTTTCTGGGGGATTTTTAGCACAAGTCTAAATCTCACAAAGCACCTTCAAAAACTGGGCTACCAAGTATCACAGGCATGGCAGTAGATCCAAAGGCTGGATTCAGGGGCAATGTAAATAACAGGAAAAGCAAATCAAGGACCAGATGCTGAGACTTCCCCTTGAGTTCCACATTTGGGAGAACAAGGAGTTGCCCCCTTGATAGTCTTCTGCTTCTTCGCAAATGGTTGCTCAGCAACATCTTGTGTTTCAGCTGCCTTTTGTTTGAAGAACTTTGTGTTCTGGGTACTCTCTTGGCCCAATGTTGGGCAGAAAAAGGTGGTGTCTCCATTTCCACTGTGGGTGTATTTGGTATAACCAGAGCGCCCAAAGTTCTTGCATGACTTTAGGAAGAATGACTTTGTTGAAATGATCCTCCAGGGTGGGGTCACTGAAATCTGTTTTGTTTCTCATATTTGCCCTGAACAACTCTGCTGGTAATGACCTTGACGTATGCCCAAAGCTCAACTTGCTGCTCTTCCTCAGCCAGGTTTGCAGGTGCTCAATTTCTGCTTCCTCCTTCTCAAGCCCTTCTTCCTCGTCTCTGCCTGCTTATTCGTTTTAGCTCCTAAACTTTCCGTGCCTTCTGATCCTCCTGACTCTCATTTATGGTGTTGAGTGCATCCAGAGTAGTGGGGCCCCGCCTGCTCTCCCCCGACTCTTCCTTGGTTTCCTACAGTCTGGAGTGGGCGCCACGCCTCCTCAGCGTGCCTTTTGCCTCCTGCTCTGGCTCCTTTTGGCTCAATGCTTCAGACTCAGGTTCAGGAACTGCCACTCGGCCCTTCTTCCCAGTGAGGAGCTGCGTCAGGCAAGGCTCCATCTCATCCTCACTGTCTGTGGACTCTCCATACTCAGATCTGCTCTGAGCCCCACAGGATGCCCCTCCTCCCCCACCCCTGTGCCTCCTACCTTCATGTCTCCTCTCCTGTGCTCACTGACACACGGTGCTGCACTGCCGCTCCATCTCCTCATCCTTGGTTTCTTCCTCTTCTTCTTCACTGACATCCTCCCATTCCAAGTGCTAGGCACCTCCTTCTCTTCTGAAGCTACCTGCTCCTATCACTCCAGTTTCCACTGTTTTCCAATGTCAGCCAATCTCTCTTCCCCTCGTCACTCACCTGGTCCTGAAAATGCCTCTGCCCAGCTGGCTGGATGAACCCTCCTCCTGTTCCTCAGGCTCTGCTTCCTGTTCCTTGGCTTTCCCAAGGAACAGAAACTCTTCATCTGCCTCATCAGAGGACTCCACAGGGGCACAGTCTGGCTTCTTCTGGACACATAACCTTCACTTTCTTTCTTTGTGGAAGTGTCCCCTTTCTCACTGCAATGCAGGACTGCCCCAGTGCAGACTAAATGGGTGATTGCTTAATGACAAGTTGATGGGTGGCAACTTCCAAAACTGACTGATTCCAAACAGTGGACAGCTACATTGTCAATGGACAGAAATATTCCTTTCCACCAAGGTGCACAGGGCAGTGCTATGTGGCTGATCTCTTCCTGTGCTTGACTTTGGTCATTCAGATATGTGGGTTTTCTCCAAGGCACATATGGCACAGATGGGAAGTCTACACGCATCCTCCAGGTTCTGCCTCTTCCACGTTTTTTTGTTTTTGAGACAGAGTATCACTCTGTTGCCCAGCTGGAGTGCAGTGGCATGATCTCAGCTCACTGCAACCTCCGCCTTCCAGGTTCAAGCAATTTTCATGCCTCAGCCTCCAGAGTAGCTGGGATTACAGGCGTGCACCACCACACCCAGCTAATTTTTGTATTTTTAATAGAGATGGGGTTTCACCATGTTGGCCAGGCTGGTCTCAAACTCCTGACCTCAGATGATCTGCCCATCTCAGCCTCCCAAAGTGCTGGGATTACAGGGATGAGCCACCACACCCAGCCTGTTCCAGTTGTTAAAACTTAGAGAGTTCACCACCTTGAGAGCATCTGAGGTGGGAGGTAGGACTCGCTGAGTGCTAGTGTCTTCCCCCTGTAAAGGAGGAGAACTTAGATCTCACCACCTGATCAAACCAGGCCCATCCAGGAAGTACTCCCGTTGATAATTTAAGGACCTGGGACTCAGGCAGCAACTGAACTAGCTTTGTTTGGATACCAGGGAGAGGGTGTGTCTGACTTCAACTAGGGCAAGGATGCTAAAAGATTCTGGTTCCTGAAGCCCCAGCTACAAAGTAAGTCTGGCAAGTCTCTACAAATGCACACCCATGATTTCTGATTTATTTCCCTGCCTTACTGAGCATTTACAGTTAAACAGGAAGGCCCCAAACCCCAGCTTCTATAAAATTAACTGGACTTAGTTTTTCCTTCCATCTGGAATTGAAGTAATTCCGGCATAAAGGGCTTTTCCCACGGACAACAGCAATGGCATTCTTGCAGCAACTCTGCTTATGTTGTCCTTGGTATTCAGACTCAAAACTCCATTCACAGCTTTATTGGTCCGAGATTTTCTTTCTGGGGATAGGCATCCGGAATGGTGGCACTTAACTCTCAGCTAGGTGTGCCTGCATGCATGCCTGCAGGTGAAAGCCACGTGGGCAGATCATCCACCCAGCAGGTCCTAGCAATGTCTCTCTGCCCGGATTGAACACACAAGTCAGAGGTTCTGAACCAACCACTCCCCCACCTCAGAATGTCCACTTCTGCCCCAAAAGTGAGACCAGTGGGAGCCCTCCAGTGATCCCCTGGCCCTCACCTTTATTTCCTAGCCATAGTTCCTCAAGCCCTAGGAATGGCCAGATCAATAAGGGTATCTTTTGCTTTGCTAATGAGATGACTGGTTGCTTCAGGATGGAGGCTGGCACCAGAAAGACCAAGGCAAGATTAGAGGGTTAGAATTTCAGCCTCACTCCCACAACTGCCGGGGGAGGGAAGAGGGGGCTGAAGGTTGAGTTCACCAGCAACAGCCAATGCAGTCAATCATGCCTATGTAATGAAGCTTTCATAAAACCCTCAAAGGACTGGGTTCGCAGAGCTTCCAGATAGCTGGAAATGTCGAGGTTCCTGGACGTGGTGCCCCTGGAAAGGGCATGGCAGCTCTGCACCCTTCCCCCACAGCTGGCCCTATGTATCTTTTCCATCTGTCTATTCCTCTGTATCCACTATAATAAATAGGTCAACGTAAGCGTTTCCCTAGAGCTCTGTAAGCTGCTCTGTCAAATCAGTTGAACCTGAGGAGAAGGTGGTGGGAACCCGATTTGTAGCCGCTGGGTCAGAAGAATAGGTAATCACTTAAAGATTTACCTCCATTTTTATTCCCCAGCTTTCTCTGCAAGTGTACGGCCTGATCCAGGGCAGGCAGAGAACTGGCGCTTACTGTGCTCTGTTGGAATTCAGGTGAGTCAGGAGGTGCCTGAATGTAGAAACGTGTTTGTTCCTCTGCACTCCTGGACTCTAATCTTTTATATAGCCTCTGATCTTGTTTTAGGTTGCAATATCTACTCTCTTAAAAAAAACTTTTTTTTCTTATGCTCCCTGTCATGTCTTGTTTCAGTTCTTTTTCTTCTGTTTGCATTTATTTCCATTTCAGCTGGGCAGCTTTCCCCAAATGCATGGTAATCCTTGGCTACCTAATTGCATTTGAGAGCGAGGCATTTAAAATGCTGACTGATGTGAGGCTGAGGCGGGGGAGGATCGCTTGAGCCCAGGAGGTCAAGGCCAGCCTGGACAACACAGTGAGGCCCTATCTGAAAACAAAACAATGACAACCAGTGCTGACTGAGAGCACTGTGTGTGAGGGTGCTGTCGCTGGGTGATGAGGTAGAGTGCTGGCCGCTCTACTGGGAAAACTGAATATTACCATTAATATATTAATAATATTATTCTGTTATTCATATAAATTTGGCAGGATAGTTTCATCAGAAAGGAATCCTCCAATCTGGGCCCCACGTAATAGAAGAGGTTGACAGATCTCAGCAGTCACCTGAAGAATTCTACTCACTTTTTTTTTTTTTTAAACTGAGAATATTAAATCTCTTTGTTTATTCTTTTTTTTAAATATTTATTTATTTTACTTTAGGTGCATACTATATCTGGCATTTCTCCCCATGTTATCCCTCCCCACCCCCATTGTCTCTCCCCCTATTCCCCTGTGTGTGATGCTCCTCTCCCTGAGTCCACGTGTTCTCATTGTTCAACACCCACCTATGAGTGAGAACATACGGTGCTTGGCTTTCTATTCTTGGGTCAGTTTGCTGAGAATGATGGTTTCCAGATTCATCCAAGTCCCTACAAAGGACATGAACTCATCGTTTTTTATGGCTGTGTAGTACTCCATAATGTATATGTACCACATTTTCTTTGTCCAGTCTATCATTGATGGGCATTTGGGTTGGTTCCAGGTCTTTGCTATTGTACACAGGGCTGCAATGAACATACATGTGCATGTGTCTTTATAGTAGAACGATTTATAGTTCTTTGGGCATATACCCAATAGTGGGATTGCTGGGTCAAATGGAATTTCTATTTCTAGATCCTTGAGAAATCGCCACACTGTCTTCCACAATGGTTGAACTAATTTACATTCCCACCAACTGTGTAAGAGTGTTCCTATTTCTCCACATCCTCTCCAGCATCTGTCTCCAGATTTTTTAATGATCACCATTCTAACTGGCGTGAGATAGTATCTCAATGTGGTTTTGATTTGCATTTCTCTAATGACCAGTGATGATGAGCATTTATTCATATGTTTGTTGGCCTCATGTATGTCCTCTTTTGAAAAGTGTCTGTTCATATCCTTTGCCCACTTTTGAATGAGGTTGTTTGTTTTCTTCTTGTATATCTGTTTTAGCTCTTTGTAGATTCTGGATATTAGCCCTTTGTCAGAGGGGTAGATTGCAAAAATTTTTTCCCATTCTGTTGGTTGCCGATTCACTCTAATGATGGTTTCTTTTGCTGTACAGAAGCTCTGGAGTTTAATTAGATCCCATTTGTCTATCCCGGCTTTTATTGCCATTGCTTTTGGTGTTTTAGTCATGAAGTCCTTGCCTATGCCTATGTCCTGGATGGTTTTGCCTATGTTTTCTTCTAGTGTTTTTATGGTGTTAGGTTTTATGTTTAAATCTTTGATCCATCTGGAGTTAATTTTAGTGTAAGGTGACAGGTAGGGGTCCAGTTTCTGCTTTCCACACATTGCTAGCCAGTTTTCCCAACACCATTTATTAAACATGGAGTCCTTTCCCCATTGCTTGTTTTTGCTGGGTTTGTCAAAGATCAGATTGTTGTAGATGTGTGGTGTTTCTTCTGGGGTCTCTGTTCTGTTCTATTGGTCTGTGTCTCTGTTTTGGTACCAGTACCATGCTGTTTTGACTACTGTAGCCTTGTAGTATAGTTTGAAGTCTGGCAGTGTGATGTCTCCGGCTTTGTTCTTTTTGCTTAGGACTGCCTTGGCTATGCGGGGTTCTACTCACTTTTTCTGTTTTTTCTGCAAGAAAATCCATCCCAGTCTCAGCAGTGCCCAGTATCCCTGAGTCTAGAGCTTCACTGTCCAATATGTCAGCCACTAGCCATATGTGGCTATTTGAATTAAAATTAAAACTAAACTTTATTTCCTCAGTCACACTGGCCATAGTTTGTGTCTTTTTGTTTGTGGGTTTTTCTTGAGACAAGGTCTCACTCTATAACCCTGCTGGAGTGCAGTGGTGCTATCACAGATCACTGTAGCCTCAACCTCCTGAGCTCATGAGAGTCTCCCGCCTCTGCTTCAACCTCCTGACTAGCTAGGACTGCAAGTGTGTGCCACCATGCCCAGCTAATTTTTGTTTTTTGTAGAGACAGGTGTTCACCATGTTGCTCAGGCTGGTCTTGAACTCCTGGGCTAAAGTGAATCACCCACCTTGGCCTCCCAAAGTGTTGGGATGACAGGGTGTCAGCCAGCACACGTGGCCACACTGGCTACATTTCAGGTGGCTATTGAGCCACCAGTTGTTGTACAATGCAAATACAAGGCACTTCCATCATCACAGAAAGTTCTATGGGACACTGCTGGAGACTAAACCTCAGGTTTTATACTTGGGGGAGAAGTGGTTTCCTAACTATACTCTTGAGGAGGGAATCTGGAAGTGTGATTCTTTTTTTTTTTTTAAAGAGACTGGGTCTTGCTCTGTTGCCCAAGCTATACAATTCAGAGGAACAATTAAAGCTCACTGCTGCCTTGACCTCCTGGGCTCAGGTAATCCTCCCCCTTCAGCCTTCTGAGTAGCTGGAACTACAGGTGGGTGCCACCATGCCCACTAATTTTTGTATTTTTAAAAGAGATGGGGTCTTGCTATGTCCAGGCTCTTCTTGAACTCCTGGCCCCAAACAATCCTCCCACCTCAGCCTTTTAAAGTGCTGGGATTACAGACATGAGCCACCATGCCCAGTACAGTTTAATTATCCTTTATACAATAGTTCATTAATTATTAAATTTTCAATCCTACTGTGAATTCAACTTCAGGGGTACCTGAAGGCCCCCCTTTGTTAAAACTTGACTCTTAACTACGCCCTACAACACATACAACTGTACGTGTAGGTTTCATACTGTTGATTACCACTGGTCTATGTGTCTTCCATTATTCAAAACAAGCTTTATCCCTATCCTCCTCCTTCAGTATTACTGATGGCTTTTTGGCAAGGAGCAGAGATAATGTGTGTGCTTGAGGGCCAGGCCAAGCCTGAAGTCCTCCTGAGATGTTCTTCACATAACTGATGACAAAGGGAATGGGGAGAAAGCGTTCTGCTTAGCTTTGTCAGGTTTTGTCCAAGATTTGCTGAGTTACAGTTCTTAGAAAATTTTATCATCTCTGATTTCTTTATACTCCACTGTTTTATTCTTTTCCCAAATATTATTTGAGAACTTACTACAGGCAAGGCACTGTTCCAGTTGTAAGTTTACTCACTTTACTCTCCCATCTCATGAAAAATATTGTTGCTAAACATTTTCAGTGCAAGTTTAATAATTATGTATGTTGGCAAAACCTCATGAACCAAATACAGGGCAAGGTTATTTTAAACTGACTAAAGATTAGTTTCCTTTACACACAGCCTGAAGCAGAGTCAACAGCTGAGCCCATTCCATAGATGCTGAACCTCAGCCACCCTTAAGACCTGTGAGTATAACAGATACATGTTGATACAAACCACTGAGTTTGGGGTGGTTTGCTAAAGAGCATTATATAGCTGTCTAACACCATGGAAAAAGACTCTTTATGAACAGGACTTCAGATTTTTTAAAATATAAAGATATGGCTATGCACAGTGGCTCACTTTGGGAGGCTGAGGAGGGTGGATCACTTGAGGTCAGGAGTTTAAGCCCAGCCTGGCCAACACGGTAAAACCCTGTCTCTACTAAAAATACAAAAATTAGCTAGGCACGGTGGCATACCACGCCTATAATCCCAGCTGCTTGGGAAGCTGAGGCAGGAGAATCAGTTGAACCCGGGAGGCAGAGATTGCATGAGCCAAGATTGCACCACTGCACTCCAGCCTGAGCAACAGAGTGAGACTCTGTCTCAAAAAAAAAAAAAAAAAAAGAAAAAAGATACGGGTTAGTCACCTATGTTTAGGAGAAAACAAAAATTATCATTCCATAACATAAAATGCTATTTTATTGCTTGTTGCATTTTATCTAATGGTGTTTTTCTAAGAAAATTTGCAATAGGAATACCACAATTGTTTAAAATTGTCATAAGTACCTGATACAGTTTTGCTGTGTCCTCACACAAATCTCATCTTGAATTATACTCCCATAATCCCCATGTGCTGTGGGAGGGACCCAGTGCGAGGTAATTGAATCATGGGGGTAGTTACCCTCATGCAGTTCTTGTGATAGTGAGTGAGCTCTCACGAGAGCTGATGGTTTTATAAGGGGCTTTTCCCGCTTTCGCTCGGCACTTCTTCGTCCTGCCACCATGTGAAGGACGTGTTTGCTTCACTATGATTCTAAGTTTCCTGAGGCTTCCCCAGACATGCTGAGCTGTAAGTCAAGTAAACCTCTTTCCTTTATAAATTACCAAGTTTTGGGTATGTCTTTATTAGCAGCATGAGAAAGAACTAATACAGCACCTGATCTAGGATATTTTCCTTTCATTTGAAAAGGATATTTCCTTAGTGAACAGTGTCTATTATACAAGTTACATCAAGATCTGTGTGCCTCTCTCCAAAAGATAAATTACAAGTATTGTTACAAAATAAGAGTATGCAGTTTGTAAAATTCTTAAGATGGGAGCCCTTCTTTGCCCAGAATTATGCCTGCTTGCCTTTCAATGTTCCCACTGAATTGATAAGATATCACTCAGAACCTACAGTTTCTGCCCTGGAGGACATATAAGAATGTCAGAACACTTCTCCATGGTATCAGGTGCCTACAGAGCTTTGCTGTGGATTATGGACCAACTCCTCAGTATCTATTCCTAAGACCAAATGAACCATACTGTCTTGGAAACGTTGATCTTGGACAGTAAATGGCATTGTGCAGACTGCTGGAAGCAGTCCCTATTAACGTTGTCCCTGATAGTGAATAAAGGGACAGTGTGAGCTTCCTTGGGCTGCTTTCTTTCTTGATGTACTGAAATTTTAGTTTCAATGGCATAAAAAAGAATCAGAGAGGCCAGCTGCAATGGCTCACACCTGTAATCCCAACCTTGGAAGGCCAAGGTAGGAAGATCTCTTGTGCCCAGGAGTTCAACACCAGTATGGGCAACAGAGACCCCATCTCTACAAAAAATAAGAAAAGTAGCTGGTCATGGTAGAATACACCTGTGGTCCAGCTACTCAGGAGCTAGCTTGGGTCCAGGAAATCAAGGCTGCAGTGAGCCATGATTGTGCCACTGAACTCCAGTCTAGACGACAGAGTGAGATACTGTCTGAAAAAAAAAAAAAAAGAATCAGAAATGTCTGACTAGGTTGGGGCAGCATCGCTGTATTTCAGAGATCCTAAAACAACTTAGTACTAAATGCTATTACTCTTATATTAATAATGATAGTATTTAGAGTAATAAACAGATTCTCATGCTGTTACCCAGGCTGAGTGCAGTGGTATAATCACAGCTCACTGCAGCCTTGAACTCTTGGGCTCAAGTGGTCCTCCTGTGTCAGCCTCCTGAGTAGCTAAGATTACAAGTGCAGCTTACCATGTCTGAGTAATTTTTTTTTTTTTTTTTTTGGTAGAAATCGGGCTTCACTATGTTGCCTGGGCTAGTCTTGAACTCCTGGCCTCAACAGATCCTCCTGCTTTGGCCTCCGAAATACTGGGATTACAGGCATAAGCCACTGTGCCTGGCGCAAACACTATTTTTTTTTTTTTTTTTTTTTGAGACGCAGTCTTGCTCTTCCCTTAGGCTAGAGTGCAGTGGTGCGTTCTTGACTCACTGCAACCTCTACCCCTTGGGTTCTAGTGATTCTTCTGCCTGAGCCTCCTGAGTAGCTGGGATTACAGGTGCCCACCACCATGCCTGGCTAATTTTTGTATTTTTAATAGAGATGGGATTTTACCATGTTGGCCAGGCTGATCTTGAACTCCTGACCTCAGGTGATCCACCTGCCTCTGCATCCCAAAGTGCCGGGATTACAGGTGTGACCCATCACGCCTGGCCACAAACACTAATTTTTAAAGAATGTCAGTTTAGATTATTTTACAAATTAATATTCAAACTCACCAGAAAGGCTCTGAAATAAGTGTAGGTGTGTGTACTGGTTTTTAAAATCCTATGTTTTCCTTATCATTAAATTGAAACTCATTACAAAACAAAGGTTAATACTAGTGCTGTCATGACTATCAAGAGCTATGATATCCTTTTAGGAAGTCATGTATGTTCATTTGTCCATTTGTTGATTCACGTATGCAAAAGATACAGGACACTGACCTTGTGCTAGGGACCAATCTAAACACTCGGAACACAAAGGTGGGTGGCTTTCAGGGGGCTTATCTAAAGACCAAGGAGGCAAGTAGACGATGAGAAGCTATTAACAGTGTGACCAGTGCTAATGGCTGAATGGAATGAGAGTACATAGCCTCCCTGACGTGGTGGGAGGGATGTGAAGGAAAGCTTAAGACATTTTGCTCAGTTCACCACCCGCCAAAGAACCGCTCCCATGCCGAAGGACCCTCTGATGACACAGCCGGCTACCTCCTCTTTTGCCTGTGTGTTTGAAATATCTAGGTGAGCTTGGCTTTGGTACTGTATCTCTTCTGTCATTCCTGTTCCGGAGAATAGGACTCAGTCCCAAGTGAAAATGTTTGCATTTGAAAATTCAAGTTGTATGAAATGTGTTTCCTACTTTGCACATTCTTTAAATTCAAGTGTCATGTATTACATTTACTAAGAAGTAGAAATACTTGTACTTTCTAAACTCAGAAAACTAGCTGGTGGAAGTCAAAACTGATTCTAAACACATCTGATAGATTCTAAAAAGTGAAGGTACTTTAAGTGGCACTACTCTGGCACATGTTCATTTTAGATTGCCGCGTAAACCAGTCCAACAGGTGTTAGGAGACAGATGTTCACCAAATGCTTAGCCCTCAGGGAGAAAACATTAACAAAATATACAACATATTTCCCCTGCGTATCAGCAACTGAAGAAAGCATTTTACCATCTACCATCACGATTTCTAAACACAGTTTAAAAAATTTTAGTGAATACCTACTATACTGCAAGCAGTACTAGTCATGGTGATAAGCCCCTGATGTACAAACCAAGCATGTTAATTCATTATTTCGTGGTTAAATACATTCTAAAACTAAATTTTTTCCTCCACAAGTCCTCCTTCTCTTTGGGGTGTGAAAGACTCATCACCGAACTGAAGCATGTCCATCTTGTTAGGAACTCGCTGAGTGGAGGGAATTGCGAAGTCCTGTTGACTCTTCTGCCCTCTGCAGTTTCAAAGCTGTCCTCACTTTATCTTTGGCACCATTTTCCTTTAGGCCTATAGAATCTGTCATCTTAACTACTGTAATAACATAAAAACTAATCTTCCTGCCAGTTTTGGCCCTTTCTAATCCATTCTTAGTCAATTGCTGCTAAAGTGACCATCTAAAACACAAAAAATGCATGAAATTATTCACTGTCACCCAGGCCTTCAGGACGCAGCCCAACATTCTAACACAGATCACTGCCTTCTCGTGCCTCACTTGTGTTGCTTCTCTATCATGAGCATTTATGTCCCACCGTGTCCCCTTAACCACTGCAATTTATTTATTTTCCTTAGAGACAGGGTCTTGCTCTGCTGCCCAGGCTGGAGTGCAGTGGTACGATCATAGCTCATTGCCTCCTCAAACTCCTGGGCTTAAGCAATCCTCCCGTCTCAGCCTCCTGAGTAGCTGGGACCAAAGGCATGTGCCACCATGCCTGGCTATTTAATATTGTATTTTTTGTAGAGATGGGGTCTTGCTCTGTTGCCCAGGCTGGTCTTTAACTCCTGGGATCAAGTGATCCTCCTGCCTTGGCTTCCAAAGTGCTGGGATTACAGGTATGAGCTGCTGCGCCTGGCCAACTGCTGCAATTTTAAAAATGCTCTAAGTGTTCTCAAGTACTGGTGTCCCTCTCATAAGCCCAACCCAGACTGCTCCTCCCCAACCTCTGCCCACAGCCCTTAACTTTCTCCCCTCATTTTTTTTATTTCAGAAAAATTTCAAAAGTTGTAAGATTAGTGCAATAAACACACACATATCCTTTACTTATATTTACCAATTGTAAACATTTTGCTGCATTTGTGTTCACTCACTTTTCTCTATCCCCCAGATATCTACTTTGCTGAATCATTTGAGAGTAAGTTGCAGGCATTATGACACTTTACTCTTAAATTTTTCAGTAAGTATCTCCTAAAAATAGGATGCCCTCTTACATAACCACAATTCAATGATCACACTTAGGAAAATTTAATATTGAAATACTAAAATTTAATTTGAATATATAGTCTATGCTCGTATTTCTCCCCAGCTGGCTGATTTCTATTTGTCTTTCAAGACTGAGCTCTAGGTAAATGACCTCCCATCTCCCCACACTCCCTCTCTGTCCACACACAGAATACACTGGGTATCTCTCTTCTACACTCACTACCTTTTGTATACTTCTATTGAAGCACTTAGATACTATCATGTTGTCTATTTTCTTTTCTGTAGTATCTGAAACTCATTTTAATTCTTCTAGCACTTCATATACTACCCAGCATTTGCTGGTAACTGGATACATGAATGAATGAATGCATGATGAGACATTGAAGATTTTCATTCCACTCTCTCAATGTAACTGGTTGATGCATGTCTCTAAACATTCTGGGCAATATATCATGTGTTCTCAATTTCACCCCTTATTTCAAACACTGCTGTGGTGTCCAGGCATGTGTGCTCTTCTTCTAGCCTTGTGCGGATGCAACCTCACAGTACCTGCTTTTGGCCTCTGGTCCTGGTTTCTGGCCCCAGGGCTACGTTGGAGCTGTGACACAGGAGTCGCATGGGAGCCACTCGGCACTCGGGCATGCACAGTCTGGAAACAGGACAGTTAAGGCCTGTATGCTTGCCCTTGATCACACAGGAGCTCATAGAAAAATGCTTGTCTCATTTTTAGCCCAGGATGGCCAATTCTGAGATGCCTTAAAAGGTTCCTCAGAAGCTCCCACAGGATCAAGTAGCAGATATTCATAATGGTTGCCAATTTGAAAGGGACCCTTGGGTTGGCTTTCTCTCCTTTCAGGGGTCATTTTTCTGTCTTCCACAGTCTATTCCTCAATGTCACATTCCCAAATAAACTCCTTACCTCCAAATTGGTAAAGGCTTTGCTTTCAGGAATGCCCAGACATTTTATATTACCACAATGTGGTAATATAAAAGACAACTGCCTTGGGAGCCAGACAGACCTGACTTTGAAACCAGGTTTGCCCATTCACTAGCCATGATCTCGGGCACATAATTTAACTTCTCTCAGTCTTACTTTCATCACTTTATAATTAAGGTAATACTTTATAGGAGTATGGTAATTAGAAACTTACCATATATATACACGCATAGAATATACACAAATTCCTAGAGTAATGATTGACTATAATAAACCACAGTGGGTATCTGTCCAGCTTAGGAGCCATCCTCACTCTTCCATTTCTCTTAAAATTTACTACTCGTCCCATCAGCTTCCTGGGGATGGGTTCGATGTACTCACATTTTTACTAGATTTTGTGACTATTAGCAACCACAATTCTAACTAGTGCACTGACTATTAACTAATATACAGAATAAACAATGCCTAGAATTATAATAATCATCCTAAATTTATGAAAAGACAAACCACATTTCTATATTAAGTCTAAATTTCAGGAAGAAATTGTCAACTTTGAATGATAAATTTAAGAAAACTAGTTTAGATATCAGTATCTCATTGGAATATGTTGTTTTGTTTATAACTAAGATTTTTAAATCTTTGGGGCCACAAAAGTAGTCCTTATTTAAAAACTTATATTTGTAACCATTCTCCATCGTCAAAAAGGAATCTATAAGGATTATTATGCTTGAAATATTAATCTGTATGGATTTTACAAGATACTTCAGGTTGCTTATATGCTTAGTGGGAAATGAGAATTATTCAAAAGAAATATTCTATTTTCCCAATGGGAGGAGTGTCCAAAAGCTTCAAAGACCTCAGTAAAAATTAGCTTTTGGAAGCTGCTGCCAGAGCTGTCAATAAGCAGGAGATACCAGTATGTCTTCTAAGAAAGAATTCATTAAAACAAGTCATTGAGGCCAGGCGCGGTAGCTCATGCCTGTAACCCCAACACTTTAGGAGGCTGAGGCAGGCAGATCACCTGAGGTTGGGAGTTTGAGATCAGCCTGACCAACATGGTGAAAACTCGTCTCTACTAAAAATACAAAAATCAGCCAGGCATGGTGTTGATCAACTGTAATCCCAGCTACTTGGGAGGCTGAGGCAGGAGAACTGCTTGAGCCCAGGAGGCAGAGGTTGCAGTGAGCCGAGATTCTACCATTGCACTCCATCCTGGGCAATAAGAGAGAAACTCTGTCTCAAAAAAAAAAAAAAACAAAACAAATAATTGATAGTAAAACGAAGAGACATCTGTATCCCATGTCTATTGCAGCACTATTCTCAATAGCCAAGATATGGAGTCAACCTAGGTGTCCAACGATAGATGAATGAATGAAGAAAATGTGATCTATGCACACTGTGGAGTACTATTCAGCCATAAAAAAGAGTGAAATCTCATCGTTCATAGAATGGGATGAAACTGGAAGATATTATTTTAAGTGAAAAAAGCCAGGAACAGAAAGTTAAACACCGCATGTTCTCACTCATATGTGAAAGCTAAAAAAAGTTGATCTCATAGAAGTAAAAAGTAGGACAGAGGATACTAGAGGCTGGGAAGGGGTAGGGAGAAGGGAGAGTGACAGAGATTTGTTAAAAGATACAAAATTACAGCTAGATAGAAGGAATAAGTTCTAGTATTCTATAGCACTGTAGAATGACTATAGTTAATATAATACATAGTTTCAAATAGCTAGAAGGCTATTGCACATTCTGAACACAAAGAAACAATAAACATTTGAGATGGTGGGTGTGCTAATTACCCTGATCTGATAACTATACATTATATGTATGGAAATATAATTATGTACCCCCAAGAATATGTACAATTGCTATTTGACAATTTAAAAAATAAATTAAAAAACCGTATCATTGAATCCTTAAGACACTAAAGTTAATTTACTTATATAACAAATTAAAAAAATTATTTCTTATGCTAATGTTTTTCAAAGGTAACTTTTATGACTTTATATAAATAACAATAATAATTGTACGATATGTTTTTGTAGTCTAATAAAATTTGCACTGAATTCCACATTTTTTAAGGGTATTTTTTCCATGTTTTCATCTTTATCTTTACATAGGGAGCTCTAAAGGAAATAAGTTGCTCCTCAGTTCTAGAATTTAACCCTAAAAGTAATCCATGTGTTCCTCAACACGAGTTCCAGAGCTAAAAAGAAACAATGCCTAGTCTACGTTCCTTTGCATTTTTATTTTATTTTGTTTTGTTTTGTTTTGTTTTACTTAAATGTCTGTCTATCTGGTCCCCTTGATTAGGGAGCAAGCCTCTGAGGGTCAAGACCATGTTTTCATGTCTTGTGGCCCAGTGCCTAGCACAGAGCTCTGTCCATATCTGCGCTCCAATACATGTTGGCCTAAGAATCCTAGACTTATAAATTCACCTTGTAAATAAAAGGACTTTGGAGGGCATCTAACCCAGTCCCTTAACTCTCCATCCTACTTCACCAACAACCAGCTTTTGCAAGACACTTCCAGGGGAAGAGTCTATGCGGAGACAAATGACTTCATTAACCATCACAAAGCTAATCGTTACCTGATTCTTATTTAAACTTGGTCCAACCTTGCCTCTTTTTAGTCTTTGACCTAATGGCTCTAGTTCTCACCTAAAGAGTTATATGAAAGACAGTTACGGAAAGAGAAGGGGACATTGGGGAGAGAGCGAGACAGGGCACAGGACAGACTCGAACCTCAGGTCTATCAATTCCATATGTGGTTTCTGACTCTAGAACAGTTATGCCAGTGTCCCTGAGGTTCCTGTGCTTGGCTCCCTCCTTTTTCACATGTCTGGCATCTCTTGTGTATGCCTGAGAAGGATCCATGCTAAAATTGTAATGACATATATACCTAAATTAGCAGCATACAACTTCCAAAAACCGAGCCCATGCAAGAGCTATTAAAAAAAAGGATAATGAAGAGAACAGGATTTGAGTTGCTGCTTCTTGTGTTTCCCTTGGAGCCTTCCCAGACAAACATGGATCAGAAAGCTTTTCTTGAGAATTCTAATTTGTGGTAGTCTAGAAATTTAACCCTTGCTACCTTGATCGGCTGATTACAGGGGAAGGTAAAAACAATCTTTCAAACGAAAGGTAAAAACAATAAAAAGAAAACAATATTCTAGATACTCTGTTCTCTGTAATATGATGCAATTCAGTTTATATTCACTTGGCAAAAGTGAACAGTGCTGAATTTTAAGACTAGTGTCTATATCTTCCATTTCATTCTTAGCCAAAATTGTGGAGTTTAAAACCATTTGCTCACCAAGACCTCAGCAGAATTTTTTTTTTTTTAAATAATTGAAATGAAAACATAAGTCATGTAAAAAAGATTTTTTTTTTAAGATGAAAAAATGTTCAACCTTGCTGGCTTTAGAGAAACAGGCATTAAATTGTCTGGGCTTCTAGCAATAATCCTAGTTGTTAGTGAAACATCAAGTCTGTTTCTAACAGCCATGGGCTATGAAATCTTCCTTTTTCCAAAGACATTCTGACAGATACAATCAAACCTTTCAAGTGTCCCACAGATACTGCAAATGTTGATCCTCAAAACCAAGGAGCTTTCTTTCCTTAGTCCGCTAGAGCAATGGTTTTCAAGTGTGATCCTGAACCAGGTTCATACCACTTGGGAACTTGTTAGAAATGCAAATTCTTGGGCCCCACCCCAGACCTACTGAATCAGAAACTCTAGGAGTAGGGCCTGGAAATGAGTTTTTCACAAGCCTCCAAGGGATTCTGATGCATGGCAAAATTTGAGGACCACCAGTGCAGATGGGATTATAGTCTCCTCGAGGGCAAGGAGCAAACTTGTGGAAGGTTAACCCTGGCTTGTGACTCATAGCAGGTGTTCAGAATGTGTTGAATGAATAAATGATCTGTATCCTTTCCCAGAAAACTCTGAATCTCCAGTTACTTTTAATTTTTAAAAATACCTTTAAAGGACTTCACCAGAAATAGGTGAGTCTGTTTCTTACACTGCCAAATGTACTTGGGGTGGGGGATGGGGGTGGAAGGAAAATCACTCCTGTTGAGAAGCACTGTCTTAGATTGTTCCTTACCAAGGTAGGTTAGGCACTGGCCTCACTCCAAGGCCAGTTGCTTCCTGTGCTTCTAGAGTGGCTAGGGAAGCACACTGTGGGAGAACGTTCCTCACCATTGACAATGGTCGTTTACAAGACAATGGCTTATGTTACAGGGTAAACTTCCAACCCCTGTAAGATGGCCCAAGTTTCAATGCTGGTTTGCTAGTTTTGCTTCCTTGGCCAGTGAATTTAAATAACCTGTCAAAATATGAAGTGATGGAGGCCAGACTGAAACCAACTGTGTACTCTGCCCACACCTCTTCAGCAATATGGAATATCACAAAGGAGTGTTCAGAGATGTGCCTGTAGTAGCCTGCCTGCTCTAACACATGAGATCTAAATTTAGATAGCCACATAGAGAAATCAGTTTTTAAGAAAGCGGATGGAATTCAGCTGCAAATAGATGGACACCTGGAATTCTGGGAAGTTCTGGCTGCTGCTGCTCAACTAAGGCATAACTGAACTCAAGATTTACAAAATGTATTTCAGCCCAAGTCTATCCAAAACTACTACCAAGGGACTGAGAAGAAGGGTGTATATTAAAAGGCTAAAAATATCTACACTCGGAAACAGCAGATTATGAAAGGGTATGTGACAGCCAATTATTAAATAATTAAGAGTATGACTAAGATGAATATGCATTCATTCACCAAAATCTCATATTCCCAAAAAGCAGGAAAGGTAGTATAGTGCGATGGATGATGCTTTCACCTGACTCAGATGTCATGTGTTTCTCACCATTGACACTGGATCAGACCCCCGAAGCAACCCCACCCCGGTATTTACCAGAATGTATAACTGTTTACAGTGATTTGTGTAATTATTTGATTGTTTCTCTTGTATCCTGTACCAGTGAGGGTAGAGATTATATCCCACTTACCACTGCAGCTCCAGGATCCAGCTTCATAAACATCTGTTGAATGAATGAATGAGAAAGAGGACATCCCCCAAAGAGGCTGCAAAGGAAAAAGTTAGGAAGACAGAAGCATCTGGAAAAACTAGGGTCATTTAAATCAAAGGAGGAGAAAATGTTCCATGGTGGGGTGGTTGGCAGTGTCTAATACCACGAAGGCACCAAGTAGGATAAACGTTAAAAATTAGCCTTTGGTTTTGGCAAATATGAAGCTTATTGGTAACTTTAGCAAGAACAATTCCATCAGGGAACAGAAGCTAACTGCAGTGGGTTGAGTCATCAGGCAGGCATAAGGAAGGAGGGATACCCAATTACAGGTTACTCTTAGAAGAAGCTTGCATCTGAAGTTGAAGAAGCTTGCATCTGAAGGTTAGGAGAATTAGGTCAGTCACTAGAAGGAAATGTGGAGTGCAGGGGCTGTTTTTCCTCCCAAAGAGTATAAAGGTATAACACTGGATGAGACCACTTGAGACAAAAGCCAGTATTAATAGAGAAGTTAAACATATGCCTGAAGAGTTGGAAAGGGATCGGGTTGGGCTTAAAGAGGCAGGAGCATCTTCTTACCCTAGGACAGAGAATAAAGAAGAAGGATAGGTTCCCATGGAGATAAATTTCTAAGTGTTAAGGAAGAGGCTCAGAAAATTCTAGCATGATAGACTCACTTTTTTCTTTTTCCATGAAGGTGATGGCAAAGTCAGCTGGAGAAAGGTGACAATACTGAAGGGTTGAGGAGCGATGGACATTTGAAATAACTTCTGAGACCAGTAGAGGCTGGAGTTCATAAATCACAAAGGCTTCAGGTTATATACATTTTTCTCCAGCATCATAAGATAATAGAGCGAGGTCTGCAGAAATGAAAGAGTAAGATAAGGATAGCTGGAGCTAGTGCAAGGAAGGGAGCACCACAGTGGGAGCCATGTACCCCCTAAATTTATAATTCACACTGAATTCCAACAACAAAAGGGCTCTAAGCAAGACAGTGACAGATTTCAGAAGACTGAGACACATTTGGTAAGAAAGTAGGAGGAAAACCTGACTCTGGAATCAGGGCAGCTGATAGACGGCAGTATTTTCACAAAGGAGGGAATAGTCAACAGTGACTTTCCAGTCTTGAGCTCAGGAGGAGGAGGCAATTCTACCTGATGGTATTAAGATCATGGAGGTAGCTGAGATCACCTGGCCTGTGTGTGCTGAATGAGAAGAAAGACCAGGGCAAGTTCCTGAGGAGCACAGACATTAAGTGGGGCTGTGATGACAACATAAGAAGAAAGGTTTACTAAGGCGACTGAGCCGCTGTCGTGAGACAGGCAGGACGGTGGAGGCAGAAGATGTTCTTGAAGAACACTGCTGCTAAGGAGTCGGCCGACTGGTGACAAGACCCTGTTGAGAGAAAAAAGTCAGTGAAGTAGTAGGAACGATGACAGATGACACTGGGTTGGAGACTGAGGAGAGAGAAGTAGGTGAGTGGAAACAGAGGGCAGACCACTCTTCTGAGACACTGAAGAGGGGAAATAAAGAAATAGAAATAAAGGGAAGTCACCAGAAAGGAATTTGTGGCTAAGCAGGAGGTTTTCTTTAAGATTGAACATACATAAGCTGATTTAAATGCTGCTGGGACAGAGTTCATAGACCCGGAAGACAGAAGAGAAAGTGGATCATCAAGAGAGTGGAAATGAGAGAGGAAAACCCCATCCACGGGAAATGCAGAACATGGGGGAGGGGCCAGAAGGACAGTAAAACATCAGCAACTGGTCCCCCCAACTTCTCAGTGAATGTGGAGATAAAATTAGGCAAAGGACTGCATCCTCTCCCTGGCTAATGATGGGGTCAGAGAAAAAGTGTCTTTTCTTATGCAGAAGTAAGTTGTGATATATTTGGCCAGGCGTAGTGGCTCACACCTGTAATCCTAGCACTTTGGGAGGCCAAGGTGGGCCGATCACCTGAGGTCAGCAGTTCACGACTGGCCTGGTCAACATAGTGAAATCCTGCCTCTACTAAAAATAAAAAAAAATTAGCCAGGCATGTTGGTGTGTGCCCATAATCCCACCTACTAGGTATGGCTGAGGCAGGAGAATTGCTTGAACCCAGGAGGTGGAGGTTGCAGTGAGCCAAGATTGCACCACTGCACTCCAGCCTGGGTGACAGAACTAGACTCTATTTCAAAAAAAAAAAAAAAAAAAAGAGATGTACTTATTGTTACTGTATAAATTTCTGTGTAAGAAATGCTAATATAGAAGTAAATTTATATATAAAATTATATATAACCACTACAAAATACGTAGAAAGGTTTATAAAATTTATATATAAATTTATGTTTACATATAAAGTTCTATGTGAATGACTATAAAATACTCTTCTATGAAAAGTATATTAATTACATTATATACACTTACTTTTATATTAGAGTTTTGTTATACAGAAGTAAGTTTATGTAGTGACAATAAATATTTATCTAGAATGATTTCACATAATAGAAGTGTAAGTTATCCATTTCCAATAGTGAAAAGAAAAGCAGTCCCATACCAGTGACAGGGCTATGAATCCGAGAGGTACAAAGTCTTCGTTCTTAGAGACACTGAGGTCACGGTATGGCCAACACATTTGAAGTTGACAGAATTGGCGCTGGGTTGGTAGGAGTATTACTATTGCAATGGTGGAGGCTTGGCCTTGATAACTAGCAAATCATCGGGAAAGATTCTGGTTTCCTCTGTTAGTATCTGAACTAGTGTGTTTCGAAAGGATTATGGTTAAGATGGTTTATGGAAGGCACAAGATCAGTAAACCATAAAGGATTAGCTCCAAGAAGCATGGCAATGCCATGTAAGAGCCAGGCCTGGGATGTACGTTCTACATAGTTTGGGGGGGTAAAAAAGCTGTCAGCCTCCAGAGCACAGTGCTTTAAGCCTCTAGCACTGTTAACAGCAGAGTTTACTAGTCTACCGCAGGAATTCCAACTAGTAATTCTAAGGGCAATTACTCAGGCAGGTTTTACTAGAACAAGGAAGATCTGCTTCAAGGTCAAATAGATTTCTGCATTTTAGAAGCATCTAGATGTTCCCTTTTCAAAGAATGGGGTAAAATTCCCACAAATTTAATTTCTGATAGAATTTTCCCTATATTGCCTGGCCAATAGTGGTAATATTGCTTGGCTATTATTAATAAAACATTTCTGTGGTTGTGCTCAGTGGTTCACACCTGTAATCCTAGCACTTTGGGAGGCGGAGGCAGGAGGATCACTTAACTCCAGGAGTTCGAGCCCACCCTGGGCAACATAGTAAGATCCCATCTCTATAAGAAATTTTAAAATTAGCTGGGTGTGGTGACAAACACCTGCAGTCCCAGCTACTCAGGAGGCTAAAGTGGGAGGATCACTTGAGCCCAAGGAGGTTGAGGCTGCAGTGTGCTGTGATTGTGCCACTGCACTCCAGCCTGGGTAACAGAGTGAGAGAGACTCTGTCTCAAAAAAATAAATATATAAAAATTAAAAGCCCATTTATTTCTTTTGGTACATTACAGCTATGTACTTCAAAGGCCAGTACAATTACTTTTCTGCAGTTCTATATTAGATTCTAGCTAAAAGTAACCTAGGACCTTCATGTTAGAGGTGTCTTTGGCAAAACTGTTATGTGGGTGAAACAATTAATCAATTGAGGATACAGATGCCTCACTGCTAATGAAAATGTGGCTTAAGGATTTTATGTATCCAGTTCATTTATTAACAACTTGTTTAAGTTTTATTAGCTGGGTTTCTACTTTATAACTGTGTTCCTTAATTTACAAGACAATAAAAATTAAAATGGTAAATGGAAAACCTATCTTGCTTTTCAATAAAGAATTTAATAACTTCGGGGGCATTGTGGCGAAAACATTTTAGCTGTGAAAATAATTTCAGTTCACATTTTTTGTAATCAGTGTTAAAAGGTGATATATTCTCAAATGAAAAATGGATAAATGATCAGGTATAGGACATGATTAAGAAACTAACCACGGGCCAGGTGCAGTGGTTCACACCTGTAATCCTAGCACGTTGGGAGGCTGAAGCAGGCGGACTGCTTGAGCCCAGGAGTTCAAGACCAGGCTGCGCAACATGGCGAAAACCCAGCTCTACTAAAAATGCAAAAAAAAAATTAGCTAGGTATTGGTGGCTCATGCCTGCCGTCCAGCTACTCCGGAGGCTGAGGCATGAGAATCATTTGAACTCAGAAGGCAGAGGTTGCAGTGAGCTGAGATCATACCACTGCACTCCAGCCTGGGCAACAAAGACAGAGACTCAGTCCCCCCTCCCCACCGGCCAAAAAAAAGAACCACTACCCTGTGCTTGGAGAGATCTGTTTATCTTTACCACTAAAGACTGTTGGAAGTAAATTTTAGGTTTACAATACCTAAAAGTAATCAATTCTGTCTTATGAAAGCTTCTGCTGAGATTTTTCTATTGTGGTCAGTAGTGGCAATATTCCAGAAGCCATATTTAAAGAATATCTTCAGTGGATTCAGTAGTTTTTCAAATATGTTCTCTTATCCGTCCAATATTCATGATTGCAATTTATCAAATTGACCTCATGATATAAACAACTGTACTCTATGATGCCTCATAGTACAGAAACTGGATGCAGAAAGAGAAGTTGAATGCGTAAGAATTTGTAATTCTAAAACTCAAAATAGACCATTCAGCATTAATGGTTCTAACAATCCCGTTGCAAAATGAGTTGATAATGTGCAACACTTTAGCGAACAAAAGCATGAAGAACAATGGCCTCCTGATGCAGCAAATTAAAATGCATGATAGCTATAATTAATGAAGTACATAGCCCTGGCTGGGTACTATGGTATGTCCTTTACATAGATTATCTCTTACATTATTAATCCCATTTTAAGAGATGAGAACATCTGGGCTCAGGAAGGTTACGTATGTTATATAAAAATCACAAAATAAGAGACAGAACTAAGTTTTGAATCCAAGGGTGACTGGGTTCATATTAAGGTTCCATTTTTGACTTTATTATTAGCGGTCAATACCTCACCTTTGTCTCTTTAAAATAGTTTTTGGCCCTGTGACCTACACAGGCAACCTGTTCTTTACAAACAATCCACACATCCAGATGGCCACTGTCTCACCATCCACTTTTACCACCAGGGCTCCCATTGCGCTGTCAAGGGGAATGCTGTAATTTTGGAGGTTCTAAATCTGAGGGCTTACTGAGGGCTTAAATAAGAAAGCAATTATAAAAAGCAGGCATTACTCAGGGGCACAGACTGCCAGGCAGACCTGTCATGCTTCTGGGTAACCACCCAGGGCCAAAAATACATGTGCCCAAACTGCCTAAATATTTCCTTTCACTTCATAATATTGCCTGAAATCCTGCCAAATTAGGACTTCATTTGGACTGCTTGTCAATTTTTAACACATAAGCAAATATTACCTGGAGATCTTGTTAAAATGCAAATTCTGATTTGGTGAGGTCTAGGTCTGCATGTCTGATATGCTTTCAGAGGACACCGATGCTGCTGGTCCATGGACCACACTCAGAGGAGCAAAAAAGATGTGTGATATTTACTCTCTGGCTGCCTAGCATGCCTTCTCATTTAGGTGAGCTCTCTTTGTGCATCATAATGGGAGGGGTGAGGTGAAACGCAGCAAATAGTGAGTTAAGTGTCACTCACTCTCCTATTACCTCTAGCAAGTAGGTATGGGTATTGTGATCTAGGCTAGCCTATGGCCAACCAGAAAATTCTTTCCAGGACCATGACCCTTGAGGTTCTTTGGCAAAGATGCAAGGACAACTTAGAAATAATTCCCAGCACTGGTGGCATTGGGCGTCTGTCAGTGACGCTGGTGGCAGGGTCCTATTCAGACGGTGGCTTGCCTGCCTGGCCCATTTGGTTATGGGCCATTTTCTGAGTACCATGGACATTGCCCAGCTGACAAGGGCTCGGACTCCACCCTCGGTGTGCAGGAGGGAAGCCTGGCAGCCAGTAAGGTTGGTGCAAAAGTAATTGCGGTTTTGCATTAATATTTGATACAGTGAGTCCCTACTTTTCTCAGGTGAAACTAGAGCTTGAGGGGGACACACTCAACTTCTCAATATATAGTAGTAAGGCTCAAAAATCAGCAATTTTATCAAACACAGGCTCTACAGCAGTGGTCGGCAAACTTCTGTAAGAGGTCAGAGAGTAAATGTTTCAGACCTTCTGGGCCACATATGTTTCTGTCACAACTATAGACTCTGCCACTGCAGGGCAAAAGCAGTCCTACACAATACATGCATGAAGAGGTATGTTCCAATAAATATTGAATTTTGAAATCTGAATTTCATAGACTTTTCATGTGTCATGAAATATTCTTTTGATTTTTTCCCAACCATTTAAAATGTAACAACTATTTTTAGCCTGTAGGCCACATAGAAACAGGCTGGGTTTGCTGACCCCTGCTCTGAAGCAATATCTTGATCCAATTTATACCCACCTTGAAACCATGCATTTAATTTTCATCTCTCTTACCAGGACAACAAGCAGTTATTCTACATGACAAAGAGATTATACCCACCCAAGCTAGCATTTAGGCCATGTCATTTGCTTCCTCAAAATTTTGGTCTCTATAAAAATCAATTAGAGCACCTTAAAAGGTAAGCAGTGGTGAAATATATGAAATAATTGGCCAGTTAAACATCACCTAAATAGGAATCGTGATAAGAACCACAGATGCGAAAAGGAATCATGTAGTAGCTAATGTGGAGGATATCTTGGTTTAGAGATTTAATGAACACAAGTTTTAATTTCAAAATACTCACTGCTTTGGTGGGCAGCTTGCTATGCAAGTTGGTAGAAAAATTTATCCTAAAGTCACAGCTCTCTACCACTCTGGGTCTTGTTGAACTACCATTCCAAAGCATTTTAGTAGAGTTACTAGTTCCAAGTCTCAGGCAAACTGCCCTGGTATCAGCACTGTTCTCTCTGTGGTCACAAGTCAAACTACTGTGGTGAACAAAAGTAGATGATTTCTTTATCTTTCCTCATTCAGCCCCTGTAGTCAATTTCCAGTGCTCCATTCAAAGAAAAATAAAAAATGTCCAGAACATAATCTTACTTTCAAACTTGTTAACCACTGATTCACTTGTTAACCAAATTTCTAGTCACACACACTTGAGGCCCAGTAAACGCCTGCTGAAAAGAGGGTGGTGGTGGTGAGGCAACTGAGAGGCGAACATAGCGATAGCTGCTAAAACCTGCTACAGCCCTTTCTTGTTAGAACACCCCGTCACGACTCCCAGGCACAGACCACATGAAGGTACTTCTAGCTCCCTTGTTTGCTCTTTACCCAAATATAGTTCACCGGGAACTAAACAGCATTGACACACTTGAAAAACACAATTGGGCAAATCCCAACTGCTGTGCTCCTGCAGCTAAAGATGAAGACTCGCCCATTGGGCAGGTGCTTAATTACACCTAGAAAATTAACTTAAATGGTCCCATGACAACATATGGGCAGTGAAGCTCTAGTGCTCCCCCTGGATGGAATCTTCAGGATGTATAGTTTCTCATACCAGCTCATCCTCCCATTCTTCCAGATTGTTTTTTCTCTCTTACCTAGTATGTAGTGGCCCAAATGGTGGCCCTCCAAAAAGATATGTTGATGTGCTAACCCTAGAACCTGTGGAGTGACATCATTTGGAAAAATGGGGCCAGGTACAGTGGTGTGCACCTGTAGTCCCAGAGCTTTGAGAGGTCAAGGCTGGGCATTAAGACCCCCATCTCTATAAACAATAAAAAATTAGCTAGGTGTGGTGGCATGCACCTGAAGTTCCAGCTACTTGAGAGGCTGAGGCAGAAGGATCACCCGAACCCAAGGAGTTCAAGGCTGCAGTGAGCTATGATCACACCACCGCGCTTCAGCCTGGGTGACAGAGTGAGACTCTCTCAGGAGAAAATAAAAAAAGGTCTTTGCAAATCTTGAGATAAGATCATCCTGGATTTAGGATGGGCCCTAAATCCAGTGATGTTTGTCCTTACAAAAGAAAGGTAGAGGGAACTGTGAAACAGACACAGAGGGGGAGGGCCTTGTGAAGAAGGAAGCATAGATGCAGTTACAAGTCAAGGAACGCTAAGGACTGTCTACAACCAGAAGCCAGGAGAGATGCATGGGATGAGTTCTCCCCCAGAGCCTCCAGAAGCCAGGAGAGATGCATGGGATGAGTTCTCCCCCAGAGCCTCCAGAAGCCAGGAGAGATGCATGGGATGAGTTCTCCCCCAGAGCCTCCAGAAGCCAGGAGAGATGCATGGGATGAGTTCTCCCCCAGAGCCTCCAGAAGCAGCCGACTCTGCTGACACCTTCATTTTGAACTTCTGGCCTCCAGGACTGTGAAGAATCAATTTCTGTTGTTTAAGCCACTAACTTCGTGTGTCATTTGTTATGACAGTGGCAGTATTATGACTCTAATACACAGTATAAAAAAATAAAAATAGGGCCAGGTGCAGTGGCTCAGACCTGTAAACCCAGCACTTTGGGAGGCCAAGGCAGGCAGATCACTTGAGGTCAGAAGTTTGAGACCAACCTGGCCAACACGGTGAAACCCCATCTCTATTAAAAATACAAAAATTAGCTGGGCGTGGTGTTGTGACCTGTAATCCCAGCTACTTGGGAGGCGGAGGCAGAATTATTGCTTGAACCCCGGAGGTGGAGGTTGTAGTGAGCTGAGATCACGCCACTGCACTCCAGCCTGGGTGACAGAGCAAGACTCCTTCATCCTAGGACATAGCCAAGTCTTAAGTAGCAAAAAAAGGTTGTTAAAAGTCTGTAGTTCTGTATTAAGCAGAACAGATATATGATTATAGGAGTGCTGGGACAGGCCCATTTCAAATATGACCTCTTTCCACCAACTGTATACTATTCCTCATTCCATAACTAGAGATTATGTCTTTATATCCTGTCAGAAAAGTGAGTTTTTGTGGGATAAGACATTATCCTTATGTGAAACACATCAGTCTTAGTGTAAACAAGTCTAGTTCCTTTTTCATTTTGGCTATCAAGCATGCATTTGTACATGCTAGACAGTGTACTAAGCACCTTAAATACTTTACCTTGTTTAACCTCTACAGGATTCTGGGAGGTAGGCATTATCCCCCATTTCATAGATGGGAACACTGAGAAAACAGTGAGTGCCTCACTTGTTGAGCTACTCTGAGTCTCATTTTCATAGCCACTGCTCTTAATCACATCAACATCCTTCCCATATTACCTTTCTCAGAGTGCGCTCTCATGGGTAAAGAGCAGAAAGTATAAGTTACTAGGCAGCAGAAAACCGTAGAGCAGGAGGAAAGATTAGATAAGAAATGTAAATAAGAAGGCTTTAAGACACCAAAACCAAATGTAAATACTTTACAGCCTGAATCAGTGCTTGTGTCCATGAGGCTAGAGGTCACGCATTTTATCTCTGTAGATCCTGATCTGCAGCCAGCAGCAACAGTTCCCTAGCCTGCTTAGAAGTTTGTAACTGCATGGGCTTTGGTAGAAGACGGGAGAAGGCAGAACAGATGATTACAAACCCAGTGCATTCCCCCTTGATGGGTCAACAGCGATTTCTTTGTAAGTGAAGGACAGCACACTGGTTTTGATGACTCACAAGAGAGAGTAGGAGGGAAAAAGAAGTCTGAGGCACTGCCTGGAAGCCACGCTCTGCCTAAGCAAGTACACTAATGGCTCATGCCTGTTACTCCCAGCACTTTGGGAGGCCAAGATGGGTGCATCACTTGAGGCCAGGAGTTTAAGCCCAGCCTGGTTAACATAGCGAGGCTTTTTCTCTATTAAAAATAAAAAATACGGCAAGTAACAATGATTCAAGTTCTCATTCTCTACAAAATCCACTTATGAATTTCCAGATGCTAGTGAACACTTTCAGGCATTGCAAAACTGCCTTAATGGATAACTGGGTTCTCATTTTACTTGGTCTAAGGTGACTTTTGCACTTTGAACTTTTGCATGTCTATGGTCACTTAGCTTTCTGACCAGCAATTTCAGTAAGTGTTCAACTTGATCAACTTGCATCCACACGCTGACACACAGGGCTCTACTGACATATCCTTCATGTAACTGGGCTTTTGCAAATCGTCTTTCTACATGGTACACTTCTGATTTTGTGTGCAGTTTTCTTGTTTAAGCACTGTATTAAATGTTCTGCTGCCTACACCCGTAGGAATGATAAGCATAAAAGCACAATTTTTACTTCTTCATATCAAAGGAAGTTCATCTCCTGGTTATTCAAAGCTATTATTAAATGGCCATCTTTTCATGCCACCGTGTTAAGCACTCTACCAAGACAACATTAAATACATAAGGGCCATCCTCCATAGAGATGACGGTTCTGTATTCTGTATTTTCTGGGAGAGTTCTAATTGCATGCAATTCCTTCTTCTTAAAGGCAATTCTCTAAATATATTACCTAATGTGCTTTCATTTTCATATTCTTTTAAGATTTTTCACATAAATCAATTCTGAAAAAATAGTATCATAGGCCTTTTCAAAATAGTCATGTTCAAAAGTCAGGCTCGTGAACCAATGTGTGCATTCGTTACATATATTTTCATATATTCAAATTTAAAAGAATAAGAGTAGCTAGATGGTGGAAGAAAAATCTTATTCTGATAAGGAATGCACAACCATAAGGAAATTTTTGATATATATGGTCATTTTATTCTGTATTATTTTATTTCAATTTTGGTAAGACAAAATAATGTAGGAAGTTTGACAACTTAAAAAAATAATATGATTGTGAGAAAGCCCACTTCCAGGATTAGCAAAAAATGGCCAAATTTCATATGGACAATTAAGCTGCAGCATAAAAATCTACCTTTAATAGCTGGCATAGTGCCTAGTGGTTTTGAAGCCACAAACAGGTTTACGAAAAACATTTAAATCTACTCAAGTCTACAGAAAACTAAGATTAGCTAAGCAGAAAATGAAAATAGTTCAAGATTAAGGAAGATTAACAAATGAAGAGTGTATGTATTTTAGAAGTCTTACTTTATATTTTTATAGCACCATAATAGTTAATATCTACATTCCTACAATTTTAGTGAGTTTCGTGTATATATTAAAATAATTTTATGGAATACTATGTTTATATTTGCTTTTAGTAAATTTAGTGTATGATAAACTCAGCTGTCTACACCATGAGACTACACCTGAGGCTGTTTCTGTGTTGGTACACACCCAAATAGCAGATATTACTTGGGAGGAAATAAAATAGCTTCAGGCCTAATTTTGCAAGTTTATGACGGGGGAGTAAGCATGACTTCAAAGAAGTGACTTCCAGTTAAAACTTGAAGAATGAATGTGACGACAGCAAGAATAAAACAATGCCAGGCAGAGGTGGGGCTGTTCACGGTATTAGGGTAAGTGTGCTGATAAACTCTCAAAGTAGGAAATATCTTTCTTCCCACACACATGTCAGAAAATAACTGCAATAGAATGCAAGGACATCTCAGAGATAAAGTGTTCAACTTGGCTTTTAGAGAGCATTCAGCTACATTTTGTAATGACATCGGAATTGACTGCATTTTGAAGTCAATTCTAAATGCAAAGTCTTCACTTTGTTGATAGAAGTTGGGTTATTTATTATGAAAATTCAAAAATTAAGTATATCTAATTAGCATTATACCAGCAAAGGCAAAATTTGAATTCAAGACTTCATGATCGTAGTAGGATTATTTTAATGCAACTCTGCTAACTAACTGAAACTTTCTTTAACTCTCACATCTGCCTTTTACTTCTTAAAACATTTTTCTAGTATTTTACAAGAGCAAGATATCAGAAGGGTAAATCTCTTATCAATGAACTTTGCTAATTCTTAGTGACTAAGTGATTCTGGTATAAGGATCAGGAAAAACTGAATGAAACATATTTTAATACATTTCTGCTTTCGCTAATTCCAAAGGCCACTCTAAAAAATAAGTTATTTGTGGGTATTACTTAAAACTTTGGATTAAAAGAGACCGTGATTACCCTTCATGGATTTTGGCAAAACTTAAGCCATTTTATTAGAAGAGCAGAGCAGCCTCCCACACTCTTGGCTTATTCTCACAATTATGTAGATATCTAGCAACAAAACTCTGAGCAGTTTGTTAACTACAGATGCCAAGGGCTGACAGTTTCACTTTCAGTTTTCAGAATATCTTTTGTTTCAGTGGTGTAAGCACATCATCAGAATCTCTACAAAATAATTAAGTTGTAATTGTAACTTCCATTAGATGTAGTACTTAAAGGAACTTAGAAGGCACAATTCATTAATTATAGGAATTTGACTGTAAATTCTTCTGGGGGGTCTGAATTTCAAAGGAGGCATCTTTGTAAGTCACACTCAACTCATTACTCTGTGATGCAGGCTCCTCCAAACGGCAGCAGAAACGTATTACTACTCTCTAGAAACACTAAAGTAGTGCTACAATTTTAGGGTTCTATAGAGATAAGGACAAATTAACAGAAATACATTCTTAGAAGGACAGTATCAATTTAAAATAAAAATACTGTCATAATTGTACACCAGGATAGCTTCTCTATGATTTTCTGATTTTTAGAAATCAGAATTGAACTTTTTAATGTGAAAAAAAAATGAGTGAATTGTTTCCAAGTAGGGCATTTCTGTGTATAATTAAAAATTTTTTTAAATATTTGATGAGTAGACTGATATACTCAAATATTTCTGATAAGCTTTTCATTATGTACATACCATATCATAAAAAAATTAGAAATTATTCAAAACTTCACATAACTATAGTGACCAAAGGAATACTGGAGGGGAACGAAAAGAGTCAGATGAATCTAGCATTTTCTTTTTCTTTTTCTTTTTTTTTTTTGGAGAAAGGGTCTCACTGTGCCACCCAGGTGGGAGCGCAATGGTGCGATCATGGCTCGCTGCAGCCTCAACCTGATGGGCTCAGGTGATCCTCCCACTTGAGCCTCCCAAGTAGCATGGACTACAGGCTTGTGCCAACACACCCGGCTAATTTTTTTGGTATTTTTTTGTAGAGACGAGGTTTCACCATATTGTCCAGGCTGATCTGGAACTCCTGGACTCAAGTGATCTATCCACCTCAGCCTCCCAAAGTGCTGGGATTACATGCATGAGCCACCGCATCGGGCCTCATCTAGCATCTTCTAAAAGGAAGGGCCCAGCAGTATTAGTAATCATGTTCAAGACTATCAGACATGCAGGCTGGGGATGAATGGGAGGAAGAGGAAAATTGTTAATAAATGATCAATACACGTATGGACACAGTGGACTTGACATGCCCAAGACGCCAGTGAGATGCTCAAAGTTTAACTCAAAAGCCACTTCCCATGTGAAATCTTGACAAACACTCCTACCTCGAACTGCAATTAATTTCTCTTCTGGGCTCCCACAGCACTCTTTATTTTTCTAATAGCATAACAGTATTTTGTTTGCAGATGTTTCTGTGATAGCATTACTATCTTTCCCCTTTATCACAGCTATCTGAAGTTCTTTTGCCTCTTCCATCCACTGTTCCCTAATCCCACTGTTGAAGGCTTGTCTCATTAAATTTTGTATTCCTAGTGCTAACACACTGTCTACACATAGATGATGGTCAGTAAATGGTTGCTAAATGAATTCTCTTATGATAATAGCACTATGGTAACGTTATTGACAGTCAAAATTTCTTCTTAAAGTTTACTTTTAGCAGAATGCATTCATTTAAAAAACTTTCATTGAGAAATGCTAATTTCCTTGACCCTGCTAGGAACTAGGAACATAAAAATGAATGTAATAAGGTGTCCATTCTACTGAAAGTCTTGACTAGTGTAGAATTATGGATCAAACTTCTCAGTAGTAAGAGCTGCCATATCTGGAATAACAAATGTTATGGGTTGTGCCAAGATACCTACATACTTTGTAATTTTGTAGAGGGCTGTCCTTGATGCAGAAATGCTACTACTATAGTCATATGTGAAAATTATTTTTATGATGCTAACTGCGTGCTAACTAGACTTTTTACTTTAATATTTGCATTAAATAATTTCTAGATTCCTAGGAACCTAGCTTGGTTTATTTTCTATATAATGTACCCTTTGTAATATGCATATACTACATAAAAATTCTATTAATGGCCTGGTGCCAAAGATGTGTGTATTGGGGAATCAGTTATTCTGTATAATTCTATCTTAACTGATATATTAAAATCTACCAAAAATACAAACTCTGAATGAGAGTATCTGCATGATGTGCATATGTTTATTATTTTAAATGTCTGCATAAACATATTCACGCCATCAAGTTATAAAATGAAAAAACAGTAACCTTTTATATTGTGTTGTCAAGTTCATGCTTATTTAGCTAATAAAAACAAGAAAGCACTTAGCATACGAACCATGATGGTGGTCAAACCTGCTTTAGTTTGTGTTTTTTAAAATTTGAAAGTGATAAATATAGCTCAAAGTCAGCTCATATTTTCAGTAAGTACTGAAGAGGATGCGCTGGTGCTGTTTACTACACTGACCCCATTAAAATATCTGTGAATCTAAAGGTTCATATGACATTGTTCCTTCACTCTAGCCACAGGCCATGCACGTCTTACATGGGGACTCTGTTCAATTCATTAATACCTCCTGAAGTGCTTAACATCGTGGTTCATTTATAGTAGATACTCAATACATACTCCATTAACTGAATTCTAAGATAAACTCTGCTACCGACAGAAATTTTCACTTAAGGGAGTCTCTGTGGCTGAAGGTAATTTTGAAATCCTGTAAAAGAACCCACTCCTCTCCCTAAGTAATGAAGTTTGTCAGTTTCAAGCCTATAATAAGGTACTGACTTAAAATTAATTTTCTAATAATATAGTACTGCTACATATCTAATGTCGGGTTAGTCAATGATAGGAAAAAAACTTAACATGGAGTCACATTTAAAAATGTGTCCTCAGGGGCATGGTGATGCCCGCCTGTAATCCAGCTATTCCAGAGGCTGAGGCAGGAGGACCCCTTGAGCTCAGGAGTTTGAGGCTGCAGTAAGCTATGATTGTGCCACTGCACTCCAGCCTGAGCAACAGAGCAAGACCCTGTCTCTAAAAAAAAATTTGTTTTAATGTGCTCAGGGTGTAACAGGAGCCACTGGCAAAATGCCATTTCCGCTCTGAATATGTTAAAAACAGAATCCCTGTCTCTAGGCCCTCTTCCACTAGTGAATCTCATCATCCCCATTCAAGGCCAACACTGGTATTCTTTCCTCTTAAACGAAGTCTTACAGATCTAGACTATACTATTCTTCCTCTCCCCAAATGTATACACAAATAAAATCTGGGTGCTTCTTTCTCCATTTAGTGTAATTTTTAATAACACAGACCCAATTTTCAAACCCCACAATGGTGGATTTTATTTGATGTATTGTAAAAAGCACTGCATTGAAGTCAAAAGGCTTGGGAGACCTAAATTCTAGTCCTGTCTCTACCATGAAAGAGACAAATCACAAGGCTTTGTAGGGCTTCAGTTTCCTTGTTTGTAGAATAAGGAATTATAAAATCATCCCTTTGGTCTTATTGGGCAATAAAAAGCTATGATTCTAAGCCTGTTCCCTTTTCTCACCTAAGAATACAAATCTGATACAAAGAGGCCGAAGAATGTGTCTACCACTCCCTGTTGCTTGGAAATCTCTCTTCCTTTGGGTTCAGAGATAAAGGTCTGTTATTTCTTAAGCCTCCCCTTTTCTTCCTTCTGCTTGCCTCGTACATATTTTTCCATCTTGGCAGTCCTACATTTCTTTTCATTCTACGTTTTCCCTAGGTGATGTGACCTAGCCAGTGGCTTCCACTGCCACCCACACATGCCACTGCCTCTCTTCAAATCACATCAAGACTGTCTCCTGGAAGCTTTCCAAGTGCTAAGTGACAGTATCCTCAACCAAACTGCTGTTCATTCAACCCCACAGGTTTACCCCTCCTCTGCATCTTTGTGAGAAACCTGAGAGTCTTCCTAAACTCCTCCTTTTGCCTCACTCCCCACACCAAATCGATTACCAATGTGTGCTGATTTTATCTCCAAATATTCTCCAGAATTGTCGCTGTCATGAACTCAATATTTGTGTCCCCCGCAAATTCATATGTCGAAGGCCTAACCCCTGATGTGACTGTATTTAGAGATGTGACCTCTAAGGAGTAATCAAGGTTCAATGAGGTCAAAGGTGGAGCCCTGATCTGATAGGATCAGTGTCCTTATAAGAAGAGACTAGAGCTGGGCACGGGGGGCTCGCACCTGTAATCCCAGTATTTCAGGAAGCTGAGGTGGGAGGATCACTTGAGGCCAGGAGTTTGAGACTAGTCTGGGCAATATAGTGAGACCCCATCTCTACAAGAAAATAAGAGACATGATGGTACACACCTGTGGTCCCAGCTCCTCAGGAGGCTGAGGCAGGAGAATGGCTTGAGCCCAGGAATTTGAGGCTGCAGTGAACTATAATCACACCACTGCACTCCAGCCTGGGTAACAGAGTGAGATGCAGTCTCAAAAAAAAAAAAAAGAAAAGAAAAAAAAGGCGATATATAAGCCCAGAAGAGCGTCCTCACCAGAACCGAATCCTGATAGCACCTGGAGGACTTCCAGCCTCCACAGCTGTGAGAAAAATTTCTGTTGCTTGCGCCGCCCAGTCAATGGTATTTTGCTGGGGCAGCCCAAGCTGACTCATCAGTGACCTTCTCTGTTACCGCAGGGTAGCTCATCATCCTCTCTTCCCTAGAGTCCAGCCACTCTCACATCTATCTACCTAGCAGTATCACTGTGGGTTACTGTCAGATCGCTGGGGATTAAGTCCTCATTCTGCCACTGACTGTGTAAATTTGAGAAAGTTACTTAATCTCTCTGTGTGTCAGTAACCTCCCCTGTGAAATGAGGCTAATAATAGCAGGGTTGTTTCAACAAGGCGATACATGTATAATGCTTACAACACAGCTTGGCATATTATAAGCATTCAATGAAAGTGAGCTACTGTTATCTTGCCTGTTATCAGAATAAGCCACCAAAGCCACAAGGCGGCCCACATCATCCTCATGTTTTAAAACTCTTCAGTGGGCTCCCCACCACCAACAGGATAAAGTCCAAGCTTCCTTAGCATGACTTAGAGGCTCCATATGAATCCACAATTCCACTATAGGAACACAGGTGAACTTTCCACTCTGACTCCGGGCTCCTTCATGTCACTTGTCACCCACACAGAGCTCAGCAGCATGAGACTCCGTGCAGTTCCTGGTGGTTCCCTGACCCTCTGGCTGACTCTCCCCAGCCCTCCGCCTGCAACGTCCTTGCCCTTTGCTTCCCATGGCCAGCTGCCATTCATTCTCCTAGATTCCACTTGGACATTTCCCTCCCAGGAAGCCTTTATGAACCTCAGTCTGGGTTATGAACCCATCTTTGCTCCTTTCATACCTTGCAAGCCTTTATTATAACACTTAGCCATTATCATACTGAAGTGATCTGTTGGTGTGTCTTTGTTCCCCACTAGACAAAAACTTAAGATCAGAGACCAGGTTCTTTTTTTTTGGTATCACAGTGTTTAGCAGCTTGCTATATGGTAAACGTCAGTAAATGTTTCACAAACTGAATGGAACTGAACTCTGGAATTAGACCATCTTTTCCATACCCATCACTCCTGTCTTAGTTGAAGTCTTTATTTCCCATATGAAGCAATGCAAAGGATTTCCTAACTCTAATCTCTCTTTTCTTCACACCATCCTTTAAACAGCTGACAAAATTGTCATCCTAAAGCACAAATATTCTACCTTACATATCTTAGATTCGGAACCTCTCTGGGCCTCTCACCATGTAAGAAGAAAGTCTAACCTCCCTAGCAAGGTGCACAGGTCTTCAATGGACTCCACCTCACTTCTCTATATACACCTACACTCTTGCTATACTAAGCTTGTTACTGTTGCTGGAACAAGTTCAATGCTTTCAAACCTCCCTGACTTTGCATATGCAGTTCGCTCTGTCAGGAATGCTCTTCTCTCTTACACCTGGGATATTCTCATTCATTCCATATGACCTATTTCTTAAGTCACTCCTTTATGAAGCCTTTCTTAGACATTCACAGGGAGAATCACTTGCTTGCTCCTCTCTGTTCCCACAGCACACTGTTCATACGGATAGCACGGTACTTACCACAGGTTATTATAATTTTGTCCAACTTGCCCATTTGAATCCAAGGGCTGGGATGGCATCATAGTCGTCTTTGTATGTCCTGGGAACTAGAACTGTACCTCAGACGTAATAAACACTTGACATGTATGTAGTTTTTAAATAAGTTAATGAATAGACTGGCTAAAAAAAGAGAGAAGAAACTCTGGCTTATTGTATGTCTCTGTCATACTAAGAATAGACACTGAGGACAGAATCACATTATATCATTACTTTTCAAGCTATAGGTTATGATGCATTACGAAAAAGAGAATAGTAAAAAAAAAAAAATCACAGGGCACAATTTTTATTTTTGTCACACACATGTGTACGTGTGTGTTGGGTTGAAATGTAAAATGCATTTCCCATTGTGGAGTGTGGTTTTAAAAGAGTCTTGGAAAACACTGCATGTGGTCATTTCTTAGTTTAGTACAATTTATTATTTTTCATAATGTCCTCAACTATAATATAAGTCTACCATGAAGCATTTTGGGATGTGAAAAGTAAATCTGTTAGATAGACTGAGTTCCTATCATAGCTTGCTCTGGTACTTTACAAAACATTTAATCTTACCAACAAGTTTTAAATTCCTCATTGAAGTCCCTGAGGACAGTAATAGGATCTTCCTCATAGAGTGTTGTGAGCAATATATATGAGAATGTATGTAAAGGCCTGGACTTAGCATTTACTCAATACTAAGTCTTAGCAATGATGACGATAACAACATGGTACCTGGCACATAAGAGAGGTAAAAAACGTTTGTTTCTTCAGTCAAATGTGCTTACATTGATAGCTGACACTAACTGGGGTTAAGAGGCCATTGCTGGCATCTTAGAGAGACAGATTACAGTTAAATAAAAAATGACTACCGTTTAAAATGAATGAAGACTTATTTACGAAATCATGTTCATCTGGTACAATAGTGAAGCAGCTCAATTGGGAGAAAATGGAAAATAATACAAGTGAATATATAATCTTACTTAAGACAAAAGAAACAGGACACCCGACTAACTATCAGTCTCCTAAACCACAATTTTATTTCTGATACAAAGAGACAGTGAGAAAATCAGGGCTTCCCTCAAATAAATGACTTAATCTCTCTTGGATTCAGTTTTTCATCTGTAAATATAAGTAACTCCAGTTTCACAGTATTTCCATTTAAAAAGATCCATGGTTTCTGCAACACCAGAAACCAGAAACTGAGTAGATGTTCAAAAAGACATGTAAGTCCTGCTTTGTTAGCCAGCAAATATTTGCCTGTTTCTAACCCTCAAATTAGCTCTCACTTCTTTTTTCCTAAATGCATATACTGTATTTATTAAGTGCTGGATGTGGCACTATGAGAAATAAAAAGATATTTGGTAATCTTGTTAAAATCATTAGGTATCATAGGCTATTTGGAATCCCCTTGGGCTCCTGGTTGGACATCAGCTATGGCTAGTTTTATTTATAAATTCATCCATGATGCATGTTAATAGAATTCACAAGAGAGCAATTTACCAAAGAAGAGAAATTTATTGATTTATAATGGGAGATATTAATTCAGGCACAAATATTTATTGAGCATCTCCTACATGCTAGGGAATGGAGTATATATGGCAGGAAAACAAATACAAATACCAATCATTTATATCAGGCATTTCTTTCTAGTAGAATATTCTCAGGAGATAATGCATAGCACCATGCCTTGAACATAACAGACATTTGATAACTATTACCTGAATAAAATTAAGGTGTAGAATGACACACAGAGGCAAGAAAGAGCAAAGATAAATCTTTTTGAGAATTTCTATCATGTTTTGCTCAATAGCTTCTTTATCCACTGCCTGTATTTTTCCATGTAGCTAATCCCCATTTGTCATTAGAATTGAGATACCCTTTTCTTGAAATAAGCAGCTATAGACCATTCTTCCTACTGGGTATTTTCTTCTTGAGACAGGGTCTCACTCTGTTACCTAGGCTGGAGTGCATCACAGCTCACTATAACGTTGAAGTCCTGGGCTTAAGCAATCCTCTTGTCAAAGAAGTGGGATTATAGGCATGAGCCACCATGCCGGCCTATTTGGCATTTCTATTGTAGACAAAGCAGACTTACAACAGAAGGTCTACCTGCCTAATACTCGTGTGTGTGTGTGTGTGTGTGTGTGTGTGTGTGTGGTGCGCGCGCCTATTTGGCATTTCTATTGTAGACAAAGCAACTTACAACAGGGTCTCCTGCCTAATACTCTGTGTGTGTGTGTGTGTGTGTGTGTGTGTCTGTAAACAAATAAGAGGGAATCAGATCCAGGAAGTGATTCTAATAACTTAGATTACTTAGAGGAGTAGTAGATCTATAATCTGCTCTAGATCAACCACATATAGGGGACCCTTCTTATCACATTCCATAAATAGCACTTTTCTCAGCCCAGCTTTTGATGATAGCTGAACAGACTAACAGTTTGTCTAACCAAGGCCAGAGAAGGGGATAGCAAACAATGGCCCACAGGCTGAATCCTGCCTGCTGCTCATTATTGTAAAGTTTTATTAGAATAAGCCATTTTCACTCATTTTCACACTGTCAATGGCTGCTTTTGCGCTACAGCAGCAGAGCTGGGTAGCTGGGGCAGGGGTCATATGGCTAACAAAGACTAAAATACTTATTATCTGACCTTTTGCAGAAAGTTTGCTGATCCTTGGAGAGTACAAGTATTCTATATTGCTGTAAGAACAGAACCACATGTATTAGAAGTTAGATTAGCAGGTGGTAAAGCTGATCATCTATTAATATAACGGAAATTGGGGTTCCCAATCAGGACTCTTGCTTTGATAGACGGCCATCTTAACGAGGAGGGAGACACCTGCAGGCAAAGTCAGAATTTTCTGCAGGAAAAGTTTTGAGTCCATTTCCCCCATGTGAACAAGTGCTCAGATATGTATTTCATCTTTAGTAACCATGCTTCTATACCTGGTTCTCCTTGGCAAAGACTGCTTTCTTCAGCAAGTCTCAAAACTTTCTGGGAAGGTAGGGAGACCCAGGGTAAAAGTGTCCCAAGACTTACTGAAGGGAGTGTTTTATGATTTCTGACAGAATCACTGTATCATGCTAGCGAAGGCAAATAGAATATAATCTGAAAACAGAGGTGAGGATGAGCAAGTGGGCACTAAAACTGAACTCAGCGTCATGAAGGTAGCAAAACAAGACATCAGTAAAAGGAATGGGATGGTTCAGAATTAAGGAAGCTTTAATGTGGGGATGTTTCCGTGTGCCAGGAGCTGGATGGACACTTAAGCAAGAGGAGATCCAGGAATGTTGCTATAACAATGGCCTCCATACTTTATTGGAATTAGCCACAACTTATCTTTGTTTCTTTGTTTCATTTGCAATCAAAATCTGTAAAAATTATTTTAAAACACATTATTTTAAAAGCTAGAATGAAAATTAAGATATCATTTAGGTGGTTTAAAAAACATCCACCAAAATGGGAAGTGATGAAAAATTACGGTCCAAGAAGGGGCACAGCTGTTTAAATCAATTGGTATATTTGTTATCTAATGTAACACCACATAAGGACAGGTATTTTAACAAATGTTTCTGCTGAATTTGACGATTCTCTTTCCTTACACCCCATATGCAATCCATCCGTACCGACATCCAAGCCATCAGTACCAACATCCAACCTATCAGTACATCCTCTCAGCACTGCTCCCAAATACATCCTGAATCTAATCATTTCCTACTATCTCTGCTGCTACAACTTAAGTCTGAATTCTCATAATCTCCCACCTGGACTACTGAAAATGACTCTGAATGAGTCTTGTTGCTTCCATTCCACATAGCATCCATACTGATTTTTTTTTTCTTTTTAATTTTTTGTAGAGACAAGGTCTTGCCATGTTGCCCAGGCTGTTCTTCAACTCTTGGCCTCAAGGGATCCTCCCACCTCAACCTCCCAATGTGATAGGGTTACAAGTGTGAGCCTCTGTGCCTAGCCCTGACTGATCTTTCTAAGACAAATCTAATCATGCCCCTTCCTTGATTAAACTCTTCCATGAATTCACATTAAGAAAAAAACCTGGCCAGGTGTAATGTTTCATGCCTGTAATCTCAGCACTTTGGGAGGCCAAGTCAGGAGGATCACCTGAGGCCAGGAGATCAACACCAGCTTGGACAACATGGTGAAACCCCGTCTCTACAAAAAATACAACAATTAGCTGGGCATGGTGCTGCGCCTGTAGTCCTAGCTACTCAAGAGGCTGAGGTGGGAGGATCACTTGAGTCCTGGAGGTCAAGGCAGTAGGGAGCTGTGATCATGCCACTACACTTCAGCCTGGACGAGAGAGACCTGGTCTCTAAAAAAGAAAAAAAAAAGAAAAAAGGAAAGAAAAGAAGAGAAGAGAAAAGAAATCCTTAGTCCAGTCTTAACTACTTGAGAGACTGAGGCAGGAGGATAACTTGAACCTAGGAATGTGAGTTTCCAAGTGAGCTATGATGGCACCACTGTACTCTGGCCTGGACAAGTGAGACCTGGTCTCTAAAGAAGAAAAAGAAAAGAATGAATGAATGAAAAGAAAGGAAAGAGAGAGAGAGGAAGAAAGGAAGGAAAAGCAATAAAATATAATAATAAATAAATAAACCCAAATCCAACTTCTTTACCTTAACCAACAAGGCTCAAATAATCTCATGCTAATTCTCTGAACAGCTCCTTCCATTCTATTCCCAGATTACTCCATCTTTCAGCCACAAGACCTTTCCATCTTCCTTTACCAGCCAAACACAATCCTACCTCAAGACATGTGCACTTTTTATTTTCACTGACTTGAATCTCCTCCACCCATTATATAATCTTAGCTCAAAGAGGCTTTTCCTGATTATTTGGCAAAAGTATTTATCCCAGTCATTCTCCGTTACATTATTCCATTTTATTTTTTTCATAGTACTTTTCAGCACATAAACATTTCCTTAGTATGTGCTTGTTGTCTTTCCCCCAACCTCCTAAAATGTCAGCCTTCCTTGAGGGCAGAGACTGTTTCACTGCAGTATCATCAGCACCGAAGACAGTTCCTGGAACATAGCAAGTACTTAATAAAAATTTGTTGATTGACTAGCTATGACACCTTTTAATTACATAGTTTCACTTTCTCATCAAAATATATACACTTTGAAATGTAATTAGTTACCGATTTTTGCAGGTATTTTCCAATTATTTAAATTAAATATTTACTATTTTGGTCAACCAGAATTCCTATATTGTTTTAGCACCCAGATAGCTTCTAAAAATGCTTACAATTAACACAATTTTATCTAGCCATATGTATTCATCACTAGAGAGAACACACCAAACTCTTTTTCATTAATAAAAAGCAATGCAGGCTGGGTACAGTGGTTCACACCTGTAATCCTAGCACTGCGGAAGGCCGAGGAGGGAGGATCACTTGACACCAGGAATTCAAGACTAGCCTGGCCAACATGGCAAAACCCCATCTCTATAACAAAACAAAAATTAGCTGGGTGTAATAGCAGACATCTATAGTACCAGCTACTCAGGAGGCTGAGAGGTGGGAGGACTGCTTGAGCCTGGGCAGTTGCGGCTACAGTGAGCCATGATCACATCACTGCATTCCAGCCTGGGTGACAGAATGAGATCTTGCCTCAAAAAAAAAAAAAAAAAAAAAAAATTAGCCAAGCATGGTGGCATGCACCTGCAGTCCCAGCTACTCAGGAGGCTAAGGTGGGAGGGTCACCTGAGCCTGGGAGGTAAAGACTGCAGTGAGCCCTGCTGAAATGTTAAATCCAGTATAAAGAAAATTATAGGGGCTGGGTGCGGTGGTTCACGCCTGCAATCCCAGCACTTTGGGAGGCCAAGGTGGGCAGATCACTTGAGGTCAGGAGTTCCAACCTGGCTAACATGGTGAAAAATACAAAACATAAAATAAGTCAGGAAAGGTGGCACATGCCTGTAATCCCAGCTATTCAAGACACTGAGGCAGAAGAATCACCTGAACCTGGGAGGTGGAGGTTGCAGTCAGCTGAGATCATGCTCTAGCCTGGGTAACAGAGGGAGACTCCATCTCAAAAAAAAAAAAGTATACGGTTGATCCTGCAGGGACTTGAAAAATTATACCTTTTTAACATCACAAAGCTCTGATATCCACAGATTTATGACTAACTGCTAGCTCACTCCTATGAATACACATATAAACAGGTTCTATAATCCTAGACTAAGGGGAGAAAACTGTCCTGTCACTGTGGCTTCCAACCTTTGGCCCATTTCTTTCCTCTTGGCCACAAAACTTCTCCGTAGTTGTCTGTTTCATCTTGATCCACGTATCTTAGCCCACTCCAATCTGGCACCAGTTCTCAGTACTCTTCACTAAAACTGCTTTTATGAAGGCCATCAATGACGTTCATGTTGCCAAATCCGGCAGACACTTCTTGTTTTCTAATTTTTTATCTTTGTTATTTTTTGAGACTGGGTCTTGCTCTGTCACCCAGACTGGAGTGCAGTGGTGTGATCATAGCTCTGCAGCTTTAACATCCCTGAGCTCAAGAGACCCTTCTACCTCAGCTGGGACTACAGGCATGCACAGCTATGCCTGGCTAATTACTCAATCTTTAACATAGCCAATAATTCCCTCCTTGAAACACTCTCAACTTTTAAGGTACCATATTATTTTCCTCCTAAATACTTAGCCAGTTCTTCTATTGGTCTCTCTTTGTCTAACCTCTGAATGCTAAGAACATTAACAAAGACTGGACCTAGTTTTTTTTCTCCCTTATTGTTCTGCTCCTGGGGGGATGTGAGTAAGTCACATCACTTTAGATACTATCTATTGAAACACTGAAATCCCTTTTTTTTTGAGATGGAGTCTCGCTTTGTTGCCCAGGCTGGAGTGCAGTGGTGCAATCTCGGCTCACGGCAAACTCTGCCGCCGGGACTCAAGTGATTCTCCAGCCTCAGCCTCCCAAGCAGCTAGGATTACAGGTACGTGCCACCATACATACCCAGCTAAATTTTTTAATTTTTTTAGAGACAGAGACTCACTGTGTCACCAGGCTGGAGTGCAGTGGCACAATCTCGGCTCACAACCTCCGTTTCCTGGGTTCAAGCGATTCTCCTGCCTCAGCCTCCCCAGTAGCTGGGACTACAGGCACATGCCACCCTGGCTAATTTTTTATATTTTTAGTAGAGATGGGGTTTCACTGTGTTAGCCAGTATGGTCTCCATCTCCTGACCTTGTTATTTGCCTGCCTCGGCCTCCCAAAGTGCTGGGATTACAGGTGTGAGCCACTACGCTCAGCCTAATGTTTATATTTTTAGTAGAGACAGGGTTTCACCATGTGGCCAGGCTGGTTTCAAACTTCTGACCTCAGGTGACCCGCCCACCTCGGCCTCCCAAAGTGCTGAGACGACAGGCGTAAGCCACTGTGTCCGGCTGAAATCACTATTATATCCCAATCTCTTCCCTATAATTTCTTAACTGATGCACTTGACATATCCACTTGGACTTTTAATAGGCATCTCAAACTTAATGTGTTCAAAATATACTTGTGACTTTCCCTCCCAAACCTGTCCCTAGCTCCCTCAATAACTAACATTATCATTCTCATATTCATATGCTGAATAAATGTTTGTTCCCCAAGTATTTGTTGCTGCAAATTTATGAAAAATTATTTTCTCACTAGTTATTATAATTAAAATGCAATACTTATTTTCTTTAAAAACTTTACTTTCTAGAATTATTATTTTTTAAACAGAGACCAACAATAAATAACTTACCGACCTGACGAAAACTAGGGCTTCCTCTTGTGCTCCCTCAGGACTATTTCTTTGTAAAAACAACAGGCTAAATCAGTACTGGTGTCAAAGAAATCATAACGTCATAACTTTATAAACATAGTATGTGGCAAGGGATTTTCCCATCCTACATAGTTATAAAATTTCTAGCTGTGCCTGGCTAAATAGTCTACCATCCAAGCAGGAATTTTAAATTAGAAGTAGTCATCTTTCTTTCTTTTTTAAGAAATCGGGTCTCACTATGTTGCCCAGGCTGGAGTGCGGTGGCTACTTGCAGGCATGAACACAGCATGCTATAGCATCCTGGCCTCAAGTGATTCTCCTGCCTTAGCGTGCCAAGTAGCTGGGACCACAGGCCCCTGCCATCACACCCAGCAGAAATATTTAGCTTTCTGAATTTCTCAAGTGTGTGTATGAATGAGACTAGTGGGGTCCTTAAACAAGATTCACACTATTTTTAGTGATTTCTTAAATAACTTGGATTTATATCTAGCAGAATGTTCTTTGAGGTACAGGTATATCTTTTATATCTCCTAATATAGTTCATGACAATGCTAAAAACTACGGTGTGATGCTCATGCACTAGAGAATAGCCAAGCAAATGAACTGCTTATTCTCATACGGCTATTGTAAGTTTTTATATCACGCCATCATTATCAACAAGAACATAATAGGATTTCCTTTTATACTGAAAAGAAGAGTCTGGAAAAAGAGTAAGAGACACATTTCTGAATAACAAACTGGTAATGAGGGGAGCTACTATGTCCAGCACAACATTTCTTCTAGAAGCTCAATACATAATGACCAATCTCTTGAAAAGAATGGAAGGCTCTTCTCCAAACTATGCAAAATGAATCAATCAACAGTGAACAAATTTATGAGCAAAACAAATTCCTACAAAAATTACAATCACATGCTGTCATGCATGTCTGCCAGTCTATTTATGACATTATTTAAGAAACAAACATTTATTGAAGATTTATCATGTGCTCAGCACTGCTAAAGAGGAAATAAAAAGCCTAATATCTATTCTTAAAAAAAATAACATTAACACAGATAATAGAAAACAAGAGACCATGTTAAAAATGTTACATAGCAACACAAACACAATGTATAATTACACATACACATTCAATCAAAGATACATAATTTATAAATTATGAAGTACAAAATAGTTAGATTCTGAAAATTAAAATAATCAGGGGAAAACTTCATGAAGGAGACGTAATCTGGGTTGGATCCCAAAAGACAGGCAGGTGGATCATGAAGAACAGGGGGAAAGGAGTTCCTGATCGGGAATTCAACATATTCAAAAACTAGGAGATAGGACTGAGAGTGAAATGTTAATGGGACAGTAAAGAGATCTTCCTCTGCAGTGGGGAAGGGGGGACCCCAGAATAATGGCAGACTGCATAGTTAAAAGGTTTGATGTTAAGATAGTGCTTGGACACTAAGGTCTTAAAGTTGAGTCAAAAGAGTACAATGAAAGCATTAGAAATGGAAGATAAAACACAATTAGGCCTGGCGCGCAGTGGCTCAGGCCTGTAATCCCAGCACTTTGGGAGGTCAAGGTGGGCAGATCATTTGAGGTCAAGAGTTTGAGACCAGTCTGGCCAACATGGCGAAACCCTGTCTCTAATGAAAACACAAAAACTAGCTGGGTGTGGTGATACTCACCTGTAATCTCAGCTACTAGGAAGGCTGATACAGGAGAATTGCTTGAACCCAAGGAGAGAGGCTGCAGTGAGCCAAGATCACACCACTGCATGCCAGCCTTGGCAACAGAGCAAGACTAGGTCTCACAAAAAAAAAAAGAAGAAGAAAGAAGAAGAAAAACCACCATTAGGCAAGGGAGTAACAAAGATTTGCAAATTAGGCATAGTTGATGAACTGAAACAGGGAGGACCCGGATTCAGGGAGTCTCGCAAGAAGGCTGTGTGGCTCCAAGGACTTGGATTAGGGTGGCGGGAGCAGATAGCCAAGACAAATGTTAAGTGCATAGCTGGATTCACAGCTGGTCACATCAGCTATGAAGCACATATATGGTAAGAATATCTTCTAGAATCTTCTTCACTTGCAAATGGGAGTCTCTCTAGCCCCAAACTTTCTTCATTGGAGAGTCCTCCTTTGTGTGAAACATAAAAGAACTGAGGAGGCTGTCTAGATGTCTATTACTTTAATAATTTAAAAGCAAATCAGAAAGGGGAAAAAAAAAGTCACACTACTCTTTAAATTATTGTTTACTTGTTCCTTCTATGTTGCATTCTTTCCTTTAAAAAATAACATTCCCAATACTTTGGGAGGCCAAGGCAGGTGGATCGCTTGAGGTCAGGAGTTTGAGACCAACCTGGCCAATATGGTGAAACCCCATCTCTACTAAAAATACAAAAATGAGCCGGGCATGGTAGCATGCACCTGTAGTCCCAGCTACTTGGGAGGCTGAGGCAGGAGAATTGCTTGAACCTGGGAGGAGCCGAGATTGTGCCACTACACTCCAGCCTGGATAACAGAGTGAGACTCCATCTCAAAAAATAAATAAAATAAAATAAATAACATTTACTATTTTTTCTGATGCTATATGTGGCCTCTCGTTGCAAAGCTGAATGCCTAGTTTATCATTCTTATTTTATGAATTAAAAAACTAAGGCTCAACAAGATTAAAGCTGTCTAAGGTCACAAAGACTGTATGTAAGTGGAGAGGCTAGAATTCAAAACGAGGCCTGCCTGACTCCTAAGCCTGTACCATTTCCACTATATTTAGAGTGAAGTAGATGGATTGAAGAAACATTCAGGAGGTGAAATTTCAAAAGTGTACAGTCAGAAGAGAAGACACATATGTAAACCTAAATTTTCACACAGTAAAGTGTCAATAATAAAGGCATAATGCCAAAATGACAGAGGCCACGCACGTTGGCTCTTGCCTGTAATCCCAGCACTTTGGGAGGCGGAGGCAGGAAGATCACTTGAGCCCAGGAGTTTGAGACCAACCTGGCCAACATAGTGAAACCCTATCTCTACTAAAAAATACAAAAAATTAGCTCGCAATGGTGGCACACGCTTGTAATCCCAACTACTTGGGAGGCTGAGGCACGAGAGTTGCTTGAATCCAGGAGGTAGTGATTGCCGTGAGCTGAGACTGTGCCACTGCACCTAGCCTGGGCAACGGAGTAAGACTCTGTCTCAAAAAAGAAAAACAAAACCAAACCAAAAAACAGGAAGACTTGAGGACTATAACCCAGAAATAGTTGGGAATAAACAGGACTGGCTGGAAATGTTTCCTGCACCTGATATAAATCTTGAAGAATAATGCTTTAAATAGATAAGACAGGGGAGAGCGGTGGGCAGTGAGACGAGACAGAACAAAGGGCTTAAGGCAGCACTGTCCAGTAGCACTTTCTATGATGGAAGTGTTTGATATCTACACTGTCCAATGAGGCAGCTGCTAGGACATGCGGCTACTGAGTACTTGGAATGTAGCTAGTACAACTGAGAGACTGAATTTTAAATTTAATGAATTTAAACAAATTTGTTTTTTTTTTTAAATATAGCATTTTAAATTTTTTATTTTTAAATTTTAATCTATTATTTATTTAGAGACTGGGTTATGAGACTAATGTTTGTATTTTTGGTAGAGACGGGGTTTGACCATGTTGCCCAGGCTAGTCTCAAACTCCTGAGCTCAAGTGATCCACCTGCTTGGCGTTCCTGCAAAGTGCTGGGATTACAGGTGTGAGCCACCACACCTGGCCTAAACTTAAATAGCCACATGCAGGTAGTGGTTACCATACTGCACATGCAACTGTAAGATGTAAAAGCCAGAGGTGAGCAAGGAAATAACAAGCCATTCAATGCTGTTGGAGGATGAAATTCAAGGTTGAAATGATCTGAACTTCTGTGCCCCTCAAATTCGTATGTTGAAATTGTTTTTTTTTTTGTTTTTTTTTTTTGAGATGGAGTCTCTCTCTGTCACCCAGGCTAGAGTGCAGTGGCGTGATCTCGGCTCACTGCAACCTCCACCTCCTGGGGACAAGCAATTCTCTGCCTCAGCCTCCCGAGTAGCTGGGATTACAGGCGCCTGCCACCATGCCTGGCTAATTTTTTCATATTTTTTGCAGAGACGGGGTTTCACCATGTTGGCTAGGCTGGTCTCAAACTCCTGATCTCATGATCCACCTGCCTCGGCCTCCCAAAGTCCTGAGATTACAGGCAAAGCCACCACACCCAGCCTATATATTGAAATCTTAATCCCCAATGCAACAGTATTAAGAATTTGTGGCTTTAGGAGGTAATCTGATTTTGAGGGTGGAGCCCTCATGAATGGGATGAGTACGTGAGACAGCTCTTTGACCCTTCCACGATGTAAGGACACACCACGAAGGCACCATGTTGGAAGCAGAGAGTGAGCACTCAACAGACATGGAATCTGCGACATCTTGATCTTAAACTTCCCAGCCTACAGAACGGGGAGCAATACATTTCTGCTGTTTATAAATTACCCAGTGTAAAGTATTTTGTTATAACAGCCTGAATAGACTACGACAAAGATGAACTAAGGAAAGATAGCAGGGGTAGAATTTTTTTTTTTTTTTTTTGAGATAAAGTCTCACTCTGTTGCCCAGGCTGGTGTGCAATGGCATGATCTTGGCTCATGCAACCTCTGCCTCCTGGGTTCAAGTGATTCTCCTGTCTCAGCCTCCTGAGTAGCTGGGATTACAGGCATGTGCAACCATGCCCAGCTATTTTTTTGTATTTTTAGTAGAGACAGAGTTTCACCACGTTGGCCAGGCTGGTCTTGAACTCCTGACTTTAAACGATCCACCCGCCTTGGCCTCCCAAAGTGCTGGGATTACAGGTGTGAGTCACCATGCCTGGTCAAGGCAGAGTCTTTTTACAGAGAAGCCAGTTTAAGGTTGAATCATATAAAATGTATGTTATCCAGCAAGTTTTGATATAAAAAAGAAATACTTGGCAATTTTATATAATATATTGTGCTAAGGAATGTCAAACACTTTACATTCTGCTCTCTAAGCTCTGTAAACAGCACCAGGGATATTTTTTTCCTTTTTGAACAGGGTCTTGCTCTGTCAGCCAGCTTGAAGTGCAGTGGCGCAATCTCGGCTCACTGCAACGTCTGCCTCCTGGGCTCAAGTGCTTTTCCCACCTCAGCCTCCCAAGTGGTTGGGACCACAGGCGCATGCCACCACATCGGCTAATTTTTTGTAGACCTGGGGTTTTGCCGTGTTGCCCACGCCGGTCTTGAACTCCTGGGCTCAAGCGATCCTCCCACCTTGGCCTACCACGCCCGGCCGCAACAGGGATTTTTAAATGTAAGACAACCTAGTCAACTCTTATTCTGTATTAACAATACAGACAAGAAATAACCTCTAAGTAATCTCTATTTCATTTATAATCAGATTCAGAACTTCCCTTACGCTTTCCAATATTGTCCTATTGTGGGTAGTGCAATAACTAAGGTAGTCTGAAAGAAATACTACAGTTAACTGTGTTTCAACTGCATGAGAGAAATCAACTGTGTTCTTTTCTCTCAATTTCAACAGAAGGAAAACTGTCAAAATGAGCTTATTTTGAATGTCCTGCCAGAGAATTATTTGATTAAAATATATTTTTACCAATAAAATATTTTTCTTTGGTCAATACTTGCCAATATAGAAGTAAATAATACCTAGTCACAAAATTAAAAAAAACATTTTCTCCTATATTACATTCATGGGTCTTCTTGAATTCCCTTCTGTTATCTAGGTGCTTTTAAGTCATATTTCTGACAATATGAAATCACAGCTCCTTTTCTTTGGCATAGTATTTACTATATTAAGAAAATGTACAACATAGAATTTAGAATAAATATTACATTTTCTTTATTCTTATATTGAGACTGACATGAAAATTACCAGTCTTCCCAGGTAAAACAATTTAAGTTAAAGAACATCTACATGGTACAACCAATACCCATTCCCCTATGTTGTGTTTGGAAAAAAACCGAAGTATCTTTAGTGACACTCTTAGAAATTATCTAAGGTTCAGCATATTAGTATTTTATTTCCAGGTTTAAGTTACAGTATTTTGGGCACCCCATGTTTAATAAACTATTCCCTGCAGAAACCAGACAAATGAAGTTGTAGCTGAGAATATATTAGTCTTCAGATAAAATGAATTGTTTAAGACCTTGTCTTAGAGAGTCTTTCTTAAAGCTTAAGAAAGCGTCAGGAACAAAACCACAACTAGGAACATAGCATCAGAAGATGCAAAGTTGCTTTGTCTTCAAACTTAAAAAATATTTTCCATCTTAAAATAATTGTACACATTTACCTGTGTACTTTTGGAAATGATACAAAAACAGATACATAATTTAAAATTTAGTGCTGTTTTTCTTAAAAAAGGCGAATCCCTGGAACATTTCATGTAGTACAAAACAATTCAAGAATTCAAATATTGAAAGAAATAATGTCTTATCCCCCAGTCTCTGAAAGGGATTGCCTGTACTAAACTATTCAGTATAGCTTAGTCATTTTTAAAGCACCAGCCAGAGAAGTTTTTTTGCAGACAGATGTGACTCTTACTGGAGCAACAGAGATTTCCCACTTTGGGCAGAAAGTAGCATTTAGGTATTCCCCCTCCAGCGCAGTTACAGACCATCCCCCTGTAGAAGCTGCTTCTGTCCTCTGTGGCATGTCAGCCTCTGATTATCTTTTAATAAACAGTGTGGCATACTAAGTCTCTGTTATGCCCTTCTTTGTATTCCCAGGGTCCGCCTCAATGTCAGGATAATAAGAATTTAGTGATGTTTGTTGAATATATATAGCAGAAGTTGAAAGGAAAATCCTGTTTCTACAGAAAGATACCATTGGCTTTTTGGGAAGCCAGTGTTCATGATGAAGCTAAACAAAACCACCTAGGTTCACCTCAATGCCAAGACATTTCTTGATTTTTGAAAATCCAGTTGTTGAACCACCCATCTATAGTAACTTGAAAGACTGAAAAACTATCTTAACCTAAACATTTTCTAGGAAGTTGATTCTACAACACATTTTGGTTTCCCATTTTGGCTTCTAATAATTCTTTCAAACTTTGTGTGACCTAAATTTTGTTTTACACTGATCTTTTGGATGGAATACTATTTCCACATTTTAGAATATGTAAAAAGATATCTACAACCTGAGTCTAATCACAAGAAAACATCAGATAGATCCAACATGTGGAACATTCTACTAAAAAGAGTGAGGAGAAATCTTTATTCTTCCAAAATATCAATGTCATAAAAGACAAAGGCTATGGAAATGTTACACATTGAAGGAGACTAAAGTTAAATGCAAGAAGGGAAAAAATGGCGTAAACGACAGTATTGAATTGACTGACAAGATTGGATTACAATAGTAAAGTATCAGTGTTAAACTTGCTCAAGTTGCTAACTGTATTTCTTAGGAATTATTCATGTAAGAATTTGGGCACACACAGACATGATGTATGTAAGTTACCCTTAAATGATTAAGAAAAAAATGTGTGTAGATATATACATTTACCTACGTATCTACACACGTGTATTAGCAGAAGAGAGCAAGAGCGCACATGTGCATAAGTGATAAAGAAAATGAGATAAAATCTGTATTTTAAAATTTTTACATTAAATTCAGTATGGCTTACTCATTTTTAACGCACCAGAATAGGTAAAAATGCCAAGCACCAGACAGAGAAGTTTTTTGCAGATAGATGTGACTCTTATAGGAGCAACAGGGATTTCTCACTTTGAGCAGAAAGGAGCATTTAGGTATTCCTCCTCCAGCGCAGTTACAAACTGCAATTTAATTTAAAATATTAAATTGCAGGTTATTACATGGGTATATTGTGCGATGCTGAGGTTTGGGCCTCTAATGTTCCTGCTGCCTAAATAGTGAACATAGCACTCAACAGGTAGTTTTTCAGCCCTTGCCTCCTCCCTCCCTCCCTCCCTTTCTCCCTCCTTGCTTTTGGAGTCCCCCGGTGTCTACTCTTCCCATCTTTATGTCCATGTGTACCCAAGGCTTAGCTCCCAACTTACAAGTGAGAACATGCAATATTTCGTTTCTTGTTTTGCATTAGTTCAGTTAGAATAATTGCCTCCAAATACATTCATGTTACTGCAAAGGATTTAATTCTTTTCTATGGCTGCGTAGTATTCCACATTGTATATGTACCATATTTTCTTTATCCATTCATCAGTTAATGGGCACTTACACTGATTTCATGTGTTTGCTATTGTGAACAGTGCTGCAATGAACATCTGAGTGCAGGTGATTTTTTGGTAAAATGATTTATTTTCCTTTGGGTATATACCCAATGATGGGATTGCTGGGTCAAATGGTAATTCTATTTTTAGTTGCTCTCCACAGGGGTGGAACTAATTTGCATTCCCACCAACAGAGTATAAATGTTTCCTTTTCTCCACAGCCTCACGAACATACATTCTTTTCTGACTTTTTAATAGTAGCCCTTTTAAACTGGTGTGAGACAGTGTCTCATTGTGGTTTTGATTTGTATCCAAATGAGACAAAACCTTAATGACGGGTAAATCTAGGTAAAAGACATACAGACATTCTTTGTGTTGTTTTTTCCAACTATCCATAAGTTTGAAGTTATTTTCAAATAAAGAATAAAAGCAAGCAAAAAAAGGTCATTCTTTAGTGAACTCTTCAAAGATTACCAGCCCATTCAACAGTTTTTCCTGGTTCTAGTGTGTCTTCCCCTATTTGTTTAGATCATTGTTGAAATGTAGTCTCAGATAAAAAATTGTATTTTTATTTCCTTTACATATTTCAAATACTCTAAACTCTTTTTAAAGAAAAACTCATTTAAAATACTACATTTGTCCCTAAATATAATGGTAGAGGTCATTTTCACCTTTCCAAACAGAAGCAATAGGAGCAGCCCGGATGTTCTAGCCATGATCCAAGTCAACCATGTTCAATTTAAGAAGTATCTGAAGAAGGCTGTAATGCTTCTGTAAGGCCCACAAAAAATGAGTTCAGAGACAAACTCTGCTCTTTAGTAGGTAAAAATCTAGTGGCAGATGATATAAACAATGATCTGAGAAAAAGGCAGAATCAAAAATGTTGTATTTTTATCTATTGCTGCATAGCATATTTCTCTAACTCTTAGTAGCTTAAAACAATAAACATTTATTATTTCATAAAGTTTCTGTGGTCAGAAGTTCAGAAGCAGCTTAATCAAGTGGGTCTGGCTCAGCTGCAGACGAGCTGTTGGCTGGGACAGCGTCCTTTAAGGACTTTGAGCACTGCAGGATCCGCTTGCAAGGTGGCTCACTCACATGCCAGGCGAGGTACTTCTGCTTGCTAGGAGGACACCTTAGTTTCTTACCACATGGACCTCTCCACAGGGCTGCTGGAGTGTCCTCATGATCTTCCCTACAGTGAGTTTTCCAAGACAGGAAGTGGAAGCCACAAATGTCTTTTATGACCTAGCCTCAGAAGTGACATACTGTCATTGACACACTATTCTATTGGTTGCACAGGTTAACCCTATTTAGTCTGGGAGGGGATTTCATGAGGGCATCAATAACAAGAGACAAGAACCCTTGGGGGTCACCTTGAAAGCTGGCCACACAAAGAGAAAACACCAGGGGAGTGCAAAGAAGGTGCAATTAAACTCAATTCCTTGGTATGCCAACAGTAAGAAATATTAGGTGATCTTTGGGGTGCAATCTTTTTAATTTAGTTCTTCATTGAATAATCTGGCCAGTAATTACAATATAAAATACGACACTGACAATATTCTCTCCCTCTTATAATCAATTATACACCAGAATATATCTAAAGAAAAACTTACAGAGTCACAAGGAATTGTTTGGTATCATTTTTATAATCAGATATAGGGCCCTACAATTAGCATTCACAGACATCATTCCATGTTGGCCAGATAAGTCTGTCTTTATAGCGGTTTACCATATGCACTTCAGCATGAAGTTACATGTACTGTCCTTGGCCATCAGATGCTCCAAACGCAAAAAGGTCTCACCATAGCCACGGAATCATAGAATCCTAGTTACCAGGGAGTTCTGAAAATCTCATGGGACCAACTCATGGGAATTAAGGCTTAAGTGATTTATCAAAGGACAAACCCAGCAAGACTTGAGTTTAGAACTTGTAGCAGAGTCGTGACTAGAACCTCTGGATGAGCCACTGCTCATAAATACCATTGAAACAGGCAGTGTAGAAATCCAGACCAAGGCGCATTCTCTACAACTTGACTATACAAGAATGCTTAGATAGTCCTTAGCAAACAGCAGGCCTTGAGCAAATTCTTTCAGAACTGAATACACAAAGATGGTTTTAACCTAACAATAGTGCATGATGTTCTTATTTCTGTAATGGAAATGATGAATTAATTCTGATCCATCTATAATTTATTACTGCTCCATGATTAATGGAAGGCATAGGAAAGATGACTGGAATAGTGTAACTAGTACAAACAAGTATTACACTTGATTGAACCTCATTATATTACAATTGTATATTATAAAGTATGTAAGTGAACAAATACTGGGTGAGTCAGTGGATCTACATGGTTCTGTTCCTAGATAGCTGTACAGTTTGAATGACTTCTTTAAACTTTCATAGTCTCTCTGTTCTTCTCTGTAAAACAAAGGCTCAGAAGATATTATAGGCTGGATTATGTCCCTTCCAAAAGATGCTGAAGTCCTAAACTGCAATACCTGTGAATGAGACTTTATTTGAAAATAGGGTCTTTGTAAGTGAGAAAGATGAGGTCATGGGGTGACCTAATCCAATATGACCAGTGTCCTTATAAAAACGGGAAATTTGCATACAGATACATATGAACAAGGAGAGCATCACATGAACATGAAAGCAGAGAATGGGGTGATACATCTACAAGCCAAGGGACACCAAAGATTTTCAGCAAATCACCAGAAGTTAGGAAGAGACATGGGACAGATTCTCACAGTCCTGAGAAGAAACCTACCATGTCAATACATCATTTTGGACTTCTAGTCTTTAGAAGTTTATTGAGACAATAACTTTTGTTGTTCAAGCTACCTAATTTGTGGTACTTTGTTACAGCAGTCCTAGCAAACCAATACAAATGAGCTCTTAACATTGGTCTAAAATAGGATCATTCTACGAAACATTACAAATGTTTGGAAAGATTTCTCATAGTTGACTGTTTACAGTATGCCACAAGCTTGTCAGTTGAAAATACAAACAGATCTTCTATAATCCTCTATACTTACATGCAAGGAACAGCACACTTTTTCTGCAAAAGGTCAGATAGCAAACATTTTAGGCTTTGTGGTCCAAACAAGGTCTCTGTTACTTCTTTTTTTTTTTAACAACTCTTTAAAAATGTAAAAATCATTCCCATCCCAAGGGACTGCAAGAACAGATCTCAGACCACATTTGACCCATAGCCTGAACCCTGGTGTATAGGGTTAATAAGCCTCTTTTCCCTCACTCTCCTTTCTTTTCCGGCATTCCAAGCCAAAGGAAACTATCTTTTTCAAATCCTTTTCTCTCTTACACCAGCCCAGACATGCTTCCCACAGCCTTAGAGTAGCTGTCCCTTCCTCAGGATTACTGTCTAATAGTCCAGAAGTTAGCAACTTTTTCCATTTTTTCCTTCAATTCCTTTCCATTAAGAAGAAGGCATGCACTTGCAAATTACTTGTGACTATCAATGACATACTCTCAGAAGCACCAGTACCCCTGTTGTTTCTAAACCCATTCTAATGGACACATACCCCAAGGATATGCTGCTTTCCTAGCTTACAAAATGACTTATATCCAGAGATTTAAATAATTAAGATACTTTTCATAACTACCAGGAACAGTAGATCTGATAATGGCAGAGCTAAGCACATAGACAAAAAGCAGGGCAATGGCCAGAGACTCATTTTAAAGCAATGTCACAAAGCTGTCACTGTTGCTTTTTATTTTTCTAAATGTGGCCACTGCTGTTTTCTCACTAAAGGAAATGTTTTATGTAAAGTGCGTAACAGTACCCAGCATAAAATAGGTGCTCAATAAATGTTAAGGCCTTCTCTCCCTCTTCAACTGGCCTCATTTTTTACAAAGTGAAATAGAAAAACAACATGGAAGATTATCCTGTTGCTTAGGAAAAATAACTAAAGCTTGCTAGAGATAATACACCTGAAAATACAGGAAGTGAGGGTAAAAGGGCCAGCTACAGGTATGCGTGTATGTTGGAACAGGACAGGATGGTGTAGGGTAAGGTGAAGAGGACAGAGAAACGGAAGGAAAGGAAGGGGCTATAGCCTTGGTGGCAAAATAAAGGATAGGAAGATCCTTTTAATACAGTCTATTTCAAATGCCAGGTTGTGTAAGTTAATTTGATACTTCATGATAAACAGTGTCTATAATCCATCTCTGACTTGTTTCCCTACAACAAAAATGCATTATTTATATATTTGTGTGTAGATAGTATTTTATATACATACACGTACATATGTATATGTATATATTGTATATATGTATACATATATACACATATATGTATACGTGTATGTATATATGTGTGTATGTGTGTGTATATATAATGTATATACATTATAGTAGGTATATGTGTGTGTATATATAATGTTTTAAAAGGAATGGGGTCTCACTATGTTGCCCAGGCCGGCCTTGTACTCCTGGGCTCAAGCAATCCTCCACCTCAGTCTCCCAAGTAGCAACAAAAATTTTTAATTTTGAAAAATTAACAAATAGTAAACACCCATGTGTAAGGGTCAGTACTGGGACCTGTGTTAGTTTGCTTGGGCTGCCATAACATAACATTACAGACTGGGTAGTTGGACCAACAGAAATTTATTTTCTCACAGTTCTGGAGGCTGGAAGTCTAAAGTTTTTGGCTGGCTTGGTTTCTCTGAGGTCTCTCTCCTTAACTTGCAGAGGTAGCTGCTTTCTTGAAATGTCCTCACATGGTTGTCCATCTGTCTGTTTCTGGTGTCTCTCCACGTATCCAAATTTCCTCTTCTTATAAAGATACTAGTCATGTTGGATTAGGGTCCACTATAAAGACCTCATTTAAACTTAATCACTTTTTTTATGGCCCTGTGTCCAAATGCAGTCACATTTTGAGGTCCAGGAGATTGGGACTTCAACATATGAATTGGGGGGTGGGGCACAAGTGAGCCCGTAACAGGCCCAGATCTTAATTTGTCAATACTACAGTTGGATTTATAGTATAGTAACTTCATCTGTGCTCACCTAAATGTCATACCCAAATGAAATAATGTAACATGATGATCTGAATTTATTAAAAGGCATCTCTTTTTCTATAGAAACCCAAATCTATAAATTATATACAAACTGTAGTGAGTTACTTGATACCTTGCCAGGACTCGCCTATGGTGATAGACCACAAAGCATTGCTGAAAGATCCTTTTCCTAATCATAGTTTCCTTGCTGGCTTGCCACAAAACCTAAAATTCTTCTATTCTGTTCTGTCATTGGCATTTTATTTCCCCTGAAAATGTAAATAATCTCTGGGAGAGTAATCTATTAAGTGATCACCAGTCACTATACACCTTAGGGTAGAACAGCTTAGGTCACAGTCTTAAAATAGCTAACTCCATCAGTACAAAATATTCTTTATTACTGCTCTGCTACTGGAATGTTAAATCACTGTCTCCTTTAATAATAATTCTGGTCTAGGTCATTCAAATTTTGTTTAAGATAATGAGACAAACAGCAGGCATAAAAACATTTCCTCATCTAACAAAGCAACCTGAGAATAGTAAGAAGAATGTGATGAAATTAACATTTTTTAGTATCTGCTAGGAATCAAGTATTCTGCTAGATATTTTAGAAATCATCTCAATTCAATTCTAAAAATTATTTTGTATAATAGTACAGGTTGAATATCCCTAATCCAAAAATCTGAAACTTTTTTTTTTTTTTTCTGAGATGGATTTTGCTCTTGATGCCCAGGCTGAAGTGCAATGTCGCTATCTCAACTCACTGCAACCTACACCTCCTGGGTTCAAGCAATTAGGGATACTCAATTGGCTAAGTATAATGCAAATATTTCAAAATCTGAAAAAAAACAAATCTGAGACACTTCTGATCCCAAACATTTCAGGCAAGGGATACTCAAGTTGTATTAATCCCATTCTACAGAAGAGGAAACAGACTCAGATAAATGAACATCTCAGAGCTTGTTGACAGCAAGAGAGACTGAAACCTCACCTGGTTCTGTGGCTTATCTGCTGGGGGCCTTTGGTCAGACTACTAGTGCTGAGTTTTACTGTCCTCACTTTAAAAATGAGGATTATAAGGTACCTACCTACTTTTATAGCATTGTAGTGAGGTTGAAATGAATTAATCCACATACATTGTAATGTGGTAGAATGCAGCAGAACTGATGATATGTGACTTCTAAGACTAGGCCTTAAGAGACCTGCAGTTTTTGCTTTTGCCCTCTTGAACCACTCCTGCTGCCATGTTAAAAAAACAAAACAAAACAAAATAAAAAACGGAAAGACTATGAATGAAGAGAGAATACTGGTGTATTCTCTGTATTCAGGGATACCAGCCCCACAGCCTCAGACATGTCACCAGGGACACCGGCACCACAGCCTCAGACATGTCACCAGGGACACCGGCACCACAGCCTCAGACATGTCACCAGGGACACCGGCACCACAGCCTCAGACATGTCACCAGGGACACCGGCACCACAGCCTCAGACATGTCACCAGGGACACCGGCACCACAGCCTCAGATATGTCACCAGGGACACTGGCACCACAGCCTCATATATGTCACCATAGCCTTAGACATGTCATGTCGCTGGGGACACCAGCCCCACGGCCTTGGACAAGGCCCCGAGGCCCACTTAGACCCTTCAGCCCCAGCCTAGCTGCTGACTACAGCCATGAACAGGACCAGGTGAGATCAGAGGAACCTTCCAGTCACCTACTAGATCATGACAAATAATAAATCATGTTTTTTAAACCACAAAGGTTTGGAGTGGCATTTGTTACACAAGATTAGACAACTATTATGGTTCAACTAAAAACATATTTGTTTAAAATCCTAACTTAAATGTAAGAATAGGAGAAAAAGAACACTTTATACTTTTAAAAATCACTTTTTCCTCCAAAAACTTCTAACTTTGAAAAACTGATTTTTATAATGCATAAAAATTAAAATAACCTTAGAATTTATATGAGTAGCATAGCCAGCTGGCTTTATCTGATGTACTCAACACCTCAATAATTACTGAAGTTCTAGAATTCTTCAGATTTAGAACTCTTTCCCTTGCTGCTTTAGTCTGGTTTAAGCTAAATAATTGTTCTTCCTCAAGAACAAATGACCTTATCTCCTTTTGTTTTCCTCGTCTGAGAGAAACACATCAGCAGTTTCCCATCTTGCTTTTTTTTTTTTTTCTGTCTCATAGGCCAAAGGGCAGTGGTATGATCATGGCTCACTGCAGCCACAACTTCCCCAGGCTCAGGTGATCCTCCCATGTCAGCCTCCCAAGTAGCTGAGACCACAGGCACATGCCACCACATCCAGCTAATTTTTGTATTTTTTTGGTAGAGATCGGGTTTTGGCTTATTGCCCAAGTTGATCTTAAATTCCTGGGCAATCCACCTGCCCTGGCCTCTCTCTCCAAGTGCTAGGATTAAGGTGTGAGCTGCCATGCAGGCTTCTATTTTGTTTCTAATTTTCGTCTTTATTTTTCTCTCCATAGGGAGTTTCTTTAGTTTATCAGATTAAATCTCAAGGCTTTTCTTCCAATTTTGACATGTAAATAGTCCCTCATTTCTGCTTATCTACTGATTATTCCCAAATCTGTTTACAGTCGGGCTGTCTCTCCTAAAATTAAGACTTGTTTCTCTAACTACCTGACAGCAGAATCTTCTCTTGGAAGTATCAGGAAAACCACTCCTTCTCCGTCTCTTTACTATTAATACGCTTTCTCTCCTACATGACCACACTAAGTCTCATTTAGGTATCCTTTCTTCTGGGAGATCTTTGTAGAATCTCTGAGGTTATGTTAGGTGCTAAGCTTTTCTTGATATTTTCAGACTGGGTTGGGTGCACTTTTAGCAACTTATCTTTTTACTAAAAACAGTCATTCCTCATTATCTGTAGGGAGTTGGTTCTAGGACCCCCTAAGGATACCAAAATCGGCATGAGCAGCCCAGGTGGGACCAGCCGAAGCACTTTACAATCACCTACAGAATCATGACAAATAATGAATCATGTTTTTTAAGCCACAAAGTCCTTTACATAAAATGGTATAGTATTTGCATATACATGTCTTCCTGTATACTTTTAAGTCATCTCCAGTTTATAACATCTAATACGATGAAAATACTACATAAATAGTTGTTATACTGTATTGTTTAGGGAATAATGACAAGAATAAAAGTCCACATATGTTCGGTACACATGCTTTTTTTCTCTTTTAGTATTTTGGATCCACAGTTAGTTGAATCCACATATGTGGAACCCACAGATACCAAGGGGCTAACTGTATACATTTTGACAATTATACTTCTCATCTACTATGCATTCAACAAATATAACATGTAAAGCGGTGATAATGCTGTGATGAAAAATAAAGTGGGGGGAGAGGCTGCATCCATCTAGTGGAAAGGATGCCCTTTTCAGTCTGCACAAAGAGAAAAAGCTGCTCTCCAAGTTGGGGGGTGTGTGCATCACCCATGTAAATTGGTTGGGAAGGGATCTGTAGGCACTTACAGATTTGACCCTAACGAGATGGGAAGCCACAGTAAGGTTTTGAGGAAAGAAATGACATGATCTGATTCATGTTTTGACCTGATACATGATTGCTATATGGAGAATAAGCTGTATGGAGGGAAGAGAGGAAGCTGAGATAATAGGAGAATATTGCTATAATCCAGTGGCCCATAACCCAATGTCCCCCAGGGAACATTTTGGCAATGTCTGGTGACATTTCCTGGCTGTCACAACTGTTGGGACAGGTTGCTTACTTACATCCAGCAGGAAGAGCGAGGGGATGCTGCTGAACATCCTATGATACACAAGACAGCCCTTCCCCGCAACATCACTGGCCCAAAATGTTAACACCAAGGCTGAGAAACTGCTATAACCCGTCCCAGAATGTAGCTTGGATTAAGATGGTAGTGATAAGAGCTGGAGAAGTGCTTAGCTTCTGAATATGTTTTTAAAGTACGGCTGACCATATTCGCTGATGGATTAAATGTAAGGTATGAGGGGAAAATAGGAATCACACACCCGGGCTTACTGCCTGAGCAATTAGAAGAATAAAGTTCCTCATATGGGAGATGAGGAAGAATGTGGAATAGCAGGTAAACACCACGTGCTTGCTTTGTTTGGGGGTATGCAGAAGAGACTGGACCAATGTGCTCAGTTCTGGATATATTAAACTTGAAATGCCTATTTGGCACCAAGTGAATGTATCAAGTAGGCAGGTGGATAAACGAGTCTGAATTTCAGGGGAGAAGCTGGGGTGGCAATATGAACTTGAGAGTCTCCACATCTAAATAGTATTTAAAACTACAGAACAGGATAAAGTGATTTAGGAACTAAACACAAATTGAGATGAGATCTGAGCCCGGAGGCACTCCAGTGTTTGAAAAGAGGAGGAACTCCCAAAAGATACTAAGGAGAAGCCAAGAAGTAGACGGAGAATTGAGAGTCTGAGAAAATCATCATACTCATTTGATTGACTGCATCAAACGCTGCTTAGAGGTCACGCAAAATGAGAACTAAGCAAGGACCACCAGGTCTGGCAACATGGAGGCCAACACTGACGTGGAAATGAGAGCTTTGGTGGGAAGACAGGAATAAAAGTCTCACAGGTCTGAATTCAAGAGAGAGAGAACAGCAGAGGAAGGGTAGAGGTGGTAGCCATAAACAATGATACATTCTCTTGAGATCTTTTCTTCCAAAGCTGAGTGAAGAAACAGGGTTCCAGAGAGGGATTTTCTCCCAACTTATTTTACATATGGAAACATATAAAAAAGTGGAAAGAACTGACAACCACCCTTACTTTTACCACGGATTCAGCATTTAATGCCGTATCATATTGGTTTTCCCTGTATGTACTGTGTATATGTCTAAATTATTTGAAGATAACTTCCCCTCCAAATATACTTCAGATATACCTCCTAAAATAAGTCCATTCTCCTACATAACCATAATAACCACGAACACACCAAAGAAAATTAAAAATATATTCCCAAATATATTATATAGCTGGGTATATTACAATTTCCCCAATATGTGATTTGCAAACCAGGATCAAATCAAAGTCCGGCACGGCATCTGGTTGTCATGTGTCTTTGGTCTCTATTAATAATAACGACTTTTGAGAAGACTTGTCTTGTAGAATAAATTTGGCTGATTATGTCCTATCATTTAACTTGCTTTTCTATTCTAGAAGGACAGTTTTTTAGGGTAGTGAATACATTTGTTACTCTAAGCACAATAGTCTATAATTAACATTTCCCAAATTCCTTATATCTTTCTGCTCTTTCAGTTTTAGAACATCAATTATTCCAAGATTTTTGTTTCATTTTATCACTTACTAGCTCTGAAGGCTCAACTGAGCAACTTTCAGGGTTTATATGCCCTATGTTCAGAAGAAGACTACTACCATCTCTCATTTACCGTAAGAATAGGAGAGCATGTCTTCAAGCTGATCAATAACCAAACAAAACATTTCACTGTTCATGACAAATTACATTTGGAAAGTAAAATGAATTTCCTAAAATTTCTTCCCCGATTAGCAAAATAGTGCCTCATAATACTTGAGCGTGAAAGTTGATGTTAAATATGCCTACATGACTGGAAATTATGACATCCAAATGAGTTCACTGGGTCCGGTAATACTATGCTCTACACACTTATGTCTATGTAAAAACAGCTTACACCTAGATGAGAAAATTGATTATACAAATATTTGGGCTTTCACAACTGGTCATTCATCTATAAGTACTTAAAGCAACGTAAAATGCAAACTGACCTAACAATGCTTATGGTTAGAATTCCAAAGACCGTTTAGGCATTGTCAGGTTATGTTAAAACATCTTCTGCCACAATCCTCAAGTTATTATCTTTTCTATTGTGTTGAATAGCTATAGAGGACAAATGAATCGTGCATTCCTGAATTCAATGAACATTTCAAGTTTCCTCACTTACACTGCAATATTTTTTGCTATTTTACAACACCTAAGATTTAGCATATTTTAATAAACAAATTATATTCTTAATCATTTTATTTCACTTACTGAACTTCTTTTAAGCTCTGGCATCAGAATTTTAATCAGAGCACTGCTACTTGCTTACCGTGATGCTTTTCAGCTCTTTTTGGGCCTATGGACTATTTCAATGACCTTCGTTAGCCACTGAGTCTACCTTATCCCAATTACTAACACTGCAAAAAGAAACTCCCACTTGAATAAATCAGTAGATGGAAATCAGACTTCATGAGGCACCTCCCAGGAGACCAGAAGTAAATTTTTAACTCATACTAAAATCAAAATTGTAGCTATTATCACTGATATGGTTTGGATTTATATCCCCACCCAAATCTCATCTTGAATTGTAATCTCCACGTGTCAAGGAGAAGCCTGGTGGGAAAGGGACTGGATCATGGTGGCAGCCTTCCCCCCTTGCTGTCCTTGTGACAGAGTTCTCACAAGATATGATGGTTTAAAAGTGTGGTACTTCCTTCTTCCTGCTCTCCCTCTCCTGCCACCATGTAAGATGCGCCTTGCTTCCCCTTCACCTTCTGTCATGGTTGTTACTTCCAGAGGCCTCCCCAACCATGCACTACTGAGTCAATTAAACCACTTTTCTTTGTAAGTTACCCAGTCTCAGGTAGTTTGGCAGTGTGAAACAGACTAATACAATCACCTTATGGTAAGTCTGTCTATAGATCACCTGAACTTTCAGACTATCTGGTAGAACATGCAGAGTAGTCCTTGATCATACTATGTAAATTATTGATTCAGAAAAAGAACTAGACAGGAAGGGGCTGGTAGTAGAGAATCATCCTCTGGACATATTCTCACAGCCTAATCTCTAGCTAGGAAATTTTATAATATATAAAATACAATTATTTCACAAAATTACCATTAAACAATTTTATTGGGATATTAGACATTATTGAATTACTTGTTCTGTGAGGTACAAAGTGAAATTAACATGTTATAAAATTGTGGTAGCCAGCCTCCAAGATGGCCTCCAATGAAACCTATCTCTTCGTATTCATACCCTTGTGTAGGTAGGTCTGTGTAACCCATAGAATACAGCACAGTGACAGGTCACTTCTGAGGTTAGGTTATAAAAGACATTGTGGTTTCTGCCTTTCTCTCTCTCAGATCACGTGTTCTCGGGGAAAGCCAGGTGCCATGTTGTGAAGACACGCAAGCAGCCTTTAGATGACTGCAACCACATAAGAGGCTCTGAACTCGGAGCCACTCAGCTAAACCACTCCCAGATTCCTGACCATGTATGAAATGACAAATGTCTGTTGTTTAAGCTGTTTGGGGGAATGATTTGTTACATAACAAAATGTAACTAATATAATAATATGTACTGATTTTAAGTTGCAACTTCATAACTTCTTATTTAGGTACTAAAAATCAGAGCATCCCGATGCAAGGTATTTAAAAAAATCCATTAATAAATACCTATCGAGTCCTGCTGAGGGCATGATGAAAACTTTCATTCTCCACATAAAACTTCCTTACTGTAATATTCTCCTCTACTCTCTTAATTCCTTTCTAGGATAGGAGGGGCTAACTGATCTGACAGCAAGTTTGGGGAGAAAAAATTTTGAGGCTCAGCCAACTTCCTCTCTCCTTTCCATCTGGGATCTGGCTGACTGAAGAGGGTCATTTGTTTTGGCCCGCTCTGTCACACAGTAAATGCAGCGGGACAAACTCTACTCTTACAAGAGAAAAACTCGAGTTTTAAATCTGCCTAATTCTGGAAAGCAGTACTTTCCAGAATTCTGGAAGTTGTTGTTGCTGCAGATCTCAGCTACCTTTTCCAAACAACTTTTTCAGTAATTAAACTTACATTTCAATCTTCACCTATCTTGATTTAACTGGATCCAAACAAAGGCAGATAAAAAAGGTGGGGCATTACTTATCAACCTCTAAACTAAGTTTAATTGTGTACCCTCATGGCGTTTATAAACTAAAACACCTGAATGGTTTTAAATATAAACTATAAAAAACACACAATAAATAGGTAAAAAAACAGTGACCATTGGTAAGCATAAGAAAATCTGAGGGAGAAAAACATACAGATGCCCAGGCCCCATGCCAAATTCATGGAATCATGCATGGGACCCAAGCAGCTGCAGTTTTAACAAGTTCCCAATATACAGCTGACCCTTGAACAACACAGGTTTAAACTGCATGTGTCCACTTATAAATGGATTTTTTTTTCAATAAAAGTTACACTAGGTGTGCCTGCCTCTCCTCCCTCCCTTCCCACATACTCCTGCTCTTAAGCCTCTGACACCCCTGAGACAGCAAGAACAACCCTTCCTCTTTATTTCAATAGTTTTGGGGGGTACAGGTGTTTTTGGCTACATGGATAAGTTATTTAGCGGTGATTTCTGAGATTTTAGTGCAACTGTCACCTGACCTGTGTACACTGTACCCAATATGTAGTCTTTTAAACCTCAACCCCCTTTCAACCTTCCCTCCCCAACCCAAATTCCCAGAGTCCACTGTATGATTCTTATGCCTCTATGTTTTCATAGGTTAGCTCCCACTTTTAAGTGAGAACATACCATTTTTGGTTTCCTATTCCTGAGTTACTTCACTTAGAATAATGGCCTCCAGCTCCATCCAAGTTGCTGCAAAAGACATTATTCCATTCATTTGTATAGCTGAATAGTATTCCACAGCGTACACAAACATTTTCTTTATCCACTCGGCTCCTCTTCTTCACTCTACTCAATGAGAAGGTGACAAGGATGAAGGTCTTTATGATGATCCACTTGCACTTCATGATTAGTAAATATATTTACTTTTCCTTATGATTTTCTTAGTAACATTCTCTTACTTTATTGTAAGAATACAGTATATAACACATGACATATAAAATATATGTCAATCAACAGCATATGCTATCAGTAAGCTTCCAGTCATCAGTGGGCTATTAGCAGCTACGTTTTTTGGGGTAGTCAAAAGTTGTATGCAGATTTTTAACGGCATGGGGAAGAAGGGGGTGGTCTCTAACCCCTGTGTTGTTCAAGGGTCAATTGCAGTAATACCCATTTAAGAATCCATGGTATATATGGTTAAGTGTAACAACTCTAGAAAGAGGAGAGTGCTAGGAGCTGGCAAAGGAAAGAAAAAACAGAATTTAAAGCAATCTGTAAGGGACACACAGGGTTTAGATGCGGCAGAAGGACAAGGGAAAACCAACATCTGCTGTGAGGGCATATTAACTGCCAGATATTGTTCACATCTTACCTCATTTAAGAGAATTTCATTTCATATATGGAAAAACTAAAGCTCGGAGGGGTTAAACAATTTGCCTGAAGCCACAAAATTAGTTAAATGACAGAAGTGGGATCAGTACATATTTTCATTTTATCAGTGAAACTGGGCCTCAAGGAGGTTAAATATTTTGTATGAAGTAACAAAACCGGGATTAATATATGGCCAAGTTTAAATCAGACCTGTAAATGTAATGCCTACACTTAAAAAAAAAATAAGAGTGGAAAGAAAAGGTCTATGTTGCTTAGCAAAACAGAGGCAGGAAATAAAAAATAAACTTGAAAAATCAGATTAGACCACCAAAAACAATCCACATTTTAACTTATGTGGTCAGAGAAGCATATATTAAAGACCAACAATCGCTTAAAAATCTCTTTTTAAAAAATGAGTCTGTTTTCATTATTCAAGTTTCTCAATTGATACATTTACTAAACAATTACTAGCTCCAATTAGCCCTCAGTTACACCTTCAATCATTAAATTGAACCTCAACTTAGCTGTCAACCAAGTCAAAACAGTCAAAGTGATTTTACGGTCATCTTCAACTGAAGAAGCACAATGTTTATGGCTGGAAGCATTTTATTTTTAACTAATATTTTTAAAAAGATTGCTTTATGACAATGTATTATATAAGAGTCCCTTGTGGTCAATACTGCTATTTTAAGGACTTTTTAAAAAGTGAAGCTAAACATTTATTCATCTCTATTCTCCACCTATAGGGACTTGTGTTCTATTTTTCTTTCAAGACCAAAGTAAAAAGTCACCTTTGGGAGGGCCTTCCTATAATTAAAATTAATCATTTTTCCTCCACAGCTTCTACAAAACATTGCTTGTACAACTCTATTTAGCACTTATTTCATTCTGCTTTGTATGAAAGCTATTTGTTTACAAACATTTCTACTTCTCTTCAGGGATAAGGACTATGCATTATTCACCACTGTATTCTCCCTGCACTTATGGCAGTGCCTTGTACATTCAATACAAGCTTTCGTCCCTGTGCATCTCTTCATCTGGCTGTTCATCTGTACACTTTAAAACATCTTTTATAAAAAAACCGGTAAATGTAAAAAAAAAAGCCATTGATGAATAAATTAATAGCTTTCTCAATAAGATAAACATATCAATTATGCATACATCTGAACTAACAAATATAAAGGAACTAGGCTGTTTAATACACTCTGTTCTAAAAGGAGGTTTGGTCAGTCATGTAAATTGAAAATTGGGAGCCACCAAGATAATTCATCAACAAATATGCACTATGTACTAGGCACTATATATACGATGGTAAACCAAACAGATGTAGTCCTTGCTTTCATAGATCTCACAACCTAGTATGGAGCCAAAAATGTGTTTACACATACACATATATGTGTATGTTTATATGTATATATAAGTACACATATACACGTGTATACACATACACATATATACACATGAATACACACATGCATATATGTATACACACACATACATATACTATGAGAAAAAAAACCAGGTGGTAAGGAAGAATTAGAGTGAGGGTAGAGGATAGAGGGCTCCTCAGATAGGGTGGACAAACTTGACACAAGACACTTGTGCTGACTCCAAGAAGAGTCAGTTACGTAAAGAGAAGGGGACTAGCATTGTCGGCAGGCAGCTAAAGTCCTGAAGGGGAAGGTCATGTGCTGCAATGCCAGCTTCAAGTGAATACAGTTACTATAGCGTATCCTCCAACCTTCCATGTCAATACAGTTTACTAAAGCATATCCTCCAACTTTCTATTTTCAATGCTTTTTTTTTTTTTTTGAGACAAAGTCTCACTCTGTTGCCCAAGCGGGAGTGCACTGGCACGATCTTGGCTCACTGCAACCTCCACCTCCTGGGTTCTCCTGTCTCAGCCTCCCTAGTAGCCAGGACTACAGGCATGCGCCACCATGCCTGGCTAATTTTTGTATTTTTGTATTTTTTGTATTTTTTTTTTTTTTTGTATTTTGTATCGGGGTTTTACTATGTTGGCCAGGGTGGTCTTGAACTCCCGGCCTCATGATCTGCCCACCTCGACCTCCCAAAGTGCTGGGATTACAGGCGTGAGCCACTGTATTTTCTTTTGCTATTGTTTCTACCACCACTTCTCCTTTTCTGGTGATAATTACTTTAAATTTCCTGGCTAAATTAAATGATGGCATGAATCTGGAGAATGTAAGACTACCTATTTACAAATAATCCTAAATTCCTTCCAGTACTTATGACTGATCAATTCATCTTGAAGTGACAACAATATCCCAATTAGGAAAGAGTGTTTCGTTATATGCATTTAATTTTTTGATTTGGAGGCTTCCTGATTGCTAATCAGCATGTTGTATGATTACTTCAACAAATACTTACAGGACGTTATTTTGTCACTGGAAAACGCTCTGCTGCTTTCTTAACTTCAGGTTGCTCTAAAGTCTAGGAGAGTGAATGTACCTAAAGCAGTTCCTAATTACCAGGCATTCTCAAGTCTACTATTAGATCTCATGTCCAGTTATGAGAATATACTGGAAAAAGCCCTGGATTAGAAAAGAGAGGATGTAGGTTTTAGTACCAGGTCAGCCACCTTATTAATGCAAATTTGAGTAAATTGTTTACTTCTTTTAGGCCTTTTTTTCGGACAGAGTCTCATCTCTGTGGCCCAGGCTGGAATTCAGAGGCATGATCTTGGGTCACTGCAGTCTCACTTCCCAAGTTCAAGCCATTTTCATGCCTCAGCCTCCTGAGTAGCTAGGATTGCATGCATGTGCCACCATGCCCTCAAACTCCTGACCTCAAGTGATCCGCCCACCTCAGCCTCCCAAAGTGCTGGGATTACAGGCTTGAGCCACCGTACCTAGCCTTAGGCCTTGTTTTCTTACTGGTAAAGTGACAATATCTAGAATTTGCATGTTACACAAATTCAACCATACATGCTTAGCAAAAAATTTTAAAGGAAAACATCAGCTTAACAGTACTCATTGAGTACATGCCTTGGAATGAGCATGAGCTGGAAAGAACAAACTGTGGTTATATCAGTCAGTTGCAGTTCTCATATGCCATTCGTTGTAAATCTTGCTCAGTGGTATGATTTTAGTGTTTAAACATTTATTTGTTTAGGACAAAGTCCCTACACATAATCTACTTGCTTCATCTATACATGCATATGCATACTATGGAGATATATATATATGTATACATGTTATCAGGGGTCAAATGCAGAAACAGCCATTCAGGTGATGTGATTTATCTCATATGCTTACTTTAGAGTCAAATAGGTTGTTGACTCCGCTATACCATACTGGCATATCTCTATGCCATGAGGCAAAGCACAGGACCTCAGCTGTGCCACTGGCTAGAGCACAAATATATTCACATATGTGGAGACTGATGTACGTAGAAAGTTACTCATTGCACAATGCTCTTTAATAAAGATGTGAAAAAAAAAACACCTAAATGTTCAAAAGGATAGGGTTGATGAAATAATGGTACATTTTAAAATGGAATATTATGCGGCCATAAAAAAGAATAAGGAAATAACTTATATAATAACAGAACAACCTTTAAGGCAAGTAAACAAAAAAGGTACATAATCACTATGCATGATATGTACCATTTATACAGAAAAAGGGATGAAACATTATATATAGGTATTTATTTGCTTATATATGTATATATTTTTTTCTGAAAAATATACCAGAAACTGGTAGTGCTGGTTGCTTCCTAGGCAGAGAATGAGATGGCTGAGGAACAGATGTGGAAAAAGACTTCACTGAGTATCCTTTTATACCTTTTGAATTTTGAACCATGTGAATGAATGTGTTACCTACAAACAAAATGACAAGTTTAGATCAGCAAGACAGCAGTTTGAGATGAAATGGGATCATATCCTTAGCAGGAAGAACTTTTTAAAATAAGCGGTACTCCTAACAGTAAATATCTGCACATGGAATGTTGAAACTATAAGGAACTCTCCTTAAGAGATCCATCTGGGCCGGGCGCGGTGGCTCATGCCTGTAATCCCAGCACTTCGAAAGGCCAAGGTGGGCGGATCATGAGGTCAGGAGATCCAGACCATCCTGGCCAACATGGTGAAACCCCGTCGCTGCTAAAAATACAAAAATCAGCTGGGCATGGTGATGCGTGCCTGTAACCGCAGCTACTCGGGAGGCTGAGGCAGGAGAATCACTTGAACCTAGGAGGTGGAGGTTGCAGTGAGCCAAGATCACGCCACGGCACTCCAGCCTGGCAACAGAGCTAGACTTTGTCTCGGGGAAAAAAAAAAAAAAAAGAGATTCATCTACTCCAGACTTCTCATTTTATAGATCTGTCAACTGAGTGACTTAAAAACTCAGTGACTTAAGTTAGGTCACATAGTAGAAGAGATGGGATCAACTTTATTATCATTCCATCTTCTCATTTTCTGTGGGCAAAACAGAGCCAAGTTTGGGCTACATTATAAGTTGTCATGTTTCATCTAAATTTTAGAGCCTAAAGTATAAACTAACCTTAAGCCCTCAAACTACGAATTTCTTGTTAGGATCACTGTACGGCTACACTTACAAATAAGCTGTGCAACCCTCTATCATTCCATGTATATGATATGACAGGTGCACGGTGTGACACACCCAATATGATACATGTATTTTTTCTATCCTAATAAGTTGTGCATCCCTCTATCATTCCACGTATATGATATCAGATGCACGATGTGACACACACACAATATGATACATGTATTTTTTTTATCCTAATAAGCTGTGCATCTCTCTATCATTCCATGTATACGATATGATAGATGCACGATGTGACACACACACAATACGATACATGTATTTTTTCTATCCTAATAAGCTGTGCATCCCTCTATCATTCCATGTATATGATATCACAGATGCACGGTGTGACACGGTGTGACACACACACAATATGATACATGTATTTTTTTTATCCTAATACATCTGAATTTACTGAAAGAACTCAAATATCTTAAGCCACTTTAATTTTTTAAAATATGCATGTGTGTTGCCAAAAACATTAATACAGGTTTACAATTCCTTAACTAAAACCCAAGGGTTGGATGTCTTTTAGAAATAAGAATTTCATACAGTTTTTAAATGTAACAAGGTATACAAACCATTATATAACACCCCACATACCAGGGGCCAAGGGGAGCACCCCATAATCAAACATACTAATATAGTTTCAGCAAAACACATGGGATAAAGACTATATACAGATTCTCAATAGTTCAGGTCATATTCTGCTATCAAATGACTTTTGCTGCTAAGCTTAAGAAGTTTTAGGTTTTCAGTGCTTTCTGAATGTTAAATTGAGACGTAGGATTACAGACTGTATTCATAAGAGTGCTTCTAGAAAGTAAAGTCAGTCACTTCAACTCTCATCTTTTTGATGAGACTAGAAAAAGAAATCACAGCAAGCAGCTTTTATATCCCAGGTTTGGGCCAAACACTTGTATTGTGGTTAAGGAACCTAACTTAGCAGAGGGTGTAAGAGCTGACATCACGAGTGGCCAAAATGAGAGGAAAAAAAAGAAAATCCTAATTGTACAGCACTGAACTATTGCAGCTGTTTGTTAGTTACTAATTTAATAAAAGCTTTCTTCCTTTAAATCATGTGAGTTTTTAACTGGAAATAGGTCAATAAAATTTCTGTCCCACATCGCTGACAAGGGGAGGGAGGCAATGAGCTTTAGTCCCATTGGAAGGTACTGCACTCTCTCTAGGACCAGGGTACGTAGACAAAAGCATTTCAAATATATTGAAATAAGCAGAAATGTATATAGTATTTTCAACTTGGGACCGTTACTCTGTAATATAAACGAAAGGGGTTTTCTAGTCAATCTCTGCTGATCTCCTGTATCAAAGTTCTTCCCTTTATCTTAAAAGTCTTGTGCTACCTTTTACAAGGCGAAAAAGCTCAGGAGATAAAACATTAAAATCCCTTCCTTTCTCTTTACATCTCAAGCCCCACCTCCATTTTGTTTGTTACTAATAATTTTCTTTTCTGAAAAAAATCAAATTTACACTAAAACACTAAAATTCAACTTGGCAGACAATGTTTTTGCAACAATGTTTTAAAAATATAATTCAGTTTGGTGATGTTTTGCAGTCTTACAATTTTAGCTACATTTTAACTGAAACTACTGTTTTGTTCAATTTATAAGTTAATACTTAGCAAGTTTTCTTGTTTTTGTTTTTTTACAAATAGCGTATTCCATTCTAAAAATGGAAATAGCAATGGTGAGCAAGAAAACAACCCTATGAGTTCTGGCCATTTTAGGAGGAAATACTACTTTCTCAAATTTTAATCACAATACATAAAAAACAACTAGCTAGATCTTAAATACACAAATACATTAATAATCTAGTAAAACAACAGAAAAAGGTAAACAAATTAACCAGCCTATTTTTATCTGGAGAAAGCCTAACAAACTCTGTTGTATTCCTTGGCCATTTGCATTCAGAAGTACCAAAAACTAAAATCCTTTTTACTAAAGAATTTCTTCTACACGATACTTGCTTCCTCCATACCACCGCATCCAAATTATCAGCATTATTCCAGAACATAATCATTTAGTTTGAGACCACTAAAAACCCCACAGTACAAAATGCCAATTGTGGTTAGTCTGTAAAGAAATAGAAAGTACAAATTGTTATCCTAAGGCACAGAACCAATCGACCAAAAGGACTTCTGGAATATGCTGCCCCCAAGATTTAGAATGCACACGCAGAAATAGCACAAGCGGTCACGATGTCCCTTAAGCCACATGACCTTCCTACGAAAGCAGAGGCTTAAACTTATCAAACGAGAACTCCCCCTTTCTCTGAAGTTAAAACAAGGCAGGGCAGCTGGAATTAGTGCAGCAGGGACAGAACGGCTGCTGACTACTCAGAACGGGTCGTGTAATGCAAAGTCCCTGTGCTTTCGCTGCTCCCCTTACCGTGAGAAGATCTGGGAGAGAGGAAGGGAAGAGAAACACCCCAGAATCCTGGTAGAAAAGCCCCTGGCTCGAAGGTGGGCTCTAGGGAGACAGGGAGGGGCAGCTCCGTGTGTGATGACCCTTTGTGAACATGCACTCTGTGGCAGCTTTGGCTCCACCGAGGCTTTGGGAGAGCGGACTACGGATGCCCAGGACGGCCGAGTTGTGAAGGCCGCGCCGGCAGAGAGCCTCCATGGCAGCCCCGCCGGCTTCGGGAGCCCTTCCCTCTCCCACCTCCGCGGGTCACTCCAGGACCCGGCGGCTCCCGACCACGCTCGCGCGGACCAGGAAACAGCGGAGCGTAAGCAGGTCTCTTTCCTCAGCGTAATCCCTCCGCAGCGGGCCGCGCACTAGTTTTAATTACGCCCCACCCCCTGGCCGCTGGCGCCACCTCCGCCACTCGAGCGCTTTCCAGCAGCTTCCAGAAACGTCGCCTCCCCAAACCCAGCCACTCACACATGGCGGGCTCACCAGTCACCGGCCCCGCCCCTACTTGTCGCCGCAGTCGTAACTGCGTCTGCGGCCGCAGGGCAGGGAGCCACGCCTCTGCGGAGAGCGACCGGAAGTGCTCCCGTCTTCACTTTCCCCACTACGCCGCCGTCCTTTCAGGCCCTCCGTGCAGCAGGAAGGGGGACTCTTTTGCCGCGGACTCAAGCCGGAAGCCGTCTTCCTAAGGGGGACGGGAGTGGGGGGAGGAGCAGTTCGAGGGGAACGTGGATTGAACGTTGCAGCTAGGTGGTGTGGCGAAGAAGCTGGAACAGGAGTTCCGAACGACCCGGTACGAAGAAGGGGAGTGCCCGTGGCAGGTAGGGAAAAGAGGGAGAGGTTCCTTTCCGCTCTCGAAATAGGGAAAAGGGACAGAGCTGGGATGATCTGTGGGGTAGTCGGCGCGCTGAAAGGATGGGCTGGGCTCGGACGGGGTTCAAGTGGGAAAGGTTGATGATTAAGGTACAAAATTAGACTTACACATCCGTTTGGGTGCAGAGAGGTGAACGCTGAAGAGAAACCAGAGTTTGTTTTCGTTTTCCAAGGAGCGTGGAGATGAGCAGGGTTAACGGACTGTGCGCCTCCTTGGGCGTCTTAGGTTGGGTTGAAACTCACCTCTTTTGGTCCTGTTCGTCTCTGATTCAAGACAGTTGGGTTTGGTACCAGACAGGACTAGGTGCAGAAAGCCGACTCTGTTCCTCGGCTTCCAGGTCGGTTTGGCCTCGCTTTTGACAGTTCACGTGCCAAGCCTACTCGCTCTCTGAGGGCAAGCTCAAATGGGTCGATATAAGGCCCCCTCTTCTAACAGCTCTTTCCCTGGGTTTCTCCATTTTGCACACAGGAATGTGAATTAAGTTTAATTGCATACCTTTTGCGATTCCCAGGGCCAGCTTGACACGTTCATTGTGCTGTAACTGGGTTCATGCTGGGCTAATAATTCACGTTAAGGATTCCCGAGTATAAGTGGCTCATAAAAGTATGAAAAGGGGGATGTTAGAAGAAAGATGCTGGGGGTGAAGTAGAGTTGAAGATAAAACTGGAAAGCTAGGTTGGTTTCACAGTACGAGTTTAGGTCATAATACTACCTTTAGGTTATATTGGGCTGTTTGGACTGACTTTGCTGTAATCAGGCTGGAGTAAATAGAGAATTTTTAAAGCTGATCATTGACAGGCTCAGACTTATTTTATAGAGGCAACATTTTGACAGTTATATGGAAGGGAAAGAAGTGGGGATTTGAGACCTTTCCAAACAACTGTCCACAGAGTTTGGTGACGTACTGTGTGAAGAGGGGAAATAAAGAATATGGAACAACTCAGACTTTATAGTCTGTGTATTTGGAAGGATGGAAACGCCCACATTTAAGTGCGATATGGGAAGGAGGAGCAGATTGCTTTTGAATGGAGAAAGAGCAATTACTTAGGGTCAAATTAAGTTGTAAAATCCACCCCAGGATTTTGTATGGAAGTCAGAGTGAATTGTATTTGGAAGAAGACCTGGTGAGCTCACCTCTGATATTTTTTTTATGTCCCCCATATGGACAAATAAACCTCTGGTATTAAATGAATTTTCTTTTGGGGGATTCTATATATTCAGGATTTCAACCACCAACCTATCTGTTTTTCCTGTTGAAATGTTGGGTGATGGAATTCAGAGAGCAGATTTGGAAGCTCTTTATCTTTTATAATTGAGAGAGACAGAGAAAACCGTTTTACTTGAAACAGTTTTCTAAGTTCCCTCAGGTAGATGGAAATTTTCATCAAAAACAGTTTATTCAAGGTACATAGCCTACTAGTTTCCTTTTGAGAGTACCGCAGAATGATGCAAGTTGTACTGCTTCTTCTCTACGCAGAATGGTAGCATAAAATTAGTACCAAATAGTAGGCTTAATTTAATTTGTCAGGTGCTAAGCTTTTTACATGCTTTATCTCATTTAATTCTTAGAAGAAACCAATTTTACAGGTAAGTTCCTGGATCAGGATCCGCAGGTACACAGCTTGCAAAGCAGGAACCATGGATATTTGACTCCTACCTAGCTCCCTGTTGTTGTTGCTGTTGTTGTTTTTGAAATGGAGTCTTGCTCTGTCACCCAGGCTGGAGTGCAATGGCATGATCTTGGCTCACCACAATTTCCACCTTCTGGGTTCAAGCAATTCTCCTGCCTCAGCCTCCCAAGTAGCTGGGATTACAGGCGCCTGTCACCATGCTCTGCTAATTTTTTGCATTTTTAGTAGAGGTAAGGTCTCGAACTCCTGACCGTGTGATCCGCCCACCTTGGCCTCCCAAAGTGCTGGGATTACCGGTGTGAGCCATCACGCCTGGCCTCTAGTTCCCTTTTGTAAGTAGATTATAAATAGAACCAGCCAAAGGTAGTAAGTTGTCTGTGCCTAAAAAGAAAGAAAAAAGTTAGCACCAGTAGTTCTCACCAGAAGGGGTGATTTTGCCTACCAGGGGACATTTGGCAAGTCAGGAAGCATTTCTGGCTGTTGGATCTAGAGGGTAAAGGTCAGTGATGCTGCTAAACATCCTTCAGTCCATAGGACAGCCTTCACAAATAATTATTTGGTCAAAGATAATCTGTTGTGCTGCTTCTGAGAAACCCTGTCTATGGTTATTTCTTCAGGAATAGGAAATTAAGATTCACTGATACTGACTTTTTCAAAAAAGCAGTTTTATTTTTGAAATTATTCCTTGGCTTGAAAGGTTTGTGAAGTTTATATAGCTGAACCAGAATAGCATAATTAGTTTTTAAAGTGAATTGTGAGCCATCGATTCCCAGGAGATAGTTGTCACAGAATCATGGATTCTTGGATTTGGGAAAGACTTATGCCTAGAATTATTTTACAGCATTTCTGCTAAGTGGTAATTCGCCTCTGCCCTAAAGGTCCTCTGTATTTGATTTCCCTATAATTATAAGCCCACAATTAAACTGTTTTTAATTAATTTTTGCTTACACCGAGCTCCAACGTCTCATAATTTTGACTATTAAATGTGGTTCTATGACATGGGACTACACTCAAAACAAGCTGGCCACATGTGTAATTTGTACTAGGACAGTGTTTATATTTTTGTTTTGATAATAACAAAATAAGTTAAATATGGTGTAAATTAGATCATTTAAAATAATTTGTTAGCAGCTTTTAATAAGTAGTATTGTAGTATTTTTCCCAACTGGTGAAGTATTAATGTTCTTGGTAGTTGAAAACGATAGGACTGTATGGAATATATGGTTCATTGGTTCTTTTGTCCCTGTCAAATAATGGCACAATGGATCTGGGGTTTTTAAAGTACTTTCTCAGTATAATGCTGGCATATTTGTTTCAAATTGTACATAGACTCTAAAAAGTGAGGTTTTCAAATTCTGGTCAGTATAGTTTGCTTTAAATAGTAGCTACCTCTACTACAATTTTTATTTAATTTGTTCACAAATGGGTCTGCTATGAAAACTGGTCCTGCTGCCAGTCACTACCCTCTGTCCACAAATTTGCTAGGTTTATAAATACAGGTATCATTTTCACATCAAGATTATACTTTTAGAACATGTTTATTCTAGGACATATAGCCCTCAAAATCTACTTAATGTATACGTCTTATAAAATAGCATGGTTCTTTTTTATAGTAAATAGAATTTTTATTTAATTGTCTATTAACTTTTTTTTTCCAGGGTTCATTGAAAAAAATCCTTAGTGATATTGACATGTTTCAAGTGACATAAATTAGCCAATGACTCGGAATGATGGATTCCCCGAAGATTGGAAATGGTTTGCCAGTGATTGGACCGGGGGCTGATATAGGGGTATCTTCACTCCACATGGTGGGGGTATTTGGGAAAAGTTAGTGAACTTATTTTTTGCCTGAGTGCAAAGTTTTTTTTTCTCTATTTTTGAGACTTAAATTCAATTTTGATGTTACCAGTTAACTTCTAAAAAATTGTATCTTCCACGGAAATCTTACAGTAATGGCGAAAGATTGTTTTAATGTGTTTTACCTCTCTGTCTTTTATTGATATATGAAAGTAGAAATAAAACATAGACCTTATAATTTACTGCTCTTTGAAAATATGGAACGTAAGTTCTTCCCTGGCAGTTGATGTTACTTTTTTTCTTGCAAATAAAATTGATGCTATTCTTAACACTTAAAATTTAATATTTAGAACTATAACATAATTCTTTTCTGAATAATAGCTGTATTTAAAGGCTTATATGCATTTCTTTTATTTGCCATGTTTAAAATATCTTGCCAGGATACTTGTAATTGAAAATTATAATTTTTTCTGGTTACCTTTCCATTTAACTTTTAATATTTTGGTATATTCTAAGAATGTCTATATTTTAATTTGCTTTATTTCTCTTTTAGCATTACGATTCAACTAAAGTTCCATCAGATGGGTATTGCCCTGCTTGTAGAGAGAAGGGAAAGTTAAAAGCCTTAAAGACTTACCGAATTAGTTTTCAAGAATCTATCTTTCTATGTGAGGATCTGCAGGTAAAGTACTAATCTTTTAGAGTATATAGTTTTAGCCTTTTGCTGTTTCTTAATTGTTTTAAAATTTTACTCATTTTTTATTTTTTAGACTAGATTTTTAATATGTAATCTCAGTTTCTAAGCCTGTCTGGTATACAATTTGAAATGCATGTTATTTTTCCACCTACTTTTCCTTGATTGCATAAAGATGTTTGTTTTTATTGCCATTTGACTTGGGAGAGGAGAAAATACATTTCAAGTTTTTTGTTTCTTTCTTTTTTTTTTTTTTTTTTACCTTGTGGAGGTCCTTGTTAGCTGTTAGCATATAGTCATTACTTTCTCATCACTTTGGTTGCCTTTGGAACTGATGGGAAAAGTTATGAATCTCTAATGTACCTGGAAGAGTATTTTGGAAATTGGTTAGTCCAAAACCAATGTATATGCTCTCAACTAAATAGAGCATAGAATCTTGTAAATTCTAAAAGATCCTTTTAGAAACTCTAAATATCTTTTAAAATTATAGTGATTTGTACCCACTGGTACAACTTTTATATAGTAGTTCATTAAATTCTGTGATACTCTACATTTTATTGTGTTTGACAGTTTATGAGGCTGTCTTGTAGACGTTTAATTCTCAAAACTTTGCAAGATTGGTATTCCTATTTTATGAATAAGAAAATTGATTTCAGAGGGTTTAGGAATACAAGATGCTGTTACAATGGCAGAGCTGTAGTTGGAATGTAGACTTCTAATTTCAGATCTGTTTATTCCAGCAAAAAACTAGCAGTTCATCAGAATCACCTGGAGTGCTTTTAATAAATTTGAGTATCACCCCCAGATGCTGATTCAGTAGAGTTGGCCCAGAATTCTGCAACATTTGAGGATGAGTCTGATGATCAGCCAGGTTTGGAAAATTCTAGACTAAATCACATGGTTGTCAATAGATACTTATGCTGGGTATAATTTGAAGTAAAGTAATCCCAGGCATGTCTACAAATATAAACAAATTTCTTCATGCATACATTCAATAATTTTTTTTATGAGTGCCACTATTTGGCACTGTTCCAAATACAATGTTAGGATACAATAATAAAAGAAAAATTTCTTGCCCTTAAGGAGGTGATGTTGTAGAGTGGGAAAAGCAACAAACAAGTGTGTGTTTGTGTCAGGTAGTAAAAAGTGCTGTGGAGAAAAATAAAGCAGTAGGGACTGGAAGGCCAAAGTAGTGGAAATTTGCAATTCTAAATAGGAGGGTGAGGGGGACACCTCATTGAGATTGGCACAGAAGCCTGAAAGAGGTTAAGAGCAGTCAGCCTTCTAGGCAGGGGGGAGCTAGTTCCAGGAAGGCCCTGAGAGAATGGAGGTTGCCTATCATGTTTGTGCTACTGCAATGATACCAGCAGAGTGATAGAAGGTGGCAGAAAAATAGTGGGGGAGCTGGACTAAGTAGGGTCTTATAGGCCATTGTAAGCTTTCTGGCTTTTACTATGGGTGAAACAGGAGCCACGGCAGAGATGTTGGCAGAGGAGTGACATAAATTGACTTCGTTACAAGCATTACTGTGTCTGTGCTGTTGAAAATAATATGTAATGGGCAAGACCTAAAGCAGGGAGATTAGTTATGGTGTAATATGAATTCTGTTTGGTCCTTGTCTCTGGTTTCCGTCACAGAGCTAAAACTCTTGGAATTTCCTTAGTGATAAAAGTGTCCTGTTATTCATAATGAGCCTGTTTGCTAACACCGGAGTTCATACTAATGTGGTGACATAGGATGGAGCCCTGGATAGCCTCAGATGGGGCAAGTAGCTGGAAAGAACACACGATCAGAGAATTAATGGGTTAGAACTTTTAGCCGCACCCACAAGCTTCCAGGAAAGGACTGGAGGGGCTGGAGATCAAGCTGTATAAAAATATCAAGATTTGGCTGGGCGTAGTGGCTCTCACTTATAATCCCAGGATTTTGGGAGGCCAAGGCAGGCAGATCACCTGAGGTAGGAGTTTGGCCAACATGGTGAAACCCCACCTCTACTAAAAATGCAAAAGTTAACCAGGCATGGTGGTGGGTGCCTGTAATCCCAGCTACTTGGAAGGCTGAGACAGGAGCTCTGACACTATCTCTAGGTAGATAACATCAAATGGAATTGGATTATAGGATACCCATTTGATGTCCTCTGGAGAATTGCTTGGTGTAGGGAAAAGCCCCACAACTTTGGTCGCAAAATTGTGGTGGGAGGATAGGATATGTGAAAATTGTCAGAATCAAAATAGAGTCACTTGTGTTTAAAAAAAGAAAAACATGAAAAATCCCCCGACTGGCCAGGCACAGTGGCTGACAACTGTAATCCCAGTACTTTGGGAGGCCGAGGCAGAAGGACTGCTTGATCCCAGGAATTAGAGACTAGCCTGTGCAACATAGTGAGACCCTGTCTCTACAAAAAAAACTTTTTAAAATTAGCTGGGCATGGTGGTGTGCATCTATAGTCCCAGCAATTTGGGAGGGGGACTACAGGCACACACCACTATGCCCAGGAGGTCCAGGCTGCAGTGAGCTGTGATTGTGCCACTGCACTCCAGCCTGGATGACAGAGTGTAAGACCCTGTCTGTATTTAAAAAAAAAAAGAAAGAAAGAAAAATAGAGCCAGGAAAGGCTATGAAGAGAGAGTTTTCATGCATAAATACCAAAATATCTCAAAAGACTACAAAAAACACAACCTTTCACAAAGGTCATTATGACTTACACAGAAAATACTTTTGCAAGGACATCTGCCTAGCAACTGCCTGGTCCACCCTTGGACTGGAGTCATCCTTGTTATTGATGCTTGTAGCCAAGGATAATTATCTCAAAACAAGTATGTAATCCTCCTCATTTTCCTTTAAAAACCTTTTGTCTTCCCTTACCTCACTGAACACATACAGTTTACTATGACATGTGTAGTCCCATTGCAATACTTTATTCCTGAATAAATACCATTTGCTTTTTAAAAGCTTCTCTCTCTTTACTGTTTTTTTAGATTGATAAGTAGAAAGGAAAAAAAAGCTTTTTCCCCTTTGGACTAGTTGAAGGCAGTTGCAGTATTCCAGGGGAGAGAGTGGTGGCAGAGGTGTTGGGACATGGTTGAAGTTTATTTGTATTTTGAGGGTAAAGCCAACAGGATTTGCTGAAAGATTGGGATATGGGATTGGAAAGAGGAATCAAGGATGATTCCAAGATTTTTGGCTTGAAAAATTAGACGACTGGAATTGCCGATTGCTAAGCTGGGAAGACTTGGAAGAGCAAGGTTTTGGGGGGGAAGATTAGGATGTCAGGGCCAGTCAGGCTTGAGGCTTGCATTTAACATCTGTGGGTAGGTGGAGTAAACAGTAGGATTTATGCATCAGGCATTAGAGTTTGAGATGAGAGATACAATTTTGATAGAAATAAATTTTACTGGATCAGGCAAAAATTACTATTTTTCTTGTTTTGAACAAGACATAATATTTCAGTAGAGTTCTTCAACCAAGGACCATAAGAATAGAGAAGTCCTTGTCCTCAGGAGATAGATCTTGGCTATTAAAGTTAGATGTACTACATGGATTTTTTTTGTTTTTGAAGCATTCTTTTTTAAGTGATAAAGCAAAAAATGTGTAATCAAGAATTTTAAGTTTATACTTTGGAAATGTTAAAAAGGAACTTGAGTAATTTATTATTATTTTTAAAATTTCTATCTAGTCAGCAATGAGAGCCCAGTGTACTTTATGAAGTAGATTGGTTTCCACCAGGGGGTGAGCAGACTTTTTGTATGATGCATAAGCAAGGAATGATTTTTATGTTTTTTAAATGGTTAGAAAAATATCAAAAGAAAAATGCCAGAAAAAATCAAAAGAAGAATGCCCTTTCATAATACATGAAAATTAAATGACACTCAAATTTCAGTGTTCATAAATAAAGTTTTACTGGAATATAGCCATGCTCAATCATTTATGTATTGTTCATGATTTCTTTTGTATACAACAACAGAGTTGGGTAGTTATGGAAGACTGTAGCTCACAAAATCTAAATATTTATTATCTAGCCTTTTATCAGTAAACTCTGCTGATCCCTGCTCTATAAGACCTCTGAATCAAATTATTTCCAAAGAGTTTTATTATGAAATTGGAGTCTGCTGTGCTATAAATTGCAAAGAACCATTTGGAAAACCCCTTTTCATGAGGTATTTACATTAAAATGTTCCTTGATTTGTAAAAAAAACACTAATATTCAAGACTGGCCCAAAATTATACCAAATCGAAACTCTCAAGTGTATTTAACAGTAGGAAGTTTTAACTTTTTTTTTTTCTTGGAGTAGTCTGTCATTCATTGTTTACTTTGAAACATTTATTTAGGTTTTTAAAAAAAAAACCCATGAAATTTGTAATAAAGTTTTTAAATCATTAGTGTTAAGTAATCAAAGAAAACATTTTTTTGTTTTCTTCATTTGTAAAATGAATACATTGTTATTATAATTTGTCTTTGGCCATACCTTGTTGATAATTACTTATCCAAGTATAAGAAGACATGCTGTATTTTCCTTATTCCTGTTTTATAAGAATAAGTACAGGAATTTACGTAAGCTGCTCCAAAACCCAGTGACAGAGACAGGATTAGGTTTTTTTCAGCATTGGATTTTAAATGATACTAGATAGTTGTGCTGGGCTAAAATACTAATGGTTTGGGTATATTTTTATGACTTTTTTGAAGACAGCTTAAAAGCTTTATTCTGGTTATAAAAATCATACATGTTCATTGTAAATAGAAAGGAGTCAGGTGTAAAGAGATAGAGATCTTTAAAACACGTGGAAAGAGGCAACAAAATTTTAAAAAGAAAAAGATAAAAATCTGAAATCATTAATTTATAAGAGGGAAGAATCAGGGCAAGGACCTCAAACTGTATTCCAGATTGGCCGTATGGTGGGAGCACAGATGATACAAGAAAAGTCAGTGAAGACACTTGCAAAGAGTGTGAGTGGAAACCACTAAGTTTTGCAGCCCCGGGGCCTCTTGTGGTTTATTACTGTTTTTTGGTTTTGGTTTTTAAATGTGCATTGCTTTGGAACCAAAGGGTTATTACTGTTTTGAATAAAGTAGAGATGTAAGTAGGATGCATACACCGTGATCTTGACTGCTTGAGATTCACTAAGGGTTTTTGTCTTAGGACTTTTTTTTTTTCTCTTACAAAAATTTGTTTTAATTTTAAAATTGTAAAAAAATTTATCATCTTAACCATTTTTAAATATAAAGTTCAGGAGTATTAAGTACATTCACTTGTGCAACAGGTCTCTAGAACTTTTTTGCATCTTGCAAAACTGAAACTCTGTACCCATTAAACAACTGCTTCCCATTTTCCTCTCCCCCCAGCTTCTGTCAACCATTCTAGTTTCTGTTTCTTTTCTTTTCTTCTTTTTTTGTCTTTTGAGACAGAGTCTTGCTCTGTTGCCCAGGCTGGAGTGCAGTGGTATGATCTCGGTTCACTGAGCAATTCTGCCTCAGCCTCCCAAGTAGCTGGAACTACAGGGGCGTGCCACCATGCCTAGCTAATTTTTATTTTGGTATTTTTAGCAGAGATGGGGTTTCACCATGCTGGCCAGGCTGGTCTCGAACTCCTGACCTTGTGATCCACCTGCCCCGGCCTCCCAAAGTGCTGGGATTACAGGTGTGAGCCCGCACACCCGGCGTCCCGTTTCTGTTTCTGTGAATCTAAGTACCTCATATAAACGGAATCATACAGTATTTGCCTTTCTTGTGTCTGGCTTATTTCACTTGGCATAATGTGCTCAAGGTTCATCCATGTTGTAGCATGTGATAGGAGTTCCTTTTTTTTTTTTTTTTTTGAAGTCTTAATCTCCACTTTATTTTTGTTTATTTTTTATTATACTTTAAGTTCTGGGATACATGTATAGAACATGCAGGTTTGTTACATAGGTATACACGTGCAATTTTGGTTTGCTGCACCCATCAACCTGTCATCTGCATTAGGTGTTTCTCCTAATGCTATCCCTCTCCTAAGCCCCCACCTCACAACAGCCCCGGGGTGTGATATTCCCCTCCCTGTGTCCATGTATTCTCGTTGTTCAACTCCCACTTATTAGTAAGAGCATGCGGTGTTTGGTTTTCTGTTCCTGTGCTTTTATCCGTTCACCTATCTGCGGTTGTTTCAGTTGTTTTCACTTATTGGGTATTGGGAATAATGCTACAGTCAACGTGGGTGTGCAGACATCTCTTCAAGATTCTGCTTTCAATTTTTTTTGGATTTGTACCGATTTATGATGCTTTGAATACGTAAATGTTATTTTTAAAGCATTCTCAGTTTTCTGACATATGGTAGGACTTAGGAAGTAATTTCAAAGCGTAATGTTGGCAGGTTGTTAGCTGATGATGACTGCAGCTAGTTGGAAAGTCAGAAGAATCTAGAACTTGTCCATTTATACTAAAGAATTTCATAGTAAGTGCAGTATTATGAGTGTACTGTTCAATTGTATAGAAAAGGCTCTCTGAGGGGGATTTAGTGCATTTCAGTTACCTATTGGTGTGAAACGAATCACCTTAAAACTTAGTCGCTCAAAAATTTGAATGGCAGCTGGGCATGGTAGCTCACATGTAGAACTCCAGCATGTTGGGAGGCCAAGGCAGGCAGATTGCTTGAACCCAGGAGTTTGAGAGCAGCCTGGGCAACACGGTGAAAGCTTGTCTCTATAGAAATACCGTGACTGGCGCCTGTAGTCCTAGCTACTTGGGAGGCTAAGGTTGTAGGATAACTTGAGCCCAGGAGGCGGAGGTTGCAGTGAGCTGTGATTGTGCCACTATACTCCAGCCTGGATGACAGAGCCAGATTCTGTCTCAAAAAAACTTCAGTGGCTTCATTTATTATTTCACATGATTATGTGAGTTGACAAGGGAATTCTTACACATCACACCATGTCAGCCGGGACAACTGAGACGTCCACATGGCTGGCAGTTGGTACTAGCTGCTGGTTGGCAGTTGAGCTCAAGTAGTCAGCCAGGGGTCTCAGTTGTTTTCCATGAGGTTCTCTCCATGATGCCAACTGGGACCTGGGACTAAGAAGGGGTATTCCAGAAGGGCTTGTCTTCTTGAGCCAGTGCTTATCAGGCCTGTGTGTGTGTCATGTGTGCCAATGTTCCAGCAAAGATAGTCACATGGCCAAGCCAATTCTGTGCAGTGCAGGGCCTGGGTACAGGAGGGCATGAATTACCAAGAGGCATGGTTCTCTAGTTCACAGGAGGGCCACCAAGATAGGAGTCTACTATACTTGTATAAAGAAGACATTAATTAACTAATTTATTATTATCATTATTTTAGAGACTGGGTCTTGCTCTATTGTCCAGGCTGGAGCAATACAGTGGGGCAATCATAGCTCGTGGCAGCCTCCAACTCCTGGGCTTAAGCAATCCTCCCACCTCAGCTTCCCAAGTAGCAGGAATACAGGAGTGTACTGCCATGCCCACCTGAAAAAGAAGCCAGGTTTTAAAAGCAGACCTTTAGTGTAGAGGGTTCTTGAATTTGTTATTTAAAATATTCTGGTAGTTTTTGAACTTAGGAAAGATCCACCGATTCTTTTAGTGATTTGTTTGCATTGTTGTTATTTGGCTGAAATTGTGTTAATGCACAGTAAGATTTGATGATGTCATTAAAATTCAGCCAGTTGGACTCGCAACCTGATAAGGTTGTAAAACAGCAGTGCTCTGAGATGCATATTCAATTTCAAAATATAGGAAACCTAGAAATTGCCCCATGTGTTTTTAATTTGAAAATACTTTGAAAATGTGTAGTGCTATGTAGCATCTGTCCAAAAGAGTAACATTCATTATAGAGTGTTTCTTTACATTGTTGAAAATTTTAAATTCACTTAACATTAGATTTTTATTAAAGCAAAAATATGTTTTCCTTATTAGCTTACCCTTGTGTAACTCAGAGTAAACCCTTGGTTGTTCAGATTAACCCTGAAAAAATGATTCTTTTGGAGGCTATATTTTTGATTAAGTAGTTTGTCTCTAATTTTTTCAAATTTATGTGTATAAATATAACCTATCTTGAAATTAATGCTAAAATTCCATACATGTTTTTTATGATATGAAAATTATAATACATGAAGTTACTTGAATTTCTGTGGTTTTTACCATTTTATTTTTACTTTCCAGTGCATTTATCCTTTGGGCACTAAATCACTTAATAACCTAATTTCTCCTGATTCGGAAGAATGTCACACTCCACATAAGCCTCAAAAAAGGAAGAACTTGGAAAGCAGCTATAAAGATTCACTTCTTTTAGGAAATTCCAAAAAGACTAGAAATTCTATTGTTACTGATAATGAACACATTTTGAACAGCAAACATAATGGAGAAGTATATGATGAAACCTCATCAAACTTACCTGATAGTAGTGGTCAACAGAATCCAGTTAGGACAGCTGATTCCTTGGAGCCGAATGAGATTTTGGAAGCTGATACTGTTGACGTGGCTACTACAAAAGATCCTGCTACAGAGGATGTCCCTGGAACTGGTGGACCTTCCCTTCAAAATGGAGGATGTACATCTAAACTGGAAATGCCATTGGAGGGGGAAGTGCACATCATTTCCCCAGACTTTATGTGTCCAGTGGAAAAATGCTTATGCTCTCTGTTGGTTAGACTGTATCCTGTCAGCTTTGGTGCACTTGGAAGAGTTAAAGAACACCGTGGCTGGACTGTGTTCGAAGGAGGAGTCTGTATTCTGGCGGTTGTTTACACAGTATAATCAAGCAAATAGACTTCTGTATACCAATCAATTGAGTAACGTTAAAGGTTGGTACTAAAATTTTATTTTTATTTACTTATTTCTTTAGAGACAGAGTCTCACTCTGTCATCCAGGCTGGAGTGCAGTGACGTGATCACATCTCCTTGCAGCCTTGACTTCCCCAGGTCAAGTGAACCTCCCACCTCAGCCTCCCAGGTAGCTGGAACTACCGGCACACACCACCATACCCAGCTAAGATAGTAAGATGGGGCCTCACTGTCTTGCCCAGGCTGGACTCAATTTCCTGGGCTCAAGCCCCCTTCCTACCTCGTCCTCCCAAAGTGCTGGAATTATAGGCATAAGGCACCATTGCAGCCTGTTTGTCTTTAATTCTTAAAAATATTAATATTGAGTTTTGTCTCCCAGCATGTGGGAAAGATGTCATCCATTGCTTCTGTTTCTGGAGGCCTGGGAGCAAGGAGCCCAGGAACAGTATCCCGAAGCTTGAGATAATACCAGTTACATTATCTTCACTGCCCAAAAGGCAGTCTTTCAAAACTGTGAAACTGTGGTTGTGTCTGTCTTAGCCTGTCAGGGTAATAGTGGTTAGTTTTAAGTGTTTAAACTACTGAAAAGCAGATGAAGAAGTGAATAAAAATCACCCATAATCCCACAACCTCCTAAGAGCTCTTGTCACAATAAGGGATATCTTTTTCATTTTATTTTCTGTAAAGCAGGATACTTATGAACCCACCTCCCAACATATGAAAAATTAAAACATTCCCAGTAACTTACATTTACCTATGTGTTCCTCCCATCCCATCCTCTACCTCCTCCCATGAGGAATGATTATCTGAAATGTGTTTTATCATCCTATCTTTTCTTGGTTTTTCTTACGTGTGTATATCTAAACGCTATATAGTAAGTAGTCCCCCTTTATCACAGTTTTACTTTTCTTGGTTTCATGTAACCTGAGGTCTAAAAGTAGGTGACTATAGTACAGTAATATATTTTGAGAGAGGACCACATTTACATAACTTTCATTACAGCATATTATTATAATTGTTCTATTTTATTATTAGTTGTTAATCTTACTATGCCTATATATAAAACTTGATCATAGGTATGTAGATATAGGAAAAAACATAATATGTAAAGTGTTTAATTACCATCCAAGGTTTTAGGCATCCACTGGTCTTGGAAGTTATCCCTCTCAGATAATGGGAGATGGATAGTACTGAACCCTGTATATACCGTGCTTTTCCCCATGTATACATAATTATGGTCAAGTTTAATTCAGAATAAATTAAATGTGGGCCAGGTACAGTGACTCACACCTGTAATCCCAGCACTTTAGGAAGCTGAGGCAGGTGGATTTCCTGAGGTCAGGAGTTCGAGACCAGCCTGGCCAACATGGTGAAACCCCCATCTCTACTAAAAAATACAAAAATTAGCTGGGTGTGGTGGCACACGCCTGTAGTCCCAGCTAGGTTGGGAGGCCGAGGCAGGAGAATTGCTTGAACCTGGGAGGTGGAGGTTGAATAATCATTTGAACCTGGGATCATGCCACTGCACTCCAGCCTGCCTGGGTGACAGAGTAAGACTCTTATCTCAAAAAAAAAAAAAAAGTAAATTAAATGTGGCTCAACATGTTGCTGTCAATTGGAACATTTGTTTCTGATCGTGTCTTCCACCCACAAATTCAGTGCTTTTTCCATCTTAACACTTATCAGGTACTGTGGCCATAACTTTAGCAGTTGAGATGCAACAGCAAAATTCGCACAAATTTCTTTTTCCTTCTTCACAGTTTCATGGATAAGAGATTTGTTCTTAGATCTCAGCAATCTCAGCATACGATTTTTTTCTTTAAGTTGAGAACTTTGACCTTTTCACTTAAAGAAGCATTTTACAGCTTCTCTCTGGCATATCTGAATTGCCAGCATCACTACTCTTGTGCTTTGGGGCCATTATTAAGTCACATAAGGGTTCCTTGAACACAAGCATTGCAATACCATGGCAATAGATCTCATCATCAAGATGGCTACTAAGTGAACTGTGGCTGGGGAGTGTAGACAGCATGGATACACTGGATGAAGGGAAGAGTCAGGTTGCCAGTAAAACACAGAATGACTGCAAGAGTTCATGATGCTACTCAGAATGGCATGAAATTTAAAGCTGATAAATTGTTTCTGGAGTTTTCCATTTAATATTTTCAGACCATGGTTAACTTCCGGTAACAAACCACAGGAAGCAAAACCACAGATGAGGAGGGACCACTGTATTGCCTAATTTAGTTTGTTTGGAACTTTAAACAAGGGGGTTGTACAGTAGGTCTTCTGGGACCTTTTTTTTCTTTTTGTAAAAATTTATGAGACTGCTTGTAGTTGTGCCTCATTGATTTTCATTGCTATATAATACTTCCATTTTGTTATTATAACAGTATATTCATCTACCTGTCAGTGGACGGTTTTTTCCATTATAAATACTTCTGCTGTGACATTTTGGGGGACAGTATAGAGTTTCCCTTCTGTATACCAAAGGAATGGAAAATCATGGACTCAACTTCCTAGACTCACGCACCCTTCCCACCTCGGCCTCCCAGGGTGTTGGGATTACAGACATGAGCCACCATTGTAGCCTATTTGTCTTTAATTCTTAAAAATATTGATGTTGAATTTTGTCTCCCAGACTCTGGGTCCAAATTTACAAGGTAATGACAGTAGTTTTCCAAAGTGGTGTTACCAATTCTCCCATTAACGGTGTATGTAAGAGCTCTTCCTGATCCATGTATTCTCCTTGGCTTATTTTCACACTTTGAGATTGTTGCTATTTGAGTGGTATAAAATGGTCTGTGATCTTGATTTGCCATTTCCACATTTTGAAGAGGTTATTGGCTCTATGTGTATATATTGGTCATATTTGTTCCCTCTTCTGTGAAATCGCTTTTTTTTTTGTCTTAGCCCTATTTGTTCTGTTGATTATCACGTTTTAATTGATTTGTATGAGTTTGTTCCTTGTATCCTTGTGGCTAGAGTTATGTCAGATGTGTTGCTGAATCTGCTCCCAATTTGCACCTTGTGTTTTTACTTTTTAAAAGCTATCTTGATTTATAGGGAAGTCTTTATCGTTCCATTTGGAGCTAGTAATGTGTGTGGCTTTAAAGAAATTACTGCTGTTCCCAAGGTCAGAAAATCATTCACCTATATTTTCACTGAAAAGTTACACAGTTTTGCTTTTGACATTGAAATTCCTCACTCAGTTGGAATTCATGTTTTTGTATGGTATGAGGTAAGGATCCATCTTTTTTTCCATTTGCATAGCCAGCTTTTGTAGCTCCACTTTATTTCTCAGTTGATCTGCCGTGCCACCAGCATATCAACATTTCATGTGTGTGTGTAGCCATTCCTTAACTCTCAGTTTTATTCTCTTGGTTACTTTGTCTAGCCCAGCACCCATACTTCTTAAATTATTATGGCTTTTTAAGTCTTGCTACCTTATAGGGCAAGAATCCTCACTTTTATTCAATGTCATTTGAAGTGTTTTGATACATATTTTTTCTGATCTTACTTGGTCATATATATTTTTTGGACAGATGTGACATCATACCAAGCTTTCTTCACTTGACTTTGTAGGTATTTTCTTATTCATTAATGTGCTAAGAATTGTGAGTTTGGGCATACAATCTTTTATATGCATCTTATACATTGTTTGCTTGTTGTTAATCATCCAGGCTGTTCTACTAGTTTTTGCTGTTACGAATTAACACCAGGACAAATACCCATTTGTCTTTTGAATTTATTACGAACTAGTATCCTAGGAGAGATATTAAAATATGAATATTAAAGGTCTTGCTGAATATAGTTTTCCAGAATGGTTGTGCCAATATATAACTTCATTTTCATTATGTAGAAAAAAATACCTCAGAGCTTTCTAACCACCTCTTTAGAACATTCTGGAAGTTATGGTTTTGTTAAGTAAGAAATATTTTGTTTCAATGTAGGTTTCTTTGAGACTGATTTTTTATAATATCAGTCATTTACAGATTTTTGAAATTTTTCAAGTTCAGTTTCTCACAAGCATTTTTGCCTTTGACTCTTGTTGTATTTCTGCTTTCTCTAATTACAGGAACCCCAGTGTTAAATAGGTTGCAGTTCAGTTGTTTGTTGCAGAAGAGCAGCAGTTCAATATTAGAATTAACTTCATGTTTGTATCTAATTTTTTTACAGAAAAATTTTAGTTTTTATAATCTGGTTAATTATATTTGTTTGAGCTGCGTTACTTTGCAATGTAAGTTTTCTTTTTTTGGCATGGTCAAATAACAAAAATTCTGGTTAATGCTTATTTCATATTACAGGAGAATCCAGATATTTTCATTAGGGAAACATATAAGCAGAGTGTGATCAGGCTGTATGAATTATTTATAAGAGATGTGAGTGAAAAGATCTGTTTGTAGCTTAAGGAGTAAGTAGAGTCAGATGCATGTGGAGTCTTTTCCTCAAAATAATTTTCTTATTAACTTGGATAGCTTCTTGTCACAGTAATTCCATTTTGAAGATGATTTTTACCATAAAGAAGTGATCAAAAACATAGATATGTGCCCAAAGGTGTTTACCACAAAGTATTTATAATAATGAAAAAATAAACAAATGTCTAGCAATAGGAGAATGATTCCTAAAGCAATGTTTCAGCTGAATATGGTGGCATGCGCCTGTAAGCCTCACTACTCAGGAGGTTGAGGCTGCAAGATTGCTTGAGCCTCCGAGTTCATGACCAGCCCGGGCAACACAGCAAGACCCTATCTCCAAACACACACACACACACACACACACACACACACACACACGCACACACACACACACACGTGTAAAAGTGCTGTTTCAGTGACTGTATAACTAGCCAGTTTCTTTTGTTTTGTTTTTTGTTTGTTTGTTTGAGAGAGGGTCTCACTTGCCCAGGCTGGAGTGCAGTAGCACGATCACGGCTCACTGCAGCTTATAGAACCCTAACCCTCCTCGCCTCAAACGATCCTTCCACCTCCTGAGTAGCTGGGACTGCAGGCGTGTAGCGCCATACCACCATACCCAGCTTTTTTTTTTTTTTTAAGAGTTGGGGGTTTCACTATGTTGCCCAGGCTGGTCAGAGTTTTCAATGAAGCAAATTTATGTGGACAAAGCAGGATATGGAACTGAATAAACACTATATGATGCCACTGAAGACCCCTTCAAACCCCTCAAAAATGGCACAGAAGGGCAATATATGAGATATTAGTTTGGGAAATAATTGGAACTTTATTAAGACTCCTTATAAATTTGTCTGTTCTTGGCTGGGCATGGTGGCTCACATCTACAATCTCAGCACTTTGGGAGGCCGAGGTGGGCTGATCACCTGAGGTCAGGAGTTTGAGACTAGCCTGGCCAACATGGTAAAACCCCATCTCTACTAAAAATATAAAAATTATCCAGGCTTGATGGTGGGCGCCTGTAGTCCCAGCTACTCGGGAGGCTGAGGCAGGAGAATTGCTTGAAACCAGAAGGTGGAGGTTGCAGTGAGCCGAGATCACACCATTGCGCTCCAACCTGGGGGACAAGAGCAAGACTCTGTCTCAAAAAAAAACACAATGATCTGTTCCTATGACTTGGCTAAGTTCAATAAAAGTTACACAGAATGCAATAAATGACTAGACATCATTTGTAGTATAAGTGATAATTGCACATAAAGAGGAAACTTCTTTAGCTACTTTATAGATAGACATAGTATCTGAGAGGTTAGTTATTTTACTATGGCCTGTGATTATTTGGGCAAGAAACACTTTGACTGAGGTTTTACCCATTCAGTAAGTACTAATGATATTGTGCTGATAACATACATTAAGGGAATATGTGGTATAGTACAGAGAAATTATTAAGGAAATTTTGTGTTTTGCTTTTTGTCTTTGTTCGCAAAACTTATTGACTCAGCTTTCATTCTTGGGAATGTCTCAGTTTTCGGTAGGAAGATATACATCGATGAGGTATTCATAATATTCTTTGTATTTTCTTAGATGGAGATTGTAAAAAACTTACCTCAGAAATATTTGCAGAGATAGAGACCTGTCTGAATGAAGTTAGAGATGAAATTTTTATTAGACTTCAGCCCCAGCTTAGATGCATATTAGGTAAGTAATTGGTATAACTTACTTGTATTATACTCATCTACCATGTAGAAATATTCACATCATAAGGAAATATCATACCGTTTTATTACCTTGGATGGTCATATTCTTGGGAGAGAGAATCTGAGTAGTGTGACTTAGGAGTCTACCACTGGGTAAGTTATTGTTGGGCAGAGCTGTTCCATATAAATATGTAGGCTAGTGTTTCGCCTCTTGAGAGTGGGTACAGTTCACAGAAAGAACCAGGAGAATATTTTGGGGGCATATCGTTAGTTGCTTCTCTAGTACCTTTCCCCATAGACAGATCTAGCATTTTTAACCTCAATTGTGCATTAAAAAGCACCAAGGGAATTTAAAAGTAAACGTCAATGCTGGGGGCATTTAAATTAGAATCTTAGGGATGGAGGGGGTGGTGCTCAGGTAATTAATTTTTAGAAACCCCACATTGACAGTAGGTGTTATTGCTTAGGCAGTAACACTTACTGTCTACCTTGTGGTCCTGCCAAGGTAACTGTTCCTGGCCATGTTCCAGGCAACTGTAGTTCCAGGCTCAGGGGAAAACTGGACCATGGAAGTGAGGCTCTGTCCAAGGTAAGGGAAGGTATGAAAGGACTCAGACTTTTGGGCCAAATCAGTAAGGCAGCATCTAAGCTCCTCTGAGAATAGGAAGGAGAGAAACCAACTGGAGAAAGAATGTAAGAGAAGCATATAGATTCTTCTCCTTAACTTACTTCCCAGTCTCAAAGCTGGAAGCCAGCATTCAGTGTTCAGTTTTTATTTTCAATGACAACGAAATTCAAATCTTCTTCAGTCGGCAAGTTGTTAAAGGAAAAGATTAGACTGAAAAGTTGAGAAGAGTGGTAGATGAAGAGTCCAAAGAGTTGAGGCTGGTCATTTAACCATTGTGTGGCCACGCACTCCACAGGTGAAACAAGATGATCAGAATAGAAATGGCCAATTCTGATGTGTTTCTACGGTGTTTCACTGGTTACATTTTTTTTTTTTTTAAATATCTGTAGCAAACTATTTCCATATTTTTTTTTTTTTTTGGAGAAGGGGTCTCCTTGCTCTGTCACCCAGGCTGGTATGCAGCGGCATGATCATAGCTTACTGCAGCCTCAAATTCCTGGGCTCAAATGAGCCTCCTGCCTTTGCCTCCTGAGTAGCTTAGACTACAGGTGTGTGGCACTGCTCCCAGCTAATTTATTTCATTTTATTTTTTTTAGAGACAGTGCCTCACTATACTGGTCAGGCTGGTCGTGAACAATAGAAACTGATTTTAAGTTCCTAGAGGCTGGTAGCAGTTGTCAGAGGTAGCACAAGCAATCCTCCTGCCTTGGCCTCCCAGTGTGCTGGGATTACAAGGTGTAAGCCACCACACCTCACCAATTTTTGTTGTAATATACTCTAAGGCTATTATAGCTCTGATGTGTTTTTTTTTTTTTCCCTGAGAAAAGCTAGAAAGGTAGAAAACAATACGGGTCTTTTGTGGTTTTTCTGTCTTAAGACATTTTCATAAATGTCTGCCAAGGAAAAGGAAAGAGATTGAAGTGGTAATTAAATCTTTAAGCTGGACATTTTCAGAAAAATGCTTTATATACTTCCCCTCTCCCAACTCTGATTTACTGTGTCATACAGTATTAACACATACTCATGCAGTAAATATAGTAAGAAAAGACAATAGTTCACAAATCTGGTTTTATTTTTGCTGTTACTAATTACGAGCAGTAATTTTTCCTTTTCTTTTTGAAGGTGATATGGAAAGTCCTGTGTTTGCATTTCCCCTGCTCTTAAAACTGGAACCCCATATTGAAAAGCTCTTCCTATCTTCTTTTTCTTGGGACTTCAAATGTTCACAGTGTGGACACCAATATCAAAACAGGTTAGTTTCTTATTTTTTTAAAATGGATTCTTGTAGTTTCTCCACCACTAAGGTTAAGAGAACACTTTGAGCACCAGACACTGCAGTTTGCTTGCTTCTTTAAACTGGAAGGATCAAAACCTCATAGTTTGTTAGACTGACAGTAGAAGTTTTTGTAAGGAGTTCTTCAGTTGGAAATAGGGACCATGAGAGGAATAGTACACCTCCCTTCTCCAGAATCCTTGCTGAGTAAGAATACCTCTCAGAATGCCGTGAAACTCTAGACGTTTTGCTTATTCTTCTATTAGAGAGGAGGGGTTTTGCTTGTTTACTTTAGGTTTCTAACGTCATAGATGCTGGTTTTAGGCCCTTGGAGGCTGGCAGCCGTTCTCAGAGGTAATGCAAGCTTCCCCATTTCTTCCCTTAGTCCTGTGAAAGACCAGCTGCCTTCAGAAACCTCCTACCCATGAGCCAAGCCATACTCTCCATTTTCCTAATGCCTCTCGGCAGTATATTAGAAAGGCCATGATCAATGTCCCTGTTACCTTCAGGCTTTACATAAGATGTCTATGAAACATAATGAATTTCATATTTAGGCTCAGGTCCCATGTCCAAGATATCTCTTTATCTTGGAGACGCTTCTAATCCCATATATTTCAGATAAGAGATATTCAGTCTATACCTACCACGAAAGGAGAGGAATAGGTTTTAGAAGAGGAGTCAGGGAGGTGAGGTATTACCAGAGGGATACTCTCACTTGGTGCATACCTAAGAAAGTTGCTGGCTGGCAGTTAGGAAATGACCAGACTGGCTCTGTTGGTCATTTATTCAAATTATTACAATAGAAATAAATATCTTCCACTTTTTTTTTTCAGATGGAGTCTCACTTCTATCATGCAGGCTGGAGTGCAGTGGCATGATCTCAGCTCACTGCAACCTCCACCTCCCAGGTTTAAGCTATTCTCGTTCCTCAGACCCCCAAGTAGCTGTGATTACAGGCTTGCGCCACCACACCTGGCTATTTTTTTTTATTTTTAGTAGAGATGGAGTTTTGCCATGTTGACCAGCCTGGTGTCGAACTCCTGACCTCAAGTGATCCACCCGCCTCGGCCTCTCAAAGTACTAGGATTATAGGTGTGAGCTACCGCACCTGGCCATACTTTTCTTTAATTTACCTGCTTAAGTTAGAAAACTTGAAGTCTCTCAAAGTTACTAAAGTAAAATGTGAGATTAAAATGTTACTTAGAAGGCCCTGCGTGGTGGCTCACACCTGTAATCCCAGCACTTTGGGAGGCCACGGTGGGTGGATCACAAGGTCAGGGGTTCGAGACCAGCCTGCCAACATGGTGAAACCCCCATCTCTGTTAGAAATACAAAAATTAGCCGGGCGTGGTGGTGGGCATCTGTAATCCCAGCTACACAGGACGCTGAGGCAGGAGAATCACTTAAACCTGGGAGGCGGTGGTTGCAGTGAGCCAAGATCGTGCCACTGCACTCCAGCCTAGGCAACAAGAGTAAAACTCCATCTCAAATAAAATACATATATATATTACTTAGATGCTCATTATCTAAATATGAAATCCTTTTTAGGTATTTAAGGAATAGTCAAAGAGAGTTCAGTCTGGGAGGATGCTTCAGGGAATGCAAGCAACAAAGTATTTTTGTTTTTTTTAACCAGTTAACTCAGATCTATTAGAACAGGGTAAGGGAAGCCACAGAGTAGACACTGTGAGCAAAGTTAACCCTCCTGAGTTGAAAAAAATTATGGACAAGAAGTTACATTGAAATTAACTGTTGGCAGACATATCCAAGGAATATCGCAAGGATCTGGTCCCTTTATGAATCTTGAGGTAGATGGATGTGGGGGAGTTGGCAGCTGGTGGGCAACAGAGCGATACTGGCATGGTGGTGATACAGGGAAATAGTTTCATCGTGTTAGAAGCCATGAAACAAAGATACATAATGGCTGCTCTGAGGAGAAATCCATGTCCCGTCTCCAAAGTGCCTGTTTTACTCTGATAAAATTGGGTCAGGTACATTTTCATATTAAACTTTTTGTTAAGGAAACTTTTGTAACAGTCGCCAAAACCCCACTAGAACAGGGTGAGAATTAACATTTTATTCATACCTAGGACTTAAATAATTTAGTGTAAACAAGTGAATATGAGAACACATCTGTTTCCAAGTCTTCTATCATTGATTTATATAAATTATCTGGTTTTCTCCTCACAGTAACTCAATGAGGAAGATCCTGGTGTCCTCATTTAGCACTTAGGAATATGACAGCTTGAAAGGGGTTAGATTGATTCCCAAGATGACATACTGTCAGTGGCAGAGTCAGGAGACACACTTAGGCTTTTCTGGCTTCTGAGACTTCCTTGCTCACTGTGGTATACTCCTTAATCACTACCTGGGTTTGAAATAACATAAATAAGCTCGTTGATTAAAATCAGCTTAATTGTAACTTTTCTAGAATCCATATCTTAGTTGTTTGACAGTTTTCAGCTGAGCATGTTCTGTGTGCCAGGAACTCAGGCACTGGAAATAGTCTCTATCCTTGTCAAATTCACTATTTAGGTAGTGAGGTAATACATGAACACATAATAGAGGGCCAGTGGCTTTGTAATTAATCTGATCTTTGGGCTGCTTTACTTTAGCTTTGAATGCAAGATGATAAATGTGTTTTAGACATGTATAGCACAAACTATGAGAGCTCAAGAGAAAGAAGTCACCAGCTGCTTTGGTATGCTTTTTTGTTTTTTAAAAACCTTCCTTTGTCCTAAAAATGAAAGTAGTTATGGGGGAAAGCTAAAATGAAGTGTTTTAATATGTCATAACTTAAAACTTATTTCCACTTAATCTGAAGGAGAACTATCCAGCAAATCCATTTGTTTTTATGAAGCTGTTTGTAGTGCCACTATAGGGTTCCTTTTTACTCAACTTGGAAAGTGTAACCTGGAGGCAGTTAAAAACATAGTCTTCAGAGGCAAATCTCAGGTCTGTTGTTTATCACTGCACTCTATGTGTCACTTTCCCCATCTGTAAAATGGGATGAGAAGAGCACCTGCCTCTGAGAGTTGTTGGAAGATGAGTATCAGTGCCTTGCTTTCCTTGCACATAGTAAGTGCTCAGAAACATCAGATGTCATACGGAGAATTAACACTTCCTTGCTGAGACAGTCTCCTTTTTATAAACTAAAAAATAGGAGCCTTAAAGAATTTAGCAGAAATACAGTCTGTGCATTTGTTGAGACCTTTATGTTGCTTTGCTTTTAAAATGTTAACTTCCAGAGTAGTGATCTGTTTTTAACAGACGGTGCTTTCTCACGGGATTTGTCAGTATTTGCAATTGTTTAGAAGAGAAGCTTGTATCTCTTAAGTAATATGTAACTGCTCTTTTAATTAAAAACATTTTTATTAAAGTGGATGCAGTTGAGGTTTAGTGTACATCTTTAAAGATCATCCTTTTAGATGGCTGTTGCTCCCAAGTATTCAGGCGAAAGTGCAAATTTAGAACTTGTGTAACCTGCGAAACAAAATTTGTTCACAATTAATGCTGTATATTTTTAAGGATTAAAAAAAGTTAAGTTGTATGTATTCCTGATTATATGTTTGTAAACACCCTTTTTCATTTTTCGTTGTCTGTAATGGCTAGCCAGTTTGAGTTATTTGAGTAAGGGGTGAATTTGACAACCTTAGACTGGTGGTTCTTACTGGGGGCTATTTTGTCCCCCCTCGGGACATTTGGCAACGTCTGGAGACAACTGGATGCTGTTACGGTGTCTGGTGAGTAGAGGCCAGGAATGATGCTTAACATCCCACAGTGCACAGGACAGTGCTTCACAGCAGAGGCTCTCTGGTGAAAAATATCAGTGGTATTGCTGAGGAACCTTGTCTTTTTTTCTTGCTTCATCTCATAATTGAAAGCTATGGGCAATAACATGGAACATCTTTACAGAGCTTCTTTACTAGGGGTAGGGGAGAATATTGCCATATTAACATGATTTGGGGAAATAAGAAAGTATGAATCACCAAAAAGGGGAGGAATACCTTCAGACATTGATTTAAATTAATGTAAATACATTTAACATTAATGAATTTATTATGTCATTTTTTTAATAGGTGTATGAAGAGTCTGGTCACCTTTACAAATGTCATCCCTGAGTGGCACCCACTTAATGCCGCCCATTTTGGTCCATGTAACAATTGCAACAGTAAATCACAAATAAGAAAAATGATACTGGAAAAGTGAGTTAAAATTGTCTTACAATTTTTAGTATAAAATGAAGGTGGACTTATAATGTGTACGACTGAAAATGGTGACAACAACCTACCTTTCTGAAATTTGAGTTAACATATATTTCTGAGTTGCCAACTGCCTCGCTCTATCTGGCCAGTCAGCAGACTGTCCCAGGTGAAGCCACTGAAGAGCCAACTTAGGCTGACTCTCTGGCCCCACTCCTAATGTCTTTCCTTCTTTTTGCCTTTTTTCTTCTTAAAGGTATCAGACTTCAGTTTTTCTTTCCTCTGCCAAGTGCCTGGAGTTTCTAGAATTCTGGGATTTCCTTAATCAGATTTTAAGAACTGAGATGATTCAAAGATGAGCCACAGGCTCATCTGTCTGAATTCCCATCTTCTAAGCATGCTAATTCCTCATCATCATGTGTAAGCTATCTGGTGCCCTTGAGCAGATGTGTTTTCATTCTATTTTGCCAGCTTTTCTCTTTGTCCTCAGTGGGAGGTTGGTCAGCATCACCTTTTCCAGTGTTACCAGAGCCCCATCTCTCTCAACTCCCAGGTCACCTCCCTCTCAGGCAGTTTGCCTCTCTCTCGTTAATGCACTCACACATGTACACATCCTCTTTACTCTTCATTGTCAGTCTAATTGTACATTAAGGAAATGTTTTGAGGTCTAATTTGATGTAATAAAGAACCAGGAACATTAACCTTTATGCCCTCGAATGTGCCAGAAACCCCTCAGAATCTTTCCTAAAGATTTATTCTATTGAAGTAATAAATTCTCAGTTCATCAGTGCTCACAAGCTTGAAGGAACAAAGGGCAGTAGTCCCCTGTCCCCTCCTCCAGGTATCTACTTTAAATCTTCAAATTAAGGAAGTATTTACTTTGACATTTCAAATTGATGTGCTTATTCTACCGTAATACAGTCTGTTCTTTTATAGCAGTTGAGACTAGGGTTCTCACACCAACACCTGGGCCTCATCTCGGTTTAGCCTTTCCCCTGTTCTTCCAATGCAATTGCGTATTTGGCTAAATCAGTACTCAGTATTTGCATTATTAGTATACGTATGCTGTTCCCCTTTCAGCCAAGTAGTATACATAGTTAGGTTTCACTTTTACAATTTTTTATTTTTCCTGGAATTGTTATTTGCCTTGTTTTCATTTGTTTTACTATGTACTGTGAGTTTTTGCCAAATATTTTAAACACTTACTAATACATTTCCAATACTCAGATGCCTCACAGTTTTTTACTCATTCCCCGCCCCTTTTTTTCCTGGGAACACTTTCCTGGCAGTTTGCACTCTTTGCTGCAGTCTATGCTGGTTCCTCTCTGGGCCTAGAGCATAGGGTGCTCTTTTTTGTGTACACACTTTGAGTCACTATCCTAGTTTTTAGCCCAAGGCCTCATCCCCCACATTCTACCACATGTGTGGTCATAAATATCCACACTTTTAAGGGTTCTCTGGGAGAAATAAGCTCTTCTTATCAGCACACGCATTCCACAGCACTTAGTCTTCACTTTGTCCATTCTGTTGGGTAAGGTGCCACTTCTCTGTTTGCTTTCTGTCCTCTGAATATTTATTGACTCCTTGTTTGCTTATTTCCCTTTCTTTGTCCTTTTAGACTCGCATCTTTTTTGCCATTCACTATTATTTAATAGCATTTGTGTAGGAGGGCAAAGTGGGAAGGAAGAGGTGTCTGATCTGTCTGAAGATTACGGAAGTCTGTAATCTGTCTTGGCTGCCACGTGTCAGTTTTGAGATGTAAGTGTTGATGATGAGGTGAGGAGAAGAGCAGCAGAGCATGGGGTCTGCCATCCTGCCCTGGACCATGGACCTGCTTTAGGCTGCTTGGTGTATATGATTTCATCTAGCTGTTCATACCTGCTTTTTCCCATGCCCCAGCAGTGAACATAGAGTCGTACCATTGTTTTGTTTAAACTGTTAATTGGTTGCACTGTAGCATATATATTTTTTAACTGTATGAATAAGTTGCTTACCTTAAAGATTCATGCACTGATCTGGAGATGGATCCATTAGGTAAAACAGCCTTTTAATGGAATATGTGTTTTGAGTTCTAGTGGGCTAATTTATGAGCAGAATTTATAATGTGGACATTTCCTGTATTCTTCAAAAGTAAATTGAACTAAGTGTATGAGGTTTCACTTAAATTTTAAATAACAAGGTCTAAGTCCTTTGTGTTTTTTTATTTTGAAATTTGTATAACTTGATTTGTTTGTGTCTATGGAATTTAGAAACAAATTTAATATAGTTTTTAGGGATAACTTAAAAGTAATTGGGTTCATCATGTATCATATGTAATTAAGACATACAGCATTCTAAAAACTCATTAAGTTCCTTGGACACCTTGTCTCAAGCCACATCTCTAATGTCTTCCCATTGGAAAAGAGTTCATAGATAAATTCAGGTGAATTATGCCTAGTGGACCCAAATCTGCTACTTTACTTTTTTCTTTTTTTTTTTTTTTTTTTAAGGCAGAGTCTTGCTCTGTTGCCAGGCTGGAGTGCAATGGTGCAATCTCGGCTCACTGCAAACTCCACCTGCCGGGTTCAAGTGATTCTCCTGCCTCAGCCTCCTGAGTAGCTGGGACTATAGGCACGCACCACCAGGCCCAGCTAATTTTTGTATTTTGAGTAGAGACAGGGTTTCACCATGTTGGCCAGGATGGTCTTGATCTCTTGACCTCATGATCTGCCCTCATTGGCCTCCCAAAGGTCTGGGATTACAGGCATGAGGCACTGCGCCCAGCCCAAATCTGCTACTTTTATTTAAGTTGTTTAGGAGTTACATTCAGAGCATGGTGACATGGAACACCAAGAACTTAGAATCAGATTTCATTTTACTTCACAAACTCTTGAAAGGTTACTGCCACAATCTCTTTGAGTGCAAGGTTATGAGTATGCTTTGTGGGACAGGGACACAATATTTCTCTGCTGTCTTTGGGTAGCAGAGGTTAACACAGTTCCATCATGCTTTCTTTCTCTCTTTTCTATTTTCTTTTCTTTTCCTAAGGGTAGATTTTTAAATAACAGGAGATTAACCCCATGTTAGATGAATGCAAATAGGTCTTAGCTTGAAATCTCTTGTTCACTCTTGGTTCCAATTTGGTTAATTCCTTTCATCCAATTTTCCAGTGGTTGAGGGGAGAACCTAACTTGGTCTCCTTAGCTCTGAGCATCATCCTTCACTGACACTTCAGGCATTGTGAGTAGGAAGAAGTCTGAGAACAAAACCTAGGGATAAAGCTCTACCCTCACCCGAGAGGCTGGAAATAAGACACACTGGAATTGTAGGTAGGACACTAGGGTCTAGGGGAATCAAAGAGGAACAGCAAAAGGAAGGTGAAGCATATTATTTGATTGACTCCAAGATGCTACGATTTATAAGTTGCGCCATTTAAAAAATATGCCATTAAGGAAGAAATGCTGGCGGGGCATGGTGGCTCACACCTGTAGTCCCAGCACTTTGGGAGGCCGAGGCGGGCAAATTAACTGAGGCTAGGAGATTGAGACCATTCTGGCCTACATGGTGAAACTCCATCTCTACTAAAAATACAAAAATTAGCCTGGTGTGGTGGCACATGCCTGTAGTCCCAGCTACTCAGGAGGCTGATACATGAGTACTGCTTGAACCAGGGAGGCAGAGGTTGCAGTGAGCCAAGATTGTGCCACTGCGCTCCAGCCTGGGCAACAGAGCGAGACTGTCTCAAAAAAAAAAAAAAAAAAAAAAAAAAGAAGAAACGCTATTTAACTGTGTTCCATCAATGATAATATGTATCCCAACTTCAGAGATGAGAGATGTTAACATACAGGAAAACAATTGGAATTCATTTGGCATTTGGGACTTTAAAAGTTTCATAGTTATAGAAAGTGGTGTGGAGGATACATTGAGATTTTTGACATGGTAGTAAAACTCTACATTATGGCTCTGTTCTACATCATTTCACTCCACATCAGGTCCTGGATAGCTTTGGTGTACTGGTTCATCTGAAAGGCTAGTGTAATTAAGAGAATATTTTGAAACTTAACATATAATTGCTCCAATTGTTGTCTCTTTTTTTGATGGTTGAGAAAATCAAATTTCTATCCTATCTGAATCTCATAGCAGACTTTGGAGGTTTCTGACAAGTCATTTCTTACTACCTAGGGGAATGTGCTTGTACTCAGCTGGCATCTGAGTATCTTCTACATCCAGGGAATTGGGCTGAGTGTGGATTTTGGTTCTGGCAGTTTTTACTTTTATTAATTTGCAAAAGAATAGAAGATTTGGAATGTACAAAAATCATAAAAATGTGTCAGAGGGTTTCACATGCATTATTTATCACATTAATATGTCTTGAAACATTTTCCATGTGTAAGCTCATGTAAAAGCAGGAAACTAGTGAGATTTAATAGTCTAGGGATCAAGAGATTTTTTAGTAACTAGCCTTAGAAGGTATATTGAAGGGTATTGTATAAGGTAAAGGAACTAAATATTAGTAATTAAAGAGTCAGGCTGGGTATGGGTGGCTCATGCCTATAATTCCAGCACTTTGGGAGGCTGAGGCAGGTAGATCACTTGAGGTCAGGAGTTTGAGACCAACCTAGCCAACATGGTGAAACCCTGTCTCTACTAAAAATACAAAAATTAGCCGGGCATGGTGGTACGCACCTGTAGTCCAGCTACTCTGGAGCCCATGGTGGGAGTCTTGAACCCAGGAAGTGGAGATTGCAGTAAGCTGAGATTGCGCCACTGCACTCCAACCTGGGCAACAGAGCTAGAGTCTATCTCAAAAAAAAAAAGGTGCCTAAAGCCTACATATCCCGCTGTTAGAATACATCTCAAGTTTTACTGTGGATCATTGATTCAGATATACAGTTCACATTTTAACCTGTCTGAAATGGAAATACATGAAATTGATGTCATGATATAGTTTAATTGGCAGCATGTTTTCATACTGGCATATTTTATAATCAGTGAAATCTTAGATTTGATGAAATAGGTATGATTTTTTAAAGTGCGAAAGAGTTTAGTGTTACAGTTTGCAGGACTTTTTATTTTGTAGGTACTTAAATTTTGAGGACTTGATTATTGTCTAACAAAATGATTGACAAGGATTAATTTATAAATTATCCCTTGTCAGTCTGAATAATCTGCAATTTGGACATCGATTCAGGTTCATTTCGGCTGAATAAATTTTGATAAACTAAGTAAGTTTTGACAGCTGTTTAAATATTGGGAAAAGGGATATTCAACATTTTTCTTAACATCCTGAGAGCTTTGTTAAATTTAGTTATTTGAGACCTGTTGGGCTCTATTTTTCTGGTTCAGCATGTTACTGTAATGGTAAAATATATTTTTGAAATTATAGTTATCTTGAAGTTAATAATAAGTTGACCAGTGTATTGTATTTTGTCTCTACTTAGTTACAAATTGGACTTTTCCTAAGTAGAACTTTTAATTTGACAGTCCCCTCTGCTTCCCTAGATAACGGAAATAGGCCAAATTAATGCTTATTTTGAATATCTTAGGTTTGTTGCTTTCTTTCACATATTACCTACCCCACTTAACAGAAGCAATTAATCTGAGCACTTGATGCCAAAGAAAATTCTAAAAGGTCTGGATTTTTTCCTTAGGTTTTACAAAGTAGCTGCCATGAGATCTTTAAGCCAAAGCTGCATTGCTGCTTACAGAGCAATTTTTGTTTAATGGTCTGTGTTAGAGTCTTACTGCATGATGACTTCCAACTGTCTGGGATGCCATTCTGAAAAGGGTTTAGTGTTACATACGTCTTAGAGAGAGTTCTCCGTTTCTAATTAAGGCACACATCTGGAGGCGCTCTAGAACAATTCGTGCAGTTAGCCTTGAAAGTGTTATGTGTGGCTAGTTCACTTCAGACATCTTTTGTATAACCAGACACATGGCATTAAATTCAACTTCTTTTGCTTTTCTCTCCCACAGAGTATCTCCCATATTCATGTTGCACTTTGTAGAAGGCTTACCACAGAATGACTTGCAGCACTACACATTTCATTTTGAAGGCTGTCTTTATCAAATAACTTCTGTAATTCAGTATCAAGCAAATAATCATTTTATAACGTGGATTTTAGATGCTGATGGTAAGTGGTTAGATAATTAGCATGCAAGTGTTAAGATAATTGGCATGAAAACTAAACCCTAGTATGTGGGGGACTTTGTTGTTTTTTTTTTTTTTTTTTTGAAAAGACAAACTTTTCCCTGACTCTCCATTCTCGCCTTTGCCTTCTACCCCTCCTTGTACCTATTAAAAATGGTGGTTTTAGTATCCTTCCTAATTTTTTTCTTTCCTTATATCATGTATTTTGGATAAACACATGTGCACGGGCGTACTTCTTTTTTAGACAAAGAATGAGATTACATACTAATATTTGCTTACAGCTTTTTTTCCTACTTAACATCTTTGCTTTTATTTTTTAGACATATATTTCTAAGACTATTAAACATTAGACTTACGTAACCCTTCTGTCATTGTGAAATACATAGTTTGCTAACAGCTACTGTCAAGATAAAGTCTTTATTTAAATAATTAAACTTCTTAATAGAAAGCTAAGTAAGCACAGTTCATGGATTTGGGGAATTTTTGCCTTCTGTTTGTCTGATGTAGTGTAATATTCAGTTTGTTTTTCTCATAATGTGCACTTTGTCTTAGACAAGATAACTCAATCCCCTTAAAGTGTTGTATCAGGCCATTGGTAAGGGCTCACTTTGATATAACCATTTTCTGTTATTTGGACACTCTTTCATACTTGCTGTTTTCCTCCTGGGGATGGTTTGAATGGATGATACAATACTGTATTATAAAAGCACTTTACAAACTGTAACTTATATTATAAATGTAATTATTACCTTAAGGTTTTACCCTCTTTCAGATTTGAGAGGAAGTAGTTCTTCACAATATAAACCAACTTATTTTAACTTTTTTTTGCATTTCAAAGATTGATCAATCCACTTCAAGTTCAGCATGGTTTCTAACCCTGACAGCATATAAGAATCATTTGGCTAGCTTCTAAACATTTCCAAGTTGTATCCTAGACCACCCTTGTGATTAGGCCCAAATATTAATATTGGGTGTTTTTGGTATTGGTTTTTGGCCGGCCTTCCTTCCTTCCTGCCTGTCTGCCTGCCAGCCTGCCTCCCTCCCTTCCTCCCTCCCTCCTTCACTTTTTTTCACTTTCTCTTCTCTCTCTCTTTCTTTCCTTCTCTCCTTCTTTCTTCTTTCTTTTTTGAGACAAGGTCTCACTGTGTTGCCCAGGCTGTTGTCAAACTCCTGGGCTCAAATGATCCTCCTGCCTCAGCCTCCTGAGTAGCTGGGACTACAGGTATATGCTATGGCAATACTGTTTTAAACATCGTTTTAAAAGCTTCCCAGGTGATTCCAGAGTGGGTCATGTGGTAGAGAACCACTGACACAGGCAAACAAAAGATACATAAAGTTTTCTATTTAATGGGAAATAGCAGGTTCCAGTAGTAGGTAAGGGTGTAGCCACGTTAACCACATGCTTAATGAACAGTTTTGTTTTGTGTGTATGTGGGGGATTAGCAGATCTCTGAGCATATTTTGTTTTCCCTTTTGAAACTTGCCAGAATTCATGTCTATTATGTGACTTATGTTCTCGATTTCCTTTTTTTATATCAGATCGTACATTTTAATAAATATTTTATTTGGTCTTTAGCTTTTTCCCTTTGGGGAATGTGTAAGGAAAGGTCTCTTTTTCCTTTCTTAATCTTTGCATTCCTCAAGATTAGTTCTTTTTTTTTTTTTGAGACAAAGTCTCACTGTCACCCAGGCTGGAGTGCAGTGGTGCTATCTCAGCTCACTGCAACCTCTGCCTCCCAGATTTAGGCAATTCTCCTGCCTTAGCCTCCCAAGTAGCTCTAATTACAGGCACGTGCCACCACGCCAGGCTAATTTTTGTATTTCTAGTAGAGATGGGGTTTCACAATGTTGGTCAGGTTGGTCTCAAACTCCTGACCTCATGATCTGCCCGCCTCGGCCTCCCACAGTATTGGGATTACAGGCGTGAGCCACTGTGCCCGGCCTCAAGATTAGTTCTTTATAGGAAGCCTTTGAAGCCTGGTGGCGAGTACTTTTTTTCTCTCACAATCTTAAGATATGGTCTTTCTCAGCATGAAAAAGTGACTAGGGTAGATATGTCAAATGAGTTTCCTTTTTTTTTTTGAGACAGAGTCTCACTGTGTTGCCAGGCTAGAGTGCAGTGGAGCGATCTCAGCTTACCACAACCTCTGACTCCCTGGTTCAAGCGATTTTTCTGATTCAGCCTCCCATGTAGCTGGGATTACGGGCATGTGCCACCATGCCCAGCTAATTTTTGTATCTTTAGTGGAGACGGGGTTTCACCATGTTGGTCAAGATGGTCTCGACTTCCTGACCTCGTGATCTGCCTGCTGGATTACAGGCGTGAGCCACCGCACCTGGAAATCAAGTGAGTTTTCTATGTGTGCTCTTAGAAATCTTTCTTCAAAAATGAATAGATGCACATGGACAAGGAAAAGAAACTGAGCACACTGTAAATATTTAAGATTAAGTGTCATTTTATGTTTTGCAACATAAAATGATGACCACTATGTTGGTCACTTCTCTACTGCTAAAACAATATTTTCTAAAATAATATACTCCTTAGGAAAAATGCAGTGCTTTGGGTGCTCACTATTATAATCCAAGGGATAGGAAGTGTTTTCTAGTAAGTATGATGGTGTTTGACATCATGATTTAATTTAATTTATTACATTTGGTTTCTGGAGGCAGAGGCGGGAGGATAGCTTGAGCCCAGGAGTTCGAGACCTGCCTGGGCAATATAGCGAGACGCCGTTCTCCACAAAAAGGGGAAAAAAAGACAAAAAAAAGAAACAGAGTAAGCTACATATTTGCTGTGCCACAATTACCATGACATTATGCTTTTTGTATTGATTTTCTGTTTCATAGATGTGTAGATACTGATTATATAGTGGAAGTGTGGATTGTTTTGGTAAGTCTCTAATGAAAGAACAGATATTTGTTGATTATTTATTAAGAAAGGTTGTTGCTCATCTAAGCCTGTGGTTAGCTTTTTTCAAATTATCATGTAGTAGTAAGTAAAATGTAAAGGACTATAACTTCCCTTGGCTCGGCACAGTGGCTCACGCCTGTAATCCCAGCACTCTAGGAGGCCAAGGTGGGTGGATCACCTGAGGTCAGGAGTTCAAGACCAGCCTAGCCAACATGGTAAAACCCCATCTCTACTAAAAATACAAAAATCAGCTGGTGTGGTGGCACACACCTGTAATCCCAGCTACTCGAGAGGCTGAGGCAGGAGATTGCTCTAACCTAGGAGGCGGAGGTTGCAGTGAGCCACGATTGCGCCACCGCACTCCAGCCTGGGTGACAGAGTGAAACTCCGTCTCAGAAAAGAAAAAGAAAGAAAGATACATTCCCTTAACCCCACACCACCTATTAGCACCTAACCACCTTTCTTTACTTCTCAGCTGTACTTTGTATATTTTTTTGTTGTAGTGGGAAAATATATATATCATAAAATTTACCATTGTAACATTTGTAAGTGTACAATTCATTGGCATTGAATACATTCACAATGCTGTGAAACCACCATCACCATCAGAACTTTTTCACCAAGCCAAACAGAAACTCTACTCATGAAACAATAACTCCGCATCCTCCCACCCCAAACCCCTGGTAACCACTATTCTACTTTCTGTCTCTGTGAATCTGTCTGTTATAGATACCTCACAGAAGTGAAATCATACATTATTTGTCCTTTTCTGTCTGGCTGATTTCACTCAGCACATTTTCAAGATTCATCTGTGTTGTGGCACGTCGCCGAATGTCATTCTTTTCTGAGGCTGAGTAGTAGTGTATGTGTTATCCATTTATCTGTGATGGACGTTTGGCTGTTGTGAATAATGCCGCTCTGAACATTGGCGGACAAGGAACTGCAAGTCCCTGCTTTCCATTCTTTTTGGTGTACACCTACAAGTGGAATTGCTGGGTCTCAATGGTAATTCTATGTTTAACTTTTGGACGAACTGCCAGACTAGTTTCACAGCAGTTGTACCATTTTACATACCCACTAGCATTACACAAGGATTCCAATTTCTCCACATTTTTGCCAACATTTGCTATTTTCTATTTTTTAAATAATATCCATCCTAATGGGTGTCTTTTTTTAATTTTTTTTAAGGAATGGCTTAAACAGGTTACCTTCTTACTTTTCATTCATGCTTTAGTTGACTACATAAGGGCCCCTGTCACTACTGCACCATTGAAATTGTGCAGGCAAAAATAACTGCCCGCGACCACACTGCTATAAGTAATGGACTTTTCCCGTTTTGTATTAATATTTCAGTATTTGGCAGTGCATCCTTCTCCTCATTTTTCAACTCTTGTCATCCATTGTCTCATTCTCTCTTGACAAATGTGAAAATGCAAGGTCAGAAACAAAACAAGAATTAAAATGAATATTGATCCTTCAAGTAACAAGCTTCACTTATGAAAATTTATATATATGAAACATTCTGTTTTCTGATGTTATTGGATAAGTTAGGTGATAACCAAATTCTAAGTTCCAAAAGTTAAATATACTCTGTCTAAGGACTTTAACATGGCAGATGATGGTGACAAGGTCAAAACCATGTTTTAGAGTCTTCTTTGGTGGCTATTCAATGATAGAACAGTTGAAAAAGCCAGAAGAAAGTTAACCTAGGATGGTGATTTTTTTCATATCTAACTTTCACTGCTTTTCCCCTCCTCCAGGAAGTTGGCTGGAATGTGATGACTTAAAAGGCCCATGTTCTGAAAGGCACAAGAAATTTGAAGTGCCTGCTTCAGAGATACATATTGTTATTTGGGAAAGAAAAACATCCCAAGTGACAGATAAAGAAGCGGTCTGCCTTCCACTTAGAAAGACTAATGACCAACACGCTGTCGGTAATGAGAAACCAGTATCTTTAACGTCCTGTTCTGTGGGTGATGCTGCCTCAGCTGAAACAGCCTCAGTAACTCACCCTAAAGATACATCAGTTGCCCATCATACTCTTTCACAGGACTCAGCTGTAACTCATGGAGATCACTTACTTTCAGGTTCAAAAGGTTTGGTTGACAGTATTTTACCTTTGATACTTGAAGAAACCACCCAGAAAACAGCCTCAGTTTCACAGTTACATTCTGAAGCTTTCCTGTTAGAAAATAAACCTGTAGCAGAAAATACAGGAATTCTTAAAACAAGTACTTTGCAATCACAAGAATCACTAATGGCTTCTTCAGTATCAGCTCCATTTAAAGAAAAGCTTATCCAAGACCAATTTGTGGGCATAAGTTTTCCATCTCAAGTTGTAAATACCAACATGCAGTCAGTACAGCTGAATACAGAAGGTACTGTAAATACTAAATTTGCGAATAACACTCATGCCACCAGTCTTATACAGGGAGTGAAGTCAGTAGAAATTGAGAGCGATGCTCAGTTAAAACAATTCCTTACACCAAAAACTGAACAGTTAAAACCAGAACATGTCACATCTCGGGTACCTAATTTGAAGAAAAAAAAACTACAGCAGATTCTCTAACCACATCTAAGTCACTACAGAATCAGTCTCTGAAAGAAAATCAGAAGAAGCCATTTGTGGGCAGTTGGGTTAAAGGCTTAATAAGCAGAGGTGCTTCTTTTATGCCACCCTGTGTTTCAGCTCATAATAGAAACACTATAACTGATTTACAACCTTCAGTTAAAGGGGTAAATAATTTTGGTGGCTTTAAAACTAAAGGTATAAATCAGAAGGCCAGCCATGTATCCAAGAAAGCTCGTAGGAGTGCGACTAAGCCTTCTCCCATGAGTAAGCCACCACCAGGCCCTCCATCGTGTGATGGCACAGCTGCCCCCCTGCATGCTCATGCTGCTTCAGAAGTTTTGGAAAAGTCTGGAAGCACCTCATGTAGAGCTCAGCTCAACCACAGTTCTCATGGAAATGGTGTTTCTTCAGCAAACCCTGAAGACTTGGTGGAAAGTCAGATTCATAAGCTCCGTCTAAAACTTCGTAAAAAACTAAAGGCACAAAAGAAGAAATTAGCTGCTCTAATGTCTTCCCCACAAAGTGGAACAGCTCCAAGTGAAAATCTAGAACAGCTGCCCCAGGGTGGGTCTCCAAATGATTGTGAATCAATAGAGGATTTGTTGAATGAGCTACCATATCAAATTGATACTGCCAGTGAGTCTGCATGCACCACTGTTCCTGGTGTTTGCCTGTATGGTAGTCAAACTCATGAAGAAATTTTAGCAGAATTATTGTCTCCTACAACTGCTGTTTCAACAGAGCTGTCAGAAAACGGGGAAGGTGACTTTAGGTATTTGGGAATGGGAGATAGCGATATCCCATCACCAGTACCAAGTGAATTAAATGATGTTTCCCAGAACACACATCTGAGACAGGACCATGATTATTGTAGCCCCACCAAGAAAAATCCATGTGAAGTTCAGCCAGACTCTCTGACAAATAATGCCTGTGTTAGAACATTAAACTTGGAGAGTCCCGTGAAGAATGGTATTTTCGATGAGTTTTCCCCTCAGCATTAAATGCTTTAGCAAATGACACGTTAGATCTACCTCATTTTGATGATTATCTGTTTGAGTATTGAATAAATGCTCGTTAACTTTTTTCATATATTTATTATTCTTAGAAGAACTTATTGTGTGTTCAGGTAGTGTTTATACACTGGACTTGTGTAATTACTTGTGTAATAACCATGAACAAAATGTAAGGTTTTACCTTTGGTTCTGCCCATGAGGCATGTAGTCTGTCACACAAAATTGTTGAAAGTGTTCTCCTTTTTGGTTTTATTTTCTTGTAAGAGTGAGGATTTCACAATATTAAAGATGAAAAATGGTGTCTAGTTTTTGGCAGTTTGTACAAATGAGTGCATTAAATTTTTAGATTTGAAATTTCGGTTATGTTAGTGTTATGGGTGATCTTTGGGGTGGGTGGTTTTTTCCCCCGGAAGCCTGTTGCTGGTGGTGCCTTTCTTTGCCTGTGGTGCCCAAGTTCTTGTCCTGGATCCAGGTATGCAGACAAATGAAGGGTGAACAAGATGAAGAGGAGCTTTATTTAGTGTTAGAACAGCTCAGAAGGAGACCTGCAGTGGGTAGCTCCCCCTCTGTCGGCAGGCAGGTTGTCCCTCAAGTGTTGTGGTCTCAGCAGAGAAAAGGCCCTGGAGAGGGTAACTCCTCTCAGCTCTCAGCAAAGAGGAGGCCCTGGAGAAGCTAGCTTCTCTTTGCAGGCAGGTCGTCTGGAGGTCTGCTGCTCTCAGGAAACAGGAGGCCCTGGAGAGGATAGCTTCTCTCCATAGGCAGGTGGTTCTGCCGTGTCTGTAGCTCTCTGAAGCTCTTAGCAGAGAGGGTAGCTCCTCCCTTCTTCTGGTCATCCCTCACTGCGCAGCTCTGGCTGAGACTGAGGCTTTTTATGGGCCTCAGAGGGGAGGAAGTGCATGCTGATTGGCCCATGGGTGGCCACAGACGGGCTTGGAAAAGACACCCGTTCCCACTCCTATAGGTGGGACCGGTAGCCTGGCCCCCAGCCTTCAGGCCCTCCCTGTTCTTGGCTTCTAGGTTCTCCCCGCCTTGATCCGAGAACCTGTGCCAACAGCAGGGAGAAGCCAGGAAGTAGGGGCAGGCCCCCAAAAGTGCAGGGATGCCTGAGTCCGCAGCCAAGGTAATAGCAGATTGGAGCACCTGCCACCATCTTTAGTTCAAGAGTTTATACAAATTTAAGTTGTATATGGTATATGAATGTATGACAGTTTTCCTTATTGTGTGACAGCCTACACCTGTTTGTTACACCAGTAGAGTGCTATGGCATGTAAACTTTCCCTGTATCACTTATCTCCTTTATCCCTCCATACAGAGGATGGCAGGAAACCTTATTACTTGAACTGTAGTAATGTTAAGTGATCAATAAATCTGTAAATAAATCGGTAACAGAAGAAAGTTACCTATTTTTGTGATGATGTATATAGTTTCATGTTATTACAAATTCTCTCTTCCTGGGACATTCACTTCTGTAACCAGAGTGGGACACCATCTAACAGTTCTGTTTTGGGGAGAGAATAATAACCCATGCTTATAAGGCTTGTTACATGTTGGCTGTTATATATGCGATAGATGTTATTTCATTTAGACTTCAACATCCTTGTGAGTGAGATACTTTCATCACACTTTACAGATAAGGAGACTGTACGGCTATTAAGTTGTAGAGCTGAGACTGAGTCGAGTGGCCGCTATAGCAGTTGCGTGCTGAGCTTATCAATATATGTTCCACTTCACAGGCTTCATTTAAAGTAGGATGCCCAAACAGCACCACTGCCGTGGAGATTGGAGTTAACAGCAGTGCTTACTGAGGCTTAAGGCTGGCAAGTAAAATTCTCTGGTAGGGACTCAGTACTTCATAATTTACTTGTCAGATTTACTCCTAAACTTCTGTTTGTTTATTTTCCCCTGACAAAAGTAGTGCATATTGTCAAGGAAAAACTGGGAAAAAATAAAAAAGATTTTTGACCATGCATTTTAATAGTGACTACAAACATTTACCTATTTTATGCATATAGACTTTAAATAAAAGTGAGATCTGGCTGGGCGCAGTGGCTCAAGCCTGTAATCCCAGCACTTTGGAAGGCCAAGGCAGGGGGGATCACAAGGTCAGGAGTTCGAGACTAGCCTGGCCAACATGGTGAAACCCTGCCTCTACTAAAAATACAATAATTAGCCAGGCGTGGTGGTGGGCACCTGTAGTCCCAGCTACTCGGCAGGCTGAGGTAGGAGAATTGCTTGAACCCAGGAGGCGGAGGTTGCAGTGAGCCGAGATCACACCACTGTACTCCAGCCTGTGCAACAGCGAGACACTATCTCAAAAAAAAAAAAAAAAAAAAGTAAGATTCTATGGTATCTATTTTTATGTATAACCATTGTTTCACTAATCTTTTAAGATTCTGAGGTGATTTATACTGTCTTGCCATTGTTAACTGTGCTGCAGCAGTTATCCCTGTTGACAAATTTTTGCAGGGATCCAAGTTTTGTTTTCCAGGAGTGGAGTTGCTTGGTCAAAGGATATGCACATTTAAGGTTTTTGAGGATTGCATGACTGACTTCCCTGGGCCCTCACCAGCACTACATAGTAGTTTGGGGAGGAAGGGGGAACCAGCCCTAGCTGCTCCATGATCACTGGTGAGCTTGAACATTTTCTATAACTATTGTCGACTTGAGTTTTTTTGGAGGGCAGGAGAGGGGGTTAAGAATTGCCCATTCTGGCTGGGGAGGTGGCTCACGCCTATAATCCCAGCACTTTGGGAGGCCGAGGCTGGCAGATCACTTGAGATCAGGAATTCGAGACCAACCTAACCAACATAGAGAAACCCTGTTTCTACTAAAAATATATAATTAGCTGGGGGTGGTGGTGGTCACCTGTAATCCCAGCTACTCGGGAGGCTGAGGCAGGAGAATTGCTTGAACCCGGGAGATGGAGGTTGCAGTGAGCGAAGATTGCGCCATTGCACTCCAGCTTGGGCAACAAGAGTGAAACTACGTCTTAAAAAGAATTGTTCATTCTTCACTTGCACTAATTATCTTCTCAACAAATATTTCTAGATGACTGCTAAAAGGACCAAGCACTGTTATAAGCCTGAGATAAGGCAGTACAATAGAAGGAAATCCTTGCTCCTTTTGAGTTTGCCTTCTAAACAGGAAATATATAATGTTAGGTAGTAACAGGAGAAACATACAGTTGATTCATGTCATTTTTAATAGTTATGGTCAATAAAGTCGTGAACACTGAATTAGCATAAATGAAATATTGTTCCTAGGGGAAATAGGTTCCTGCTAGCCTGTAGTCATGACATTTTTGTCAAATAATCACTATATAACCTTTTTTCTTTCTGTTTAAAGACATGTTATTTGATCTTTATAGTTGATTCTTTACATTAACATGGCCAGCAGCACTGTAACTCAGCCTGAATGAAGCTTATCTAATACAGGAGTTTCTCCATAAGGCACATCATAGCCTTCTGTGCTTAGGAACACTAGACTGCACTTGAGGACATTTTAAACAGTGAAATCAACAAAAAGCACACAAAAAAAGTAACAATAACAAAAAAAAGACACTAGCCCCCCCCCCTCCCCCCACCAAATACACTTGTTTACAGTGTGAACTGAAAGAGGAAGGTGGAGTATTGACTTGTTTGACCTCAGCTGGGAATGTGCACGTCAGGTGACTCAAATTTTTCTCTGCTCTGTGCATGCATGTCCACGAATGACCACAGGAAGCACTGAAAGCATTGATTTTTGGGGTTACAAATTAATTTTAGCAAGTGGGTGAATTCACAAATACAGAATCTATGAGTAATGAGGACTGACTCTATCATGTCAGATGGCACTAAATACTATGGAGAAGAGGAGTGGATGAGAGGGAGAAGTGTTTTAGACTAGGAAGACTTGGAAGGCTTCTTGGAGGTGGGTGACGTTTGTGAAGAGAATTCAATAAAGTTAGGGAGTTTGCCATGTGATTTCAGGAAGAGCGTTCCAGGAGAGCAAAAGTCATGAAGAGTGAGTGCTAGGCATGTGTCTGGTCTGTTTGGTCTGCTATAACAAAATGCCTTAGACTGGGTAAAATGTATAAATAATAGAAGTGTATTGCTTATAGCTCTGAAAGCTGGGAAGTCTAAGATCAAGGTATCAGCACATTCTGTCTGATTAAAGCAACCCTGCTTCATGGGTGGTTCCTCTCACTGTATCCTCACATGCATAAGAGGGGCATAGAGTCCTCAACCTAACCGTCTCCCCAGTGGCCCTATCTCTTAGTACTGTCGGACTGGGGATTTAGGCTTCAACACTAATTCTGGGGGGGACACACACATTGAGACCACAGCAGCATAACTGAGGACAGGGAGGAGGCCAGTGTGGTTGAGCAGAGTGATGAAGGAAGGAGAGTTATGACATAAGTAAAGAGGCTGGCAGGCACCAGATCTCATATGGCTTTGTAGGCCACAGTGAGGACTTTGTCTAAGCTGAGAATAATAGAAAGCCTCAGGAAGGTTTCAGGCAAGAGGGTAACGTGATCTGGTCTGGGTTTTAAAAGGATCACTGAAGTGGGGAGACTGTCTAAGGATGGTCTGAGTAGGAGTCCTAGTCTATCACAATCTCCTTGGAGTTTAGGGTGGTAACGAGGTATTCAAGAGTAGCTGGATTACAAAAGTAGAGCCAACACGATGTGTGCATTGGCTGTGTGAGGCAGAAGAGGAATCAAAGATGAACTCCAGGTTTTATTGACTGAGCAAATGTGCTGTTTACTGAGATGGGTCAGACTTGGGAAGGAAAGGATTTAAAGGGGATAAGATAATTCCATTTGGAGTGTGTTAAGTGTGAGATTCCCATAGACTTCCAAGTGGAGATGATTTAGCAGGAAGATAGGTCTGCAACACTGGAGCTTAGCAGAGAGGCACACACTGGAGATACTCATTTTGGAATTAGGAATGTGTGGATCATGGTATAGGATGGGATCATTTAGGGACTTAAAGCAGCTCTGGAGAACAAAATGGTGCCTTGATCTTGGACTTCCTGGTTTATAAAACTGTGAGCAATTTTTTTTTTTTTTCAAGACAGAGTCTTGCTCTCTCACCCAGGCTGGAGTGCAATGGCATGATCTCGGCTCACTGCAACCTCCATCTCCATGGTTCAAGCAATTCTTGTGCCTAAGCCTCCCGAGTGGCTGGGACTACAGGCGTACGACACCATACCCGACTAATTTTTGTATTTTTTGTAGAGACAGGGTTTTGCCATGTTGGCCAGGCTGGTTTCAAACTCCGGACCTCAAGTGATCTGCCCACCTCGGCCTCCCAAAGTGCTGGGGTTACAGGCGTGAGCTACTGCGCCCGGCACACCCACTCTTAAAACATTTTCTGGTGCCTTGTGGGGCAACACGAGGTCAAGGTTTTTGTTACTATTCTGAAGATGGGAGAGGCTGACACACGGATGTTTTAGGTGAGAGAAGGGCACTTGCGGGAGCAAACTTCTCAGGGATGGGATCCAGTGTCTAAGAGGAGGTGGTGTGATCTAGAGCTAGAAAACTCATTTTAATACTAGGAAAGACAAAGTACGTAGGTTCAGATGCTAGGAGATTTGGCGATAAAAGAATGAGAAAGGTCTCTTCTGATTATTTCCTTGGGGAAATAAATAGATCATCAGCTGAGGGTGTGAGGGGAGGAGGAGTTGAACACGGAGGAAGACAGGTGTGAAATATGGGTCTGAGACTATCGAGCTAACTGAATAGGGGCATGGAGTGGGCTTGCTAAGCTGTGTCAAGAGCCCATGGGGGAGATTATAGTCATCAGTTTAATAGAGACCAGCTAAGATGGTGGTTGATTTTTCTCCAGTCATATTTAACTGCTCAGGTGCGGGACAGAGACAGTAAGCATGACGTTAGTTTCAGCCAATGTAGAGGAATTGTCAGGCAAATGGGACAAGGAGAAAGAGGAGAAAAGGAATTAAGGCTCCCTGCAAGGGTAACGATTGTAGGGATGGGTAAGTAAAGGACACAAGAAGTGGCTGTATGCTGAGTGGTGGCAGAGCTCAGTGGATTGGAGCAAGGTTCAAAGAATGGCAGAGAGGGACTCGTGGAGGAGGTAAGCTGGCTAGAAAGCATTGTGCTGGAAATTAAGCTTCCAGAGATAGCAAGGTTACAGGTGACGACAAAGTCTGAAGTATGACAAGGAAGCTTTAGGGCCAGAGTTGGCAAGAATCCGTAAAAAATGAGGAGAAAGAGGCACCAAGAGGCCAGGTGGCACATGGATTGTCTCTGTGGAAGGCAAAGTCATCTAAATGGCAGCAGGGGCTGTAACAGAAAGAAATATATAGTAAGCCAGAGCAAAAATCCTCAAGGACAGGCAGAATGCCATGAAAACTGCAGATGACAGCCAAAGGAGCAGGGGCAGGGGTTCAGTCCAAAGTGCTTCAGAGGCACTGGAGGGTTGAGCAGGCAGGGGACAGCGAAGAACCTCTCTCATCTCCAGGCCCAATAGTATGCAGGATGTAGGACATAAGACAGCCACCACTGGCCAGGGCTACAGAGGGGCATTCAGCGAATATTCAGGTTTCACTTAGCAAGAGGGTAGGGAAGGAACTGTTGGCAGAAAAAAGACTGGGGTAGTGGGATTAAGGACAGACCACACATTCCAAAAGGCACTGTGAAGGGTCAGGGGTGAGGTCAGGTCTAGGCGTCAATGTCCTGGGAGGCTCAGCCTTCACAGGGTGTCTGCGATCAACAAGAGTGCCACTTAGGCCGGGTGAGGTGGCTCATGCCTGTAGTCCCAGCACTTCGGGAGGCCAAGGCAGGTGGATCACTTGAAGCCAGGAGTTTGAGACCAGCCTGACCAACATGGCGAAACCCCATCTCTACTAAAAACACAAAAATCAACCGGGCGTGGTGGCATGTGCCTGTAATCCCAGCTACTCGAGAGGCTGAGGCAGGAGAATCACTTGAACCTGGGAGGCGGAGGTTGCAGTGCGTTGAGATCACGTCATTGCATTCCAGCCTGGGTGACAGAGCGAGACTCTGTCTCAAAAACAACAACAATGTTAAAGAAAAGAGTGCAGCTTATGACGTGGTCTCCTGGGGAGAGGCTTTTGGGATTCTCCTGCCTCCGCCTCTCAAAGTGCTGGGATTACAGGCTTGAGCCACAGCACCCAGCCGAGGGAGGCTGAATTCTAATTGTCGTATCTCTCTTGGGATTGGCCTCCTGGGTCGTTTAAAAGACAAGGCAAGGAATCTTCTGAACAAAGAGGCTGTGGGCAGGGTGTGTCTAAACAAGAAGTGCGAGGAGCTCTATGGCCCTCCCTTCAGACCTCAGGTGGTTGAACTGGGGTCTCATTCATTTATGTCAGCTCTAAGTGTAAAGATATTAAACCTTCTCTGTCCTTTGGCAATTTTGGTTTATGCCTGACCATTATTTTTAATGCTTTGACATGTAGAAGTTTAACATTATTTTACACTCTTTTCCTTCTGGCATCATGTTTTACCAAGATTGTTTCCATCAAAAAAATAAATTATATATATCTTCTAATGAAATTGTTTCCTTTTTTCCTTTGCTTTCTCTTTTGATGTATGACTCTTTAATTATTTGCAATGTAGTTTGATGTGCAACACTGAAGTTTCTATTTTGTACTATTTTTTCCCTAAATAGTAAACTTATTGTTTACTTATTGACAACCTTCACTGTTCTTTAACCATTCAGAATACACATTCACATATCTTTCACACCACATTTAATAACTTTTTTTATTAAAAAAATTTTATTCTACTGATTTACTTATTTTGAGACCAGCTTATGACACTGGCTATTTTTTGTAATTTTGGTAGGTACCAAATTTTACTATGTTGCCAAGGCTGGTCTTGAACTCCTGGGCTCAAGCAATCCGCCTGCCTTGGCCTCTCAAAGTGCTGGGATTACAGGTGTGAGCCACCACACCAGGCCAACAAATGTTATTTGTTATTACATTTAATTCCCATAGTACGTTGAGATTATCAGAGAAAATTTTTTATCTATTACTGAATGCCAAACTAAAAGTGTAAATACAATGATTCCATACCAATTTTTCAGGGAAAAAAAGGCCAGGAGGAAGGTCTATTAAGTTTCGGCCAATTTTTCATCCATCTAACATACCACGATCATGCATGGTGTAAGTCAGGAAAGAGTAAGAAAAGTGAAAGATACAATTGATTAGTTTTGCTGGGTACTATAGAAGAAAACAATACAAGATGGAACAGCCTCTTCAAGCTGAGAGCCAGAGGCTGTAGTCCAAGACTGTAGTCAGAGGCCGTAGGGCCGAAGACATGTTACGGCAGGGAGGAAGAGGATGCTTTGGGAGTTCGTGGTAGAAGAGGCAGAAGCAATCCGTGGATTAAAGAAAGCATCCCAAAGTGACATGAAACTAATGACTAAATTCTGAGCAGTTTTCAGAGGCAACGCCTGTTTGGGCACTCCTGCCACACGTAAAGAGCCGCTCGTGGTTCGTGGGCTCTGAACAGGCCTGCTCAGTGAACATATCTGGTACTGTTTCTCTGGCCCTTTTAGCTTTATTGAGTAAAATTTAAAGAGACCATTGTTTTGGCCTAAGCTCCTGCCCTAGGCCCAAAGAACAGGCCAAACCTGAATGGCTTCACTTGTCCTAGGTGCTATGGCCCCAAACCGAACTAGGTCGGTTTTTCAAAAAAATCAAAAGATTCACAGCAACCAATTAGAAGAGGTCCAGTCAACCTGAGCCAGCATGGTGAGGCTCCTCTGCTTTAATCCTACAAGGAAAGAAACTTTGAAATGACCAGTCTGCTTTCATTCTTGCTTTCCGCTTTCTTTGGTCTTTTTCTGCCTGTGAAACCTATCTCCTCTGCTAGGCTCATTGAAGTACCCTTCTATTTATAGATGGGATGCTGCCCGACTCCTGTATCACTGGTAAAAGCCAATTAAATTATTACACTCGATTTGTTGGAATTTTGCTGTTTTGACAGCTTTTCAACACCAAGAGGTTCACGTCCCTACTTCCCCAACCAGTGTTCCCTCGGAACCACGGAAAAAGCAAGGGCCGCTGAAAGGATGCTTCTAAGTACGGCACAACCATGAAAAGGCACTTATTAACATTAGGATAGCAAAGCACTGCAGTGATAATAAATCTGGTATTGGAGAAGTTCAAAATAATCAGTAGATTAACACAGAACCAAGAGGTCATAGGGAGAAAAGGAACCTTATGATATACTTCACATCTGAAAATGAACATTAGTTTAGTTAGTGCAGGCATGTAAAAGCTTGGTAAAGGACCCTTCTTGCCACCTTTTTCACTGGGCGGGGAGGCTGATATTATCTAAATATGCTGAGGAGGTTCAAGTGTCTCCACAACTCACCGGAGAGTGAATGCTCCCCCCCTGCCCTAAGGCAATATAAATCAGCCAGCCCTGTTCAGTAGGATGGCAAACGTTTGCAGTTGTAAAGTGGTGTCCCACTGGCTATGGCACTTGTGGTATAAAGAATCCCTGTACTTGGTCATTAATAGAGAAATTCTACATTTAAAACTTCAGTTGTAACTGTAATTCTAGCACTCGGGGAGGCTGAGGCTGGTCCCTGAGGTCGGGACCAGCCTGACAAACATGGAGAAACCCTGTCTCTATTAAAAATACAAAATTAGCTGGGCATGGTGGCGCATGCCTGTAATCCCAGGTACTCGGGTGGCTGAGGCAGGAGAATCGCTTGAACCCAGGAGGCGGAGATTGCGGTGAGCCGAGAGCATGCCACTGCACTCCAGCCTGGGCAGCAGGAGCGAAACTCCGTCTCAAAAACAAACAAACAAAAATCTTCAGTTGTATACTGGCTCTTATCTATGGCAGATTTTCACCTATGTGATATTTACTATAGTGAATTCCAATGAACAGACCTATACTCAAGTATAAGTGAATATATCATTCAATTAAGTATAAATAAACCATCATCATGCTCATTCACACATATGATAATGCATTCAGTTTATTGCTAAGGTAATTCAGAATCTCCTTATTGTGAAGTGTGCATTTGTTATACCTGTTTGGGAATAACTAGTCTGTCATCTTTGACAGACAATAATTTTCGTTGTTTTGTTTTCACTAAAAAAAAGTGGTGAAAAGGGGCTCCATTTCTATGAAAGGTATCTAAAACATGGCAATTTGCTGGGTGTCATTAAAGTAACTCACAAGGAAAACAAATGCAAATTGCTATTTACTGCCGGAGTAAATCTCCGCAGAAGTGACCCTGAAAGGACCGATATATATTAAAGCCCTTCCCAGCCGGTCATTCCAGATTGTAACAATAAAGCATTAAGTGATAAAACCTAGAGGCAGCTTTTTTTTTTTTTTTTTTTTTGGCTCAAGTCCTTTATTATTAATTTTATAGACCTATTTAATTACTAAGCCAAAAAAAAAAAATCAAACTTGTGACTTGTCAATAGTGTTATACTATTCTGATTTTTAATTTTTGTGTGACCTTCAAGTCTCCAGTTTAGTAATGTTTCTGTACCTAAACACTTCAGATTTGACATGCTTTGTGGCCTTTATCAGTAGTTAGAATGTAAATCCAGTAAATAAAGTAAAAGCCAGGTCTTCAAAACCTGGGGGCGAGACTCTGCTTTAGAGGGCCTGTGACTCTCTTGGACTTTGTGAACAAAATCTCATCTGTGAATACGTATATTTTAGGGAGAAAGTCTTTAGGTTGTCATTTGGATTTTCACAGGGCTCCATGAACCTATAAGGTAGTCTCTTGGGAAGTCCGACTTTCATAAATGAAGTTTAACTCAAACCTAAAATGAAATTTAACTGAAAGACAAACACCATTGAAAGATGCTTTCTTTTGCATTAAAACAAAAACCCCAAACCAAAGATTATTTCTGAAATTAAGTTCTAGGTTCAAGAGCAACTCCATGATAGGGAATCAGCCACATGTAAGGTAAGCTAAGAGTCTGGACAATCTGTAATGTTTATTCCTAGGTTTCTTTAAAACCCTTTCAGATTTTGAATTCCTAACAGTAGGGTCAGCCAGGCTCTACATATAGACATCACCATAGACACGGCCCTCCTGCTGTAGTCCCCCAAGACTTGCCCAATTTTCCCTTCAGTTGCACCCATGCTGCCTTCTTTAGACCCATTTGAGCCCAGAGCCTCATTGTACCTCCTTTGAAATATAATTTCCTCCTACCTAGTCTCTGATCTATTATTCCCCCTACACTGTTGCCACATCAATTACCTAAAATAGATCTTATTTTATCCTGAAACAGAAACCTCTAATAAGTGACTCCCTTCTTTTACAGGGTAAAGTTAGCCGTATCCTAGGTATTCAAGGACCTTCCAGGAGCTAAGAACATTTCCCCTACACCTTCCTGAAGTACACTCGACCTATGTACTGGTTATGTTCATTTCTTACCCCCACTCTTATTTTGTCTTGAATTTTCCCTGGCCTTAAAGGCCTCTCACCTGCCTGTCCATATCTCTCAGGGTTGTTTCAAATCCTCCATGAAGACTCACAACCCCAGTCTAGGTTGGCCGCTTACTTCGTGGCCTGGGAATATGTTTCTGTGGCGGTCCTTCTGACACTCCATCAGGTGCATTTTTATCTGACTGTCCATCTGCGAACCATACCCCGAGAAGGCAGGGAGTGCTTCTGCACTGAGCATGTGCTAGGGGACAGGTCTGTGCTGGAGGGGCAAGCACTGTGAATGAAGAAGTGGTCCCTACTCTCAAGGAGTTCATATCTCTGTGGAGGTGACAAGCAACTCACTGTCTCAGGGGGCTGTGGTGACTGCCTGGAGAAGGGGTGTCTACATCACATCGAAGCAGCATCAGGGGACTTTCCCTGAGAAGGTGATGCCTCAACTGATGTCTCCCAGGTAAGTGGGGCGGAGGTGGATAAGGGCAGAGCAGAGAGAGGCATCTAGGTGGGGCATGTAAGGCTGCATAGGTCATTCAGGGAACCCTTTTTTTTTTGAGTCTTGCTCTACTGCCCAGGCTGGAGTGCAGTGGCGCGATCTCGGCTCACTGCAACCTCTGCCTCCTGGGAGCGATTCTCCTGCCTCAGCCTCCTGAGTAGCTGGGATTACAGGTGCTCACGACCATGCCTGGCTAATTTTTGTATTTTTAGTAGAGACTGGGTTTCACCATGTTGGTCAGGCTGGTCTCAAACTCCTGACTTTGCGATCTGCCCGCCTCAGCCTTCCAAACTGCTGGAATTACAGGCGTAAACCACCGTGCCCAGTAGGAGCCCTTGGTAACTGCATGCAACTGTGTGAAGCTTTCATGAAGGAACATGATAGGAGACTAGGGTGTGGACCATAAAAGCCCTTTTGCTGAGCTCCAGAATTTGAAGTGTATCCTGAAGGAAATCCCTTGGAGTCTAAATATGATCATTTATAACAGCAAATGATCTCTGTCCCCAAGGAGTTTGTCGCCTAGGGTAAATATATTCAGCTTCAAAGTGGAAGGACATGCTTTCTAAGTCCCTGCAATTGTAGTGATAGCAAATATTATGCCCTGCCTCTTGAAATGTGAGACTAGGTTTGAACAGTATATAAATGATCTCATGACCTAATTTCCCCTCATTTTGTTGTTTCCACTGTAAGCTACCCAGAAGTGTAGAATTTGATGGGCATCAGAAAGATTCCTACCTAAGAACATTTCTTTTTTCCAAGATGTAGTCTCGCTCTGTCACCTAGGCTGGAGTGCAGTGGCTCGATCTTGGCTCACTGCAACCTCCACCTCCCAGGTTCAAGTGATTCTCCTGCCTCAGCCTCCTGAGTAGCTGGGACTACAGGTGTGCGCCACCATGCCCAGCTAATTTTTATATTTTTAGTAGAGATGGGTTTTCACTATGTTGGCCAGGCTGGTCTTGAACTCATGATCTCATGATCTTCCCACCTTGGCCTCCCAAAGTGCAGGGATTACAGGCGTGAGCCACCGCGCCCAGCCTCTAAGAACATTTTTGAGAGCTACCTGCTCTGTTGTCTGGAATACCACCATAAGTACAACGTTGTGTCTCCTTCTCCAGGGCTATTAACTAAACAACAGAGGGTATTGTGTTATCAACAACTATTGGATTGATAACTGCCTGCGAACATTTGCCAAGGCATTCCCTTAAAGACAGCCTAGTGACTGTTAACTATACACTTTCTACCAGTCCTCTAAGTTCTGTGGGAGGCAAGTAGATCCCAGAGACAAAGCGCCTACTGCATGACCTGAATCTTGGTAGAAATAAATTATATCATCATGTTATCATATTATCATCTGTTTTTCTATCTTTACTTAAATCTTATGTGACTATTCTACTTGAAAAATATGTGTCCTCTGTTAGACCAGAGTTCAAAATACATCATTCAAGACCTGGTAACAGGAACACGTACAATTTCTGCAGGAGTTTAATTTCAGGGTTAATTCTGTCCACAATCTAAGGTAAACATTAACGTTTCCCTAGATTCAAGTCCGTTGTCCAAAAGCTGTAACAGAGCTTAACTGAACAGTTTCTTAAGATGGTAAGCTTCCATATGCTTTTAAATGACTCCTCTACACGTTTTCATCTGGAAGGCTGCTCATGCTTTTGGAAGGAAATAAGGCAATCTTAAATAACTACATTTGCTTTTCGGTGGTGCCAGATTTTTCTGAGAGACACCAGTGGAATTTATAAATTCACCGGTCATTGGGCAATAGAGTTGCTGTTTTGCTATTACAATGACTGCCGTTTGTGAGCATTGTTGGGAAGGTCTCCTGAAGCACACATTCGTTTCCCTTGCATAAGAGGTAGGAACAGAATCGCCAAACCATGGCTTCCAGTGCAGATGCAGCCTCTCCCTTGGGCCCAGCCACGTTAGGAACCACACATTAAGAGGATATTGTCTGTCCCTATCCTAAAAACGTGGTAGCGTCGCGCTCCTATTCGATTAAAAAGCTAATTATTGAAGTTTTAAAACGAACCGTCTCGGGAAAAGAAGTGTCGGTCGTCCCTGGGTGGGCTCGAACCACCAACCTTTCGGTTAACAGCCGAACGCGCTAACCGATTGCGCCACAGAGACCCAGTTACTCAGGCCGCGCTGCGGTGTGTACAGATTTCCGCGGCGTCGGCGGCGGCTCTCGCCACCCTGGGCGTCGCCACCCCCACGCACGGGCGGAGGAGCCGCAGGGCGCGCGAGGAGGCGGCGGAAGTGGCCAAGGTTCCCGAAGGGCCTACGGGGGCGGGGTGAGAGGGGAGAGGCCCAGCCCTGGCGCGCGGGAGGGGGACGCGCGGGAGGGGGCGGGCGGGGCCGCGTGACCCCGGTCTTCTCTGGGGACGAAGAGCGCCCCTCGTGGCGGCAATGGCCAGTGGTCTGCAGCCGGCCGGGACTTGGGGTAGGAAAGATCCTCCCGGCAATGGCTGCGCGCTGTGCCTGCTCTGCTGCAGGGACCGTGCCGGCCGGGCGCGCCACCGGCAGCCCGGGACCCAGCGGAGAACCTGCCAACGGGAGCAGGTCGCACGGACAGAATACGACACGCTTGGAGGGAAGAACCACGTGCGGTACAGGTTTAAAAGATGGAGAGTCACGTCCGCGTAGGCCCCAAACTTCAGGGGCCTAACCCTCTTTCTGGGTTGCTGCGATTGCCGCTTCTCCTTAGTTTTTTCTCTCATCCCCTCTCACCCCATAAAATGCCACGAACACAGATAGGCAGTGTATCAGTGTATACTGTATGTATATCTGTGCTTCGTACATAAAAAGAGGAAGATTTTTGCCACCTCCTAAGAACATGTCTGCATCCCTTTTGGGGGGGATATGGCCTCTGTTGAGAATGGATGGTTTAGGGGACATCAAAAAAGACGGAGTGGCAATTAAGATAGCCTTTCCGTTTGAAATGGTCATTGAAGGGAGAAACCTTCAATGACCTGACTTCCGCATTTTTAAAAACTTATTTTTATCTTATTATTATTTGATATGGAGTACACTGCCCTGCAGCCCAAGCTGTAGTGCAATGGCGTGATCTCGGCTGACTGCAACCTCCGCCTCCCAGGTTCAAGTGATTCTCCTGCCTCAGCCTCCCGAGTAGCTGGGACTACAGGCACCCGCCACCACGCCCAGCTAATTTTTGTATTTTTAGTAGAGACAGGGTTTCACCATGTTGGTCAGACTGGTCTCAAACTCCTGACCACATGATCCACCCACCTCGGCCTCCCAAAGTGTTGGGATTACCGGCGTGAGCCACCGTGCCTGGCCTGACTTCTGAATTTAAGCCGCTGAAATCTAGGAGGAGGGTAGGGGACTTTAGCATTGTCCTTCACTTTTAAGAGGATGAAACTGTCTCCTGGATAGCCCAATCACAGGAGGTCATTCGGGTGTCTCCCCTCTTCTTACCCTACAGAGTGAGTGAATTCGTTCTAGTTCTCCACGGTAAATCCAGTCCTGTGTGCCCCGATGTTCCTATTGCATTTGATCTGTGAGGGATTCTTCTTTTCTTCTCTTCCTTCTCCTCCTCTTCCTCCTCCTCTCTCCATCTCTCCCTCCCCCGATTCTTCTATTCTCACTATTTTAACCATTTTTTTTTTTAAGGCGCATAGTTTAGTGGCACTAAGTACGTTCACATCGTTTTTGTTTTTGTTTTGTTTTGCTTTGTTTTTTTTTGAAATGGAGTCTCGCTCTGTCTCCCAGGCTGGAGTGCAGTGGCGTGATCTGAGTTCACTGCAACCTCTGCCTCCCGGGTTCAAGCGATTCTCCTGCCTCAGCCGCCCTGAGTAGCTGGGACTACAGGCGCGTGCCACCACGCCCTGCTAATTTTTGTATTAGTAGAGATGGGATTTCGCCATTTGGCCAGGCTGGCCTCGAACTTCTGACCTCAGGTGATCTGCCCGCCTCGGCCTCCCAAAGGGCTGGGATTACAGGCCGTGAGCCACCGCGCCCTGCCCTAAGTACATTCACATTGTTATGCAACTATCATCGCCTTCCATTTCCAGAACCTTTTCATGTCCGGAACAGAAACTCCCTACCCATTAAACAGTAACTCACCATTCCTCTAGTTCCTCTAGTCGGAACAATCACCATTCTACTTTCTGTCCCTATGAAGTTGACTGCTCTTAGAGACCTCATGTAAACGCAGTGTTTGCCTGTGGCTGGCTTATTTCACTTACCATATGTCTTCAAGGTCCATCCATGTTGTAGCATGTGTCAAGATTTCCTTCCTTGTTAAGGCTAAATAAACTGCATTGTATGCAGGTAGAGCATTGTGCTTTTTCATTCATCCCTCCACGAACGTTTCGGTTGCTTCCACGGGCAGCTATGAACATGGTTGTACAAATAAGTGAGTCCCCACTTTCAGTTATTTGGGAATATACCCAGAGGTGGAATAGCTGGATCACTTGGTTTTCCATTGGCTGCACCATTTTACATTCCCTCAGACAACGTGCAAGGGTCCCTATTTCTCATCTTTTTGTTTTGTTTTGTTTTTATAATAGGCATCCTAATGTGTATGAAGAGTCATCTCACTGTGGTTTTGCTCTGCATTTCTCTAACGATTAGTGGTATTGGGCATCTTTTCTAAACGCCACTAATCTGGATTCTATGGCTTTCCTTTACTCACTCCCTCCCAGCAAGAGCCAGCTCTACTTCAGCAAGGAGAAAACTGTGACTGATGGGGGAAAGGGCCCAGGGAGCTTGCAGAGTGGGGCCTGTGCCATGCAAGGAGAGGAGACGAAGGTGGGATCTTTGAGTAGGACCATCTGGAGATCCTGCTTTCACAAGGTCCTTGCTTCTGTGCTGGGCAACTTTTGGAGCTAGTTATCTTTATCTTAGCTCTTAGGGATATTTAAGCATGTGGTGCTTGGAAGGGCCAATCCATGACGAAGGAATTGATGGCCTCTAACTTGGACAGATGATGCCGTCCAAATTGAGAGTTTTAGAAGTTAACTTAAAATTATGCTAATTTAATGGAATTTTGGGTGCATTTTCAGTTCTTCTTAAGAACTGCTGGAATTTCTTATGTAAGTGTTTAGGTGGTGATCTCTTTTTTGTGATTCCTTTTTTTTTTTTTTTGAGATGGAGTCTCACTCTGCCACTGGGGCTGGAGTGCAGTGGTGCTATCTCGGCTCACTGCCATCTCCGCCTCTCCAGTTCAAGCTATTGTGCCTCAGACTCCTGAGTAGCTGGAATTACAAACTCCCACGATTATGCCCAGCTGATTGTTTGTATTTCTATTAGAGACGGGTTTTCACCATGTTGATCAGGCTGGTCTCGAACTCCTGACCTTGTGATTCGCCCACCTCGGCCTCCCAAAGTGTGGCATGAGCCACTGCACTTGGCCTTGTGATATTTTTTTTAAAAAAACAACTGTAAGGCCGGTTGCCTCTCCGGGAGCTCGGACACGCCCATCCCTCCCGGCGCCTGGAAGCTATGTCACCACTCCCCGCTCAACATCAAGCCCTACACTCAGCATCTAGCTCCGCAATGTGGCTTCCCCAACGCCCACTTCCGCACTCCGCACTAGAATCTGCACTCAACACCAAACTCTGCACCCGGCACCTAGCCTGCCCTTGGAAAACCCCGCCGAAATTTGAAAAAGCCCCTCCAAACCCTGCCCAATAGCACTCTGCCCCGTCTAGGTCACACTCCCCCTGGGCGGCCCGCTCACCGGAAATCCCGCCTACCTACCAGTAGCAGTTTGCCCCATCCAGGTCCTGTTTCCCCAATATCCAATCAATTGCCCTATGCTTTGTTTCCCTAATATCCAATCAATCGGCTCTAACCCCTATAAAACCCCTTGCCCTGGAAAGTTAAGCGCGACTTCTGTGGCCCCCTTTCCCGAACCATAGAACCTCGCCCCGGGGGCGTAATAAATTGGCATTTAATTTTCCTAGGCTGGTCTCAGTTTCCTCATTTAAATTCGGCAATAACCCTTACAACAACAACAACAAAACATTTCAAATGTATAAGAAATAGACCTCGATTTTTCTGCAACTCCACAAAATTTCTATTTTGATTCCCTCTTCTTTTGCTACTCAGTCAATTCAAAATCCTGTTTGTGCCCTTCCCTGGAGTCGTTTCCAGTGCTGAGGCTTTGGTCCTCGAGTCGCATGTTCACACTCATGGCTGTAGAGGGAGTTTTGCTCCTAGTGAAGGTCTTGGTGGCTGTCCTATGCCTCGATTGAGAGAAAGGAATCTCATGTGAAGTTAGCTTTGTTGTATCAGATATTCCATAAAGCCATTTTTGGGACAGTCCCCTCTGTTTATCGGATCCCAAGCTTCTCTGTCCTCATCAAACCCACCTTTATGCCTTCATTTCTCCAGACTTCATGTCCAGACTGGAATGAGCAATTGGTTATAAGGTTTTAGAGGCATCTGTAGGACTAGATGAAAGGAAAAGAAGGAAATAACCTTTAAGCATGCTCTTGATTCCTTAAGTCCCATCTGAAAGTCTTAAGGATGTCTTTTCAGTCATACTTATTTGACAGCATTGTCTAATCTTCTCTATTAGCCCAAGCTCAGGGGTCTTTCTTCTTCCATATTCACGTGGGTGCAATGGTTTTCTGAAAGGAAGATGGCATTACTAGTCCAATAACATTTAGGTAATCACAGGTACTTATCAAACTACAAAACAGGCATTGCAGGAACTGGGTGGTTCTGTCTATAAAATTACACTCTTGTGTCCATGTTCCCACTAAAACGTAAGTTCTCTGAGGATGGAGGTTTTGGTCTCTTTGCTCCTGCTGTAACCCCAGTGCTGCACCAGGACCTGGCACATAGCAGGCATGCAGGGACTATGTGCTGAATCAATGAGCACATGAAAACCAGGACCATGAAGTAAACTGGACAAAATGAAATGTGATAGAAAAGCTAAATTCCTAATACATGAGCACTTATCAACTATTATTTACAAAGTCTTTTACAATTCAACTAAAGACAACATGAAATGAATAAAAATGGGACAGGAACAGAAAATTCCTCCAAAGAAAAAAAATATATACATGGTACAGCCGTGGTGGAAAGCAGTATGGAGGTCTCAAAAATATTAAAATAGCACCATGATATAATCCAGCAATCTCACCCCTGGGTATATATCTAAAGGAAATGAAATCAGTATGTCAAAGAGATGTCTGCATGCCCATGTTTATTGCAGCATCAGTTACAATAGCCAAGATATGGAATCAACCCATCAGCAAATGATAGAATAAAGGAAATGTGATACAAATACACAATGAAGTAGTATTCAGACTTAAAAAAGAAGAAAATCGTGTCATGTGCAACAACATGGATGAGCCTAGAGAACATACTAAATGAAATAAGCCAGGCATAGACAGACAGATTCTGCATACTCTCACTTATGTGTGGAATCTTAAAAAGTCAAATTAAAAAAAAAAAGTAAAGCAGAGAATGGAATGGTGGTTACCAGGGACTCTGGGAAGTAGTAGGGGTGGGGGTTGGAGGGGGAGAAGTTGGTCAAAAGGTGCAAAGTTTCAGGTAGATAGGTGTAAGTTCTGGAGAATCTATTGTACAGCATGGTGACTGTCATCAAAACTGTATTGTGTACTTAAAAATTGCTCACCAAAAATGTTCTCACCAAAGAAATGATGATTGGATATGTTAACAGTTTGATTTAATCATTTTGATGTGTGTGTGTGTGTGTGTACATCAAAACATCACATTATATACCATATACAATTAATATATACAATTTTTGTCAAAGAAAAAAATGCACCTGACCAATATAATCATAACATTTTAGTCTCACTAGTAATAAAAATCAAAATAAAATGAAATAAACTTTCTTTTGCCAAATGGCAAAGGAGAAAAACAGGTAATACTAAAACGCAGTCAGGGTGTAGTGAGAGGACCACTCTCACTCAGGACCGATGAGAATAAAATTGGAGAGCAATGAGGTAATATACATATTAAACGATGTGTATGCCTTCTTGTTTTAGAAATCCTATGTTAGAAATCCATCCTAAGAAAATAACCAGGGATATGATCAAAGTTTTAAATACAGCATCACAGTATTATCTATAATAGTTATAAGTAGGAAACAACCTGAATATCCGTCAACAGGCAAAAATGATCAATAAATTGTGGCCTATTTAAGCTGGGCTCGGTGGCTCACGCCTGTAATCCCAGCACTCTGGGAGGCTGAGGCAGGAGGATCCCTTGAGGCCGGGAGTTTGAAACCAGTCTGGGCAACAAAGCAAGATCCAGTCTCTACAAAATATTTTTAAAAATTAGGCGGGGCATGATGACTCGTGCTTGCAATCCCAAGGAGACCGAGGTGGGCGGATCACGTGAGGTCAGGAGTTCAAAACCAGCCTGGCCAACATCACGTAACTCCATCTCTACAAAAAATACAAAAATTAACCAGCGTAGGTGGTGCGTGCCTGTAGAGCTAGCGACTGGTGAGACTGAGGCAGGAGAATCACTTGAACCCAGGAGATGGAGGTTGCAGTGAGCCGGTATCATGCCATTGCACTCCAGCCTGGGTGAGACCCTGTCTCAAAAAAAAAAAAAAAAAAAAAAAAAAGCTGGCTGTGGTGCTATATGCCTGTAGTCCCAGCTATTCCAGAGGCTGAAGTGGGAAGATCACTTGAGCCCAGGAATTTAAGGCTGCAGTGAGCTATGATTGTGTCCCTGAACTCCAGCCTGAGTGAGAGAGCAAGACCCTGTCTCTTAAAAAAAAGTGGTATATTTTAAAAATAGGATATATTACTTATATAGACATCAAAAACAATATATTCAAGGGATGTTTAAAAACATAGGATCATGATAAAATGTGAAGTTCAAAGGTAAGCTGGAGAATGGAGAACTGTGGGGAACTGTATAATCTGACAATTCGTAGTTGCAGACTCCTTTCTGTGTGCTGGTGCTGTTAGAACACTTTGTACACATCACCTCATTTAAGCTCAGCATCCCTAGGTGGCAGATACTATTATTATATCCCAATTTTGTCTCACATTGTATATTCGGTGTGAGCCCCAATATGGGATGTGTGTGTGTGCACATGTGCAGTATTTGGAAAGTTCTCTCAAATATTATTAGTGGTTATCTCTGGGTGGTGATTTTTATTCCCTTTCCAGTATGCTCTCAAGCGTTTGCTGCAAGCAGTCCTTTGCTGGGGCCAGGGCTGAGAGGCAGCAGCAGTTTCCCTAAATTACAGATAGAGGGTGGTAGGTGGTTATGCTTGGCCAGATCTCTGTCTAGGAGTAGAGGAGCGCCTGTGTGTAGGTAGGGACACTGGGGGCTTTGCTAAACACAGTGGGGCTGCCACATTGGTCTCTTCTCAACTCTTTCACTGGCCTGAGAAAAGGGTGTCTATGGACCCTGCACACTCCTGCGGGGGAATTTTACATGGTATGAATCTTCAGTGATGAAGGTGCTTTCATTTAAAAAAAAACTGGAGTACCTGAGATTAGAGGTAACTTCTATCCTTTTAAAACAAAACAAAATCTCTTTGCACTGATTTTTTTTCTTTTTATGAGTTGTTTTCATTTGGGTAGGATAACTCAACCTGCAGGAGAATATTAAGACTTTTTTTTAATTTAAAAAAATATACTTTCGACCAGCCTCGGTGGCTCACACCTGTAATCCCAGCACTTTGGGAGGCTGAGGCAGGCAGACCACCTGAGGTCAGGAGTTCGAGACCAGCCTGACCAACATAGAGAAACTCCGTCTCTACTAAAAATACAAAGTTAGCCGGGCGTGGTGGCACATACCTGTAATCCCAGGTACTCGGGAAGTTGAGGCAGGAGAATAGCTTGAACCCAGGAGGCGGAGGTTGTGATAAGCCGAGATTATGCCATTGTACTCCAGCCTGGGCACGAGAGCGAAACTCCATCTCAAAAACAAAACAACTTGCACATTGTTTTATTTTTGATACACATACACACACACACACACACACACACACACACACACACATTTTCAAATACTTAATATGTTTTGTGTTAAATGACAGCCAGCAGATACTGATTGAATTGGGCTAGATGCTTCAGGGATCTTCTCCCTTCCATTTAAGACTGTCCAAGAGGCCATTCCTGCCTGCAGGTCACTGTATTATTATTCTTTTTTTTTTTCTTTTGTTTTTTTTTTTTGAGACGGAGTCTTGCTCTGTCGCCAGGCTGGAGTGCAGTGGCGTGATCTCGGCTCACTGCAACCTCCGCCTCCTGGGTTCAAGCAATTCTCCTGCCTCAGCCTCCTGAGTAGCTGGGATTACAGGCACGCGCCACCACGCCCAGCTAATTTTTGTATTTTTAGTAGAGACAGGGTTTCACCATGATGGCCAGGATGGTCTTGATCTCCTGACCTTGTGATCCACCTGCCTCGGCCTCCCAAAGGATTTATTTATTTTTGACAGAGTCTTGCTCTGTTGCCCAGGCTGGAGTGCAGTGGCACAATCTCAGCTCACTGCAACCCTCACCTCCTGGGCTTAAGTTATTCTCTTGCCTCAGCTTCCTGAGTGGCTGGAATTATAGGTGCAGGCCACTACACTCAGTTAATTTTTGTATATTTAGTGGAGAGAGGGTTTTGCCATGTTGACCGGGCTAGTCTCGAACTCCCGGCCTTCAAATGATCCTCCACCTCGGCTTCCCAAAATGCTGGGATTACAGGCCTGAGCCACCCCACCTGGCCTACTTTATTAATCCACTTGGGGAAACAGGATATACACAAAAACGTTTCAAGGCAGTAAGTGCCACTGTGTAGCACCAATGGTAAATGTTTTACAAATTTAAGTCAGGAGCCATCATGGAACAGTCAGTGCAGAGGCATGGAATAAGCAGGTCTTGGGCTGACACTGGAAAGGATCCTTGTTTTTTTCCTTTTTTCTTTTTTTAAAGTCAGGGTCTTGGTCTTTTATGCAGACTGGAGTACAGTGGTGCCATCATAGCTCACTGCAGCTTCAAACTCCTGGTCTCAAGCGATCCTCCTGCCTCAGCATCCCAGTTAGTGGGGACCACAAGTGAGAGGATCCTTGCATGATGTCAAGGAGAAGGAACAGCGGTGTGGATGTGTGGGCACAGGTGCAGGAGTGCAGCAAAAGCAGAGGATTACAAAGGGTGGAGGCTGATGTAAAGAAACCCAATCGGTGACACAGCATGGAGACTCTTGAATACCAGGCTGGAAACTGCATTAGGAACAGTATTGCTCATAATTGCAGAAAATTTTACATGGCCTAGATACTCATCAAAGGATGATGTATAAATAACTATGGCATATTTATACAATGTACCGACAGGATGCACTGAACATTTTGAACAACAGAGAGACTTGATAATGGCAAGGTTTTGAGGAGGTTAATCAGGATGCAAGAAAAAAAAAGCAAACAACGAATAAAGCTGATTGATGACAAACACTATCAAAAGGCACCTAGGAGAAAACCTGCTGGTTACCTCCAGGGAGCTGGTGAGGGAGGCAGGGTGGGAGGATCTACCCCTGTGCGTTCTGAGTGCACCTCCAGTGCAGCCCTCGGAAAGCAGGGGGCTTCCAGGCTAGAACCGGATCTCGACATCCCTGTTAATTCCACCGATTCCACACCGAGTCCAATTTATGACTCACTTAATTTGCAATTTGGTTTTAAAAAGCAAATTTCAGGGATGCTAGCCTAGCACAGCTTATCTTAGACATTGTCCACTATGGTATACAGAATGCAGCCTGTTCCTTTGGTACCCGAATCAGGAAACCCCATCGGATCTGCTCCTTCCTGCGGGGAAGCGAGTGCCACAAAGGCTTACTATCTCACTCAGAGAGCTGGTCATTGGTCCAGCAGAACTTTAAAATGGAAAATGAGGAAGCCATGTGATTAACCACTGCCAGACTGTTTGGGTTACAAACAGTAGTTTCTTAGGCATTGCCTGGGACATGCGATAATTTCTGTTACACAATTTGTGGTAGTTAAAATGGTGCATGATGAAAGCTATCTGATTTGGATTCAGTATTAGGTGAGCCAACTCGTCTGCAATTTGGTTCTACCATTTTCATTTAACAAATGTAAAAAGGTTATTAATCACTTACAAAGTTATGCTGGGCAAATATGCAAAAGTCCAGATCACCTACCTCAGGCACTAATCCAGCCTCCTCTCTGGGCACCCTGTTGTTTTGGGCTGGGCAGTTTCCTCTGTAACCGTCTAGGGCTTAGGTCATTCTGCACACCTGGGCACTTTTCCTTGCTCCTAAATGGGACAATTACAAAGGGCCCTTCTGTTTCCAAACACTCTTTAAAGTAGCTGTTCTCAAAACGTGGTCCAGTGACCCCTGATTATCCCTGAGAACTTTGAGGGGATCTTCAAGGTTAAAACCAATATCATAAAAAACGATGAGTTCGTATCCTTTGTAGGGACATGGATGAATCTGGAAACCATCATTCTCAGCAAACTGACACAAGAACAGGAAATCAAACACCGCATGTTCTCACTCATAGGTGGGTGTTGAACAATGAGAACACATGGACACAGGGGAGGGGGAGCATCACACACTGAGGTCTGTTGTGGGGGGACTTCAGGAGGGATAGCAGGGTATAGGGAGGTTGGGGAGGGATAACATTGGGAGAAATGCCAGATATAGGTGACCGGGGGATGGAGGCAGCAAATCACATTGCCATGTATGTACCTATGCAACAATCCTGCATGATCTGCACATGTACCCCAGAAGCTAAAGTGCAATAATATATACATATACATATAAAACCAAAGTCATAATAATACTAAGATGTTGTCTGCCTTTTTAACTCTCACTTTCTCACACATGAACAGTGGCACTTTCCAGGTGACAGAGTGTGTGATAACGAACCTAACTGCATGCAGAAGCAAACAGGAGAACATAGTTTTTTCAATTAAACCAGACATCAAAGAGATTTGCAAAAATGTAAGAACAATGCTATCCTCCTCACCGTATTTTTTTTTTTGTTTTAGAAAATACTTATTTTTCCTAGAAATGTTTTTGAGGTTATCAGTAATAGGTTTATTATTATAATTTAAAAATGAAATATATGTAAATATTTTTTAAAATCCTCAGTTTTAATTTCTAATACAGTAACTATCGATAGGTATGCCCCACATGAATAAAAGCTCTTGGGAAACTCAGTACTTTTTAAGAGTTGCAAAGAGTTCCTGAGACCAAAAATATGAGAGCCACTGCCCTCGAAGGACAGCCCCAGCCCGGGTCAGGAACAGCTGGGACAGAACCTACCTGCTCCTAGTGGATTGCAGTATGGTAGGCTTTAAACTTCAAGGTTTCAACCCTTGGCAAGAGTCCAGGAGGGGCCATGGTTTGCCCTGAGCATTGCTCTCTGGTAACAGGAGCAAGTTTCTTAGGCTGGTGGGCCAAGCTAGCTTGAAGCCGACCATGGACATCTTAGTGGGTTGCTTGTTCTAGTGTGGGTTTGCATTTTATGGGAGACATAATCTGCTATATGGCTCTTTTCATTTAGGGAAATCACAAGTTCTCAGAATGTTTGTCTCTCTTGGTTGGAGCCTCTATAATTAAATTATAAAACTGAGACAATGGTTAAGTAATACAAGATTTGATGGAAACCACAGAGGATTGAGGGTTTAATTTGAGTGAGGCGAAGGGGAATGAGAGGAGTAGTTCTGGAGAAAAGAAAAAGATTGGATGAGGCTGGGCACAGTGGCTCACGCCTGTAATCCCAGTACTTTGGGAGGCCAAGATGGGTGGATCACTTGAGTCCAGGAGTTCGAGACCAGCCTGGCTAACATGGTGAAACCCCGTCTCTACTAAAAATACAGGTTGGGCCACAGAGTGAGACTCTATCAATGGAGTCTTGCTCTGTCACCCAGGCTGGAGTGCAGTGGTGAGATCTCAGCTCACTGTAATCTCTGCCTCTTGGGTTCAAGCGATTCTCTTCCTCAGCCTTCTGAGTAGCTGGGATTACAGGCATGTGCCACCATGCCTGGCTAATTTTTGTATTTTTAGTAGATATGGGGTTTCACCATATTGGTCAGGCTGGTCTCGAACTTCTGACCTTGTGATCCACCTGCCTCGGCCTCCCAAAGTGCTGATATTACAGGCGTGAGCCACCGCACCTGGCCAAGACTCTGTCTTTAAAAAAAAAGAAAGAGAGAGAGAGAAAGATTGGTTGAAACAACAGAGTGGGGAGGACGTGTGAGCTTGATAGCTTGGTGGAGGTAGGGCTTTATTAGGGCCTTAGAGGGGTCCAATAAAGGTTCTCAATCATGGTAGTGACCTAGAGAAAGTAGCATTTTAACATCTTTCATTTCGTAATAGACAGTCACAGTGTACAAGGCCCTTTCCATACATTCCTTATGACATCCATACTACAGCCCAGAGGCAAGTTGTGTGCTCTCTCCTCTCACAAATAAAAAATCCTCAGCCTCCAGAGGCCGGCGACCTGCTCAGGGTGATATAAAACTCAGGGATGAGAGAGTCGAGACTCCCAGCCCAGTACTTATCCCTCGCGGGCATGCTGCCTCTCAGGGTGCAATATAAAACTTTGTATAAGAAATCAAGTTGCAGAAGTCAGTGGGATTCCCCAAAGGATCACGTCGTAGATGGTGTATGCTGTGGGGCAGAGCAAGGGCTGCTGTTTCTTGGGCAAAACAATCAGGCCCCCCCCCCCCCCCCAAAAAAAGAATGCCAATGATGTGACTTTAACTATAATTACAGAATATAGGGCTCACCTCCCACTATTGTTACAGTCCAATATTCTCTCAGATAATGTTTGGGGCACTAGCTTACAGGCAACATTGCCCAGCGGTTAAGGTTGTAGCTTTGCAGGCAGACTGACCATATTAAAATTCCATCACAGCACGTGCGAAGCCTGTGCACTTGGGCACGCTTCTTTACTTCACTGCTTTAGTTTTCTCCTCTGTAAAACACGGATGATACTATAAATACGCCCAAGTCCTAGAGTTGTCATAGGAATTAGAAAAGATAGGCAGATACAACCCTCAGAAGAGAGTGTGGCATCCAGTTGGCACCACTAAGTGTTTGCTCTTAGTGTACGGTGACTCCAGGTGCTTCTGTCTCGGGTTGTGTCTGACCAGGTGGCCCTGTCTCTTAGTAATTTACCCATCCTGTTGAGTCTTAATAAGCACTTCTTTGATGCCTACGGTGAGACTGACTTTCCAGACCTCGTTACTGGAGACACGATCATCCTATTTGCTTTTTTCCATTTGTTTTTAATACAGTAGTACACGTGTAGAGCAGGTTACAATGGAACAGAATGGCCTCCCAGCTCTCTTGAAATCCCCAACTCAGAGGCAACCATTTTTGTTTTTTTCTAACAGTTTCTTTCTACAGACTTTTGTGTTATCTTCCTAACTCTAGACTAAATATTCTTACCTCTGTTTATTCACTTAGAAACTTTAGATGTTACCTTTCAACTCCTCAGTATGAAACTTTAGTTTATAGTACAGCAGGCTATCACCCTCTTTCCAGGACTTACTACTTATACTGGTGGTAAGTGGAATTTTAAAATTCATCAGCGTTCTTTTGTGATTCTCTGCATGTTCCAGTTTTATAGCAACCCCTACTTGTTGCATGAGTGCAAGAGAACTGGGGGGCTCATAACTCAGCCTGCGGGACTTTCACTTAGAGCCTGGCCCACAGGGTGATGTCACTCACCTCACTGTGCCTGGCTCGGGAGTTCAGTCCCTCAGTTGCCTGGTTGTATAGTTTGGATGTTTGTCCCCTCCAAATCTCATGTTGAAATGTGATCTCCAATGTGGGAGGTGGGGCCTGCTGGGAGGTGTTTGGGTCATTGGCTTGGTGCCATCCCCATGGTAACAAGTGAGTTCTCACTCTGGCAGTTTCACACAAGAGCTGGTGTTTAAAGGAGCCTGGCACCTCCCACTTTCTCTTGCTCCTCCTCTTCCCTTCCTTTGTGACTAAAAGCTTCCTGAGGCCTCACCAGAAGCCGTGCAGATGCCAGTGCCATGCTTGGACCTCCTGTAGAACTGTGAGCCAAATAAACTCTTTCCTATAAATTACCCAGTTTCAGCTATTCCTTTACAGCAATGCAAAACAGACTCACACATCTGGCAAGCCCCAGTTGTCTGCTTCTAGGTAAGACAGGAGGAGTGGGGGAGCTGGTGAGGGTTTCCACTGCATTGTCTCTTTCAGGCAAGCTGTCTCCACTGAGTAGGCTTCACATTCAGAGCTCTGGGTAGGGTGGGCAGGAAAAGGGTTGGAGGCTGACCAAAGAAGGCTGAATCCTTCAGCGCCAACCTGTGAACCAGAGTCTTAGCTCTCTTTGAATATTCTGTTCAGTATCTTTGGGTTTTGTTTTATTTTGTCTAGGGGCAGATGCTGACTGCCTGTTCTCTGGACAGGATGGGGGGAGATGGTGCTAGCAGCATTGCTGTTCATATGCAGACATTCATGCAATCACTCTCTTTTCAGCACGCTTCTTACCGCTACCCCAGGTTCAGTTGCTGACTCTGAGCCCGGAAACCTTTTAGGGTTCTGTTAGGTAGATTGGCTTCCACCGTTTTTGCAACAACCACAGAAAATTCTAGACTGTTTTCTCTTTGGGCTTCACCAGTCACCTTGGTTCAGTCTGTCCTGCATCTTCTAAATATTTATAGATCTCTCTCTTTTGTTGGGGTGGCCGAAAATGCTAGTTGACCATCCAATATTCAAATTGTCGTGCCTCCTTAATAACAGAACAGAATACCATTGGATGTGGTGGGTAAAGCACCCCAACTTTCCTTGCAGAGAGGGGCGGCCAATGAGATGGAAATGAAAGTCATTGGAAAAGAGTGCCAAGATATTTCTTTAAGCAAGACAGCCTGAAGCAAGCTGACTAATGAAGCCCAAAGCTAGCAGTTGTTTCTGTTTATCTTTGCCTGTTTCTTCTTCCTGTGGGGGACAAAGGGCAGTGATGTCTGGAGCTGCAGCAGCCATTTTAACACAACACCGGAAAAGCCAAGAGACTCAGAGACCTCAGCTCCAGCATTTTTGTATTTTTCCAAATATTTGCTCCCCTGCAGGAGGATGAGATGTTCCTGCTTGTTGCCTTGTGACTGTGGGAGGACTGTACTTCCCTGCCTTGTTGTCTAGTTTCACCATGTGCCCTGCTTTGGCCCATAAACCGTGAGTGGGAGAAGTTTGGTGAACCATTGCATGTCTCCACCAGCTTTTTCACTCTCTACCCTTTGGCATTAGAAAGGCATGTCCAGGATGGAGCTGTTCCTTCAGCCTAGACTGGGTTATGAGAAGCCAGCTGGGGGAATCCAGTAACATATAAAGCGAGTTAGAAATAAAACCTTGTCATTGTAAGCTACAGATATTTTGAGTTTGGTTACTACAGTATTATCTAGTGGAGGTTGACTTATACAGTATGTAATAGGATAAATACATATGTGTAACAGAATATTAAGTATTCCTATTTCAAAACTGAGGGGGAAAAGGTTAAAAGTGCTCACACATTCTAAAAAGAGATTAGCTAAAACTGCTTCATTAACCACACTTTGGGGAAACCAGTTCTGAGAGTCTTCTCCATTACTCTGACAGGTTGGACCCTCTGGGGGAGGAGGAAGTTATGAGTGCAAGAGGTGTGCTGGGAAGGGATGGTTGTAAAAGAATCCTGCGGTAGCACCAGGCACATGTGTGTCCTGGGAGAGCAGGACTCTTACTCTCTACCACCGTCTCTCCTAAGTCTCCTTCTGATACGGGAGCGGGGCAGGGAAGTGTTGGGAAGGGAAGGGCGTGGTCCCGGGCTAAGGCTCCACCCCCGGGGCCTGTGCCCTCGGACCTAGGTGGGGACAAGCACTCTTGCCTTCCTGCCTAAATGTTGCATTTCCCAAGACCGCCCTGGCCCACCACGCCCACATCTGCCTATTAATCTCCCCCACCTTTCCCAAACCCTAGCAGGCAGACACACATCGGTGGAAGAAAGACAGGAGCAGCTGGACGCTGAGAGGACATAGAGGGGAGCACACCCGCAAACCATCCACCAGCGGAACGAAGCGGAGTGTGGCCGGGGCAAGTCTGGGCCGCTGACTCCAAGGGAAAACCATCTCCCTTCTGGCCCCCCTCTCTGCCAGAGCTACTTCCACTCAAGAAAACCTTGCACTCATTCTCCAAGCCCACGTGTGATCCGATTCTTCCGGTACACCAAGGCAAGAGCCCGGGATACAGGAAGCTCTCTGTCCTTGCGACAAGGCAGAGGGTCTAATTGAGCTGGTTAACACAAGCCGCCTATGGACGGCAAGACTGAAAGAGCACACGGTAGCACACGCACACTGGGGCTTCAGGAGCTGTAAACATCCATCCCTAGATGTCGTGGGGTTGGAGCCCCACAGCCTGCCCCTGTGCTCCCCTAGAGGTTTGAGCAGCGGGGCCCTGGAGGAGCGAGCCACACCCCCATCGCCCGCCCTGCAGGGGGACTAGGGGAACTTTTCCCCTTTCGCTTCCACTAGGCTCGAGCTGGCACGGAAACACCCTGTTCCTTCTCACTGAGGGAGGAGAGGGGAAAAGCGGTAGAACTAACAGGCTAACAATGCTCCTCCGAAAATATATCCTGTTTTTGGATCCCTAGAGATAGGTGATCATGGCAGCCGCGGAGTGCATTCGGGTCTCCTTTCAAGAAAGAACTTGCTGCTCAGCTTTGAGGAATGCAGTTGGCCAACAGCCTCCCACTGCTCTGCCTTCAGCCTCTACCACGGCATGTGAGCTGAGGTCCTGTTCTTCCTGGGAGGTCCCCAGCAGAGGGATCACGTGGAAGCTCCGCAAGCTCCACAGATGTTCCGGGAGAGAAATAGGCAGCATCTGCATGACATATCCTGCCGTAACAGAGGGCATTTGCTAGCAGAGACGACAAACAGCAAGAGCCAAGTAAACAAACACACAAGCACAAAGCACTTTCTCCCGTTTCCCCTCATTGATCCTGTCCGGGTAGAAGTTGGAGAGGAAGTAGAATAGGATGAGGCGAGGTGGGGCTGCGGGGGCGTAGACTTCTTCCTTCCCCCTGCAGGTCCTGTGCCCCGGCAAGGCTTGAACTAGGGGAATGGGAAAAGCTGTGAAGTGAATGAGAATTAGGAGTTTTTATTTAGACTGGACTTGAATTTTTTATTTTTTTGAGATGGAGTCTCGCTCTGTCACCCAGGCTGGAGTCCAGTAGCAATATCTCAGCTCACTGCAGTCTCTACCTCCCAGGTTCAAGCAATTCTCCTGCCTCAGTCTCGCGAGTAGCCAGGATTACAGGTACCCGCCACCACGCTCAGCTATCTTTTTTTTTTTTTTTTTTTTTTGTATTTTTAGTAGAGACAGGGTGTCACCATGTTGGCCAGCCTGGTCTCGAACTCCTGACCTCAAGTGAGTGATCTGTCTGCCTCAGCCTCCCAAAGTGCTAGGATTACAGGTGTGAGCCACCACGCCTGGCCTGGAGTTGAATTTTTAATTCCTAAAAATGAACTAGGAGTTAATATTTTAAAATGACCAAAAAACTATGGGATATGCTGATGTTTTGCCTTGGGGATAAGGAAAAGGTATCTGGTTGAGTGGAGCTGAAAACAGAGTAGGGAGAGAAAAACTCATTCCTGGCTCACCCTTTTGAGTCCTGCTATCTCAATAATCTGGTGCTATATGTCTCTCTCCACACACACACACACACACATACACACACACACACACACACAGGAGGAATCCTGGAAGACTCCACATCAAGGTGGTGATGAAGGTGATCAGTGGGTGATAGGATTACAGATGTGTCTTTATTTATTTATTTATATTATTTTTTTTTTTAGAGACAGGGTCTCTTTCTGTCATCCAGGCTGGAGTGCAATGATGTGATCATGGCTCACTGCGGTCTTGCACTCCAGGGCTTAGACGATCTTCCTGCCTCAGTGTCCTGAGTAGCTGGAACTACATGCATGTGCTAGTATGCCCAGCTAATTTATTTTATTTTTTACTTTTTGTTGAGATGGAGTCTCTCTTTATTGCCTAGGCTGGTCTTGAACTCCTGGTTTCAAGCAATTCTCCTACCTCAGCCTCTCAAAGTACTGGGATTACAAGTGTGAGCCACTGCATTGGCCCCATTTTATATTTTTTACAATTTCAATAGCTTTAGGGGTACAAGTGGTTTTGGTTACCTAGATGAATTGTATAGTGATGAAGTCTGGGCTTTTAGTGTACCCATCACCCAAATAGTGTACATTGTACCCAATGAGTAATTTTTCATTCCTCACCCCCCACACTGTCCCCACTTCTGAGTCTCCTGATGTCCATTATACTACCCTGCCTTTGCGTACTTATAGCTTATCTCCCACTTAGAAGTGAGAACGTGATAGTTAGTTTTCCCTTCCTGAATTACTTCATTTAGGTCAATGGCCTCCAGTTCCATCTGAGTTGCTGCAAGTAACAGGATTTCATTCTTTGGCTGAGTAGTATTCCACGACGCCACCCCCCCTCCCCCCAACTGCCACACACACACACACACACACACATACACACACACACAAAACACACAGTTTCTTTATCCCCTCATCAGTTGATGGGCACTTAGGTTGGTTCCATACCTTTACAATTGTGAATTGTGCTCCAATAAACGTATATGTGCAAGTATCTTTTCTTCTCTCCTTTATTCTGTTCTTCCCTATGCATCCACAGGTACTGAGGAAGAGTCTTTTTTATGTAATTATTTCTTTTTCCTTGGGAAGATACCTAGTAGTTGGATAGTTGGATCCAATGGTAGATCTAGCTTTAGTTCTTTGAGAAATCTCTATATTATCTCCATATTGTTTTCCATGGGGATTGTACTAATTTACATTCCCACCAACAATATATGTGTTCCCTTTTCACTGCATCAGCACCAATAATGGTTGTTTTTTGACTTTTTAATAAAGGCCATTCTGGCTGGGGTAAGGTGGTATCTCATTGTGGTTTTAACTTTTATTTCCCTGATAATTAGAGATGTTGAGCATTTAAAAAATGTTTGTTGGCCATTTGTATATCATCTTTCAAAAATATCTGTTCAAGTTGTTTGCCCACTTTTTTTTTTTGGAGACGTAGTCCCGCTCTGTTGCCCAGGCTAGAGTGCAGTGGCATGATCTCTACTCACTGCAACCTCTGCCTCCCAAATTCAAGCAATTCTCCTGCCTCAGCCTCCTGGGTAACTGGGAGTACAGGCACATGCCACCACTCCTGCCTAATTTTTTTGTATTTTTAGGAGAGACGGGGGCTCCACTGTGTTAGCCAGGATGGTCTTGATCTCCTGACCTTGTGATCCACCCACCTTGACCTCCCAAAGTGCTGGGATTACAGGCATGAGCCACTGCCCCAGCCTGTTTGCCTACTTTTTAATAAGATTGTTTTTTTTCTTGCTGACTTGTTTGAGTTTCCTGCAGTCCTTTGTCATAGGTATAGTTTGAAAATACTTTCTCCCATTCTGTAGGTTGTCCCTTTACTGTCAATTATTTCTTTTGCTATACAGAAGCTTTTTAAATTAGTTAGGTCCCATTTACTTATTTCTGTTATTTTGTTGAATTTGTTTTTGGGGTGTTAGTCATAAATTCTTTACCTAGGGCAAAGTCCAGAATTTTTCCAAGATTTTCTTCTAGAATTTTTATGGTTTTAGGTCTCAGATTTATGTCTTTAATCCATCTTGAGTTAATTTTTATATATAGTGATGGAAAACCAATTTCATTCTTTTATACTACATGTGCTATCCAATTTTCCCAGCACTATCTATTGAATAGGGTGTCCTTTCTCCAGTGTATGTTTTTGTCTGTTTGGTTGAAGATCAGTTGGTTGTAGGTATTTGATTTTATTTCTGGGTTCTCTGTTCTATTCTACTTTTATAACTGTTCCATGCTGTTTTGATTACAGTAGCCTCATAGTATAATTTGAAGTTGGGTAGTGTGATGCCTCCAGATTTGCTCTTTTTTGCTTGACTATTTGGACTCTTTTTTGGTCTCATATGAATTTTAGGATTGGTTTTTCTAATTCAGTGAAAAATGACATTGGTATTTTGATAAGAGTTCCACTGAATCTGTAGATTGCTTTGGGTAGTATAGTCATTTTTTCAATATTGATTCTTCTCATCCATGATCATGGTATGTTTTTCCATTTGCTTGTGTCATCTATGATTTCTTTCATGAGTGTTTTGTAATTCGCCTTGTACAGATTGTTTACCTCCTTGGTTAAGTATATTCCTATGTATTTTATTTTTATTTTTTCAGCTATTGTAAATGCGATTGAGTTCTTAATTTGATTCTCAGTTTGGCCATCATTGGTGTATAGCAGTGCTAGTGATTTGTGTACATCGATTTTGTTAGCTGACTCTACCAAATTCTCTTATCAAAACTAGGAGTTTTTTTGAGGATTCCTTAGAATTTTCTGGGTATAAGATCATATCGTTGGTAGAGGTAGTTTGAGTTTCTCTCTTCCAGTTTGGATGCCCTTTATTTCTTTCTCTTGCTTGATTGTTCTGACTAGGGCTTCCAGTACTATGTTGAATAGAAATGGCGAAGAGTGGGCATCCTTGTCTTGTCCACACGTATAATTTTGTTATCAGAAAAGTAAACATAAAAGGGAGTTTTAATTTAAAACCTTGGGCCCAGGTCTTCCTTCCTCCCAAGACCATTCTCTTCCTGATAGCTGGGGCTTCCCTCCACAAGCCCACTCTGCAAGATAAGGGGATATGGTCCACACGCCAGCTGCTGGTCTGGTCCATGGGACCCTCCATGGGCAATGTCTGAGCCTCTGCAATTGAGTTTTCCTCCACACACTCCTGGCAAGGAAGGGATGGCCAGCGTGGCTTGGACATGGGTTGCTGATAATTGGTGATGTCTCATGACTGCTTCTGCCTGGAGGGTTTGCTGTAAGTCTCTGACAGGAGGAACATGGGCCTGCACAAGAACAGAACTTATCTGACACTGAAGAGGACACATCAAGAACAGATGATCAAAGTCTAGCTTAGGGAGAAATCTACTTTAGAGCAGAATGAGGAAGGATGATGCAGCTGAGCTTAGACACAGCAAAAGGATATTCACAGAAAAGGGAGGCCGTGGGGGGCACAGGCAAGGAAACGGGCTGGGAGAGCATTAGTGGGGGCAGTCAGGGGCAGTGGTCAGGATGCTGGGATACCAGAGTGAATAAGCACATGAGGATTAAACACCATGAGGATCGTTAAACTTCCTGTCATATGTCTCCAGGTGGTGCTCCAAATATCCTAAACCAGATGACAGCACCCCTCCACCCTATGCTGTATAGGCACATCTGCTCTCCTATAATCATTCCCACATAGCAATTTATCATTTTTATAGATTTTTCTTCATTTAATACACATATAAGTGTGTCTTTTATTTTTAAAAATTTGCATTCCTTTAATTGCTTTGGAGGGTGTGCATTTTTCTCTCTGTTGATTTACACTGCCAATAAACATGTAATCCTACTGTAAGCATGTTTTACTTCTGTAATCAACCAAAATAAAAAATTTAAAAAGGAATCACTGACTATGAATTAGACATGTAGATAGGCACCAGGGTTGCAGACATGGCCCACATTCTTGGCTAACTTGCACTGTGCAGTAACTTACACTGTGATTGGTGGCATTGGATGGGTACATTAAAAAGATTAAAGTAATCTAAGACAGCATTTATTAAATGTTGAGTAAGCGCTACAGAACCCAAGTGCTGAGGGAGTTTCATGCAGGGAGAGATCAAGAGTAACATAGAGGAGAAGAATAGATCAATTTAGCACATTCATTTAAAAATTCACCCTTTGCATAGGGGGATGTGTCTTTCCTTGCGGGGGAGTGGAGTTCTGACTGGCAGTTTGTTCTCAGGGAGCTTGAAGAAGAGATCTTGGAGAGGAGGGGCAGAGAGAACAAATGAAGAAACTGTCAAAATGGAAGGGGTTAGGCCGGCTGAGCATACCTGAGTTAGCTTAGGTAGAGCCTACACTTTTACAAGTGGTTTGAATAGGCGTGTTTGGTCTGGGTTCTTTAGGAGGTGCTGTAGGAGAATGAAGGCAGGGGAGGAAGCTTCCAGCACCAAAATCCAAAGGGAGATGTATTGTACATGCATAGTAGTGTTTTACTGTCTTTCCATTTGGAGCATATCTTAAAAACCCCTTTTAGAACAATGGTTCTAAAAGGGGAAACATCCTTTGCAACAGAATCATTCATTCTCTCGTTCATCAACCAACGATTGTGTACGAAGTGTCAGACCTGATCTCCATCCTGCCTGGAATGACACTTGCTTCTCTTTTTTTTTTTTTTTTTTTGAGACGTAGTTTCACTCTTGTTGCCCAGTCTGGAGTGCAATGGCGCGATCTCAGCTCACTGCAACCTCTGCCTCCCAGGTTCAAGCGATTCTCCTGCCTCAGCCTCCCAAATAGTTGGAATTACAGGTACCTGCCACTACACTTGGCTAATTTTTGTGTTTTTTGTTTTTTTGTTTTTTAAGTAGAGACAGGGTTTCACCATGTTGGTCAGGCTGGTCTCGAACTCCCAACCTCAGGTGATCTGCCCGCCTTGGCCTCCCAAAGTGCTGGGATTATAGGGATAAGCCACCGCACCCAGCAACACTTGCTTCTCTCTTGAGACAAGCATGATGATAAACCGTGACCAAAAAAGGGCAGTTTTATAAACACAAGTCTGCCAGGCTTTCAGCAATTCTAAATTTCCTTTTGCAAGTCAGGCTGGGGTTAATGGCTCTTTCGTGCAGCGGCGGAGATGACAGGGCTCTCCCACAGTGCTGAGCAGGCAGTTTGAAAGCCCTACTTCCTGTCTCTACATGGGCGAGTGTCCACTGGAAGCCACTGAGAGGAAGGAGGGAAACCTCAGAAACTGGCCCCAAAGTTACAGCAGCACCGGCGATCCTGCCCAGCTGCTTCACCCTAGAAAGAAAGCCCAGGCAGAGGAGAGAAAGGTGAAGTGCTGAAAAAGAATAAAAGAAGGGGAACATGAAAAAGAACAAGAGCAGGAGGCAGGGAAGGGGAGAGAGGGAGAGCGCAGGAAAGAGCCAGTGTCAAGGAGGAGAAAAGACGGCTGGTGGAAAGGAGCTTCCAGGAATTGGGACACAGTCCTGTCTTGTTGCAAGAGAAGGAAACCCTGAAGGAGAACAGGAAGGAAAAAGAAAACAACAGGTCTGTCCGAGCGGGCAGCGTCCACTTTCTCATTCTACAGATGAGAAACGGAGGCACAGAGAGAAGTGACTTGCCCAAGTGGGCAGATTCTTGAAAGGACCATCTGTACCCTCTCCCCTAACCATTCTTACCTCCTCTTTCCTCGTGAGTCAGTCCTGAAGTTCCACACAGATGGGCCTCGGCAAGCATCAAACACCCTGGGGGCCTGGGTATGGTTTGCTTTTAAATATCAGGTCAGGGAAAGGAAGGTCTTTAAGTTGTCAGCTCTAAGCTTGGTAATCCCCCCTCAGAGCTATGGCTGCAGTATCTGGGGTAGCAGTTCATCTCTGGGCAAATACCCTGGAGAATGCAACGCTGGTTGTCTGAGCTGGGGGACAGAGTGACAGCATATTTGCATGCAGAGCCAGGGGCTCCTGCAGCTGTACAGGTAGGTGTTGAAATTCTCTACCAAGCCATCCTCTTTGCCCCCAGCACCATGAAGATAGTCCTCATTGAAGATATGCAAGTCTGTTCTCCAGACTTTCTAACATTCTCATGTGAGCCTTAGTAGATTCAGCTCAGTTACTGCCTCCTCCAGGAAGTCCTCCTTGTCTGCCCACCATGCCTGGTCACCCATAGTTTTAACTCTGTATCTATCTTCTTTTGTTTTTTTTTCAGATGGAGTATCACACTGTCACCAGGCTGGAGTGCAGTGGCACCATCTTGGCTCACTGCAACCTCCAACTCCCTGGTTCAAGCCATTCTCCTGCCTCAGCCTCCCAAGTAGCTGAGATTACAGGCATGCGCCACCATGCCCAGCTAATTTTTATATTTTTAGTAGAGACAGGGTTTGACCATGTTGGCCAGGATGGTCTCGACCTCCTGACCTGGTGATCCGCCAACCCTGGCCTCCCGAAGTGCTGGGATTACAGGCATGAGCCACTGCGCCGGGCCACTCTGTATCTTTGTAATATGCCTTAGTCCACTCTTTCAGGAGTCAGCTTCCTTCTCCTAGACTAGGAGTTGCCTGAGGCCAGGAGGACCAGTCTTGTTCATATCTGTACCCTGCAAACCTGTCAATGCCCAAACCTGTTCAACGCCCTGGAGTATGGAACCAGCCGAAGGTAGAGAGAGGAGAGATTGGTGCCAGAAGTGGAAGGTTATTCTAAGAATGGGTGTGGCAGAAAACACAATTATAGCTCAGGGAGTGGAGTGTCCAGGAGTGGGAGGAGAGGAACTGGGAGAAAGAGCAGAGAGTGAGAGTGAGAGCAAGCATGAAGAAGGGGGGAAGAGCTGGGGGATCCACCAAAGTGTGTGCTCCCTTTTCAGCCCTGCCAGGATGTGCAGGGCGGCTGCTGTGGACAAGTCAAGGCTCAGCCTCAAACACGTCTTGTTCCTCCACTTCTGTCTCTCATTTGAAAGCTAGGTCATTTAAAAAGTACTTTTGTTTTCTTTCCACCGATTGATTTCTGACATTTGCCAAAAAGAGGCCAAAACCCTGGCATACCGCCCTACAAAGATTAAAATAAATATTATCCATTGAAACTGTTATTTTTTCCTTAACAGTTATGTGTAGAATTAAAAAGTCTCACGATCGCTCTGGCTCTAACATCATTTTTGGCTCTTTCGAGATAAAATTTGCAATCTGATGCAAAAATAGCTGTGACGCATATGTGTCTATATGTGTGTGGTAAGGAGGCTTTTTATCATCACATCTTCTTTTGCCCTGCCTTTCTTCGTTTCTGCCTTTCTCCCTTTCTGTCCTTTTCATCTGTGGGCTTTTGGCGACCACAGCATGGATCTGGTGCCTAGGAGTTTCTTTTGTAGGATCAGACCACTGGCTTCTATTGGTCCTGTGATAGGACCCTGGGCTAGCTTATTGGGAAAATGTTGCTGTAACCCCTGCCTAGACGTGCCCGTGACAAGAGCTGCCATCTCCTCTTCCCTTGGCTTCATCCCCACCTAGAAACCTGAATGGACATTTTCCTTGACATTTCATAAAGTGTCAGTGACTCCTCATTTAGCAAAACGTATCCCAGGGAAGTTTAAAAGTAAAAAAAGGCCATCACCTCTTCTTCTCAGGGACCTACAGAAAGTACGTGGCGTCTCAGCAGCCTGACACCAACCAGACCGGTAATCTGGCCTGATCAGCTCTGCCATCCCACCCAGGAACAGAAGAAAAACTCACTGCAACCCCCTATGATTCCATCTTCAACCTGACCAACCAGCACTCCCCACTTCCCGAGCCTCTATTAGCAAAATTATCTGTAAAACTAGATCCCCGAATGCTCCGGAAACTCATTTGAAAAATAATAAAACTCTGGTCTTCTGCACAGCTGACTGCGTGAATTACTCCTTTTCCATTGCAATTCTCTTGTCTTGATAATTCGGTTCTGTCTAGGCAGCGGGCAAGGTGAACCCATTGGGCGGTTACAAACTCATCCTCTGTGGAAGAGTAGGAGGTCATGGAGAAACTGGTTTCAAATTAGAACATTCTATTGTATGGTCAACTTGTCCTAGTGTCTGTGCAATGAAGGGCCTCTGCATGGTGGAGTGATTACAAGAGTCAGCTTGCCTTGGTTTCCATCCCAGCCCAGTCACTGATTATCTGTGTTCTTGAGCAAGCTCCTTAATCAATTGAGGCCTTACCCTTCCGTTTATAAAATGAAGAGGATAATAACCCTCACGATAACCTCATCATAAGGTTGTTGTAAAGATGGATTGGATAATACATATGTAGAGTGCTTATAACAGTGCCTGGCACATAAAAATGCTCAAAAATATTGTGTTATTAATAATAAACTGACATATATTTCTTGAGCGGGTAGTGGGTAAATGGGTGTTCTCTTTATTAAGCTTTAAACTGTGCATAGATCATATACACTCTTTTTATGCATATGATATATTGCACATGCATGACATACATGCATTAAAAATAAATGAGCATTTATGAGATTCAGTTTAGCAGTCACATGTCCCAGGATTGCAAGCCAGCAATGAAGTAAAATATTCCAACCCATTATTGGATCCACGTACCAAACAATGGAACTACCCACAAGTTCTGATTCTTGGTTAAAAAATATGATTATTATGGGAATACTACTGGTTCTCAAGAATTAATATCTGAGCATGTTTCTTTTTTTTCCTGTCTTCTTGGAGGATCAGCAGATTCTAGATTCAATGGAGTCACTAGGATTGAGCCACCAGTATTGCCAGTCTTGCAGGATGGCCACCTGGTGGTGGGCACTAGGGCAGTCTCAGATGAGGACTGATTGACTTTTGAGTGAACTCGCACTGCCAAAGTCCCTCCCTCACCTTGCAAAAGTCAAAGCACAGCTTTCAAAGCACCCCTTTCTTTCTTGGCTCTCAATTCTCTGCCTAGAAGAAGGAGGCGTTGGCAAGGATATTTGTTTAGTTCTGAGCGTCAGTCAATGGTCCCCAGATCTTGCGGAGACAAAAGACACAGCTTTGTTGCTCTGATGCAGTTGGTAGCACTTATTGCTTATTGCTGTCAGGGGCTTCTGCAGCAGCAGCAGTAGGGCCCTTCCCCCGCTGCGCCGCACTGAGGGGAGCATCCTCGGAGTCACGGTTGGAATCTGTTGTTATGCTAGTCCTCGCCCTTGTGCTAGCTGTTGCATTGCAGTGATGTGTGTACCTGTTTATCTTCTCCACTAGCCTCTAAGAAGCCAAGTTTCTTTTTTTTTTTTTTCAAGATGGATTCTTACTCTTGTTGCCCAGGCTGGAGTGCAGTGGTGCAATCTTGGCTCACCACAACCTCCGCCTCCTGGGTTCAAGTGATTCTCCTGTCTCAGCCTCCCGAGTAGCTGGGATTATAGGCATGTGCCACCACACTCGGCTGATTTTATATTTTTAATAGAGACGGGTTTCTCCATGTTGGTCAGGCTGGTCTTGAACTCCCGACCTCAGGTGATCTTCCCCCTCGGCCTCCCAAAGTGCTGGGATTACAGGTGTGAGCCACCATGCCTGGCCGAAGCCGGGTTTCTTAAAGGAAAAAAACCTGATCTTGTCTATCTTGGAGTCCCCCACAGTGACATTGCTCAGTCAGTGTTTGTTGAGTGTATGAATGAATAAACGGGAACCATCACGAAAAAGCCAAAAGGAAAGTAGAAAGACTGGATCATAAAATCTTCTAAGTAAAAATTTTTTTCCTCTTACACTCCATTTCAAAATAGATAAAATATTTTTAAAAATGCTATCAGGATATTCTAACACACGGAATTGACAGAATAGAGATTTTTAAATGTGGCGTCGTTTGGCCAGCCATTTGTGAGAGTTTATAAACGTTTCAGCAGGTTGAAAACACTATAAAAGCAAGGACTGTGTTCATACCCAACAGCTCGCACTTAGTTTGAAGGACAAATGAAACATTCTCTTCTCTTTCAAGAGTCAGTCCAACCAGTAACCCTGACAAGAAGGAAGGCACATTTAACTCAGTTTAATGAACTCTTACAGAGCATCTCCTTCTCCAAGTGCTTTGCCAAGGATGGGGTAAAAACGTGAATAAGTCTTGGGTTCTGTCCTTCAGGAGTTTTCGATCTTTGGAGGCAGACACATTTGCACCCAATTATTATCCAAGGCAGAGCGTGATAAGTATGATAGTAGCAGTAAAAGCGCTAAGTGAGCCAGGGGAGGAGGAGCTCATTAAAGCTTATAGGGCCTGGGAGGCCTTTGGCAGAGTGAACTCTCAGGGGACAGCTAGGCCTCTGGCTGCTGGAATTGGGAGGAGGACCACTTTAAGTGGCTACAACTCTGGGATGCGCAGGACGAGAAGGTGAGGGCCAAGATGGGAAATGGTGGCAGCCATCCTACACAATGGCGCCCACCCACCCTTGCTTCCTGGTATTCATGTTATTGTGTAGTGTCCCCAACATTCCAGGGCTGGTCTATGTGACCAATTGCATATGGTGGGAATGATGGTATGTGACTTCTAAGATGAGTTCATAGAAGATGTGGCCACTTCCCTTACTGTCTTTCTTTTTGGGGGGGGGGGTGCAGGGAGAATGGAATTTTGCCTTTGTTGCCCAGGCTGGAGTGCAATTGTGCCAGCTCTGCTCACTACAACCTCTGCCTCCCAGGTTCAAGTGATTCTCCTGCCTCAGCCTCCCAAGTAGCTGTGATTACAGGCATGCACCACCATGTCCGGCTAATTTTGTATTTTTAGTAGAGACAGGGTTTCTCACCATATTGGCCAGGCTGTTTCTGAATTCCTGACCTCAGATGATCTACCTGCCTCAGCCTCCCAAAGTGCTGGGATTGCAGGTATGAGCCGCCGTGCCTGGCCCTTACTGTCTTTTGGATCAGCTGCTCTAGGGGAAGCCAGCTGCCTTGTCATGAATACACAGGCAGCCTAGGAAGAGACCCACATGGGAGAGGAACTCAGGTTTCCTGCAGCAGCCACTGCCAGTGTGCTGTCCATGTGGACGAGCCATCTGGAGAGTGAATTTTCCAGCTAGGTCAATCCTTCATGTGACTGCAGCCCCAGCCAACCTCTGGACTGAAACCCATGAGACACCCTGAGCCAAAGAAGCCCAGCTAAGACCTTCCTGCATTTCTGACCCACAGAAACTGAGAAAAGAAATGTTTGATTGCTTTAAGCCACTAACGTCTGGGGTAATTTGTTTTGCAGAACCAGATAACTGATACAGAAAAGCAGGCTGGTGGAACGGGGTGAGAAACACTTTGATTTTTAGGGAGTTGCACTTTGTTTATGTGCAGTGGGGCACTATTTTTAGAAGACACAAAGTTAAAGATGATAATACTGGTGATGTGCATAGTATGGATTGGCAAGAGGAGTGAGTGAGGCGGGGGATAATTTAAGAGGCCTCTGCAGGAGTGTGGTAAGAGGCAATGAGGGAATTGAACTTGGTGGGAATGGGTGAGATCAATGAGGCAGTCAACATGGGCAGCGAGTGTGAAGGAGCTGTGAAGAATGAGTCTTTGGTTTTGAGCTTAGGAACATGAGAAAGCCAAGATCTCATTTATCCAAAGAGGAAACACAGAAGTGAGCCCCTGTTTGGGGACAGGGCCGAGTAGGAGGAAAAGAGTGGAGACATCTATCTCCCCAGGGAGACAGCCCAGTGGGCGGCAGGGCACTTGGCTCATTCATAGACTGGGCTGATTGAGAAACCTTTCCCTGGAGGGCAGAGCTGCTCCGTTTCACAGCCCGTCTCCCTCACTGCCAAGTGTTCCTCGAGTGACAGTCTCTGGCATCAATATTTTTAGCATGTGGCCTTTCAGAGACTAAAGAGCGGCATCCATCTCCTGAGACTCCTTCTCCAGTTGACAGCTGGTGACCCGTGGAGGAGGTAGTTTCAGGGGGTGTGAAGGGCGAGAGTCTGTTCCAAGGCCAATCCATTGGTGGGGGGGAGTCAGACCTGAGTTTGATAGAAAGCCGCCTTCCTCCCTTGTATCCAGCTGCGGAGACCTACCAACGTCAGTGCAGATCAGAAGCGAACACCCAGTTCATAAATCCCAAGTGGAAGGAAGCTTCTCATGGAATTGCCTTATATGACAGAACATAAGTCTGAAGGTAATACCTGGCCAGGTCATGTTGGAAAAGCACCTGGACATAAGCATCACTTTTATAGATCCTAGGATAGGCCTGAGCAAAAACTCTCTGGGATTCACAACATGCTTTGTTGCAGTCTGATAGAGGGAGTGAGATCCACTCCAAATGGAGTCTGATTTGGGACAAAGCAAGAGGGTGTGGAGGAGACTTGAGAAAGGGGGGACAGCTTCTCAGGTGGAGTCTGCAGTCCCTGGCCAGGCTGGGGCTGCAGAAGAGACATGATTATAGTTGCAGAGTGCTGAGAATTTGCTGCAAGAATTTTTAAGTTGCGTATTTTCATTTTTATGATAATGTAAACTGAGAGAAGCATATTTTCTGCCATCCCAATGAGCCCCTTTTCTAGGAGGACTATCTTGCCACCTTATCCATGAATGTGTTTATAAATTATTTAGATGCCGGCTGGTAGTTTTTAAAAAGTGATTGTGGTCTCACAAAAAAAGCCAAGATGGGTTTAGTACCTAACAAAGCATTTGTGTCAAGCGAAGGCCAGGTGACATCTTAGCGCCCTGTGTGAGAGACAGTGTCGCGGCAGTTCAAACAAGAATGCCGCTGAAGCTGCCTAGGACGGCCAAGGCCACTTTGGTGTTTGAGGGGAATTAGGGCTTAGCCAAAAAAACGGCACCTGCCTCTCAGAACTAATGTGGTTACCTGGAATTTTGGGGTTTTGAAGCTTTGCATTTAATTTGCAGCTTACGACCTGGCAGAAAAGGCAGGTGAAATGCATATTCTGGAATGAGTTAGCTGGAGGAGAGGGCTGGGAAGGGGCTGAGCTGCACACGCTCAGTTCTTCTCCCAGGCTTATTGACTGCGTGAGTCAAGTCTTCTTTCAAAGAGCTAGAGTGTGAGCGAGAGCAGGGAACAGAAGCGAGAGTCTCGGTTACATTTCTCGGTACATTTCTGTTGGAGAATGGAAGTTTCTCTGCTGAAGGAGACCTTGAGAGCCTAGGTTAGAAATCACCCCTTTATCATGTGTTTTCTCCCAGAAACAGCATGGCCACTGTCGCTGCTAAGCTGGAATATGATGAGCACAATTTCTCTTACTTTCTAAACCCACGCTTTTCTTTTTTTTTTCTAAAGAGATGTAATGACTTTCTTATTGTAAATTGACAATTTATAATTGTATAAATTTATGGGTTACAAAGTAATGTCATAAATTGTAGATACAATGTGGAATAATTAAATCAAGCTAGTTAACATATCCAATACCTCAAGTATATTTCTGTGATGAGACCACCAATTTTAAAATGTATAATACTCTATTATTAAGTATATGCACTAAACTGTACAACAGAACTCAAAAAAAGTATAAAACATATTCTTCCTGTCTGAGATTTTGTACCCTTTGACCATCATTAATTTTTCTTTCTTTCTTTCTTTTTTTTTTTTTTTTTGAGACATTCTTACTCTGTCACCCAGGCTGGAATGCAGTGGCAAGATCCCGGCTCACTGCACTCTCCACCTCCTGGATTCAAGTGATTCTCCCATCTCAGCCTCCCCAGTAGCTGGGATCACAGGCACGTGACACCACACCCAACCAATTATTTTTTGCATTTTTAGTAGAGATGGGGGTTTTGCCATGTTGTCCAGGCTGGTCTTGAACTCCTGACCTCAGGTGATCCATCTGCCTCGGCCTCCCAAAGTGCTGGGATTACAGGCATGAGCCACAGTGCCTGGCCTAAAATTTTTACGAGACAAAATATCCATTTCAAAACAGCATCAAAAAGTGACCAGGCCAGGCACAGTGGCCCACACCGCCAATCCAGCACTTTGGGAGGCCAAAGTGTATTTTTCTGTACTAAAAATACAAGTTACTAAAAATACAAAAGTTAGCTGGGCATGGTGGCGGATGCCTATAATCCCAGCTACTTGGTGGGCCGAGGTAGGAGAATGGCTTGAACTCTGAACGTAGAGGTTGCAGGGAGCCAAGATCATGCCACTGCACTCCAGCCTGGGTGACAGAGTGAAACTCCATCGTGAGGAAAAAAGAAAGTATTTGTCTCTACTAAAAATACCCCACCCCAAAAAAAAATTGGCTGGTCATGGTGGCAAGCGCCCGCAATGCCAGCTATCCAGGAGGCTGAGGTAGCGATTCTGAGGAGAATCGCTTGAACCTGGGAAGCAGGGGTCGCAGTGAGCCAAGATTGCACCACTGCACTCCAGCCCAGGCAACAAGAGTGAAACTTCATCTCAAAAAAAAAAAAAAAAAAAGAGTGAGCATATTTAACCATCCTCAGCTCACAATAGAGCAAACAGGTCAACAGAATAATAATTAATGCTATTGCATGTATAATGGACTGACAAGAGAAAGTTCATCGAAGAAAAGCAGAGAGGAACTGTGTCTTGTAAGAATTAGAATCGAGGGGCTCCATAATCATCTGGCATCCGTTCAATGTTGTACCTATGGTTAGAAATGTACATGATAGGAACTCCAGGAATCTTACGAATTCTTCTTTTAAGGTCCCGGTCAACTGTGGCCACAATGTAACACTTATGCTGAGTTACTCTCTGTACTAAGCAGTCATCTGCATAGGTTCCTTTGTGTGTACATGGTAATCGTTCAAATCTTGGATCCTTGGCGATCCTTAGAGCCACTCAATACTTCTGCCCCAATTTCTCAATTTCAGCCATTACACAATCAGTTATACAAGGGACACACTTGGCATACAGACAGTCCATCATTGACTGCACTAAGTCCAGTTTGGCTTTTATAGAAAAGTTGATAAAGTTGGTATCAACAAGGATGTGGTAAGGTGGGCCCAGCTGTGTATTATATTGGAAAAATAAGCAGGAAGGATGTTGAGGAACTTCTCTTCCTTTAACGCGCTGGGATCCTTCTTTTCTTTCTTTTTAGGTTTTAATCTATCCTTTTCTTTAAGCCTCTGATCTCTGAGACTAAGCATTCGCTTCATGGTCGCATACTTCCTTGTTTTCTTTTGCTGCCCCATGGTCACGCCACACTTCTGTCAAACCCACACTTTTCTAGGAGATCTGTAGCTCCACCAAAAAAACGGAGGAGAAGAGGAGCAGCACTATTTTGTGGAATACAGTCATCACCATTAGCACCACCAGCACCACCACCGTCATCAAAAGCATTCACCTGGTGTCTGCCTTACAAGCTGCTGTAGGTATTTTTTTGTTTGTTTGTTTTTGAGACAGGGTTTCGTTCTTGTTGCCCGGGTTGGAGTGCAGTGGCGCGATCTCGGCTCACTGCAACCTCTGTCTCCCGGGTTCAAGTGTTCTCTGCCTCAACCTCCTGAGTAGCTGGGATTACAGGTGTGCGCCACCACGCCCGGTTAATTTTTTCTAGTTTTAGTAGAGACGGGGTTTCACCATGTTGGTCTGGCTAGTCTCGAACTCCTGACCTCGTGATCTGCCCGCCTTGGCCTTCCGAATTGCTGGGATTACAGGCATGAGCCACTGACCCGGCCGTGTGGTAGGCGTTGTAACAGTGTTTGTTTCCTTTCCCCCTTGGGATCTGCAGAAAAGCTGGAGAATGTTTTGGTATCAACACACAAGGTTTCCTTGCTAATAATATGATGGCCCCATGAGTCTCTGATGGCTGGTGTAGTTCAGGTGGACAACTGCAGGATTTTGTTCTTGGAGACTCAGTTCCGGCTGGGCATGGGGTATAAAAGGTTTGGGAGAACATCGGGAGCCAGATGACAAGACTGTCTGACGGGTAGAATAATGGGGTCATCCAGAAGATCACCAGGATGGTTATTAAATAGTACAAAGGAGGAATTTACTGGTAGTATCAGTTTGCAAACAGAAGAGAAGGTCTCCAGTGTGGATCGAAAGTGCTCTCTCTTTGAAGGGAGAAAGGACAGGTTGGGTTTGATGCCTCACAGGGCTGGTACCATACATATTCAGCAGGTTTCGGGGGAAGCTATACATATTTATGAGATGAGCCAATGCCGGCATAATAGATAAACGTATATGTAACATACTTTTGATATTCAGGTGGGGGCTGGGTTTCAGCACTAAAATTGGTGGAATTTGGCTCTTTATGTTAAAAGGTGAACTAGAGGACACAAAGACGGTTTGTGTGCACCCTCTATAAACTGGCTGAAACTGGCTTAAGCTCTGCAACTGCTTATCCAAAAGAATGTTTGTAAGGCCAGGCCTCTGTCCAATCAGAGTAATAGTGGTCCAGGTTGTAAATCAAAGTCTATAGCTCCTTTCGTTAGAGAGTTCAGCTGTGGGAATTTAGAAATTTGCCATGCCTGCCAGGCCCTGAACCTTTGACCTATAGGTAACTTTATTTCCTTACCCTTAGAGTCAGTCTTAGTTGATACAGGGCATCTATTTGGGTATCTCGGATCCTATGGTCAAGAGGAAAGATCTTCCACAAGAGGGTCATATGTGGCTGCAAAGACTGCTCTGAGCTAAATCCACTCAAAATGACTGCAGGACGTCACTACTAGAAAGTAGGGCAGGGATAGGGATTCCCTTCCCAAGCTGCCTGAAAATGCCTGATCGCTTACCCTCTCCCCCACCCCGCTCCCTGCCCTTCAGGCTCCCTTGGAACAGGCACATGCAGTCCCATCTCCACCCAACAGGGCTTGTCCTAGAGTCTAGTTTGTTCTGTAGTTTTCCCCGCCCACTTGTACCAGAAAATTTAATACAATCATGTGATTAATACAATTCATTCTACCATGCGTCTGAAGATTGAAGGACTTATAGATGGAGGGCTCACATTGTATTCCACACTACCAACCTTCTGACAATTCTTTATTTCACCTTTATCTTTTTTTTTTTTTTTTTTTTGAGACAGGGTCTCTCTCACCCAGGCTGGAGTGCAGCGGGGCAATCACAGCTCATTTGCAACCTCGCCTTCTGTGCTCAAGCAATCCTCCCACCCCCCACCTCCCAAGTAGCTGGGATCACAGGTGCACATCACCAAGCCTGGCTAATTTTTTGTAGTTTTGGTAGAGACAGGATTTCACCATGTTTGTTGCCCAGGCTGGTCTTGAACTCCTGAGCTCAAGCAATCTGCCCACCACAACCTCCCAAAGTGCTGGGATTACATACGTGAGCCACTTCGCCCAGTCCCTTTCACCTTTATCATGTTTGTCTTTAACTCTAGTGCTTCCTCCCAGAATCAGTTATGGATTAAATTTTGCTGTGTTAACAGAAACCTGACTGCAGAAGCTTAACCAAATAGGGTATTTTTTTTTAAGAGATATTGTTTACATCATGCAAATTGCACACATTTTAAGTGCATAGTTCAATGAGTTTTGACAAATGTAGAATAACGTAGCTACATAAAACTATTCCATCAAAAAAATATTATCACTGTAGGAAATTATGTCCTGTCCCTTTCTTGTCAATCCCAGCTCCTGCCTGCAGACAACCCTGGTTCTGATTTCTCTTTCTATATGTTAGTTTTACCTGTTTCTATAATAGAACATCATATAAATGGAATAATACAGAATGCAATATTGTATGAAGCTTCCTTTGGCTCAATGTAATGTTTATGAGATTCATCCGTGTTATTGAATGTATTGGTAGTGTTTTCCTTTGTATTTCCTAGTGTTCTATTGAATAAATATCCTGCAATTTGTTTATCCATTTATTTGTTGCTGAACATTTGGACTGTTGGCAATTTTTGCCTATTATGTGTAAAGCTGCTAAAACACATTCATGTACAAGTCTTTCACATGTTTTTCTTTTTCTGGGGTAAATAACTACAAGTAGAATTGTTGGATAATACATAGGTACCCATCTAATACTATAAGAAACTGCACAACAGTTTTTCAAAGTGGTTATCCTATTTCACTCTCTCAATGGCAACATGTGTGTTCCAGCTACTTCACATGCTCACAGGCATTTCCTGTTGCCAGTTGAAACATTTCAGCCATTCCAGTGGATGTGAAATCTCTCTGGTTGTAATAATTGTATTTCTCTGATGACTAATTATGTCGAGCCCCTTTTCAAACGCTTATCAGCCACTTCTGTACTGTCCTCTCTGACATGTCCATTCAACTCTTTGTGCTGATTCTTTAAAACATTGGGTTGTTTGTATTTTTCTTGGTTTGTCTTTTGGTTTTCATTTACAGGAGCGCATATCTTTGGAATACAAGCCCTTTGTCAGATAAATGTATTGTGAATAATTTTCTCCTAGTTGTGGTTTGCCTTTTCATGTTCTTAATGTCTTTTGATGAGCGGAAACGTTAACTTTCGAGTTAAGTTCAGTAGATCAACTTGGTTGTTGTTTTTTAATTTTTTTGACATGGGGTCTCAGTTGTTGTCCAGGCTGGGGTATACTGGTGCAATCATGGCTTACTATAACCTCTGCCTCCTGGGCTCAAGGGATCCTCCTGCCTCAGCCTCCTAAGTAACTGGGACCACAGGTGCACACCACTACGCTTGGCTAATTTTTTTGTATTTTTGGTATACCCAGGATTTTGCCATGTTGCTCAGGCTCGTCTGGAGCTCATGAGCTCAAGTGATTGATCCACCTTGGCCTACCAACGTGCTGGGATTACAGGCATGAGCCACTACGTCTGGCCGAGTAGATCAAGTTTTAATTTTACGACCAGCAGAGGTCTATTTCAAGGCTCTCTATTTTGTGCTGTCTCTCTATTTGTCTACCTTTATGCCAATTTTCTTCTCTTTTTGATTCAGATAGGGTTATACTAATTACTATTTTTTCAGGATAGATGGACCAGGACTGGCGAAGTTGTTCAAGGGAGTCATCAAGACCCTGGCTCCTTTCATCCTTCTATTCCATCTCCTCTGGCTTGTGGATTTTGTTTTCCAAGTGGCAAGATGGTGCCTCCACTTTGGTATCCTATTTTAGCTCCTTGCAGAAAGAAAGAAACAGGCTAATGGCCCTGATGAGTCAACCCCCTTTTAACAGGAGAAAACTTAAAAAACAAAAACAAAAACCATGAAACCCTTTCCAAGAGGCAACAACCAGAATTCCATTTATCTTCATTGACCAGAACAGACGACACAGTCACTGGTGGTGGCAATGGAGACTGGGGGAGATGAATATTTTTAAGGGGGCACATTCCAGAAGAACACAGTGCACTGATTGCATTAATGAACCCATTACTGTGCCAAGGGGTGGGGTTTTACCTATTAGCGTGGGCAAATTAGAACCCGCTCTTGGAGCTGCGGGTGAGCCAATCCCACCTAAACAGTGTGGATGCTACATGATGGATAAGTAGATTGATTCTATTCCATACCCCAACCTCTCTCCAAGATGTATTATTAAAGTAGAAGAGGGACGACAGAAGAAAACATCTAGAATGTATTTTGATTGTCTTTTACTTCTTCAGCTCACTTTAGATCGGTGCTTCTCAATCTGGCAAGAGCATGCAGGACGGTGTGAGTTGTATCAGGGAAAATGACACAACCCCCCATCCACAATGCCACCCCCACTCCTGGGGATCTTCTTTAGAGAGACTCACTATTATAGATAGAGTTGATACCATCTTAAGAGAGGCCATATATTATTTGTTTTCTGTCTTGAAAAACTTGTGTATTGTGCTACTGCCAAAGAGAATAGAACCCTGACTGAGGTGTCAATGTTTATGTAACTGATTTCATATACTTTCTGTAGTTCTGCCATTTCTGACAGTTACAAATTTCATGTGTGTGAAGCTGGGGAGTATGTCCTCTTCCCTCTGCTCTCAGACCACACATTAGTACATCAAGATGCTCTATTCTTTGTACGATTATGCAGCATGTGGCGATGTAGCCTCACAATGGAAGGCTTTTCTTGGGCCATTGGAAATGTAACATTTCCTTCGATTAGATGGTGCCATTAAGGATTCCATTATGGCTGTCACATCCTGTGACATCTCTAAACGTGCAGTATTAGAGACTAAGTGTAGCCCTGCAGGTAGAGTTGCCAGGTTTCACAAATAAAAATTACATGCTGGCCGGGGTGGTGGCTCACCCCTGTAATCCCAGCACTTTGGGAGGCCGAGGCGGGTGGATCACCTGAGATCAGGAGTTCGAAACCAGACTGGCCAACATGGTGAAACCCCGTCTCTACTAAAAATAAAAAAATTAGCCAGGCACGGTGGCAGGCACCTGTAATCCCCACTACACAGGAGGCTGAGGCAGGAGAATCAGTCACTTGAACCCGGGAGGCGGAGATTGCAGTGAGCTGAGATCGTGCCATCGCACTCCAGCCTGGGTGACAGAGTGAGACTCTGTTTCAAAAAAAAAAAAAAAAAATCTGAATTTGGGGCATGCTGATACTAAAAAATTATTTATTATTTGTCTGAGATTAAAATTTAAATTGGGGGCCCTGTATTTTACTGGGCAACCCATTTACAACATCAGCAACAGTCGCTTTTTCAGTCCACTGATTAAATGTGCAAAATTTGAATCTCTGAACAGTACCTATGTCCTTAATATCTTTTTTCTTTCTTTTTAAATTTATTATTACTATTATTATTATTTTTTTATGTCCTTAATATCTTAAAGTAATCAATGTCTTAGACACTCAAAGGAGGAGGAAGCATTATGACAGATGTTTGGGCCCCAGAGATGTCCATGAACATAGCATAGAGCTCAGAGCCTTTTCTGTTATTTCCTTCATGTCAGAGCAGCGGACTGCAGCAGGTTGACTGATGTAAAAGTCTTACCACGTTTCACAGCAGGCCTTTGCTCAAGTTTCCAGTAAGGATATTGTATCATTTCTTGCCTGCGGTACTTGTCAGTCCATTTACACTGCCTGCTGTTGAGTCGTTTGTGTTGTCTTGAGTAGCATATCATCCTTGTTTCTAGAAGACAGTGAGTTGAGTGACAGTAGCCAAGCAACAGCATAGCAGCCTCAACGAAAATGATTTTCCATTTTGGTGGAATGAAGTGAGACACAAGCATCTTCTACCCAGGGGGAGAATCAGTCTGAGCTGTGCCACCATATTGGCTGCTGTGTTAGTTTTCTAGAGTTGCCGTAACTAAGTCTCATAAGCTGGGAGGCTTTACACAGCAGACGTGTATTGTCTCACAGTTCTGGATGCCAGAAATCTGGAGTCAGGGTGTCAGCAGGGCTGTGTTCCTGCTGAAGGCTCCAGGAGAGAGGCTGCTCCATGGTTTTCTCTTAGCTTCTGGTGTTGCCAGCAATCCTCAGTGTTCCTTGGCCCTTGTCACATGGCATTTTCCCAGTGTGCCTGTCTCTGTGTTTCTTCTCATAAGAACATCAGTCATAATGGGTTACAGGTCCACACTACTCCATTATGACCTCATCTTAACTTAAATAATTATATCTGCAGTGTCCCTGTTTGCAAATAATGTCACATTTTGAGGTTCCAGGAGTTAGAGCATAGACATACTTTCTGGGAACAAAATTCAGGTGATAACAGTTTCAAAGACAGACTAGTCCTGGAGTTTGTAAGGTGAGCCAGGACCAAGGTGCCAGGATTATCATTTTGTAAAGTCCAGGAACAAAGTGTTCCTAACAGAAAGAACATGTTTTGGTTTTTGTTGTCGTTGTTGTTAGTTTGTTTTTGAGACAGAGTCTCACTTCATCACCCAGGCTGGAGTGCAGTGGTGCAATCTCGGCTCACTGCCACTGCCACCTCCCAGGTTCAAGCAATTCTCCTGCCTCAGCCTCCTAAGTAGCTGGGTTTACAGGTGTGTGCCACCATGCCTGACTAATTTTTGTACTTTTTTTTTTTTCATTAGAGACTGGGTTTCACCATGTTGCCCAGGCTGGTCTCGAACTCCTGGCCTCAAGTGATCCACCTGCCTCGGCCTCCCCAAGTGCTGGGACTACAGATACAAACCACCACGTCCAGCCAGAAGGGATATGTTTCCTTCAAGTCTCCTTAGACTGGTGCTTCTCTAGATAACAACAGAGGATGTCTGTTGCATTCTCATTGCTGGGGAGTCTGAACTGGAATAAAACACCCACTACCTCCATCAGGCTTGCACTAGAGCCCAGCTCTCACTGGATAGAAAGAAGCCAACCCACACAGACACAGGACTGTAGGCAGGGAGCGTCCAGGGGCATTTGGGTCCTGGCTGTGATGTACCTAACGCCAACTTCTCTCTGGCCATGCTGGTGTGCATGAGCTCATTAATCTTCCTTTTTTGCCTTCCATTTTCCCCAATCCTGACATAGCAAAGGCTGGGCAAAAGAAGCTCTGTGTCAGTTTGAGCAGAGCCTGAAATGCTGGATTTTCCAAGATACAGGAAGGAACATCCTCTGGGGCTGGGGGCTGGGTGAACTGATGGTAGAGGAGGGAAGGATTAATTTCACAAGGAGGGGAACAGGCCAGGACATCAGGCCCCGGGGACTTGGAAGAAGGGGTCGTGGGTAGGAGGTTAGGTCAAGTGGAGTGACACAAAGGTCAGGAAAGAGGAAGTGTCCATACTGTCCTTCGGCAGACTTGAGTCTACAGGACTTCCGCCCTGCATGGTACAAGGAAATGAGTAAGTGAGACAATGTTGTAACTTCTGGCCCTCTGATATTGCACTGCCCCAGTGTCACAGCTGGAAACTGTACCTGCCCCCATCCTTGTCTGGGGTGTGTTTGGTCTGGGGAAGGCTGGCTGGTGAGGCAAGAAGTACTCAGAAAAGGGACAGAAATTGCTTCCATCATCCGGGCATATAGAGGTGAAGAGGTCACAGCTCTGGCAAACATGGGGCTGAAAGGGCCTGGGCTCCAGCGAGGGGTAGCTCTTCATGGCCTGATTCCTGCACCCTGCCTCTCCCCCGTCGTACCTCCTCTCACCTCCCGTTCCAGAGCTCTCTGAAAAGGAGGACGCTGTCACATCTGGACAACCCTGCAAGAACTCTGTAGAGCTGAGTTCACTGTGAATCTGGCATTGTACAACTCAAGTCAACAGCCACAAAGTGCTCAAAGGTAACCGTAATGCTCCCTGGCATACACAGAAGCCTCCGAAAGCTTCTGAATTTGGGAAATCCTTAGGCACCTTGGGGGCACGTTGGGAGACATAAGCCATCAGTGCTGGTGTGTGTGTGTGTATGTGTGTATTGTGTGTGTGTGTGTGTGTATGTGTGTATATGTGTGTGTGTGTGTGTATGTATGTGTATGTGTGTATGTGTGTGTATGTATGTGTGTATGTGTGCATGTGTGTGTATGTGTGTGTATGTGTGCATGTGTGTATGTGTGTGTGTGTGTGTGCATGTGTGTGCGTGTGTGTATGTGTGTGTATGTGTGCATGTATGTGTGTGTATGTGTGTGTATATGTGTGCATGTGTGTGTATATGTATGTGTGTGTGTGTGTATGTGTGTGTGTATGTGTGTATGTGTGTGTGTATGTATGTGTATGTGTGCATGTGTGTGTATGTGTGTATGTGTGTGTGTATGTATGTGTGTGTATGTGTGCATGTGTGTGTATGTGTGTATGTGTGTTTGTATGTGTGTGTATGTGTGCGTGTGTGTGTGTGTGTGTGTGTGTGTGTGTGTGTGTGCATCTCCACCATGCCTCCAACAAATTTGACCTGGGCCATGTTCAGTGGTTTATAAGAACCGAGGCTTCCAGAAGCAGTGTTGGGAAGCTAGAGTGGCCCCAGCATCTACGTCAAGCTCTGCCTGTTTCTGAACCAAATTTCTTCCAGAATTTTGTTCCATAAATCTGAATTATGGGGTCAGACTCCTAGCAACCATTAAAGGAACTCTCTGCCTTGCATAAAGTCACTGTGATCTCTCTGAGAGAGTCCCCCTTGAGGTGACTCCCAGCCCTGGCTCTTTGGAGAACAGATGCTGAGTAAGCATTAGGGGATGTGATGGACGTGCTGACCTTCAAAGAAAAGGCCTGAGTGGAGTGCTCAGATTCACAGAAAGCTGAGAGCATCTCTCTGAGCCTTTGGAGGAATAAGCTGGGGTGATCCTTTCTACTCTCTCCTGAGAAAGGCACTTGGGCAGGGAAGAGCTGTATCTCCATCCTCACTGAGAGGATTTCCAAGTCCGAGGGTGAAGGACCAGGAGCAGGAGACCTGAGGTGTCGATGTGAGGCGTCATCCACCTGAGAGGGAACCAGAGGGATCCCATCATTGCTCATAGCAGATGCTCCATTTTTGGAGATACCATTCCTTCTTCCCTGCTTTCCCTGCCTTCCCCTAGCTCCTGCTCAGGAGAGGTGGCCACTGGCGAGAGAACTTGGTGGAGGTGGGAGGTGGGAGTTGGGGTGTGAGGGGTTCATGGGCCAGGACCCAGTGCCTTGTCTCTGGCCTGCTGATGGCTCTCTTGTATGCTTCAAAGGGGAGGAGAAGATCCTAGACGTGGGAACATTGGTAGGCCGTTCTGCAGGGGCATCCGCATCTTCTGAGAAGGCTACCAGTCTCCCCTAATCTTGCACCGTCACACCCTGGGCACTTGGTGAATGTCTTTACTTAGCTTACAGCCTCTGGTTCCTGTTAAGAAACTTAGGGCTTGCCACAGAGTTCATTTTCCTCTGTGGGCAACTCCATTCCGGCCACTTACCCTACTACTCACTGAAGCGTAGCACTTCCCCCTTTGAGTTGTGTCAAGGTTCTGAGATCCATCCCTTGGCTTGGGAGGGATCATCTCTGTGGCCAGGTCATTTCCTAATGGGTCCTGGGGCACCACAACACATAGGAGGCCTGTCCTCTCCCTGGGGTTTACTGCCTTGCTCCTTCTCCAGGTCACTATGTGACCTTGGACTGGTTGCTTGAGTGCCCTGGGCATTCAGAAAACAATTGCGTCTTCCTGGCTTTGGAGTCTGGCAGCCCAGCTTTAAGAACCAGGCTTTAACTTGCCACGTAACTATGGCCAAGTTCCGGGGCTCTCCAAACTTCACCTCGTCTGTAAAAAGGGCAATAGTAATAATACCTGTCTTACTGGGTTTTGTCCATGTTAGATGAGACATTGGTACAAAGCACTTGGTACCAGGCCTGGCACATTTACTGCACTTAATGTATGTTTATTTTCTTGTTATTATAATGAACAGCATGGCTGTGGGAGTACAGTTCTGCCACACTGTAGTGGCCAGAGTGAAGGTGGTGAGTGCCTCTGGGGCCCTGGGAGCCCAGGTTATCCACATGCCCATTGTTGCTTGCTTCGCAGCCTGGCTGCCTCTATGTCCACACCATGCAGAGGCAGCAGGTAGTTTGAACCTCAGAGGCCCACAGGTGGGATGGGGGAGGCAGGGACATCACTTATGGGGAGGGAAGTGGACCAGGCCATTCCCAGGCGATGGGAAGCGGCTCATTCCCCAGGAGATGTCCCCAGCTGCCTTTCCATGGCTGCTCTGAACCCCTGTGGAGACCACATTCATGTTGGGGGAGGTCTTTCCCGTGAGAATGTGCTCAGATGCCTAGGCATTTTGAAAAGCCCTCCATAGAGCTTCCTTTCATAAGCCATAGCATCCCCTTGGGCTTCTGTTTTTTTTTTTCAGGACCTTATTTTCAGGCAAGTGACCCTTTGACCTCTAAGGGTGGTCTCTTCCTAGCTACCGAATCCAGCATTCAAAGTGATAAAAAAATATAGTCATAGTAAAATATCAGCACTTAATGGCCTGAAAAGAATGTCACTGCAATGCTGAGTTTGGGCAGACATTTGCCTACTCCCGCCATTGAGCCCGGGCTCCAGAGCTGAGTTGCTGCAAGGGATCTAAGTAACCAGGGCTGTGGCAGAGTGGCGATGATAGCCACCGCATGCTAAGGAAGAGATCCCCAAGGGCAAGGAGAATCCCACACGGAGCTACTTGCTCCTTTGTCAGGCTTGTGTTTCTGTATTTCCCAACCTTCTTTTTTTTTCTTTTCTTTTTTCTTTTTTTTTTTGAGACAGGGTCTCGCCCTGTTGCCCAGGCTCGAGTGCAATGGCACGATCTTGGCTCACTGCGACCTCCATCTCCTGAGTTCAAGTGATTCTCCTGCCTCAGCCTCCTGAGTAGCTGGGATTACAGGCGCACGCCACCATGCCTGGCTAACTTTTTGTATCTTTAGTAGAGATGGGGTTTCACCATGTTGACCAGGCTGGTCTCGAACTCCAGACCTCGTGATCTGCCCGCCTCAGCTTCCCAAAGTGCTGGGATTACAGGTGTGAGCCATCATCGGGCCTCTCCCAGTCTTCTTAAACAACCTCTCAACCTGTATTGTTAGCTTGCATTTTTCAATCACGAGCACAGCTTTACCTGGCCCCACGCTTTGACTGACTATACCTGCCAACACCGCAGCAACAAGGAAAGGGACACCTGGCCTCATACCACTAGACGGTGTGTAGCCTGGGCGTGAGGACAGTTAAAACCTCCCTAGGGGATTTTAATATGTAACACAGTTTGGAAACCACTGATGTAAGTAAGACCTTGTTACTGAACGTGTGCTCCAAGGAGCAGCTGCATCAGCTTATCAGAAATGCAGATCAGGCTGCGCTTGGACCTGAAGATTCAGAATCTGCATTTTATCAGATCCCATGTTATTTGTATGAACAGTAGTGTTTGAGAAGTGTTGTTTTAAGAGACTAAGGGGGTCAATCTACTTCAATTTGCAGCTCTGTGTTCCTTATTCATTGTTTAAAATATCAGCCCCCCGCCCCCCGGCAATGTGCCATCCTCCCTTGTACAGTCAGTCAGTGATGGCCTGTCAACCTTTAGCCAACTGGAAGTGGGAGGGGACACAGTCCACAAAACCCTATCCTGACCTTCTGACACCAACTACAAGTTCAAGGGTTTCCCCAAATCACCCTGAGTTGTGATAATTCGCTGGGAGATCTCACAGAACTCACTGAAAGCTGTGATCTCTTATAGGGAGGGGAAGACAGATTAAAATCAGCCAAGGAAGAGCACACAGCACAGGGTCCAGGAAAGCGCTCGACACGGAGCTCCCACGGTCCTCTCTCGTGGAGTCATGGACAGCGCCACTTTCCTGGCACTGATATGTGACAACACACAGGGAGTGTTCCCTACCAGGGAAGCCTTGGTGTCCAGGGTCTTTGCTGTGGCTCTGTCACATGAGCACAGCTGACTGCCCACGCGGCTGATCTGTTCCCAGACCCTCCACTGCTACACATCACTCACAGTCCCTGCTCTAAATCACATACCATGCATGACCCAATGTCCCCAGGCAAATGAAGACACCTCTGGCAGGCAAGACATTCCAAAGCCTTAAAGATCACCCCCCAGAAGCCGATGGCAGAAGCCAGACCTCTTTTGGGCAGGGTTAAATTCTTTATTACTGTTTTCAAAAAAACTCCCAAATTGAGTTTTTTCCTTTCACTTACAGCAACATAGCAACAATCATCAATGCAGAAGACTTCTGTGAGCAAAAGTGTGGGGGGGAAACCCCAAGCAGTGGACACCAACTGGTGTCCTCCAATTGATTCTGACGCTGTCTACTGGGAGACAGTGTCAGATCCCTCAAGACTTGAACCCTCCTTCTGCCAGTCGGAAGGCTGGCCTCTGGAACTCGTAACCAATCCACTTCAAGTTGAGGTTCCCACCACCTCCCTCTTTGGGTTTGATTGATCTGCTAGAGTGGCTCACAGAACTCAGGGAAACACAGCTACCACTATTGCGAAGGATATTTTAAAGGATGAAAATAGACAGGCAGATGAAGAGATACATAGCACGAGGTCTGGAAAAGTCCCTAGCACAGGAGCTTCTGTCCCTGTGGAGCTGGGCTGTGTCACCCTCTCAGCACGAGTGAGTTCTCCTTCACTTGTCTGTCAGCCTCCACATGTTCAGCTCCCCAACCCAGTCCTCTTGGGTTTGTATGGAAGCTTCAAGATGCCTGCATTCTTCCCCAGGGTATAGGGCAAGACCTTCCCTGGGGAGGGTCCTAAGACCCACAATCAGAAAAGTGGGGGTGGGGGCAAGATTAGAGTCCTGCCTTGAGCGGCAGGTGAAAGGGGTGGGGGGGAGTAGGTCAGAGAGATTCTGTTTTTTGAGGCCTGCCTCTGAGGTCTAACACACTCAACATTATAACAAAAAACTGTAGCAATGGCTATGGGAGTTTTGAGCCAGGAACTGTGGATGAAAACCTATTACAGATATGCATATATATGTGTATCTATTATTATTATATATGCATATATATCAACTACACCCTGCCTTATTGCTCAGTTCTTCTCCCCATGTCTCTGACCCACCCTTGCCCGCTTCCTGCATCCTTTTCTCCGTTGCAAACCCATCCACTGTGCCTTTTGGAACGCTCACCCATGAACTGCAAACTCTCGTGTGGCTTCAGCCTCTTCTCTGAAAGTTCCTCTCACCCACTGCTTTCTCTGGAACCTGCCATCCCGGCCACCTTCTCAAATAAGGCCTTGTATTCTCTCCATTCCACAAAGCTCAGGGTCAAAACATGGGGCTTACACTGGAAGCTGAGGTCACATCAGGAGCTGGGATCAGGGTAGCCCTAGCTGCCCAGTGGAGCTTCCAGACCTCCTGTAAATCCCTGACCTTGGAGGTTATGACAGCCCTCTCCCGCTATGCTCATGGCTGACCACTGACCACCTGGACATTCCCTCCCCCAACTTCACGGAGAACGTGGGGAACATTTCTCAGTCTTCCCTTGATCCAAACTGCTGCCTTCATCTTGAGTGACAGCAGCAACTTTCGGATGTCTTGGCCTGCCTAGCTTTATTTTTGTGTTCTGCCATCAAGTTGCCACTTCTGTTGCCATAGTGCCTGCTTCCAGAGATCTCATTTTCCTGTCAGCGCAGTGCAGGCTGTGCTGAAATCCCACGAGCTCAGGCATCATACTGACCGGGTCTGAGTCCCGTCTCAGTTGTCAGCTAGTTGTGCAATGGTGGGAAAGGGACTTACACTTTCCAAGCCTCAATTCACTCATCTATGGCATGGTAACAGTAATGGAGGTTGATTTAAAGTTCTTCATAAGAATTAAGGGATAATAAATGTAAAGCGCTGTATCTGGCATACCTAGAAAACATTCCATAAAGGTTAGTAATTGTTCATATGATGATGACTCTCTAGGCTAGAATTTCAGCTTCATTGCATGCACATGGTGTACTCACATACTGTGACCTCTCTCTGTCTCAGTATCCTCATGTGAGGATGGGATAATTATACCTCTTCATAGGGATGTCATAAGATTAAATAATGTGTTTAAGGCTGCTTGCATTTAGCTGCATTCAGCCAATATTTCTGTATACTTCTCCTCATGTCTCTTTACTTTCTTGCTTATTATCTGCTCTAAGCATAGACTTCAGAGAACTAAGCTTGTTGCAATCCTTCATAAAATGACCAGGCTGTTTAGGGCATTTCCAAGAGTCAATACTGTTTAGCGACTATTCTCTGTTTAATCTATTTTGATTGCCCAGGGTCATCTTTTGCTATGTCGTAGGTCATTGGCTTCTTCCAGAGAAGTGAGACTATGGACATGCTCCAGGTGAGAGAGGCGACGGGTCGGGATGTGTTGCTGAGAAACTCATGTCAGTTCGAGTTCGTGAGTGTGATTCAAACACAGCCTGAGAACAGAATGACTGTGCTTCAAATGCTCTGTTGCCTTTTTTTTTCCCAGATGATAATTTTTTTTTTTTTTTAATTGAGATTGCACACCAGGCTGGCGTGCAGTGGTATGATCTCGGCTCACTGCAGCTTCCACCTCCTGGGTTCAAACAATTCTCCTGCCTCAGCCTCCTGAGTAGCTGGGACTACAGGTGCATGCCACCACACCCAGCTAATTTTTATATTTTTAGTAGAAATTGGATTTCACCATGTTGGCCAGAGTGGTCTTGATCTGTTGACCTTGTGATCCGCTCGCCTCGGCCTCCTGAGGTGCTGGGATTACAGGTGTGAGCCACCGCGTCTGGCTTCCAGAGGATAATTTTTAAATGTGCTTTTGCATTTGGAAAATGTGATTGGCATTTTTTTCTAATTTTCTAATACAATATGCTGTCGGATGCTATGGATTGCTTAAACCCTCTGGCCACCTAGAAGGATCTTTAAGTGATTCTCAACAAGCTTCATACACAATGTAAGTTGTATTATCTCTCAGGATGTGTGAGAACATCTGTTTTTCTTCTAATGCTGTAAACATATAAGGGTCTCTTGGGATATCTTTTAAATAGACTTAATACAACATTCAGGAATGATAACAAAATATAATCACAGTCATAAGAGAATGTGAGCATTTCATATTAAAAACATTAGAACTTTATGTTTAATGCAGTGTTAAAAGTTGACAATTAGACAAGTAGGAGTCGGAAAATTCAATTAAAATTATCACAGTAATGTGAATTTAGCCACATCCTGTGTTAGTTATGAAATCCATTTAACACCACAAACAACAGTATTTTTAGCCAGTTTATTCAAAAGGAAAACAGGAACTAAACCACTTTCATGCAATATATGCTCTGTTAATGTGGTCAGGCTAATTTTGCTGGGGGAAGGAACTTAACTTTTGAATATTTGAATGCCCAGTCATTTAATCTGAATATCCTATTTCCTTGCTTGTTGCAACATTTCTGTCAATAAAAAGAAACAGAAAAAGAAACCTCTTCTTCCTACTCATCCCTAAGAGAAGGGGTTGTCCATACCCTGAGAGCATTTTCTGGGGGCCACAACCACTTTTCTAGTTTTTCTCCCCACTTCTCTGTGGGCACAGAGGCTCTTTGATTGAAAGGGTTGTAATTCAGTCCCAAGATGAGGTCTGGATACTGCATCCCTAACCTAGATCTGGGGGACCCCATGGCTACACACATGGGGGAAATGAAGCTTGTCATTCAGTTCTCCAGTCATTGTACAGGGTTCATGGACTCTTCATCGATCCTGCCCCATGCTCCTTCTCTCTGCTAGCCAAACACCCTTCTCTCTTCTCTATCAGGAGACCATAGGAGATGGGCATTCATTTTTAATACACATACATCTGTATCAGATTAATTTTGCCATGACTCAATCCAACTGCCAGATGGGTTGTTTGGGGGCTACAGTGTTTTTCAAACATTTACTCAAGAACAGCCTAAGTCAGCCAAGCACGGAGAGCTTCAGCTACATTCCCAAATGACCACAACCAAGTACTGTAAGAATGAGGATAGCCACGGGTCTTGAGAGGGACTTCTCAGGCATTGGCCCCGACATTCATCTGGTTGTTTAAGTCAGAAATCTGGGCACTATTCTTGACTCCCCTTCCTTACCCCCAACCCCTCACTAAGCCTTGTAGCTACTATTAAGGAAACAGACCCTTAATGCACAAACTTCTGAGGCCACGGCCACCCACCTAGTCTAATCCACCGTCTCTTCTCCTCTGGAACAGACCTCAGGGACAAGCCGCAGCTGCTCTCCCTGTCTCCCTGCTGGTCTCTCCAGTCTGTGCTCCACACTGCAGCCAGAGTGCTCTACGGTGCAAACCCATTTGTGAGACGACTCCTCTTAAAATCCTCAAGTGGCTTCTGTTTGCCCCCAGGATCATTTCGAAACTCCTTAATGGAACTGGCAAGGCCTTTTGTGATGTGGTTCCCCAACCACTCCCACATCATCTTTTCAATCAGATTTCCAGCTAAATGGAAATTTTTCTGGTTCCTCAACTTTATGGTGACTTTCTCTTGCTCAGGATCTTTGAACATATTGTTTCTTCTTTCCTTTTGTATTTGCCAAGACACCGCTTCCTCTTCTAAGATTTCCCTGATATCCTCTGTAAAAAAGATTGAGATAGTTGACTACCCAAAATGTTTCCCATTCATTCCAAGGTCTATTCAAGGCAGTAAAGTGCCCGGCTGACCAACTACATTCCTCATCTTTTCTGAAGCCAGCCATGGCCAAGCAACAGCATTCTGGCCAATAAGAAAGAGTGGAAACTGAAGGATGGGATTTCCAAGAAAGCTAGTTGAAGAGATAATTCCTCATTTCACTTCTTACTCTTTCTCTTTCCTGCTTCCTAAAATGCAGTGCAGATGGCAGACATTTCAAAGCTATCTCAGACAATCAGGTGCTGTTAAGGCAGAGTGCGCTTTATGATGGGTAGAACAGAGAGAAAGAAGGCACCTGCATTCTTGTTCACCTTGGACCACACCAGCCCTAGCTTGCCTACCCCCTGGAATTCCTTTAATCAGAGGTAAATGAAAGTTTACTTGCTTAAGCCATTGCTATTTTATTTTTTTGCAAAAATATGTATGCAAATAAACTGAATCCTAACTAATGTTAACACTAACTGGGTCCATTGCTCAGTACCAAGCCAGTGCATGACACATGGTATATATGTTCAGTAAATATATGTTGAATGAGTGAATAAATGAAAGAACATAGAGAGATATAACATTTAGTCCTCCCACCTAGATGTTGTCTGATCCTCTTAGGATCTGGGCCTGTAAAACTGTATCTGATACAGTTTGAATATTTGTCCCCTACAAATCTCATGTTGAAATTAGATCCCTAATAGTGGAGGCAGGGCCTAGTGGGAGGTGTTTGGGTCATAGGAGCAGATCCCTGATGAATGGCTTGGTGCTGTTCTCACAGTAATGAGTGAGTTTTTATTCTAGTAGTTCCTGCAAGAACTGATTGTTAAAAAGAGCCTGGCTCCTTTCTCTCCTCTCTCTTGCTTCCTCTCTCTTGCCACGTCATCTCTACAAGCTGGCTTCCCTTCACCTCTTTTCCTTTTGTCATAAGTGGAAGCTTTTCTGAGGCCTCACCAGAAGCAGATGTTGGTGCCATTGTTCCTGTACAGCTTGCATAAACATGAGCCAAATAAACTTCTTTTCATTGTAATTACCCAGGCTTAGGCAATGGACTAAGATTCTAATGCAGCCTTTAGTAGGTCAGCGTAAAACCCTGGATCACTCCTACAACAAAATTACTTGGAACTCTTCTCACCGTACACATTTAAATATAGTTGCCATGTTGAAATTCTGTAAGACCGTATTTTATTTCAAATCCAACAACTTATTGCTAAAGAGATACAAGAAGCAGAAAATACAGAGAGACTAATGTGTTGATGATTTTTGTGAGAGACATAAGGCCTGTGTCTGTTTTGTTTTTTTTGCCTGTGGTTCTCCCATTGTTCCAGCACCGTTTGAAAAGACTGTCTTTGCTCCGCTGCATTGCCATTTCTCCTTTGTCATAGATCAGTGGACTATATTTATGTGGCTCTATTTCTTGGCTCTTTATTCTGTTCTATTGATCTATTTGTCTGTTCCTTTGCCAATACTACAATGTCTTGATTACTATAATTTTAGAATAAGTCTTGAAGTCAGATAGTGTCAGTTCTGCACCTTTATTCTTCTCCTTCAATATTGTGCTGTTTTGAGTCTTTTGCCTCTCTGTATAAACTTTAGAATGAATATGTTGATACTCACAGAATAATTTGCTGGGATTTGACTGGTATTGCATTGATTCATAGATCAAATTGAAAAGAACTGACATCCTGATAATAGTAAGTCTTCCTATTCATGAACATGGAACATGTATCCATTTATTTAGTCTTTTTATTTCTTTCATTAGAGTGTTACAGTTTTCCTCATCTAGATCTTGTATATATTTTATTAGAATTATACCTAAGTACTTCATTTTTGGGGTACAAATGTAAATGACATTGTGTTTTTAGTTTCAAATTTCACTGGCTTGTTGCTAGTATATAGGAAAGTGACTGACTTTTGTATATTAACCTTGTATCTTGCAATCTTGCTATAATCACTTATTAGTTTCAGGAGTTTTTATTGATTCTATCAAATTTTCTACTTAGACAATCATGTCACCTGGGAACAAAGACAGTTTTATTTCTTCCTTCCTAATCTGTATACTTTTCCTTTTCTTGTCTTATTGCATTTGGTAGGACTTCAAATACAATGTTGAAAAGGAGTGATGAAAGGAGACATCCTTGCCTGGTTCCTTATCTTAGTGGGAGTTTCTAGTTTCTCATCATTAAGTGTGATGCTGTTGTAGGTTTTTTTGTGGATGTTCTTTATCAAGTTGAGAAAGCGTCCCTCTATTGCAAGTTTGCTGACAATGTGTTGATAATTGAGAGTGTCCATACTTCATACCAACTTACTGAGAATTTGTGAGAGGAGCAGAGCCTGTGGCAGAACCTCTGAAAGCTAGACCAGGAAACGATTTAGCCTCTTTTTGCATTTTCGATGTTTGCTAGCTGGTAATCTTGGGCAAGTTACTGTGAGCCTCAGTTTCTATCTTGGCAAAATGGACTAAGTGAGATGTGGCATGCTTAGCATGATTATGGGCAAAGGTGAGCATTTAATAGGTGTTGGCTATCGTGAGGCACCTAGGGTGGGGTTCCTGTCCCAGTATGTCCCATCCCAGTGCTCTAGGACCCAGACTTAAGTAGGATCATTCCATCCTCTCTTGATTTGGAATAGTTGGTCCCTAGGATTTTGCTTTGGATTAATTTCACAGTGAGCTGATTTAATAAAGCCTCTTCTCCAAATTTCTAACAGAATCAAATTCCTATCTTCTAACTGGTTGGCTTTGTTTTTGAGCTCATTTATGTTTAGTGCCTTCCTTCAGATGCCTTTTTTCTTGCTCACTTTCTCTCTTGCAGGATAGAGCAGGTAATCCAAAAGCATAGTTGGGTGGCTTCTGGCCAAGATGGAAGATGATCTGAGATCAGTGACAATTTATAGTTATTTCACTGATTCTTTTCCATAGAAGTGGAATCTGTTTATTATTTGGGTCAGTTCAGGATATCTGGTCACCTTACCTTAGAGTCACAGATGACCGGTGCTATTACTTAACTACGAAAACTACTGGCCAAAGGAAACCAAGGAATAAGGGATATATAACAAGGTATTTGTGTACTTGAGTTGGCTTTGAAGGCAGCATTGCTTGTCTATGTAGACAGAATGGGTGATAGAGTTTTCCACCATTCTATATTTCTAACCTTTCTGAAATACAAAGCCAGGAGATTCTCTAATCCATACATGCCATAGTTTGGTTCATATAAATTCCTTTGTTAAACCCTTATTAAATAAAGTTATTTATGTTTCTATGAAAGTCACTTTAACTCCTAAGTGAAAACTATTACTGAGCTAACTAAACATCAAACAATTTTAATATTTTTAAATTTTTTAGAGACAGGGTCTTACTATGTTGCCAAGGCTGGGTTTGAACTCCTGGGCTCAAGGGATCCTCCAAACTCAGCCTCCCAAGTAGCTGAGACTAGAGGTGCATGCCACTGTGCCCAGTGAAAAAATTTTTTTGAAATGCTCTTTTAAAATCAACTTTACTGAGGTATAAGTTATGTACAAAAAAAGTACTCATTTTGAGTGTACAGTTTGACAAGTTCTGACAAATGTGTACATCCATCACCAAAAATAAAGATATGGGACATTTCCATCACCCCAAAAAGTCCTCTCCAGTCAATATCCAGCCCTAGCCCCAGCTCCAGGCAACCACTGACTGCTTTCTGTTGCTGTAAATTGTACTTACCTTTTCTAGTGTTTCACGCAAATGGAATCATACAGCACTCACTCTTTTGTGTCTGTCTGCTTTTGCTCCGCATGTTTTTAGATTCATCTATGCTGTGTGCACCAGTACTTTGTTCTTTTTATTGCTGGATAATTCCATTGTAAGAATATTTCACAGTTTGTTTATCCATTTACTGCCTGATGGACATTTGGTTGTTTCCAGCTTTGAATGATTTTGAAATCTAAAAGGCTGCCGGTTTTGAATGAGACCCCAGAACAATGAATGCAGGCTCTGCATACAAGTTCAGGCGGCCGTGCAAGCTGCTCTGCCACTTAGGCCTTAAGGCCCAACTGACGTGATGGTGTTTAAAGTGGCTGCGGTGGAAAAGGAGGCTGTTTGAAGCCTTTGGCAGGCTTTTATAGGTGAACTCCAGCATAGCACCTAATGATTTGGAGCAAAGCTGTGTCATTCTCTGAAGATAACTATTCTTCTTTTGCAAAACATCTAGCTACTATCAATAGCAAACACAAAATGCGTCACCATGGGCCACCATGTTGTCTTTTGACCTGAGTTGTCCATCGTGAACAAGAGTCATGGGACCCAAGGCAGAAAGTTGGGTGCACACAGCAGTGTTCCATCATCAAATGGAATATGAGATTGGGCCCAAGTAGGTCCTGCAGGCACAAATAAGTTGCATGAGCAAGCAGTGCAGGCGCTTGGCCTGCCCAGTGCTGTTGCCAAGTTGACTGCTTCCTCTCAGTCTGCATCTGTGGCTTCACGGGGAGTTTCCTGTGACTACTTGAGGGACGAAAAATAAATTGGAGCATAGTTTATAATGCTGCTACTGCCCAAAGTGGCTAGCTGAAGGACTACTGCTCTACTCTTGGGTGCCCCTGAAGGGCGGTGCCAAAGGAAAACCCTCTCAGTGAGCAGAACGTGGAGCAATACAAGCAGGTGTTCATTTTGCCTAGAAGAGAAGATGGCCGTAAGTTACAGATTTACACAAAATCACAGATACTGGTTAATGATTTAGCCTGATGATCAGGAATTTCCAAGAGACATGATTGGAAAACTGGTGACAAGGAGTCCTGGGGAAGATGCATATGGATAGAATTCTCTGAATAAACACAGAACGTGAGAATATGTATCTCGTATGAATGTTAACCAAAGAGCAGCCACAGCAGAGGAGGATGTTAATAATCAGCTGAATAAGACGACCCATTCTGACAGCATCGGCTACACTCTTTCCCCAGCCACTGTTGCCCAGTGGGTTCACATACATCATGGCCATGGGAGCAGGGCTATATGGACTCAGCAACATGGATTTCCACTCATCAAGGCCAATTTGGCTCCACCCATTGCTGAGTGCTCATCCTGCCAAGATAGAAATCTACACCAATACGGCACCATTCCCTGGGCTAGAAAGCCAGCTGGTGGAAGGTTGATTACATTGGACCATTTCCATCACGGAAGGGGCAGTGCTTTGTCTTCCCTGGAATAGACGTTTACTCTGGGTATGGGTTTGCCTTCCCTGACTACGATGCTCTGCCAGACCCACCATCCATGGACCTAATTCTATTTGTTATAAAGTTTCATCCACCATTGCTTCTGACCAAGGAAGTAATCTTACAGCAAAGGAAGTACAGATATGAGCTTCTGATCATGGGCTTCACTGGTCTCACAGTGAAGCAGGTGGCCTGATTAGAACAATGGAATGGATTTTAAAGGCTCACTTACAGCACCAGTTGGGCGGCAACACCTTGCCAGCCTGGGGTTATGTCCTCCAGGATGCTTTAAGTCAGTGACCAATATATGATGCTATTTCTCCCACTGTCAGGATTCACTGGTCCAAGAACCATGGGGTAAAAATGGGAGTGGCTTTTCTCACTATCACCCCTGGTGTTCTAGTAGTGCATTTTTCCTTCCCATTCCTGTAACTTTGGGCTCTGCTATTGCAGAAATCTTAGTTCCTATGGGGGGGAATGCTTCCACTAGGGAGTACAATGGTGGCTTCACTAAACTGACAGCTGAGTTTGCCGTCTCCTCATGCCAGTGAACACACAAGCAAGGAAGGGGTTCCTCTCCCACCTGGGGTGACTGATCCTAATTACCAAGGAGAAATTGGGCTGCCACTTCACAGTGAGGGTGAGGAGTATGTACTCTATGTGTCTGTGACTAATGTCAATGGAGAGTGACCCTAACCTAGTACCCAGAGGACTGATCATGATCCAGTCCCTTCAGGAATGAAGATTTGAGTCACCAGGCAAGGAACTTGGACTCACTGAGGTGGGTGTATTTCAAGGGGAGTATTCTATCTACATCTGTCTATATTCCATCTATATCCATCTGTATTCCTCTCAAGGGGAATATAGAATGAGTAGTGGAAGGTAGTTATAAATATCAGTCAAAACCCACACAACCAGTTTGAGAAATGAGGATGGTAATAGTGTTGAATATTTCTTCCTTGTGTTGACATAAATGTATCTGTGCATATACTAACCAGTTTTTTGATTTATTATTGTTTTTTGAGATGAGCTCTGCTATGTTGCCCAGGCTGGTCTTGAACTCCTGGGCTCAATGGATTCTACTGTTTAGTCCTCCAAGTATCTGGGACTACAGGCATGCACTACCACACCCAGCTAACCAGTGTTTTTTCTATTCCTCTATTCAATTTCTCTACTATACAGCATAATATGTGTTAATGGTAATTAACTTTATATCTCAGTATTTAAGTTATAAGATATCAAAAAGGGAATGTGACTTAGTCACAAGCAGAATTAATATCCAAAGATGAATAAAGAGAAGAGGGTTAGTGCATTTTCTATTGGATGAGAGAAAGTTTCATTGTTAGGCGGAAGCATGATTTTACCTTGGTCTATTTTTTTTTTTCAGTCTCACTCTGTGGCTCAGGCTGGAATGCAGTGGTGTGATCTTGGCTCACTGCAACCTCTGCCTCCTGGGTTCAAGTGATTCTCCTGCCTCAGCTTCCAGAGTAGCTGGGATTACAGGTGCACCAGGCTAAGTTTTGTATTTTTAGTAGAGAAGGGGTTTCTTCATGTTGGCCAGGCTGGTCTTGAACTCCTGGCCTCAAGTGATCTGCCTACTTTGATCTCCCAAAGTGCTGTGATTACAGATGTGAGCCGCTGTGCCCAATCACCATGGTCTTTTTGGAAGGCAGCTTCAGCATGGTTAAGAGGTCCATATGGATACTAAGCTAACACCAGGCAAGCCCTGGTAGGTTTGTATTTTGTCAATGTGCCTACACTGGAGCCATGTTTCCCCAAATTCACTTTCCTACATACCTCTGGATTAGCGTGGGCCACTGGAGACATTTTACGTGAGATGAGGAAGGTGGGAGTGAAGGAGCAGCATCTTTTTATGCTAAGCAGGTAAGCAAGGGCATGTGGCTCTGTCTCACATTGTTGGGAATCTGCCCATCGTCTGGTTGGCTTCGGTCAGTGGCTGAGCTCACAGCTGTTCCAGCTTCTGCTGGAAACTCCTTCAGTACCTCTGACTGCTCTGTGATGAGGGCATCACATTCTCCTGCAGAAAGCCCCCAACGTTGAAATTGCGGCTTCATGTTGTTGGGTGTCAGATACGGATCCCAGCCCATCCTGTGGTTTCTTGCAAATTTCAGTGTCAGCTCGGTCTTGCGGATTTTGGGTTGTCCTTGTTTCTCATGCTTCATGCTCTTCTTCCCTTCTGGAGTCTGCCCTTTAGAGTTTAGGATTCAGCACCAGTCACAGAAACAGCAACCTCACTGTTAAGGGTTGAATTGTGTCTCCCCAAAAGGTAGTTTGAGGCACTACCTGCCAGAACTTCAGAATGTAACCTTTTTTTGGGAATAGCATCATTGTAAATATAATTAATTAAAATGAGGGCATACTGGCTCAAGATGGGCTCCTAATTCAATACCACTAGTGTCCTTATAAGACGGCCACAGGAAGACAGAGACGCCAGGGGAAAACACCATGTGCGGATGGAGGTGGTAGCAGGGGCCAGCCAAGGATTATAACCAGAAGCCAGGAAAAGGCAAGAAGGAATCCTCCCTTAGAGATTTTAGAGGGAACGTGGCCCTGCCGACACCTTGATTTTGGACTTTATTCCCTAAAACTGTGACACAATACACTTCTGCTGTTTTAAGCCACTCAGTTTGTGCCACTTTATTACAGAAACCATGGAAAACAAAAACACACTCAGACTGTTTAATCGGCTCCCATAACTGCATAAGGTCAAATCCCTATAATGAATCCCTTAAAAATGTATGTGTATATATATTTAAAAATATAAAATATCTTCTAGTGGTTCTGCATCTCTGGTCAGTCTCCGACTGATACAGGATACGTATTTTAATTTCTAATGATGAAATACCTGGGTGAAATTTCTAGGACAGATGGGAAGTATAGTTTAGCTTTTTAAGAAACTGCCAACTTGGGGGATTTGCTTGAGGCCAGGAGTTCAAACAGCCTGGGAAACATAGTTACCCTGTCTCTACAAAATAAAAAATATTAGCAGTGTGTGGTGGTGTGTGTCTGTAGTCCCAGCTACTCAGGAGGCTGAGGTGGGAGATTCACCTAAGCCCAGGACTTTGAAGTTATAATGAGCTATGATCACACCACTGCACTCTAGCCTAGGTGACAGAGTGAAAGCTGGTCTCTAAAAGACAAGCAAACAAGAAAGAAACTGTCAGACTCTTGCCAACATGTTGCCATTTTTACCTTGACCATTTTACATTCTTACCAGCAATGAATGATAGTTCCATTTGCTCCATACCCTGGCTGACCATTCCAGTAGGTGTGTGGTGTTCTCATTGTAGTTTTCATTTGTATTTCCCTAACGACTAATGAAGTTTAACATCTTTTCATGCTCTTATTGGCTATATGTATATCTTCTTTAGCAGAATATCTGTTGTTTTTTGAAGAGCAGAAGTTTTACATTTTGGTGAAGTCTAATTTATAGATTTTTTTCTTAGATGGCTCATGCTTTTTGTGTTATCTAAAAAATATTCACCTTCTTCATGATCACAAAGACTGTCTCCTATGTTTCTTTTGGAAGCTTTATATATTTAGTTTTTATATTTGTGTTTCAGATCCATTTCTAGTTATACTTTGTGTGACTTTTTTGGAAGGGTCAAGGTTCATTTTCTTTCCCATAAGAACATACAGTTGCTCTATCATCCTTGTTAAAAAGACTTTCCTTTCCCCATTGAATTACTTTGTCAAAACTCAACTGAGCATATATGAACATCACAAATTTTAATCCTATTAAAACTGAATGTTCCCAAAGCAGGTCATGCCCATGACTGACCTCCTTTCCTTGGCCAGCCTACAAGACAGATAAAGCCAAATCTGGAGCAAACAAATCCATGTCTAAACTTATTTATCTATTTATTTTCGAGATGGGTCTCTCTCTGTCACCTAGGCTAGAATGCAGTGGCATGATCTGGCTCACTGCAATCTCTGCTTCCTGGATTCAAGGGATTCTCATGCGTCAACCTCCTGAGTAGCTGGGAGTGCAGGCGTGCACCAATATGCCCGTCTAATGTTTGTATTTTCAGTAGAGACAAGGTTTCGCCATTTTGGCCAGGTTGGTCTTGAACTCCTGACCTCAGGTGATCTGTCCGCCTTGGTCTCCCACAGTGTTGGGATTACAGGTGGGAGCCACCTCGCCCGGCCTTAACCTTTGTTTTCTTACACAACACGCTGCGTGATGTTTTCCATATACATGGGTCATTTGGTTCATTTTCCTACAAACTCGCAAGCAATACACTGTGTGGTGTGAGTTTGTGATGGGAAAAAGGAAGAGGTTTTGCGGATAAGACATTGGCTTCCTGCTATCTATCTGTGTGAATGGCTATGGATTTTGTCTTCCATTTGTTTGCTTTGCACTGATATGCTCAGCTTATGAGTTAAGATTCTAGAGAAAGACGGTCATATCTGTAAAGCACTCCCAGCATGTGTGGATTTTAATCAATAGCATGTGTGGTTACAGCAATTCACTAACTTTGTTTCTTCACCTGTAGAATGGCATGAGGATTCATCTCAATTTAGTTCAGTTCTGTTCAGAACCGTGAGCTAGCTGTTCATGGAAGGAAAGGTCACCTGATTGTGGCCGGGGGAGGAGAAATGACACTTTAACCAGGTTGATTTGGTTCTCACAGACACCATTGGCATGTGACATCTGGAGCAGACCATGCCTGGTCTCTCTGTTCATATCACTTATCCTTTAGATCAATATCGGTCTGAATATTCTTTAAACTAACTGAAATGAAAAGGAACTGTTGTGTAACCATCCATAATTTGAGCCCGTAGGCCTGGGCTGTACCTCTATGCCCTGCCTGGCACTGACCCCACCTCCTGCCTCCTCTCCCTCACCACCAGTCATTCCTCATCCTAATGAACACGTAGGGCAACCCTGAATGGGGAGTTGGGGGAAGAGATGTCATGAGATGCCAACGTGCACCCTGAGGTGAGGATGAAGGCCACGTGAATGTTGTAGCCTGACAGCCGGGCAGAGTGGCCCCTTGTTGCCATGGCAATTGAGGCGTGTTGACGCGAAGTGTCTGCACAGCTCCTAGGATTTTTAACAGCAGCTGGGCAGAGCCTCGGTGTCCCTGAATTGCTGCCCCCCTGAGTCATTGCTTGGCCCCAGCTGTCCTGATCTCTGTTGACAAATGGTTGTCCTTCACAGTCAAACTACTAACAGTGCTCTAATTAATGAATGTGCTAATTATTCTTGCCTACTCCCTGCACATTTGTCTAACTAACCTGTCACACACAGATCAGTGCAGCATATGCATAATTATGGAGGGCACCGGGAGCAGGGGACGGGAGGGAGAGGGGTGGGCTCACAGCCCTGTCACTGTGGGATATTTCTTGTTAAATTACCTTTGTTAACAGTCAGATGTGGTGGGGATATGTTATTTCCCGTGAAGTGTGTATGTCTTCCTTTCTTTCCTTTCTAAAAATCTTTCTTCAGGGATGAGGGGCCATTGCTCAGAGCTTTAGCCTATGAGGGGGACTGCCAGGCACAAATGCGGAGGACCAGGGAGCCCCAGGTTCTGAAGACAACTCCAGTGGCAGCAGGTAGGGTGGTTAAAACCCCAGACTTTAAAGCTAGACTGGCCTTGGCTTAAACCCTTGTTCTGCTCCTTGCTATGTGGGTCTTTGCCTTGAACACATTTTTTTTTTTTTTTTTTTTTTAAAGACAGGCTGTCCCTCTGTTGCCCAGGCTGGAGTGCAGTGTTGAGATCATAGCTCAATGAAGCCTCCGTCTCCCCAGCCTCAAGCGATCACCCCCTACTTTGGCCCCGAGTAGCTGGGACTACTGGTCTGTGTCACCAGGCCCAGCTGATTTATATTTTATAGAGACGGGGGTCTTGCTATGTTGCCCAGACTGGTCTCTAACTCCTGGACTCAAGCCATCCTCTAGCCTCGACCTCCCAAAGTGCTGGGATTACCGATGTGAGCCACCACGCCAGGCCCTTCACATTTTCAACCCCTCTGAACAGTCAGTTTCACTTTCTGGGCAATGGTGGGGGACTAATTTCTCCTTCAGAGGGTTGCACTGAGGAGCAAATGTGAGGCTGTGGGTACAGTGCCCAGCACAGACTAGGTCCCCACGACACAGCCCTCCGGATGCGATGCGGATGCGGGGATCCGGGGCAGGCAGGGCGGGCTGCGCTCCCCCTCCCCCGGCTCTCCTGGCGCCCCTCGTCTTTTTGTTCTGTCTCAGCAGCTCTCTATTGAGATGAATGGCGTTTCCAGAGGCTTCACCTCTGATAAGTGTTCCTCTGCAGCTGCAGCCAGAATCTTAATGTGCGCGCTGTAATTTAATGGCCGACTGGGCTATTAACACGCTCTCTCCGGGTGAAGGGGACTCGCTCCATCCCCGGGGCCTCTGCACGTGCTCTGCGCGCCAGCTGGGGGTGACTCCAAGGAGTTCAGGGCAGGGTGCCCAGCACCTCTCGCCAGGCGCCTTTGGATCTCTCGAAGGGCCAATGGCTAGACTTTTCTCCCTTGTGTGGGGCCCCAGAAGGCGTGGGCCCCTGCGTCCCACGGAGCCGGGAAGATTTCCAGTGGTGGTGAGGGCTGACCAAGTTGGTCCCTGTGGGTGTTGTTTTCCGTGTGCCGGCAGATTGAGATGAGTTTAAAGACAAAAGCGTGTAGGATAGAGAAACTTCTTTACAAACTGAACATTTTAATCTGGGGATTATAAGTATTGGACAGTTGAAGTGCAGCAGTAAATACACCTCTCACTCCCTCCTCCCAGATTTTCTTTGTGGGAGTAGTCTCCCTCTGCCATATGATAATCGTGAGAACCACCAGGGTCTTCCTTCTCCTGCCATCTGGTTGACCTCTCCAAGAAAGGACACCCGGCCAGCCTGGGCCTGGGAGGCTGTCCTGAGAGACAGAGATGAGAGAAGTCAGTCTTTGACAAGTGATGGAAGCTGTAAAATGTAGAACTCTGGAGTTGGTAAAGATGTCTCCAGAAAACAGGTCTGCAGAGAGAATACATTTGACATGCTAAGAGAAGCTGAGAGAGACCGGAGAGGAGAGATTAGAAGAAAGACAGAGACAGAGGTAAGAGAGAAGGGGAAGAGAGAGAAAGGGATGAGAGAGAAAAAAGAGGGAAGGGCGGGAGGGGGGCGGGGAGAGAGAGACTCATTTAAGAGTGCTACATTTAAGAACAAAAACAGCACCCACAGGGACCAACTTGGTCAGAGAGAGGCTGGGCTTGGTGGCTCACGCTTGTAATCCTAGCACTTTGGGAGACCAAGGTGTGCAGATCATGAGGTCAAGAGATCGAGACCATCCTGGTCAACATGGTGAAACCCCATCTCTACTAAAAATACAAAAATTAGTTGGGCCTGGTGGTACGTGCCTGTAATCCCAGCTACTTGGGAGGCTGAGGTAGGACAATTGCTTGAACCCGGGAGTCAGAGGTTGCAGTGAGTGGAGATTGTGCCACTGCATTCCAGCCTGGCAATAGAGCGAGATTTTGTCTCAAAAAAAAAAAAAAAAAAAAAAAGCACCTCGTAACCAATGCCAAATAGCTGAGTCTGGGACAAAGATTGCAGATATTTTGCATTTTCCGTGTGACCTCCGAGGGATTGCCATTCACACTGAGCTGAGCTGCAGAATACCAGGCAGCCACCTCACCTACCCAGCAGGTCCACTCTTACACTTTCTCAGAAAGCAGAGCCTCTCTTCTCTTATTAAGTTGAAGAGAATTTCAAGGAAGACATTTCTGCAATTGCCTCAGAAAAGCCAGTTGCAGTGTTTGACAATCTTTTGGAGATTTCCCTTAGGGATCATCTGTAACTCCATTTCTGCCTTTTACCTAAATTCTTTGGTTTGAATTCTTTGGTTTAATTCATTAATTCCTTTTATTACTTTTCTCTGAAGAAATGGAGATATCAGCTGTCCTTTCCCACTGCCATTTAATTCTTCCTTCATTCAAACCTCATGCAGCTGCTACTGAGGGCCCTACTCTGTGTTAAGTGTTCACTTTCTTTTTCTTGGAATTCAAGGAAAGAAGGACAGTACTTGGGGCACAGATCTTTTGGTGTTCTATACATTTTTGTGAAAGTTTCGTTTTACTTTTGTGTGTATGTGTGTGTGAGACAGTCTTTCTCTGTTGCCCGGGCTGGAGTGCAGTGCCACGGTCATTGGCTCCCTGCAGCCTCAAAGTCCTGGGCTCAAGTGATCTTCCCACCTCAGCCACCCAAAGTGCTGGGATTATGCCACTCTGCCTGCCTGACCTGAAAGTTTTGGTTTTTCTTTCTCTTCTTTCTCTTTGCTGAAGTCAGAGATGATGGCAGCTTCCAGATTCTCTGGTACCCATGCTGGGTTCATGCTGGTCATGGTCTTGGGTCCAGGATTCATTCTGGAGGCTCTCAGGGAAGTTTCCCATGACAAGGAAATGTGCTGGCTTTGTCTGCTCCTCTGCCAAGCCCTGTGTCTCCTGGTAGATCACACTGAACCACGGCCAGGGCACTGTGGTGGCTAGTTTAAAAAAAAAAAAGAAGGAAGAATAGGCACTGTGGAAATTCTAATGATGAAAAAGTGCAGCCTCACTTCCCCTTCCTGTACAGGGCAGGTTGTGGAGCCGGAGCCAGAGCAGTCCTCTCCGGAGAGCCTGAAGCAAACATGGATCAAGAAACTGTAGGCAATGTTGTCCTGCTGACCATTGTCACCCTCATCAGCGTGGTCCAGAACGGTAAGGAAAGCGCCTCACTCAGGGAAGAACAGAAGGGGAGATTTCGTTTGATGGTTGTTTGCAAGTCTGGCTTAAGCGATTGTGTCTGTGTGTGTGCCTGCACACACATGTACCTTATCTCTTTTGGCTTCTTTTTATTTGAATGTATAGGGCTGTGTGTATTTCTGTGTAAATTTGGGGTTTTCCTCCTCTCGGTCTTTCATTTTCGCGGTGATGACTAGTCCCATTTTTAGAGCCAAGGCTGCAACTTGCAGGCTTTTGCTAAAACCCTTACCGAAGTGTCTATGATCAGCATTTTAACTATTAATTAATGTGGCCAGGCAAGGGGTGGAAGGCAAGAAGACTGGAAAGGGAACATGATATACACTGTTACTCAGACACTGGGCTTCTCTAACATCTGCAGTGCCATTGAAGTTACCAGTCATCTGCAAACTAAAAACAAAGTGATTTCGAGAGGCGTGTAGGAAAAATCATCTTACTATTTTTCCTCTACGTTACTTATTTTTTTCTTCTGAAGAAACATGGTTTTTTTTTTTGGTGATACCTTCTTCTTCTCTAGCAACATATAATTTTGGAAGCATTTTTTATATACGTTATATACTTCAGAAAGAGAGAGAGAGAGGAAAATTGTCCTGTTTGGGGTTTGCATTTCTATTAATTATGCTATTAGTTAAAAAAAAAAAAACCAAGCAGGGATATCTAGATGTGAAGAGGCAGGATTGTGTGATCTGCCTTCCTAAAGTTCTGAGTTAGGACTGCCTCCGACCACTTTCGTAAGTATCTTCAGTGGCTTTGTGTGTTTAGATTTATTAAGAGAGTGAAAAAAGGAGAGTAATTACTAAGGGCAGCTGCTGTAGCTTTGTGGTGATTACTGAACATTGACATGCTGTCACACTTTGGAACTTCGAGTATTTAATCACTTTGGGATATTCTGCTATTTTCTCCCATCTTAAGTGTGGACAGATGCTGGGGATGTAGCCTTCTGGGCACAGAGCAAGGCTCCCCGTAGGCCTCCACACCAGAGAGGCCCAACTCTGCACACTCCAAGTATGTTTTCTATAGGAACTACACTTTGTGGCTTTCTGACCCAAACATTTTTATACTAAATTACACTCTACAGAGTTGTAGCTCAGAGAGGGAACAAATGGCTTATTTAGGCCCCCATTTCCTTGAGCCATTATGATTTCACACAGGGCTCCCTTGGCCCTGTAAATTGGCAACTATTCCTTTATTCAACCTGCATACATGTACAGAGACCTTGCTCTGGGCCAGATAGTATTCTGGGTACAGGGGGATAGAGCAGGAACAAACGGCTACAGTGATGAACAGGTCAGCCTGCAGCGACCCCTCCAGTCGCTGTGAAGGTAGCTGTAGGGGTAGGCAGGTGGGCAGCACTTACTCAGCTCTGGGAGGATCTCCCCTCTGGCCCTTCTCCTGACCCCATCAATAAAACTGAAGGGCATCGGTGGACAGGGGGAGCTTGTGCCCCCTCCCCTGCCTGTGCAGTTGGGGCTGAACCCAGCTACGAAGTTTGAGTTCACTCTCTCCAGCTCCCTTTGATTCAGAGCTGAGCTGGGGGAAGCTTTCAGAACTCTCTGTTTTGAGGACAGGGTCTCCTCACCTCTCCTAATGGAGGTGCACCAGGGAACTGCCCCTTCTCTGCCCACAGCTTTGTCCTGGCCTTCGCCATCATGGTCTAGCAACCTCTGCTCAGGTTGAGGTGGGTGGTGAGATTTCTAATTCTGTTTGACAGATAGGATTAAGTCTTATTCTGTGGAACAAATGGGAGGTAGAGGTAAGATTAAAGATGGCCAAATGTCTGAGTCCTGACGGCCGCAATCTAGAGGTCTAGACTTTTTAGAGACCACAGGGCACAGTGGCCCACGAACAGAGTTCTAGGAAGTGGTGGGTTTGCGGGGGGTTTCCTGGCTGGGGGAGATACTAGCATGGACTAGCAGGGAGCTCATTTTTTGGGCTGGAGTGTGATGGCCTGCACGTCACTGCCTCTGTTTCTCCATTGTCACAGTTGCCCTCCTGGGAGCCAGCTGGGGCAATGTGTAGTCAGAGTGACTTTGCACAGTGTCCTGCCCCTGCTCAGGAAGGGAGTTTCTGTGGACACTTTGAAACCACAGAAGGGCCCCTTGTATACCTCTCAATGGAGGGGGGCACAACATTTAAATGATTGGGCAGATAACACCACTATTTGTTTTTAACTGTTAAGTTTTTAGGCAATCACAAAGATCCAGATGCATGTTCAAACCTCTCTTTGCAATTCTGATTAACCTCAATGTTGCAACTGTAGACCAACCTTACAGAGTTCAAAAAAATATGCAAAAACCCTGCCTTTCTTCTTCCTCATCCCCAAAATGCCATTCTGAACACTTCCTGTTAGTTAAAAAGATTTCCATGTTGTTACCAGGCACCGTACACAGTCTGTGTCCAGGACAGTGCGGCACAGTTCCACATGTGCCCGCTGCTGGGTTGGGCTTTGCACTCTCTCCACTTTGAGAGCCTGATTTTCTGTGACTGGGCAGAGCTGGCCCACCTGGTGCAATGTCATCTTCTACCTTCCAAACGTTCTTTAATCACCAGGATCTTCAAACTTGTAACCCTTTCCAACTTGATCCAGCAGAATGCAGATTTGGAAAAACAGAACACGTTTAAAATACATCGTTCTAAGAAACCTTTAGTTCCAGAACTATCAAAGCCTGCTTCCCCAGAGAATACAGATGTTACTGAGCAAATGGGCTCGTCGGCCAATACTACGGCACTGACTTTTGAGAAAAGAAAGGCTTTATTGCGAGGCGGGCCAGCAAGGAGACAGGAGCTGGGCTGAAATCTGTCTCCCCAATTTGGGGCTTAGGGCAAGTTTTAATTAGATAGATGCATTTCTTGTGAGCAGCAGGCAGAGAGCCTCCAACTTCTCCTGCCTAGGTGCCAGCAGCTTGGACATGATGCCGACCTGGGAAGCACATACTGTATTTGGAGAAAGGGACTGGGAAGAAATGTGAGCTGAGGGGGAGGGGCTCAGTGCCCCTGAGCTACACTTATGATGGCAGAGGAAGGATGTCCTCCGGCAGGAGCGCAGTTCCGCCTCTGCTCTGGTTGTAGGGGAGCTGGCAGGCATTCTCAGTGCCCTCTTTCCCCCAGGAGAGGCAGCCTCCTTTAAGTTTTGGAGACAATATGGCCCTGCAGTCATCAGGGTTTGTGAGCATGGTGCTAAGGAGGGAAATGGAGCTGCTGTTACTACTATTTCCACCCCAACACACACACTCACAAGAAACCTCACAAGCACCATATTGGAAGACTTTGCTATCCAACCTGGGGTTTGATAGGCTCGAGAAACAGAATCATAGACTCATGAAGTTCCCCCAAAGCAGGAATCTTCCTTACAGTACCCACCCCACCCCCAACTGCTTCTTCCTGAGCACGGCAGTTATCAGGGAAACTCTCAACCTTCCAAGCTTGCCTTTCCTATTGTTGCCTGGATTGAAAGCTTGCCTCGTGTGAAGAATGGTGCTTGCTGCTTCCTGCTGTGCTTGGTATTATCTCATGTAATCTTTGCACCATTTGGTCCTTGCACTCACCCACTCGTGCCACCACCTTCGCAGAAACTGGAGATGTCACTGTGGGCTGACCTGTCCTTCACTGCATTATCCCCTGCACCCAGGACACTGCTGGGCACAAAGACAGGTCTCTATGAGTGTATGCAAGTAGATAATGAAATATATACTATTCTTCTTCTTATTATTGAGACAGACTTTCACTCTGTCCCCCCAGGCTGGAGTTTAGTAGTGCAACCTCGGCTGACTACAACCTCTGCCTCCTGGGCTCAAGTGATTCTCTTTCAGCCTCATGGGTAGCTGGGACTACAGGCATGTGCCACCACGCCCGGGTAATTTTTGTATTTTTAGTAGAGACAGGGTTTTGCCATGTTGGCCAGGTTGGCCTGGAACTCCTGACCTCAAGTAATCCTCCTGCCTCGACCTCCAAAGTGCTGGGATTACAGGCATGAGCCCAGCCTAGAAATATATACTATTATTTATTCTTGTTTTACAGATAAGCAAAGTGAGTCATGGAGAATTTGGACCATTGGTTGAAAGTCTCAAGTTTCAGGAGTTTCGAAGCTGGGATTAAAACCTAATCATCTGACTTCAGAGGGTAGACACTTGCACCAGGCATATTGCCTCCAATTCATTCATTCAAGCACTCACTGTTCAAGAAGTTCTCACGTTGAACTGAAACCTGCGGCCCTGTGCCTTTTATCCAGCAGTCCTGGTACCGTTCCCTAAAATCCCTCAGACTGTGCCTGCTCTTTCTGTGTTTACCGTGTGAGCTGTAACGTCCCTCTTCAGCCTATTGTTTCTGGAGTCCCTTGCCATTGGGTGACCTCTCCTCTTCCTGTGTTCTTCCTAAGAACACGTAGGCAGATAGGTGTCTTCTGCGCAGGGAAGCCGTTCCTGAGATCCAGACACCAACTCTGTTAGAATAATCTATGTATGAGTTGTTTTTTTGAGAACTGTGTGTCATTGCTGACTCATATTAACTCTGGGGTTAACTAAAATCTCCAGATCTTTTTATGTTTGTTGAGAAACATATTTGACGTCTCGGACCCCCCATTTCCTTCACTGAGCAGTGGAGTGACTGATAACCTCACGTGTGGTGGCTAAAGGTTTTGCACGAGATGACACAGTTAAAGTAGCTCGCAGTGCACAGGTGCAGAAGGTGCCTCACAACGGTTTGCAGCCATCTCTCCATCTGCAACTTTGTCTCTCTCTAACACTGGTTTTGGCTTACTGTTAGCAGCTAGCTGAGATAGGTATGTTAATGGTCTTTGCATGCATAATTTCTGTAACATACTGGAGGATTACAAGAGGGTGGGGGAGTGAGGGGGTGGTGAGGAGTAGACAGAGGCGCCACCTCTTCCAAGTTTACCTTAGAAGGAAGGAGAGGTAGACCTTAGTGGAATGTTGGACTGAGGTGGGTTTGTTTTTGTTTTGTTTAACGGGTAGGGAAGATCTGTGGGTGTTTCCAGGATAAAGAAAAGGAGAGAATATGATATTTAGGATTCTGGAAGTGAGAGAAGGAGCAATGAAATACAGACTTGAAGACAGTGCATGGACAGGGTCAAGACGGCAGGTAGAGGGTGCAGCCTTAGAGAAAATGGAGGGGCTTTGTTCTCCGAGCAAGGAGGGTAGAGAAGAGAGGCAGACGCAGAGAAGTACAGCCACGCTGTGCTGCTGATTGCAGAAATAACCTCTTTTTTTTTTTGAGACAGAGTCTTGCTCTGTTACCCAGACTGGAGTGAAATGGTAGCATCTCTGCTCACTGCAACCTCCACCTCCTGGGTTCAAGCAATTCTCCTGCCTCAGCCTCCCAAGTAGCTGGGATTACAAGTGTGCGCCACCACACCCGGCTAATTTTTTATATTTTTAGTAGAGACAGGGTTTCACTGTGTTGGTCAGGCTGATCTCGAACTCCTGACCTCGTGATTTGCCTGCCTTGGTCTCCCAAAGTGCTGGAATTACAGGCATGAGCCACCGTGCCTGGTCACCTCTGACTTTTAATACAGTCATCCCTTGGTATCCTGGGGGGTGGTTCCAGGACCTTCCTCAGTTGCCAAATTCATGGATGCTCAAGTCCCTGATATAAAATGGCATAATATTTGCATTTAACCTACACACATCCTCCATATACTTTAAATAATCTCTAGATTGCTTGTTTGGTCTTTTTTTTTTTTTTTTTTTTTGAGATGGGAGTTTCACTCTTGTCGCCCAGGCTGGAGTGCAATGGTACAATCTCAGCTCACTGCAACCTCCGCCTCCTGGGTTCAAGCAATTCTCCTGCCTCAGCCTCCCAAGTAGCTGGGATTACAGGCATCACCTCCCACCCCACCACACCTGGTTAATTTTTGTATTTTTAGTAGAGAAGGGGTGTCACCATGTTGGCCAGGCTGGTCTTAAACTCCTGACCTCAGGTGATCCGCCTGCTCCGCCTCCCAAAGTGCTGGGATTATAGATGTGAGCCACTGGGTACGACACAGATTATTTATAATACCTAATAGAATATAAATGCTATGTAACAGTTGTTATACTGCATAGTTAAAAAATAGTAACAAAAAAATCTATACGTGTTCAGTAAAGACAAAATTTTTTTTTTTTTTTTTTTGGTCACTGGTTGGTTGACTTTAGGAATGCAGAGCCTGTAGATACAGAAGGTTGAGTACATTAGCCCTGTTTATGTGTTCAGAGGCAGAAGCCCCATATTGGGTTCTGGAAAGAAAATGATCAGCATTTTCTGTCATACTCTGCTAAGAACAGATCTTTCGAATGGACAGGTGTATTAAACCCTGTGTAGCTGGTGGAATCCTGCAGGGAGCTTCACGGTGACAGCAAGAGAGGAAACACATCCCTATATGCCTCGCTGGGTTTGAAGTCCCGGCTGCACTGCTCCCCAGTGGCGGGGTGACTCTGGGAAAGTCGGAGCATTCTTACCTACAGAGTGGGGGACAATACTACCCATTGCACAGAGTGGGTGCAAAGCTCAGTGATGGAATACATGGCAAGTGCCCACCACAGTGCCTGGGATGAGGTGGGCCCTTCCTTTATGCAAGACAGTCCTACAGATACACCCAAAGTGGCCACATTCCTACAGAAGGAGTGTTATTTGTGTTGAAAAGGAAAACATGAAAGGCTTTTATTCCTATACACGATTGAAAAACACCCTTTTAATGTCTTTTTGAGGAACCTAATATAAAATTGATGAGAAGGAACCCTGTGGTTGGATCCCTGACCATCACATGTATCCCTTTTTCACTCTCGAAAAGGAGTAAAGGAATAAAATAGAAGAGGAGAACGAGGAGCCAGACCTTCACCCCCCAACATCCAATCTATAGTCAAATCCTCCAGATGGTGTCTCCTTGGCATCTCTGACGCCCCCACAGCCAGCACCCCAGTTGACTCCTGTCTTGTCCCCCCGATCCTGGATCTGACCCTGCTAAGTGCCTGCCACACTAAAGACAGGGTGGCTTTCTGATGCCGACATTCCTCTGCTTAAACCTGTCAGTAATTCCTTGCTGCTCTCGGAAGGAACTAAGTTCCGAATTTCTTCACACAACTCTCAGAAAGGTCACAGTCACTCTGCTCAGCCCCTGGGGTGAGTCTCAATGGTCACCTTCTTGAAGCCCTGGCTCAGTTACTACTGTCTCATTGAGGCTCACGGCGCCCACCCTCTTGCATGTGCCAAATGGCCCCTTACCATGCTCTTCTTTGCCCCATAGCTGAGCACACGGTATTGTTTTCTTTTATGTACTTTGCTTACCCTGGATGATCTGTCTCTTCCTCTGCTGCCCTCACCAGAGCATCAGTTCCTCGAACCAAGGCTCTTTGTCTGTTCTGTTCTTGGATGCCAGCTAAGTGTCTGGCACATCGTTGCAAGTGGTCATGGATACATGTCACTGAAAGAACGATTCATCACCTCCCTCTTTGGCTTTGTCTGTGGTTCTACTGAATCCCACTCCTTCCCCAGCACCCTCCATTCCCCCTCCTTGGCTGGACGTTCTGAACCACAGACAGTTCTTTCCCCCTGGACCTTTGCATATTCCATTCTACTAGAGTTGAGCGGCCAGTCTCCCTCTCTGCTTGGCTAATTTCTACGGTTCTTCAGATTTTTATCTTAGGTGTCATTGCCCCTAGGAATCCTTCTGTGACCCGACATGGAATTAAGTTGCCTCCTTTGACCCTGAAAGTGCCGTGGACTCACTCAGTCTCATCTTGGCATGACTGGCTCTGCCGTGCGGAACGTCTGCTTTCCTTGTTTGTCTATTCCTTTAGACTGGAAGATCCTGGAAAGGGGGGGCCGTGCCTTGCTCGTGACTGCATTTCCAACACCAAACACAGTGTTCAGTAAACAGCAGCTGCTGAGTACATTTCTGCTAAATGACAGTTGATGGAGGACATTTAGGGCTGTCTGGAGGTCAAGTCAAGGAGGCATTTAGCATTCTAGTAAAACAAGGAAGTAACAGGCCCCTGAACATGCCTGCGGTGAATCAAATGCAAACCTTTTCCCTTGGCAGGATTCTTTGCCCATAAGGTGGAGCACGAAAGCAGGACCCAGAATGGGAGGAGCTTCCAGAGGACGGGAACACTGGCCTTTGAGCGGGTCTACACTGCCAAGTGAGTCCAAACCCTGATGTTGCTAACAGGTGGGGGCATGGGCAGGGGGACTTCCTTCCAAGAGTGATGACCACCCTTAAGACCACATGTCTGTCTGAGCCACCTTTCTGAGTGCCAAGGAGGTGAGGAAGGTTGGACCTCACTGGAGAGGCTTTGTGGACACCCTGCCTCATCTTAGTGAGTGCTAGCATTAAAAGAAAGGGAGTGGGGGATGTGGGGCGTGTTGGTGGAGGGAGGTGTGAGCTCTGCAGTTTCAGAAAGATCTGAGACAGACATTTGGTTAGAGAAGTTGACCTATTTCCTGTGGGGTTAGACCAGAGGTGCTACCGTGAACATCAGCCATGACTCACCAGTCGCCTTCAGAAGCCACAGGCAGGACACCCTGGCGACAGCCTTCAACTCATCCGCCCCTCACTTTCCTGAGGGTGGAAGTCTGGAGGTGACACCAGTACATTTCTAACACAGGGACTCCTTGAGCAACTAGAACAAGGACAGAAAGAATGGGGACATTTTGTAGGTGCTTTCCCCCTCTCTCATTCGTTTCTTTGAATAAAAAGGCTATTTGAAAACACCTGAGTGGCTCCTAAAGATGGGTGCAATCCATTTGGGATGCAAATCCAAATGAATGTCATTCAAATGTTCATCTCTCCTTTAGGCGGAGTGTATTTCAAGGTTCAGCCAGTGGCAGGCATGTTGGGGACTACGGACTATGGACTAGGGGCCTGCCACAGAGGAAGGCCTCATGCTAGGGAGCTAAGGGAGGAGCTGGCCTTCAGTTCCCCTCCCAGGGGCAAGTTTGATGCCCCTGGAGATCCTTCCAAAGGGGGAGTCATGGTCACCCAAGAAAAATGCATTCAGAATGCCAAGAACGGCGCAAACTCAGGACAAAGATTCACACTGCAGGGTGGGAGTCCCTGGGCCTGCTGCTGGCACCATGGGAGCAGGTGGGAGGGAGGGTCCTCTTCAGAGGCACCATTGGCTTTTTGTGAATTAAACTGACTTCAAGGGGTCTTGGTGAACAGGCCTATATCACACTCACCGATATACTTTCTCTTCAGTCCTTCCCCTCATCCAGGTTTTTTTTTTTTTTTGGAAATGGAGTCTCGCTCTGTTGCCCCGGGTCGGAGTGAAGTGGCGTGATCTCAGCTCATGGCAACCTCCGCTTCCTGGATTCAAGCAATTCTCCTGTCTCATCCTCCCTAGTAGTTGGGATTACAGGTGCACACCACCGTGCCTGGCTAACTTGTATTTTTCACCATAGAGACAGGGTTTCACCATGTTGGTCAGGCTGGTCTCAAACTCCTGACCTTGTGATCTGCCCACTTCAGCCTCCCAAAGTGCTGGGATTACAGGCGTGAGCCACTGTGCCTGGCCTTATCCAGGTATTTTTAATTTTTTTGGTGAGAGGTAGGCATGGGGGGAATTGAAGGGGACGGCTCCTCTGTTGCAGTTTTTCACTGGCTGCTTTGCTCCCTCAGCTCCTAAATTGCTGAGCCACTCTTGAACACATTGGTACGATTGACACAGTCTGATTGCCTGGCCCCTTGCCCTCTTTGGGCATTTTCCCTTTCAGACAGCCCCTGAGCGCTCACAGTGCTGCTTCTGCGGTCCACCTCGATCTCCCTCTTCTCCATGTGCCCACCTGCTTTGGGCTCCACTCCCTTCTGCCAAGCCCTTCTGTCCAGGGGGATTGCAGCAGTCTGGGCTCAAGGAAATCCTTTGCTAAACTGATTACAGAGAGATTTCTATTTTAACATGTAGGCCTTCCATGTATTAATACTCAGAATCAATTTAAGATGTTTAAAGGTGTGATTTAAGACATTTTAAAACCATTTGAAAGAGAGTACAGAAATGACGTCGGTTGCTGTTAGCCTCTTTGCACCATTGGAGAGAGAAATACTAGAGGCCCACCTCGGACACATCCCACATGCAAGAGGTGCAAAGAAGGTGTCTTTGATGAGGCGAGGTCAAAACTTCTCCCCAGACTCAATCCAAAGAAAGCATTCCTACTATGCTATACGGTTTGGAAAGAAGAAACTTTCTGCCCGGTGATTGCATTCTCATTGGTTACATTGTGTTTCTATGGACTCCTCAGCTTAACTGCTTTGGAGAAGTTATGGTGCAATTTCACCATATCTGGTTGGAAGTTAAGTTTCCATTTTGCCGGCAATGAAGAAGGCTGTGTAGTTTCTGCCACGTCCCCCCAGGATTGAGTAGCTCTGTTTCTAAGAAGCCATGGTGCTTAGACCTGGCCTCGCTAGTTGCCAGCCTCCAAATTGCAGAAGTGCCCTTTGGTTGGCGGCTGTGCTGTGTTGTTTGGGAAGGTGGTCTGGAAGTTCTGCAGTCGTTGTGGGCCTCCAGGGATAAAAAGCGTAAGAGGAGAGCAGAAGGCGATTGTTGCTGCTTGAATATCCCCACTGTGGGTGCTGCAGCCCAGCTCTCAAAGCCCACGGGTCTGTACACTCAGTCTCCACGAGAGGGAAGGAGAAGGATGACCGAGGGAAGAGACAGCCATGGAGAGGTAGGACTAGGCAGGCAGGGTGGAGTGTTTTTCTTTAAGATAAAAACTGCCTGGACATTGCTGTGCTTCTGTTACAAAGACCACTTCCTCCCTGGGCCAGCAACTTATCTGTGTGCCTTTCTGGGTTGTAAAAAGGGCCAAAGATCAATGCAGCAGGCAGCTACATGCCGCCAAAAGCCAGAGGCAGCTGGTCTGTCTGCCTGTGCCAGGAAACCACTAGGAACGGGGTTGTGTGTTATTCTAGGAGAAAGTCGTCCCAGCAGTAACTTCTCCAGGGGCATCTGAGATTAGCAAAAGGGTTGCAAGATGACCCGCGAGTCTGCAGGAAGAAAAGAACATGTATTTAATCTTGCTATCTGCAAAGTAAGAAATGAAGCTTTACTCATTTTTAATATATACATGGACAGTAGTTTGTGTATGTAGTTTATACACGAATATACCTGTTATAAGGTTGCATGCTCAAAACTTTTGGTTGATGGGGTGTGGGATCACAAATGTTTAGTGACCATAGCTATCCAGGAGAAACAGCATGAAGGATAAATGATACTGACAGATTAAAAGGCCGGATGCATGTATTTTTAGCATGAAACATGACTGTTGACTGATACAGATAGCTCGAGATTCTGGGGCGGCTGATGAACAGATACCCCAGCCAGTGTGGTTCATCAGTTCAGACTTGGCCTCGATTAATGGGCTGTTCTTCCACCATTTCTCAATCATTTCTTCTTCCACCTGGTTCTCAGGACAGAGCTGAGTCAGGGTTTGAGAGCTAAAAGGAATTGGACCTGGACTCTGTTCATGTGTATATTTTAATATTTATTTATTTATTTATTTGAGAGACAGAGTCACACCCTGTTGCCCAGGCTGGAGTGCAGTGGCACAGTCCTGGCTCACTGCAACCTCTGTCTCCTGGGTTCAACTGATTCTCCTGCCTCAGCCTCCCGTGTAGCTGGGATTACAGGCACCCGCCACCATGCCTGGCTAATTTTTGTATTTTTAGTAGAGATGGGGTTTTGCCATGTTGGCCAGGCTGGTCTCGAACTCCTGACCTCAGGTGATCCACCCACTTCAGCCTCCCAAAATGCTGGAATTATAGGCGTGAGCCACCGCACCCTGCCTGTTCATGTGTACAAAACACAGTTTAATGCCCTATTCCCAGCCGATGAGCATGGCTAGAGTAGCCTTGGTCAAAGTTCGGTTTTGGAGAAAAATCCCAGTTAGCTGACCTAAGATTCCTCTTTGTGAGTGTGAATAAGCACAGGCTGCACAGAGAGAGTCTCTGGAGAGGTGTAATTTCCTAAACGGATTACAAGTTCATGGACTTTTAACAAGTGTTACAGGGGATAACAAGTTCTTTTTAGACAGACTTTTGAGGACCTTTAAGTGCACTCTGATTCTTGGTTTTCTAAGAGGAGAATGTATTATTTAACTATGGACACCCCCACTCCCCGCTTTTTGCAAAGTGTATCAAAACACGTTTTGGGAATACCACCCTTATGTCACTTCTCCCTTCGTCTCTCTGTGTCTATTCTAGATCTCTCTCTTTTTTTTTTTTTTTTTTTTGAGATGGAGTCTCGCTCTATCACCCAGGCTGGAGTGCAGTGGTGCGATCTTGGCTCACTGCAACCTCTGCCTCCCGGGCTGAAGCAATTCTCACGTCTCAGCCTCCCGAGTAGCTGGGATTACAGACGTGTACCATCATGTCTGGCTAATTTTAGTTAATTTAGTAGAGACAGCGTTTCACTATTTTGGCCAGGCTGGTCTGGAACTCCTGACCTCAGGTGATCTGCCCACCTCAGCCTCCCAAAGTGCTGGGATTACAGGCGTGGGCCACTGGTGCCCGGCCTAGGCTCACTTTCAAGTAGCATAGACTTATAAAATTATTTAAAGGTGAGAGGTCTACAATGATCCCATTAATTCGTATTGCTACTATTATTAATAAACTGTTATTAATTATATTTACTTACTTTAAATTAATCCAAGCTAATTAACAGAACACTAAAGAGTTTCTATGTTTTATTCCCAGAGGTGGAGAAAAATGAAAGGGAATATAGCAACGAGTTCTTTTCTCCATAAAAACATGAATAGTGCAGTGTTTCAAGTTGAACTTAGCACAGCAAGCTGTTGCAAGATCTGCTGAGTAGCTCCCATTTAGACCTCAAGAAATGAGACTCAAAATGAGTTCATCGGTTCTGTTTTACAGAAAAAATGCTGCAAAATTTCTCAAGGAAAATCCGGACTGATAATAATTTGTCGATAGGAAAGACATTTCCAGTGGGGGTTAAGAAGGAAGACATTGGACAGTAATAGCCAGCACTTACTGAATGCTTACTGTGAGCCACGTGGCACTTCATCTCGTTTCATTCTCACAGCAGTCTAGGGAGGTAATTACTAATGTCTCCATCCACCTCTTGTAGATGAGCACATCGAGACTCAGTGAGGCTAGGAAATGCACCCACACTCACATAGCCCAAGAGAGGCAGCCATGGCATTGGGCCCAGACCGTGTGAACTTCAAAGACTGCATGAGCAGCCACTGGGCAGCTGCCCTGGCTAAAGCCACTTGAATTCAGCCCAGCAGCGGCCCCCTCTCCAGGAGGGAAGCATGAGCTTGCCGCTTTGGGTGGAAGTGGCACTTGAAGTCCTGGATGGCGAGAGGGACTGGCTTGAGCCAGAGCTAGGAACAAAGCTCTGAGAATATTCTGGAAATCCACAGGAGGAGCCCATTTTCTTACAGCTGGGAGAGTTTCATTCAGCTCCAGGCTGACCATGTTTTATTAGGAACCAAGGTAACTTGAACTAATAGTCGGGAACGGTTGAATACTGACCCAATGTCAAATCACTAGACAGTTCTCATTTCTAATGAGCAAATCCCTTAAACAATTAATTTTTTTCCTTTTGCATAACCCACACAAAATAACTTTTTAAAAACAAACAAATAACCTGAAACATGAGAAAGAGGAGGAAGCAGAGGAAATCTTTGATATTAATAGGCTTTCTTTCCTTTTTTTTTTTTTTAAATGGAGTTTAACTTTTGTTGCCCAGGCTGGAGTGCAATGGTGTGATCTTGGCTCACTGCAACCTCTGCCTCCCAGGTTCAAGCTATTCTCCCGCCTCAGCCTCCCATGTAGCTGGGATTACAGGCATGTGCCATCACATCAGTCTAATTTTGTATTTTTAGTAGAGATGGGGTTTCTCCATGTTGTTCAGGCTGGCCTCGAACTCCCGACCTCAGGTGATCCACCCACCTCGGTCTCCCAACGTGCTGGGGGATTGCAGGCGTGAGCCACTGTGCCTGGCCAATATTAATAGGTTTTCAAGCAATAAGAGCACCAGATATTTTATCCCATCAGACACAGAATGTTATTCAACTAACCAAAAAAGGAATCTTTTTCTCTAATTTTCTTGAACCAAAAAATGAATCACATTTTCTCAGTCCTGAGGCTGCAGTTTTGTACCTCTAATAATATACAAGAATAGATGTGATGCCAGTGCCCAGGAGCTGCTGTAATTGTAACTTTGGGACCTGTTTCTTCACTAAGCACTTCACCCCAGTGGTAAATTCATAGGGGCCTCCTGCCTTTTGGAGCTCCTACCGTGTCCACTACATCAGTGGAAATTCTGGGATTCAGAGCCCTTTGCAAGCTCAGCAGGGGTCTGCTCTTTCTGTCCTCTTCCTGGTTTTTGGTTGTACCTGGATTCCAGGGTATGTTACACAGGTTTCTCATCTATTGCCTTCACAGACTTTTCCAGAAAAGGATCTTTTGACCATTAGAGGAGCATGAAGATTCCAATGGCCAGGCACAGATACCCTGATCTTTCTGGGTTCTCTGCAGGGCACAGATGAAGGACTGGCCATTCCTGAGTTCTCAGTGGTACCAACTGAGGCATGAGACCCTAACAGTTTGCATGAGCTGTTTGAAATTGCATCTTCGTTTTTACTTACATAAGCACATGAAACCAGTAGTTCTCACATGGCAGCATGCATATGGAGGGCTTGTAAAAACAGACTTCTGGGCCCCAACCCAGAGTTTTTAATTCCGCTGGCCTGAGGTGGGCATGAACATTTGCATTTCTAACAAGTTCTCAGTGCTGCTGCCACCGCTGGTCCCGAGAGCACGCCTGGAGAACTGCCACCTTCGACCACTGACTGTGAGAGTTCTCCTGGACCTCAGAATTATGATCAGTCTCTCAGTTTCACAGATAAGGAAACTAAGTCCAGAGAGATTGTTTTGCCAATGATGAACAGCAGATTAAAGTCAGGATGGAGACTTTAATCCTAGTCAAGTGCCCTTTCCAGAGTATTTATTTCCCTCTCTTTCATGCCTCTCAAGTCTAGTTACTCTGTTTTTCATGGATGGGCATATATATTGTCTTGATCTGGACTGCAAACTTCTCAGGAGGACACCTATGATTTAATTTAGCATAGTCGAAGAGTTAACAGAAATGGCTTTGGAGATAGACTGATTATGGTGTGAATTCTGGCTTTGCCACTCCCTAGATGGATGACCCTGGGCAAGTTATTCAGCTTCTCCAAGCCTCAGTTCCTTATTGGAAATGTGAGAGCAATTGTGGTAGACAGAATAATGGCCCCCTCCCCCAATCATGCCCACATCCTAATCCTAGGAATCTGTGAATATGTTATGTTACATGGCAAGGGGAAATTCAGGCAGCTAACCGGTTGACCTTAAAACAAAGAGATTATCCTGAATGATCTGGGTAGGACCTGATGTAACCACAAGAGTCTTTTTAATGTGGAAGAAGGAGGCAGAAGAGTAGATATCAGAGTGATTCAAAATAACAAAGGTTTGTTGGGCCATCCCTGACTTTCAGGTTGGAAGAAGGTTCTGGGCCAAGGAATACAGGTGATCTCTAGAAGCTGGAGAAGGCAGGGAAATGGTTTTTACCCTAGAAGCTCCAGAAGGAGGGCAGCCCTGCTAATATTTTGACTTTATAGCTCATTGAGTTTTATTTAGGATTTCTGGCCTCCTGAACCTTAATAAAGGTGTGTTGTTTTAAGCCAATCAGTTTGTGGCCACTTGTTACAGCAGCAAGAGGAAATTCATACAGTTGTCATGTGTACTCACAGAAATATGGTGAGTTAAAAAGAGAGGGTGGGTGCAAAAACATCCATGGGAGAGTGAGAACTCTCCAGGGAGTGAGGACTATGCCCAGCACACCGTGATCACCCTATCAGCAAGCTCACTTTCTGAGCACTAGCTTTTTTGAATTGATCTTGGTGTCTTTAATGCTTGAAGATCACCTTTCTTTGCTCAGCCTGGCTTGCAGACCTGGTCTGATTTGTGTATCTGATAGAAAAGTTTCCTTAGTTGAGCTCTTCTCCCCCACCATCCCCATGCCAAAGTGGCCATATCGTCTGTCTGCACTGCTCACTCTTCAATTCCAAGAAGCTCAGGGGCACCGCCAGGAACAGGAACCCTGCCAAAGCGAATACATCAAGAAACCAAGTCTCCCTGATGCGTCACCGTAGGAACAGAGTTAGTGGGTTATGAACATGTGTTTGCTTTATACCATTGTTTGTTTCCCAGGTGGCAGCTGGCTGCCCCATCTTATTGGGTAGATGCAAGTGGAATTATGAATGGGATTTATGCTTCAGGCACGAGGGTGAATATTAACTTCAACTTTCAGGTAATTTTCAGACCACATTGCAGTAACCTGTTCTCTGATTGTTTTCCTCCCTGTTTATTTATTCTGCAGCCAGAACTGTGTAGATGCGTACCCCACTTTCCTCGCTGTGCTCTGGACTGCGGGGCTACTTTGCAGCCAAGGTAACTCAGACTTCCTTTTGTTCATTCTTCTTGTATAAAGTGCATCTCAAGGAGGTTCAAAGGGCAGACTTTTTGTTGAGAGGACTTTGCCTGACCTCTGGCTCCCAGGCGTGAAGCCCTGGAGAGGTGAGAGCCCTCGGGAGGCTGTGTTTCAGGCGTGCTCTGCGCCCGTGCAGAGCGGGTGTGATAATGCATTGCTAATGCTTGCTCCCTGGTGGCTGGTTGAGAGCTGCTGTGCTGACAAGGGTGGTTTAAGGCTAAATGTGACTCAGAATCCTTAAGCAGTGTTAGCTCAGATACAAGGGCATTATAAATGAGAGTGCCTGCGGGATCTATTCTGGGACCGCTGTCACTTGGCTCTTCTGCTAATAAGCTTCCAGTGTGGTGGCCCTCCTTCAGGCATGTTTCCACCGAGCCATGGGCTGGATGCCACATCCCTGGCCTTCCCACGGTTATCAGCAGCCCACAGTCTTGACTGGAGCAAGTTGGAAATACAGATCAACCTCCAGAGTTGATTTAACACGGAGTGGAAATCAGTCATACTTTCTGGTCCCCTTTTGGGGCCACGCCTGGCACTGTGCCTGGTGGTGGCTCGGCATGAACTGGCCAGCCTCTGTGGCCTGCAGGGCACAGGCGGAAAGTCCACACTCAGTCCTATGATGAACTATTTAAGTCTTATTATTGTTTCCCTTCTTTATAAAGTAGATAGAGTAGATCTTATTTCCCTTATTACCTTTCAGGATACTTTGATTCAGGGAGATGAAGTAACTTGCTTACAGCTACTCAGCTGGTGAATAACACAGGCAGAATCAGTGCCTGCGTCATGTGGGTTAAAATTCTGGATTTTTCACAAATATCCTCTTACTTTATTCATTTACATAATAAATACATATTGAAGAGCTACTATGTGCCAAGCCCTGTGCCTGGATATACAGTGATAAATAAAAGAGATGGTGGTAAAGCACAGGCCAGCTGCTAAGATGGACCACAGAAGTCAGTGAATGGACACATTGCCAGGAGTGAGAAGGGCCATGTGGGCAAAGAATTAAGTCGAGCGATAGAGAGCAGAGGTGAGGCACAGCAGCAGAAACCACTTAAGGGACACCACGTGGCCTCCTTCTGTGCTTAGAAGGCTGTCAGTAAGCTCACCATTTATTTCCTATTTTCTGTCCTGAGTTAAATAGGAAATATGTCTTGCATTTACTTGAAAAATCAAGTCAAACTATACCCTTGCTAGGAGTTACGGTTCCTTTTATGTCTTAGATGATACTTGATCTAGATGAATGCGGACTTGCTCTAGCTAGATAAATACAAAGGGAGTTTGAAGGCGTTTCATAGCCCTGGAAATATGTATTTCCTGTCAAAACAAGCTCTGTCATTGCCAGCAGACAAAAGCATCAGTAAGCCTTGGTTGATAATAATTTCTTATGACTATAGTAGATTGTAGAATTTTTTTTTTTAGCAGATAATTCTAGTCCAAATCCCCCACTTTCTAGAGCAGAAGCTCAAGTCCCAGGGGAACAAGTGGCTTGCACAAACATCAGAATTTAAGCCTGGATTTGTACCCTCTTGGTGTTCCCAGCAGCCCACTTCCCTGTAGGAGGCACTCAGTTTCCTTGTAGAGGGGTATGAGTGTGGCCATTTTCCACCCATAATCTCTATTAGCTCATGTTCAGTTAAGTTGAAAGAAAAATGGACCAGTAAATTGGAGCAGAGTCATTCAGATGGTACAACATAGGAAAACCTTTGGTCAAGGCAAATCATGACTGTGACAGTTTTGTGACTTTTTGAGAATAGGGTGAAGCTCACAGTTTCTCTTTCGCTTTGATTTTCTTATCTACCAGATAACAATAGTATTTTGGAAAGCAGGAGGAGTTGTGGAAAGAAATGGGTTCTGGGGGAGTGGCTGATTAGAGACAAATCCAAAGATGCTCATTGCTGGAGTATGACTCCAGGCTGTTACTCAGCTTTTCCAAGCCTCAGTTTCCTCACTGTAAAACAGGACCGTGGTCTAGCTAGTAGCATTCCTATGGTGAGTGAAATTATATGTATAAAGCTCCTGACACAGTGCTTGGCAGATATCAGACTGAGCCATGTAAAACTGCCAATATCTGACTATTTATGACCTACAAAAATAGCATTTCATATGATTCTGCCTAACAGCTGAAGCTCAATAAATATTATTATTGATAATGCTGGTGGTAGTGATAAAGTTTTGAAATCAGAAAGGCCTGGTTTCAAATTCCACCCCTTTACTGGCCTGACTGACTTTCAATCATTTGACAAATATTATTTTGAAAACCCCTATGTGCCAAGCACTGTGGCAGGCTCAGAGATGATTAGGAAAAAGACAAATGTCCTCATGGATCTTTTGGCCTGAGCCTAAATTTGCTCATCTGTCAAATGGTGACAGTAACACACTCCTTACCAGCCAGGTGGGAGGGTTGGAGACCCAAGTTCCCAAAACGCCAGGAGCACTGGGGCAGGTGAAGTGGAGACGTTTTTAAATGGCTTTTATATCTGTGACTCCAGGTAACACTGATTCCAGCAGAGTTAACGCCCAACTCCAAGCCTTCAGGACTTCATAGAGTTATCGGGGCGCTGCTCCTGGCAGTTTCCCAAAAGGCTAGAACGCAGGGAAATCTCCTTCCCTAGAGCTCTTTCTAAACAGTAGCTATTGGTTCAGGAAATGTTAAACATTGTGTTGCAGGGAGGCTCAGGGCTGAAGAGTGTGCTTTTAAGAGAACCAACTTCAGAGCTGGGTTCCAGGTTTAAGTCCTACCCTCTGCCCCCCTTTACCAGCTGACAGCCTTATGCAAGCCTGGTTGACTGCCTGAACCCACGTTTCCACATCTGGAAATAGAAACGTGGGTACCAGTTATGTTGAAAGGATTCAGGTTAGATGATGGATATGCAAATACCTTGTAAACTAGGGGTGTCCAATGTTTTGGCTTCCCTGAACCACACTGGAAGAAGAGTTGTCTTGGGCCATACATAAAATACACTTACAGTAACAGCAGCTGATGAGCTAAAGAAAAGTCACAAAAAAAATCTCATAATATTTTGGTGGTGGTGGTGGTGGTGTTTTTTTGGTTTTGATTGGCTTTTTTTTTTTTTTTGAGATGGAGTCTCGCTGTGTCGCCCAGGTTTGAGTGCAGGGGGTGAGATCTCGGCTCACTGAAACCTCCATCTCCCGGGTTCAAGAGATTTCCTGCCTCAGCCTCCCGAGTAGCTGGGACTACAGGCTCCCACCACCACACCCGACTAATTTTTGTATTTTGAGTAGAGACGGGGTTTCACTGTGTTGGTGAGGCTGGTCTCAAACTACTGACCTCGTGATCTGCCTGCCTAGGCCTCCCAAAGTGCTGGGATTACAGGTGTGAGCCATCGTGCCCTGCCAAAATCTCATCATGTTTTTAAGACAGTTTATGAATTTGCGTTGGGCCGCATTCAAAGCCGCCCTGGGCCACATGTGACCCGCGAGCCGCAGGTTGGACAAGTTTGCTGTAAACAATGCCATGATGCCGGCATCAGGTAATGTCAGTATTAGCAAGGTTCTCAGGTTTCCTCTAGCTTTTGGACTCTTTTCTGAAGTGCGTGTGTCCTCTGCTAGTTTTCGTGACCAATGCTGATTCCCTAACGACCATCCTAAAATTGTGCTAACAGCATGTTTTGGTGGCTGCAAAACTGATGCAGGTGTTTTCATTTCTCCACTTAGTTCCTGCCGCCTTTGCTGGACTGATGTACTTGTTAGTGAGGCAGAAGTACTTTGTCGGTTACCTAGGAGAGAGAACGCAGAGGTAGGTAACTGGGACTCCTAAAGAACTGTGGAGTGATTCCTGATTTTTGAGCAGGAAGAGTGACTAGATTCATGGCTCTGTAGCACTCCCTTGGGTGGGAGTGAGAAGGCTGACTAGGACCCCTGATCCTTCTCTCCCTAAGCTTTGAAGGCTCTGAAAATACAGCTGGGGGACTTTCCCAGTTCTCTCACTAAGCAGTTCCTCCGCATGTTGTTGACTTTCAAAGCGTGCTTCAGTGCTGTTCGCTGCACATGCCTTGCAACCCCACACCCTGTACTCCCACCCTGCAGAGTCTGGTGCTGGAATGATGTTTTATGTCTGGTTTCCCAGGCCTCCTGGGAGTGAAACATCTCATGTTTGTCTAGAGAAATGAGAACTAAAGCTTGCACCTTGTGATAAGTTGTCCTGAGGAGCAGATCTTCTAGGGACCAGCAGAAAGAATGTTGGGCAAATAAGATGCAGAAAGTTGCAGACATGATATGATGGCCGGGTGTGGTGGCTCACACCTGTAATCTCAGCACTTTAAGAGGCTGAGGTGGGTGGATCACCTGAAGTCAGGAGTTCAAGACCAGCCTGGCCAACATGGTGAAACCCATCTCTACTAAAAAATATACAAATAATTAACCAGGCATGGTGGCATGTGCCTGTAATCCCAGCTACTCAGGAGGCTGAGGAGGAGAATCACTTGAACTCAGGAGGCAGAGGTTGCAGTGAGCCGAGATTGCGCCATTGCACTCCAGCATGGACAACATGAGCAAAACTCCATTTCAAAAAAAAAAAAAAAGAAAAGAAAAGAAAAATGCAGGATGCAGACATGAAACTGTGAAACTGACGAGAGTCACTGTTGCATTGTTTATAGATGTTGCCAGACAGAAAGCCCCAAATCAGCACAGTACCTTCCTGACACCTGGATTAGAAAATCTGCATTTTAGTAAAATAAATGCTGACACTTACAGAAGAAATGCTGGAGTTAGAGTATGCCATAAGTTCCTTAGAGATTGTAATTCCTAATGCACTAGCAGGGGTCCGGGTGCCAGGAATGCATTCTGTGAGGCTGCTGCCCCCGGTGCCCACCCCAGCCTTCCACACCATTTTCTTTCCTTCTCTATGTTCACAGCCGCTCTGTCTTTTACAATAGCACCCTTTTCTAGTGGCTAATGGGCTCTATGATTAGATAGCATCCTTTAGCAGTGACAAAGGCAGTGACATCCTGGGGAGGTCAGCGGGTGAAAGCGCTATATCTGGAAAACCTGAGAGCCTGTGAAGCTCAAGGACTTGATGGGGGGTTAGACCACGAGCCGGGCTACAGCTGGGAAAAGAATGACTGTTCTTCCGGCAGATACTTCCCTGTGCCATCTCTTTCTCATTCCTCTCTAGTGGCATTCTTATTTATCCTCTAAATCCACAGTTCCATTATCTCTTCTATTCTTATCAACACTGCCCTAAATGATATTCTTTATTCTCTTTGCCCTGGAAAACCTCTATCATGCCTTTCCCCTGGTGATTACCTCTTGTTAAGAATGGGGGTGGAATGTGTAGCAATGAAATAAGAGAGAGTCTTCTCTTCTGCCTGGCTCCCTGTGCAGCCCTATCTTACCCCCCCCCCCTGCCCCCGCAAAGTCCCAGCGATGTGGCTCAGTCACCGCTTCTCTCTTCGTCTGTTACCACTTGCTTGAGATCCTACAGCTGCTTTAAATCCGAGACAATCTGCCGAGCATGACAAAATGTGTCCACCTACCCACATGTCCTTTTAACTTTAAAGGTTTTACTGATTCCTATTACGGAACCAAGAGGTGGCAAAAATAAACAATAAGGCCGGGCGTGGTGGCTCACGCCTGTAACCCCAGCACTTTGGGAGGCCGAGGCGGGCAGATCACCTGAGGTCAGGAGTTGGAGACCAACCTGGCCAACATGGTGAAACTCTATATCTACTAAAACCACAAAAATTCCGCCGGGCGTGGTGGTGTGCGCCTGTAATCCCAGCTACTCGGGAGGCTAAGGCAGAAGAATCGCTTGAACCTGGGAGGCGGAGGTTGCAGTGAGCCGAGATGGTGCCACTCCAGCCTGGACGACAAGAGGAAGACTCTGTCTCAAAAAAAAAAAAAAAAAAAAAAAAGAAGATTGATTTACAAGAAATCTTTAAAATAGTAGATTTCTTTGGACCTCATTGAAATATAAATGGCCTGACTTATGTCCCTCCCTGGTCTCCCTCTTCAGATGATAAGAAGAAGATCCTCCCAGCCCCGTAACCCAGCGTCTGCGTGAGTTCTAGATCCCCTTCTCCTCTCCTGTCGCTGTGATAGGCATTATTGATGAATCATGGTGCTCTTTCTTGCAGAGACCAAACCTGGCCTCAGAATCCTTCTTAACACAGGCACTGCTTAACACAACCGCTCTGAGCGGTTGCCATCAGTAGAAATAATAGATGCTGTAAGAAATGTCTAAACCTAATCTAGACCAAAATATGCCCTGACATAGATGCAAGCCAGAGGGGCTCTATGGTTGGATGCAAGAAGATTTTCAATCCTGCTTCTCGAAGCTACTTGCTGAGATCCTCTTGGGTTGGGCCCACCTCCTTCCCAGGTCCTCTTCCTGTTCCTAGGCTATTTCACACTTGGACTTTGCAGACCTAATGCCCCTGGGACCGGCTTTAGTTCTTGACCTCATCAACCAAGGAGAAATTGCTTGATGAGATCCTTTCCCTGGAATCTCTCTTGGACCCAGATGGTCCCTTGTTCCTTTCCAGAAGTCGCTTCAGCCCTGTCTGCTTCAGAAGTTCAGCGTCATCCTTGGTCCAGTGGGTAGGGAAGACATTCCATAATATATGCCCCAGCCTGAGCTTCTTCCCTCAGTCTTCAGGCTGCCCGTGAGGATTTTGCAGCTCCCCCTTTTGTGCCCTCTAGAAATTTCTGGTTCTTATTTTCAGCCCTTCATCCTACTCTCTTACCCCTTCCTCTATCCGGTTTAGTTCACCTGTAGCAGTTACTACCCAGCAGTTAAGGATGAATCTTAGTTTTGTTTCTTTTTCTTTTCCTTTCTTTTCTTTCTTTTCTTTTTCCTCTTCTCTTTTCCTCTTCCCTTCCCTCCCCTCCCTCCTTCCCCTCTCCTCCTTTCCCGTTCCTGTGCCTTACCTTACCTTACTGAGTCTCGCTCTGTTGCCCAGGCTGGAGTGCAGTGGCCTGATCTTGGCTCACTGTAACCTCCACCTCTTCCCAGGTTCAAGTGATTATTGTACCTCAGCCTCCTGAGTAGCTGAGACTACAGGCGTACACCACCACGCCCAGCTAATTTTTTGTATTTTTAGTAGAGATGGGTTTCCCCATGTTGGCCAGGCTGGTCTTGAACCCCTGAACTCAAACAATCTGCCAGCCTCAGCCTCTCAAAGTGCTGGGATTATAGGCACGAACCACTCCCAACACCCCGGCCTGAATCTTGGTTTCTTCCCCTGTTCATTTAAGCTATTACCTGGGCCCAAACTCAAGGGTACTGGGCACCAACTGGCAACTGACTCTTGGCCTTTTATTACTACCTTCCCCAGCAGACACTAGGTTGTGCCCTTTCTGTCCCTCAGAGTCCTGTCCCCTGTTGGGGTTCCCACTGATCCTCTGGACAATTTGAAGTTCTCAGCTCAGTGGTGAGTGGGCCAACTCTTGGGGCCCATTACCTCAGGTCACTCCACTCCTCCTTAGTTGCTCACTCACTCGCCATTCACTCAACATTCATTCAGTAGATATTTGCTACCTGCTCTGTGCCAGGTACCAGGTCAGTTGCTGAAGGAATAACAGTGAACACGACAGAGCCTTTGCTCCCAGGAGACCCAGGAGCACACTGCAAGACCAACAAGACTCAACTTGCCGAAATAATCATAGACCTAGTTCTCAACCAGCAAGAAGACTGACTCCTCCTGGTCATTTCTCGTCCTCGGCATCTGTGTTTTAGAGTCTGTGGGGTCCTCCAAGTGCAGACTGTGGGGTTACTTCGCCAGAGTTTGAGGAGAAACATTGTCCTCTTGGAAGGCCGGGGAAGCACAGATGGATATCAAGGCTGCTGTTTCTAAAAGTGAACCCCACCAGACAACCGTATTAGAATCATCTGTGGTGCTTATTAAAGATTCAGATTCCCAGGCCCCATCCCAGACTTACAAATCAGAATCTCTGCCAGAGGAGGCCTGAGAATTTGCATTTTCAGATGATTCTGTATTCTCAGATAACACATTCTTCAGGTGTTTCTTACTCACACTGGAGTTTGGGAATCACTGAAGGCTGTTTACATCTCTTTGAGAAATGATTCATTCATTTGAGAAATATTTGCGGAGGTCCTGATTTACTGGAGATTTGTGGGTGTGCAGAGGAGAAATATCTTGCCCTCACAAAGCTTAGAATTTTTATTTCCTTTAGAAGTCACCAGGATTAAAGTGACACTTCCCTAAATTCTGAAAAGAACAGAATTTTAAAACCAGAAGGGACCGTAATGTTTTCTGCTCCTACCTGGTATTTTGTGCACATTAAGAATCTGGGGTGGGAAGTGGGGGAGGGGTGGTGACTGGCTGGGGCCACAGAGAGCTGAGCTGGGGCTGGGACTCAGGGCTCTGGGTGCACAGGTGCCCCCATCTCCCACTCTATAGCACCTCATCTTAGAAGCGGTCAGCACCTTTGAGATGGGAATTGTTTAGCAGCATGCTTTTGTGTTTTCATGTAAGTTTTATGTTGCCTGTGGAGGGCACAGTTGTTTTAAAACTAATAACCAAATCCTGGTCTCCGAAGTCTGAAGGTGTCCTTAGGAAGTCACTGCAGTGCAAAGCGCAGAACTCCGGCCTCACACAGGCAGGTCTGAACTCCTGCGTTGCTTCTTGCTGGCTGGGGAACCGGAGGCAAATCATGCACTTCTCCGCTCTGTTTGCCTAGGTGGAAGATAGGTTCACAATACACCCCCACAGAATCACTGTGAGAATTAAAGGAAGTCATGGGTATACAGTACCCAGCCCCAATGGATGCTTAATAATTTAATTCTGACCTTCTCACTCATTTAGAATTATGTATCAATTTTTAGAAACAATGAAAGATGAGTGAGTTGGTTGGTATATAAAAGAAAATAGAAACCAGGAAAGAGTTGTCTTGCTTGTTCAAGGGCTAATGACCCTGGTGCCCTGTCCAGGCCCCCAAGCTCTTCCTTCCCCTGCTTACAGCATTTCAGGTTCTCCGCAGCTTTGCCTGAGCCTGGGGCTTTGCCTGAGCCATCTCCAAACTTGAGAGACTTAAAGATGCAGCTAATGGCGTGCCCAGCCTGGGGCCACATTCTCCCTGAGCACTGCAGGCGAGGGAGCAGGAGGCTGAGCTCCTATCTTTCACACCCTGTGCACGGCCTGGGACGAGTTAAAGCACCCTAGTCCTATTCTGCGGGGGCCACGTGCCCCGAGACCTTGGAAAAATCTACCTGAATTTAACAGCACCACTATTTCATCAGGAGGCGCTGCCATTTCATTTTTCACTTCGGTTTTATCTTGAGCGTAAAACAGCTTCGCAAATCACTTTTTCTTGTTTCTGTAATGAGCATATGGTGGCCTCATCCGTGTGATAAATCTGAGCCACTACGATATTTGACTTTTCACAATTTAATTTATCTCAACCCTCTATTCTCTGGCTAAAAAATATCCCTTACTTGGACTTCTTTATTTTATTTTCACTTCCCTTACCAGCACTAGCAGGGGACTCTGTACTCATCTGCCGGGGCTGCCGTAACAAAGTACTGCAGCCTGGGGGGCTCAAACTACAGAATTTCTTCTCTCACAGTCCCAGAGGCTGAAAGTTCAAGATCGAGGTATGGGCAGGGTTGGTTTCTCCTGCAGCCTCTCTCCTTGGTTTGTAGAGGGCTAGCTTCTCCCTGTGTCTTCACATCATTATCCCACTGAGCATATCTGTGTCCAGATGTCCTCTTCTTATAAGACCTTAGTCATACAGGATGAGGGTCCACCCATATGACTTCATTTTACCTTAATTATCTCTTTACATGCCCTGTCTCCAAATATAGCCCTTCTGAGGAGCTGAGGGTTAGGAGTCAACATACGAGTTTTGGAAGGAACCCAATTCAGCCCACAGCACCCTCTTTTGGATGTTTACTTTCCCCCGTAAGGAGCTAGTTAGAATGTCCTATCTCATGAACATGACTGTGAACAGGAGACCAGGGAGGGAATGAAGCTGGCCAAGGAACAGGGTGGTGTCATCTGGCAGCGCTTTTCAGATGTGAGTGTGCCCACAGGGAGCTTGTTAAAATGCAGATTCTGATTCATTAAGTTCCAGAGATTTTCCATTTCTGAGAAGCTTCCAGTGGGCACTGATGCTGCCGGTCGAGAAACATAATGGCTGAGTGCCTTTCAGACCCCTGCTGGAGAAAAAGGTATGAGCTGGCCGGGCGCAGTGGCTCACGCCTGTAATCCCAGCACTTTGGGAGGCCCAGGCAGGCGGATCACCTGAGGTCAGGAGTTCGAGACCAGCCTGGCCAAAATGGTGAAACCCCATCTCTACTAAAAATACAAAAATTAGCCAGGTATGGTGGCAGGTGCCTGTAATCCCAGCTACTCAGGAGGCTGAGGCAGGAGAATCGCTTGAACCCAGGAGGCAGAGGTTGCAGTGAGCCAAGATCGCACCACTGCACTCCAGCCTGGGTGACGGAGCAAGACTCAGTCTCAGAAAAAAAAAAAAAAAGAAAAAGAAAAACTATTAATTACATTATGAGCATATAGGTCGGCTTTCAAATTGATAAGATTTCTAATATTACACCTGTGGATGCCAAATGTTACTCTCTCTGATTATGGCAGGAAATGGCACTCAGCAGCATGAAGTTAGCTGTAGGGCTGAGCTGGCTGGCTCTTCTCATTGTGCGGTCCTGATTGCCTAAAGGCGCCTTTCTGGGATCCTTACTAACAACTCTCCTGAGTCATTTGGACTTTCACAACCTGTTAGCACCACTCAGATGGGCCAGCCACTGCGGCAGTCAGAGGAGGGCTCTGCAGAGGGAGGGCAGAAGCAGGGTGGCCTCTGCATGCCATTAGGAGGTCACATCACTAGGAGATGCCTCCTGACCCCACCTATGATCTGCCTAAGCAGTTTGGGATTTAGTGCCTTGACAAGAAGGACAGAGTGTTAAAACATGCCTCAGCCGGGCAGGGTGGCTTACGCCTGTAATCCCAACAGTTTGGGAGGCTGAGGCATAAGAATCACTTGAGCCTGGAAGGTGGAGGTTGCAGTGAGCAGAGATTGCACCACTGCACTCCAGCTTGGGCTACAGAGTGAGACTCTGTCTCAAAACAAACAAAGAAATAAAAAACAAACAAACAACAACCACAAAAATGTCTCTCCCCTCCACTCAAAAATGCAAGGGCCTGTCTCCTATTGCTGGGTGCCCAGCTCTCATGAATGTGAATGTGAATTATTCCAGGCAGCCTCAGGAGAACAGAATGAACTCTCACATGCTGCACCTTTCAGATACCATTGGTTTTATCGGCCCATTTAAACTTCACTTCTAACACAGTCCTGTGTGACACACGTGTCTATCCTTAGGCGCAGCTGCAGAGAGGGTCTGAATGGTCCTAATGCTCACTGAGAATGCCTGATGATCCACAGAACCTGCCACCTTAAGGCCATCAAGGAGCTCTGGAGTTAAGGAAATCATGAAAGCACAGAGAGGCGGGTACAGCAGAGCCTCACGCTGATGGGTTTTGAGGTCTAGGCTGTCCTTGCTTGGGTTTGAAATAAGTTCAATGACTAATAATAGCTGAGACACGTCCATCCTTCCTATGAAGTAAATGGGAAAATGGAGCATTTGTTGAGTGCAAGGAGCTACAATTTAAACCCCATGTATCTAAAAGGGGTAACATTTTTGTGTGTGTGAAATTGGTGTCATTTGTGCTGCATCTACAGTTTTCTTTTTCCTTCTCTTCCAGCACCCCTGGCTACATATTTGGGAAACGCATCATACTCTTCCTGTTCCTCATGTCCCTCGCTGGCATATTCAACTATTACCTCATCTTCTTTTTCGGAAGTGACTTTGAAAACTACATAAAGACGATCACCACCACCATCTCCCCCTCTACTTCTCATTCCCTAACTCTCTGCTGAATACGGGGCTGGTGCTCTCATCTAATCAATACCTACAAGTCATCATAACTCAACTCTTGAAACGATTCTGTTCCTCTTTAGATGGCTGTAAATCTATTGGCCATCTGGGCTTCACAGCTTAAGTTAACCTTGCTTTTCCGGGAACAAAATGATTTCACGCCAGCTCCGCCCCTTGAACATGATGGTGGCCCCAGATTTGCTACACCCAACCATTCTGTTTGTTTCTTCACTCACCCTGTTCTCTGAAGATGTTTTGTGACCAGATTTATGTTTTCTTAAAATAAAATGCAGAGACACGTTTTAAGCTGATGGTTGAGAGTTTTTAATTTTTTTTAATGGTTGTTGGGGGATGTATCTTTATACCCACAAACAACTAATTTGTTTTCCTCAAACTATATGATAATATTAAAAATACCCTGGCCAGGTGTGGTGGCTCACACCTGTAATCCCAGCACTTTGGGAGGCTGCGGCGGGTAGATCACTTGAGATCAGGAATTCAAGACCAGCCTGGCCAACATGGTGAAACCTTGTCTGTACTGAAAATACAAAAATTAGCCAGGTGTGGTGGTGGGCGCCTGTAATCCCAGCTACTTGGGAGGCTGAGGCAGGAGAATTGCTTGAACCTGGGAGGTGGAGGTTGCAGTGAGCCAAGATCATGCCACTATACTCCAGACTGTGCAACAGAGTGAGACTCCAACTCAAATTTAAAAAATACATATCTGGCTTCTGGAAAAATTCCTTGAGGATCTTTGATGACATTCTTCACACACCCATGTGGATTAGGTTGGCATCTTCCTATGCTAGCTCCGTGCCCAGCAGTTCCATGTTATGCAGTTCCAAATGTTCTGTAATTCCCTGTGTGAGCCTAACATAATGCCAGGCCCATCATAGGTGCCCCCAAATATTAGTGAGCCAATGAATAAGTGAATGAATGAGTTTATGAATCGCTGGCTGGCTGTATTTAATGAAGTATGTGTGTTGAGCCATTTCCCATAGTGTGGACAGATTTGTCCCACAATATGGGCCTCTTCCCAAAGGCTCTACCTCCTCTTTTTTTTTTTTTTTTTTTTTTTTTTTTTGAGACAGAGTCTTGCTCTGTTGCCCAGGCTGGAGTGCAGTGGTGCGATCTCGGCTCACTGTAACCTCTGCCTCCCGGGTTCAAGCGATTCTCCTGCCTCAGCCGCCTGAGTAGCTGAGACTAAGGCACGCACCACCACACCCAGCTAATTTTTTGTATTTTTAGGAGAAACAGAGTTTCACTGTGTTAGCCAGGATGGTCTTGATCTCCTGACGTCGTGATCCGCTTGCCTCAGGCTCCCAAAGTGCTGGGATTACAGGCGTGAGCCACTGCGTCCAGCTCATGGCCCAGCTTCTTAATGCCATCACACTGGGGGATTCAGCTTCAACATGTGAATTTTGGGAGAGTGCAAACACTCAGACCATAGCACCGTCTCAGTAAATGTCCCACCGGTCACTCAGTTCATAGCGATGGTGATCCAGCTACTGTCATGCCAGGTGCCACTTGGCAGAAAAAGCACAACTTAGAAGATGGCAGGGTGTCATCAAGATTCCAGAACCCCCAACAGAGAAGCCTGCTCTTATAGGGGAGCCATTCATCAGGATTGAACTCTCAATCAAGGTGGACGGTAATAGATGGGGCCCCGTTATTCCCCAGGTGAGTATCATGGCGGTCACAATCCTAGGAAAGATGTGAAGCCTCCCCGCAGCTCTCCCCAAGTTGCCTGCCTGGGCAGCAGAGATGATGGAACGTAGAGCCTGGCATGGTCTGAGGTCTGAATCCGTGTGCCTCATGTTGATGCTCAGGCAAGAGGGTCTCTCAATTCAAGGGAGAGGGCATGAATGGGCCTTGCTTCTCAGGCCTGTCTGATGGTCCAGGCTGAAGCCCCTCCTGGCTTGTGCTGCAAAACCTCATCCAGCAGGAGCTCCTTGACTGCTTCAGGATAGTTGCTTCTGCTCTGAGCTCTCTCTAGAGAGCAGGGCTCTATTATCCAAGCTGGGCTTTTCTTTTCTTCTTGGTGACAGGGAAGGCATGGCACGTTGCAGGATGGAAGTGGCCCCCAGGCCTCCTCATGCCTGGGCTCGGTTTGAAGGGGGGTCAGGTGATCAATAATCCTGATTTGCCTGGCACTGAAGGACTTCCTGGGATGTGGGGTTTTCAGTTTTTTAAAAATAATTTTTATCGATACACATATTTGTAGGTATTTATGGGGTGCATGTGATATTTTGTTACATGTGTGGATTGTGTAATGACGAAGTCAGAGTATTTAGGGTCTTCATCACCTTGATCATTTATCATTTCTAGGTGTTGGGAACATTTCAAGGTCTCGATTCCAGCTATTTTGAAATAGACAGTCTATTGCTAGCTATAGTCACTCGACCCTGCAGTCAGACATTGGAACGGATTTGTACCAAGTATTTGTACCCATTCACCAAACTCTCTCTGGGCTTTCAGTTTTGCAACTGGGATGATCCTGGAAAAACCAAGATAAATCAGTCACCCCACGTGTGAGCTAAGTTATAATATGCCCAGCGGATACTGGGGACATCTTAGCTTCCAGAGGTCATGCTATCCAAGCTGACCATGGGGCTTCCAGAGGGTGGGAAAAGGAAATGACTCAATGGCCCATCAGAGGCACTGCTTCGTGGGGCCAGGGGCCACATGTCTGAGGGATTAAGGGGAGGGGGAGAGCAGCCTTCATAATTATGAAGAGGAGTCTCAGGTGCACGGCTCCTGATGAGGGACCCCTCCTCTAGTTGAAGGCAGCATTGTGCAATGCTCAAACTCCCTGACTTCAGAGTCTCTGCTGTATCCCACCCTCCGTTCTGTGACTTCTCCCTAAGCCTCATTTTTGCATGTGTTACATAGGGATAATAATAGTGCCAAACTCATGGGGTTGTTGTAAGGAATAATGAGGTAAAGCAATTGAAAATGTTTAGCACAAAATAAGTGCTCAATAAAAGCCATTATTTTATTATACTAGTTTTCAATTCCTGCAGAGCAAATTTTTGCAAATGTAGGGACTCAAAACAATATAAATTTATTATCTGACAGTTTTTCTGGGTCAGAGGTCTTACCAGGCTGTAATCAGGGGGCAACCAAAGCTGTGCTCTCAGCTGAGGCTCAGGATTCTTTCCCAAGCTCACTGGTGTTGGCAGAATTCAGTTCTCTGCAGTTGGAAGACTAAAGCCTACAGTTTTCATTTCCTAGAAGCCTTTTCTCTGGCACAGGTTTCTCTACAACATGGCCATTTATGTATTTTAGGCCAATAGGAGAGCATGATTAGCATGTGTTTGTTTTTTTTTTTAAAGTGACCCTTAGACCCTTTTTTAAAGGCTTATCTGATTAGACCAGACCCAAGTGAGCTTAAAGTCAACTGATTAGAGACTTTAATTACATCTGCAAAGTCCCTTCATGTTTACCATATAACATAACTTAGTGAAAGGAGTGAAATCCCATTCCAGGTTCTGCCTGCACTCCAGGGGAGGGGATTCTGCAGGAGTGTGGGTCACTGGTGGTTTATTTTGGGATTCTGCCTACCTCACTGATCTTCCAGTCTCTGCGGAGTCAAAAGGAGCTGAATGGATGTGATGCTGAGGTTCCCGGGCAGCAGCAAGGTAGACTGTGGGTGTGTGAGTGAATTCATATTTGTGACCACCTGGGAAGAAAGGAGGCTGTGGTTTCCTCCACCTCCTGCCAGGCAGAGAAATTTCTTAACCGTTTTCTTTTTCTTCCTTTTTTTTTGAGACAGGTTCTTGCTCTGTCACCCAGGCTGGAGTGCAGTGGCTTGATCTCGGCTCACACTCACTGCAGCCTCTGCCTCCCGGGTTCAAGCAATTCTTGTGCCTCAACTACCCAAGTCGCTGGGATTACAGACACACACCACCACGCCCAGCTATATTTTGTATTTTTAGGAGAGATGGGGTTTCACCATGTTGACCAGGCTGGTCTTGAACTCCTCACCTCAAGTGATCCACCCACCTCAGCCTCCCAAAGTGCTGGGATTACAGGCGTGAGCCACCGTTACCATTTTTCTATCCCCTGTGGGAAAGAGCACAGTGAAAGAACAGGTGAAACTGAGATATGTAAGAGAAGTCCTCCTTCCTTTCCATTTAAACTAAAATAGGATTATTCATACTGAGAATCTCCCAGGTTACAAAGAGATAATCTGTACAACTGGGTTTTTACATTTATCCCCTACCCTGTACCTCCCTCTTCTGTCTTCCTCATAGTCAGCTCAGGCTGCTGTAACAAAACACCGTAACTGGGTGGCTTTTAAACAACCAAACTTTACTTCTCACAGTTCTAGAGGCTGGAAATCCAAGATCAAGTTTCTGGCAGATTCAGTGTCTGGCAGATTCAGTGTCTGATGAGGGCCTGCTTTCCAGTTTGTAGACGGTGACTTATTGCTGCTGCCTGACATGGTGGAAGGAGGGGACGAGGAGCTCCCGGGACTTTTTTTTTTTTTTTTTTAAATAAGGGCACTATCTTCCTCCATTTTGTGTTGCTAAAGGAACATCTGAGGTTGAGCAATTTATTTTATTTTAAAAAGTGGCTAGGCGCGGAGGCTCATGTCCGTAACCCTAATGCTTTAGGAGGCCAAACAGCAGGAATGCTTGAGGCCAGGAGTTCAAGACCAGCCCAGGCAAGATAGTGAGACCCCATCTCTACTAAAATTTTAAAAAATTAGCTGTGTACTGTGAAGTGTGCTTGTAGTCCCAGCTACTCGGGAGGCTGAGGTGGGAGAATCACTTGAGCCCAGGAGTTCAAGACTGCAGTGAGCTATGATTGAGACACTGAGTTCTAAGTTGGGAAACAGAGCAAAACCCTGTCTCTATTTAAAAAAAAAATTTTTATGTGGCTCATTATTCTGGGTGGCTGGAAAGTTCAGGATTGGGCATCTGCTTCTGGTGACTGCCTCACGTCACTTCTAGGCATGGTGGGAGACGAAGGGGAGCTGGTGCGTGCAGAGGTCACTCGGTGAGGGCGGAAGTGAGAGAGAGAGGAGAGGTGCCCGGCTCTTTTTATCAAACAGCTCTGGGGAAACTAATAAAGTGAGAACTCACCCGGGAGGGAGGACATCAATCTATCCATGAGAGATCTGCCTCCAAGACCCAAACATCTCCAAGGAGACACCACCTCCAACACTGCCACACTAGGGATTAACTTTCAACAGGAGATTTAGAGGAGGTAAACTTATAAACTATCGCAGGCACTAATACCACTCATGAGGGCTCCACCTTCATGACCTAATCACTTCTCAAAGGCCTTATCTCTTAATCCCATCACACTGGGGATTCGATTTCAACTTCAATTTTGGGGGGACACCAACATTCAGGTGAAAGCACCATTTAACTCTCCGCATTGGTGGTCACTCAGGCCCCAAACAAAGAAACCCTCCTCCATTCCCTTCCTCCCTCCCACCCACAGTCATCCCCAAGCTCCATCAGCTCCACCTTTAGCGGTCAACCCACCTCTGCCACATCTCACCATCTCTGCTGCTATCCCTGTCACCTGAGCCCACCGTTCTCTCTCCTGGACAGTCTCCTCTGTCAGATTTTTTTTTTTTTTGAGACGGAGTTCTGCTCTGTTGCCCAGGCTGGAGTGCAGTGGCATGATCACAGCTCACTGCAGCCTCCATCACCTGGGCTCAAGCCATCCTCCCATCTCAGCCTCCTGAGTAGCTAGGATTACAGGCATGCACCAACATACCTGGCTAATTTTTTTTTTATTGTACTTTAGGTTCTGGGGTACATGTGCAGATCATGCAGGATAGTTGCATAGGTACACACATGGCAATGTGGTTTGCTGCCTCCATCCCCCACCACCTACATCTGGCATTTGTCCCCATGTTATCCCTCCCCAACCTCCCCACCCACCCACTGTCCCTCCCTTGGCCCCCCTAAACAGATCCCCAGTGTGTGATGCTTCCCTCCCTGTGTCCATGTGTTCTCATTGTTCAACACCCACCTATGAGTGAGAACATGTGGTGTGTTTGATTTTCTGTTCTTGTGTCAGTTTGCTAAGAATGATGGTTTCCAGATTTATCCATGTCCCTACAAAGTACACAAACTCATCATTTTTTATGGCTGTGTAGTATTCCATGGTGTATATGTGCCACATTTTCCCTGTCCAGTCTATCATCGATGGGCATTTGGGTTGGTAGGTCTTTGCTATTGTGAACAGTGCTGCTATGAACATACATGTGCATGTGTCTTTATAATAGAATGATTTATAATCCTTTGGGTATATACCCAGTAATGGGATTGCTGGGTCAAATGGAATTTCTATTTCTAGGTCCTTGAGGAATCGCCACACTGTGTTCCACAATGGTTGAACTAGTTTACACTCCCACCAACAGTGTAAAAGTGTTCCTATTTCTCCACATCCTCTCCAGCATCTGCTGTCTCCAGATTTTTAAATGATCGCCATTCTAACTGGCATGAGGTGGTATCTCAATGTGGTTTTGATTTGCATTTCTCTAATGACCAGTGACGATGAGCATTTTTTCATATGTTTGTTGGCTTCATGTAAGTCTTCTTTTGAAAAGTGTCTGTTCATATCCTTTGCCCACTTTTGGATGGGTTTGTTTGTTTTTTTCTTGTAAATCTGTTTTAGTGCTTTGTAGATTCTGGATATTAGCCCTTTGTCAGATGGGTAGATTGCAAAAATTTTTTCCCATTCTGTTGGTTGCTAGTTCACTCTAATGATTTTTTCTTTTGCTGTGCAGAAGCTCTGGAATTTATTTAGGTCCTATTTGTCTATTTTGGCTTTTATTGCCATTGCTTTTGTTGTTTTAGTCATGAAGTCCTTGCCTATGCCTATGTCCTGAATGGTTTTGCCTAGGTTTTCTTCTAGGGTGTTTATGATGTTAGGTCTTACGTTTAAGTCTTTAATCCATCTGGAGTTAATTTTAGTGTAAGGTGTCAGGAAGGGGTCCAGTTTCCGCTTTCTGCACACTGCTAGTCAGTTTTCCCAACACCATTTATTAAACAGGGAATCCTTTCCCCATTGCTTGTTTTTGTCAGGTTTGTCAAAGATCAGATGGTTGTAGATGTGTGGTGTTGCCTCCAAGGCCTCTGTTCTATATCTCTGTTTTGGTACCAGTACCATGCTGTTTTGATTACCGTAGCCTTATAGTATAGTTTGAAATCAGGTAGTGTGATCCCTCTGGCTTTACTCTTTTCACTTAGGATTGTCTTGGCTATTCGGGCTCTCTTTATTTATTTATTTATAGTACTATGTTTCCCAGGCTGCACTTGAACTCCTGGACTCAAGTGATCCTTTGGCCTTGGCCTCCCAAAGTGCTGGGATTACAGACATGAGCCACCATGCCCAGCCGATCAGATGTTAATGCTACCTGTACTTGCTTAAAATCCTCTGAGGAATTCTCACTGCTCTTGGAATAAGCCCCACACACCTTGGGGTGGCTGTGCAGGTGCTGTGCCATCAGATATGTCCCTGCCCCTCTCTCTCAACTCCTCCTTTTGCTTGCTTGTTCACTCGGTTCCAGCCACACTGCCCTGGGAGCTGCTCCCACCACCGGGCTTCCTAATGCACTGGTCTCTCTCATGCAGTGGGGGCCTCTCCCTCCTTTTACTCAGTGTCTACCAGCACCCACCTCCTCCAGAGCCCTCCCTGATCACCACGACTACACCCAGGCCCTCCCTCTTCCACGTTCCCTCTTCAACCCCAGTCTCCTACCCATGTGTCACTTCTTTATATTTGCCACCACCTAAAATTGGATCATTTATTTTCCGCTTTACTTGTTCAGTCTGCCTCGTCCACTAGAATGTAAGCTTCCAAAGGGCAGGGGCTTTGCCTATATTGTTAGGCTGGGCATACAATGACCACTCAAAAAACATCTGATGAATGTATGAAAAACCGACCGGGTTATGTAATTGTGCCTACTTACCTACATGACCATGTGGTGGGGTTTATGGTGGGTGTGGTGATGATGACTATAGGTCTATAAGCAAATTTGGGACAGGGAGTCTAAGAAATATTCTAAAATTTTAGTAAGCAAAGCATCCTCTACAAAACCTGTCTTAAAACATGCAAGTTCCTTAGTGCTATCCCCAGAGGTACGATTTGGTAGGTCAAGGATAGGGCCTGGAAATTTATATTCGTATTAAGATTTTCTTGATCCAGAATTCGCAGACCACCTTTTCAGAAGGTTTTGCTCTACAGCTGTACCACCCATGCAGTAGTTCCTAGCCATCGTGGCTCCGGAGTCCTTGAAGTGCAGCTCCTCTGAACTGAGATGTGCTGTAAATGTAAAATGCACTCTGGATTTTGAAGGGTTAATACAAAGAAAAAGGAATGCAGAATATCTCCTTAATAATGTTTTACACTGATTACAATCTTGTGGGTGTGGTGTGTTAAATCAAATCCATGGTTAGACTTCCTTTCACATCTTTCTTTGTACTTTTCATGTGGCTACTAGAAAAATTTAAATCACATATGCAGCTCACATTACACTCCTATCGAACAGAGCTGATCTGTAAGTTCCATGGAAGCTGGCAAGTCTTCGCAGCTGAAATAAAGCCTGGATCTCATTCTAAGTGTTCATCTTTAGCTACAATTTCTTGCAGAAGATATTGAAAAATGTGGCAATGAAAGTCACCACAAGCGTCAAACCAGTCTTGCCTAAATCTGGAAAACAGTTATCTGAGGCTTGTTACCATATGATCATGAGAAATCACCATGTATTTCTGATCACAGATGTGGCACATTATTAAAATATCACTTTTACAGTCGCCCTGGAGGCCAGGGTTATCTGAATATGGAGAAAGAAGCAGCTTGTGGAGCTGTTGTATAAATGAAATTACTAGAAAGCAATGCACTCAATTGCATATTGGCTCGGGGGGTTATTCTTATTAAAATGTTTAGAGAGGAGTTTCTGTTCATTTCTGCAGAATTGCTCTTCAAATTAAAAATTTGGCTTGACACACTAATAGACCACAGTCCCAAGAGAAGTTTAGCCTTTTTTCTTCTTACCCTTGCTAAGCACTTAGATGCTGTGCTGACAGGTAGCACATATCGTCTGTACGAAGCTTATGCGTTAAAATTGACTGCAGTCCTGCAAGTTGGCACACTCTTGCTTGGCCTAAAATAAATCAGGACAGGCTTTAAGAAAGTCAGATTGTCAACCTAAAGGAACACAACTCTGTCTCTCTTTTGGCAATTTTTGTAAACGAATTTTAATGGAAATTTGTCTTAATTGTTGAAGAAGTTACCGCTAAAACGGACTTGCTATTAATGGACTGGAATCCATCGCGTAAACAGAATGAAATATAAGCCTTCTCAGGATTCACACGTAGAAAAAGCCATTCAGCCAATCAACAAGAGGGCAAAAGAACAAACATTTTCTGCGTAATTACTTAGTTTAGTGCATATGCATTTGAGTTCTCAATGTCAGCACTATGGCAACCAGAACACGGCCATGACAACTATCTGGAAATGTCTATTCTCACCTGGACCGAGCAGGCCATGCCCCACTGACTATATAATCTCCCTGTCTCCTTGTTATGGTCTGAATGTTTGCATCCTTCAAAATTTCATGTGTTGAAATCCTAACTGCCAAGGTGATGATATTAGGAGGTCATTGGCCTTTTAAGAGGTAATTAGGTCATGAAGGCGGTATCCTCATGAATGGGATTAGTGTCCTTATAAAATAGGCCCAAGGGAGCTCATTCACCCTGTCCACCATGTGAGAACACAGCGAGAGGGCACCATCTATGCACCAGGAAATGGGCCTTTGCCAGACAATGTGTCAGTGCCTTGGTCTTGACTTCACAGCCTCTAGAACTGTGAGAAATAAATTTCTGTTGTTTATAAGCCACCCAATTAACGGTATTTTGTTATAGCAATCTTAATGGACTAAAATACTCCCTAATTACATTTAAACTTATCAGAGCACTGGGAACTAACATATTAAAAGAATGCTGGCCAACGTAATTGACACCATAAGACCGGATGATTCTTGTAATTTCCAGCCTCAGAAAAAGGCTCGGGAGAGGAGTTGGGAAAGGAGGTGGGGTGTGTGTGTGTGTGTGTGTGTGTGTGTGTGTGTGTGTTTTGCAGTAGATACCTGTTGAGAAAGAAAGAACTACAATAACGTTCTGTGATTCAGCTGACACATCCTTTCCGCTTCCCTTCAATCACCTGGGTTAATGGGGACCTCGCTAATGTCTGAACCTCATCTCATTTTAACCTTTTGTCTCAAAGCCTCTCTTTCCGTGATTTCCCTGCCTTCATTCTTCCCATATGGTGGGGTTGTTATTAAGACATTAAATGAGTGTGGACAGGCAGGGAAAGGAAGTGGGTTGCAGGGGGAGTTGAACGTTGCTTGGGTACTTTTCTAGAATGTTCCACTTCGCATCAGTGAAAGATTCCCAACTATCAGGAAACAAAGCAAATGAAATGCTGAGCACAGGGCCCGGTCTTGATGAAATGCTGAAAGAAAAGAAAGGAAAGAGGAAGTAGCCGTTATTTTTACCCTTCCTCCCACCCCCATGTTTGCTGCTCTTATTTCTTTTGTATTTATTGTTTTGTTGGAAGCACGGCATCAGAAAAACTCCCAGTATTGAGAGATAACTCAGTGTTTAGTTCACTTAAACCGGAGAAAGGAGAAGAGAATGCTACTGTGAGGGCCAGGACATAAAGAGGAAAAATCAGACAAGAAATCAATATGAAATGAAAATGTGAAAGAGGCACTTTCAAGCATGTGAGTGATACAGATTACAATGTTGAGAGCTGTTTGTGTCCAGAGCTGCGTGCTGCACCTGGTGGGATAAACAGTGATACAACAGAGGATCCTTGTTTCAAGGAGGCTACCTTTTATTTGGGGGAGCAAAATTGTTTTTGAAGGATGGCCAGTGGTTCAAGCTACAGCATGGCGGACTAGCAAAATGGACTCCAGGACCTCAGAGGAGGCAGGGACTGCTGTCAGAAATAGGGGCAGAAAGGAAGGACTTCACCGGGGCCCGGGAGAAAAGATTCTGGGAGGGACTGAGAGCAGTGATGGGGAGTACAAGGGTATGTCTGGGGGGAAATGCACCCCATTGTGAGAGCTAGAGGGTCCACAAAACCATGGACTTAACTCAACACTTGTCTCTCACCCTGGAGATTAGGCCCATCCAATCTAACGGGATGGCAATAATTTAAAATGTTTAGGTATTATGAAAAGCATGGATACAGTAGTGATAGCAATGCAACATACATATGGCTTCTGGATATAAACAGAAGGCTTGAAAGCAGCATCTTTGGCCGTGCACCACAGCCACCCTCCCCTGTCACTGAGGGGCTTTGGTGGAAAGGGTTGAGAGCCTCTAGACTGCGAACAAAAGCTGGCACATAAGAACAGTTGGAGATCATAAGGAAACCATTCTGACTGGAGTGAAGGATTTCTTGAAAGGAAGGTCCCTGAGTTAGGTTGTTGGATGCTTTCAGTAGAGAGTTGTTGAATGGGGTGTGTGTGCATGCAGTACGTGTGTGTGTGTCTGTGTGTGTGAGAGAGAGACAGAAAGAAAGATAACTTGTGCAAAGCAGGGTTTTAACAGAAATAATTTGGCAGTTTCCTACAGGATAGTTTGATGATAAAAACCAGCCAGGCCAGAAACAGGAAACCAGCTGGAGACAATTGGTAGGGGCCAATTTCAATGGTCTAAATGCATGATGGCACCCGGACAAAGATGGCGGCTGACAGGATGGGAATTAAAATGGAAGGTGTAACGTTATGAGTGAACAGCAAACAGGAAGCAGGATTGATTGGCATGGAGCAAGGAGAGGAGAGAGAGAATTAAAGAGAATGTGCTTGGTTTTGAGCCTGGGTGCCCAAGAGACTCACAGCGCAAATAAGTCCCAGTTGCACTCCTACCATACACCAGGCATATGGATAGGCGCTGGGCATCGGTGATGCTGGGAGAGACAAGGTCCCTGTCTTTGCAGAACGTTCACTGTGCTGGAGGACAGGAAGCACTCAGACAGGCAGCAGAAGCACCGGAGCAAAGCAGGTCACAGAAACCCAAGAGTGAACAGTTTCGATTTATAGTTCTACATAAATCATCATGGAAAATGAAAGTCAGAGGACACTGGAAAGCCATTTAGAATAAGAAGAAGAATACCTGAATGCATAATAATAACCATGACCATGCATTTGTAACTTTCCTACCATATGCCGGGAAATGCACTGTGTACTTTGTACGCTATAGTAGTCAGGGTTCTATGGAGAAACAGCACCGGTAGAACTGATTGATTGCTTGATTAATTAGTTATGAGAATTGACTCGCACATGTATGGAGGCTGAGAAGGCTCAAGATCTGCCGGCTGCAAGCTGGAGAACCGAGAAAGTGGTAGCGTCGATCTAAGCCTGAAGGCCTGAGAATCTGTGTGGGAGGGGATGGCCGCGTAAGTACCAGATGGGGTTTGGAGGCCCAAGAACCAGGAGTGCTGATGTCCAAAGGCAAGAGAAGGTGGACGTCCCAGCTCACACAGAGAAGGAGAGAACTTACCTTTCTTCTTTTTTTTTTCCTCAGCGGATTGGAGGATGCCTGTCCACATTGGTGAGGGCAGAGCTTATATACTCAGTCTATTGATTAAAATGCTGAAATCTTCTGAAAACACCCTCACAAGCACATTAAGAAGCAATATTTTACCATCTGTTTGGGTATGCCTTAGCCCTGTCAGGTTGACCCATAAAATCAACCATCACTTATGCCTTATCTCATTTAATTCTCTAATAACCCAATTAAGTAGGTATTATTAACTTCCTTGTTTTGCTGGTGAAGATATTTGCCCAAGGTCAAAGAGCTAGAAAGTAGCATATCTGGGGATCCAAATTTAGTCTATCTTATCTTAAAGCTGTTGTGAGCTGACTTTAGCAAATAGGTCCATGCACATCTCTTGCATTCTTTTGGGTATATGATGGCACTGAGATGTTTAAATGAGTGAGAGTTAGATATGTCCTTGGACCTTTTATCCGGAAAGAAATTCTCAGAAGAAATTCTGCCAAATACAGATTGTTTTTGAAATAAAGATTCCTTTAAAAAGCAGGCCCAGTCTGGGCATGGTGGCTCATGTAGGTAATCACAGCACTTTGGGAGGCAGAGGTGGGCAGATCACGAGGTCAAGAGATCGAGACCAGCCTGGCCAACATGCTGAAACCCCATCTCTACTAAAAAAAAAAAATACAAAAATTAGCTGGATGTGGTGGCGCATGCCTGTAGTCCCAGCTACTCGGGAGGCTGAGGCAGGAGAATCGCTTGAACCTGGGAGGCAGAGGTTATAGTGAGCAGAGATCACACCACTGCACTCCAGCCTGGTGGCAGAGCAAGACTCTGTCTCAAAAAAAAAAAAAAAAAAAAAAAAATTCCAGGAGAGTTCATGAAACTATGAGCTTGATGGATTTTACCTCCTGATGCAAGTTCCCTTGAGGCAGAAGCAGCAATATTCCAGAGGTAGTACTCTAATACCCTAAAGTCGGCATTAGGCAACCAGAAATCCTCCTAACCAGTAGCTGGTGGCAGAACTGTCTGTGGATGGATCCCTAGTGTAGATCCTATGGGCAGAACCTTACTAGGTCCCTACTGCCTGTTCAGCACAGGTGCGGAGCACTCTGACAATATTTTACACAGTAACCTAGACTTAAAGACCTTGAATTTTACCATTGAGAGCCTATTTCTAGTATTCATCATACTGACTAGCAAGTCTCTTACATCACCAATCAAAATCCATCTGTGACACTCTCTGTGCTAATTTTCAAAGCCTCAGGTAATGAGTGAGATCTGAAGAGCTGAAGTCTTTCTGATGGAACTCCAGCTGGCCACGCATGAGGTGAAGTTTCCATTACAGCAGCTTCCTGCCTCTAGAGTTGAGCCTTCTGCTAATCCAAACTCATGATTCAATTCTCAGTGTCTAACTATTTTAAAGTAAATTATGGACATTGTAAAGTAAATCCATACTTTTAATGGTTACTCCATAAAACCTGTAATAGAGATTGTCACTTTTAATTGATACAGATAAACTATAAAATACCATATTATTCTTTTTGACCAGGGAATCTTAAACTCATAGCACAAGAAGGAAAATAATGGCTCAGAATGACCAACCTTCATTTTGGGCAAGGTATGGTGCCAAGAATTTAGATACATCTGTTCATTTGATCTTCAAAACAAACCCATAAGCTAGGCACCACTACCTCATGCTCATTTTAAAGAGAAGGAAAGTGATTCTTTAGAGAGAGCAGGTAATTCACTGCAGATCATATAAACAGGAACTGATAAATAAGGGCTTGAGGTATGCACGTCAAGGCTGGGGAGGCTTGAAAACCTTGAAATTACCGACACAATGGTGTACATGTGGACGTTTACGCTGTTCGTGTTGTTTTGGCTGGGTGGTTGTGGTAAGATTCCTACAACTTCCATCAGATTCTTGAGTGCTTTCAGCATCGCTGTCCAAATAGGTTCCGTCAGAACCCAGACGCCTTGCCTGACAGCTACTTGTCATAAGTCATGCTTACAATGGGGGCCCGAAGCAGGATGTTTCATTTCTTCTTCTGCAGACAGACAAATTGAGCTGGGTCTTTCAATCGAAAAACACAGCAACGTTGTCCTAATTTATGGAAAACATGCCAGGTAAGAAAAATCATAATAAATCAATTGATCGTGTGTATTTGTCATTTATTTTTCTGAATTTTTTGATTTAGAACAGGGCCCAAAGAGAACGGGATGGCTCCACACCATGCAAATACAGGTAAAGATCTTTTTCCTGTTCGTTTGTCTAAAAAACATAACTTTAAGGCATTTTCCTGGTAACTCTCTTACAAGCCTTCAAGACTGGCCGGTGGTTTCTAACTCTATGGTCCTTTGCTATTTGAAAAAATAGCCTACCCCCATATTGTCAGCACCAAAGCAAAAATGACCCTGTTTCCTTTGTCTATGGCATGGTTTTGACAGAAAAGATAACTGTATCTTACTGGTGCTAAAGCAAGCTGACTTAAAAAAGAAGCTGAGGTAAGCACGGAAAGTGGACATTAAAACAAAACAAAACAAAACAAAAAAAACCTTTGCTCTTCTGTCTTCCTTCTGAGGTATCTTGAGTGTTAATGGAATGGTTTTCTTTTTGTACCAATTCTTGGTACAAAGAGAGTAGTTATTCTCGGGTATAACTACAAAATACATTTTTCTCTTATCCCTTCTCTACTCAAGTGATACACATTTATCTTAAAAGTTGCCTGAAATTTCTATAGGAAAGGGTATCTAAATTTTGCAATATGTCGAAACATATTTCACCTACACATGCCCAGAAGTCCACCACTTTGGTGTCTGGCTCATACTTTAACAATTAGGCTAAAACAAGCAGATGCCTGAGTGCCCTTTGAGACACATCTGCCCCTTATATAAAGAGTTCCTGTGAGTACTGAGGCTTTGCTCAATATAATGTGAGGATTTGGTTCTATTATGCAGAAATTCATGAAATTCCTACTATAATGTGTGGGTATGCAGAGTTGAGAAGTTTTTTGGGGGTAACTTATATCAGAACTGAGGGAGAAATCAGTCTGGAAACGGATTTTTCCAAAGCCTCGATGTTTAAAATGCAAAACTTCTTTCATCTGGCTACTTCTGGGGAAATAACAGTTGGGAGCTAATGAATGGGAAGAGATATCAAGAAACACACGCTCCACGTCGGTCCGCATTCTACTTCCAGCAGCAGTCCTGGTGGATGCTTAATCATGAAGCTGAGTGTCTCGGCAAAGCGTCCTCTGAGTGTCAGGGGTTGCCAGGGTGCTATGGGGTCCCTTCCTTGGAGACCGTCATGGTCATATACTGATTTATTCCCAACTGCGTGCCTGATCCCTGAATCCTCAGAACCCGTGTGTGAACTGCAGCCAAATGAGGGAATTCAGGCCAGAGATCAGTTAACAGGCACCGTAGCATGAATTGCCCTCTCTTCAAACACCTAGTGCATTTACACTCCGTACTATGACTGCCTGCCTTTATTTCTTTTCTAGTCCCCCCCCAACAAAATTGCAAACTCCATGAGAGACAGAGTTTGTCTTGCATTTCTCTTGTATATTTTCGGCAACAAGGAGAGGGCTGTGTATACAGTGAATAATGAATATCAATGGATTAATACCTTCTTTGGATATTGCAGAGGCTTCTGTGGATGATGCATTTTTTCCCCCCAGTAGACAGAAAGCTTTGTGAAGATAGGAGCTAGGTGTTGATCATTTCTGCATCTTGCATGACATTTTGTTTCCTGTATTGCTCAGAGCAGACGTTTAGTACTTGTCTCTGAAGAAACTGGATTACCTCCTGGACAGACCAAATTATCCTTGGAAATAATTCAATGGATTATCCATGAGTGGACCAAGTTCTGTGATAGCCTCACTAGAACAATTTATAATATTAGAAAATGGGGGATAGTATGGTATCTAGATTTTCTTTTGGCGTGGGAGAAGAATTACCCGGCATAGTTTGATCACTTGCTCATCTCTGAAACACTTTCTCCACTTGGCTTCTTTCTATGCCATCCTCTGGTGCTAACTCCTTTCTGCTATGAGTTTAGTCCCACTAAAACTCATGGTGGAATTTGATCCCTCATGTGGCGATGTTGAGAAGTGGGGCTAGTGAAAGGCATGTGGGGCATGGGGATGGATCCCTCATGAGTATCTTGGTGCCATTCACTTGTTCACTCTGTAATGAATGAGTTCTCTCTCTCAGTAGACGTCACGAGTTTTCATGAGAATGGGGTGCTACAAAGTGAGGATACCCTTGCGTTTTGTTCGTCACACGTCTGCTTCTCTTTTGACCTTCTGCCATGCTGTGACACAGCATGAAAGTCCTCACCAGAAACTGAGCCCATGCTGGCACCAAGCTTCTTGTGCTTTCCAGCCTACAGAACTATGAGCTAAACACACCCCTTTTCTTTACAAGTTATCCAGCTTCCGGTATTCTGTTACAGCGACACAAAGAGACTAAGGCAGAAAATGGGTACCAAGGAGTAGGAAGTTGCTGTGCAGATGTCTGAGAATGTGGAAGTGGCTTTGCAACTGGATCGGGGGCAGAGGCTGGAAGAGTTTGAAGGGGCAGCTGGAAAAAGACTGTATTGCCGTGAATGAAGCATCAGGGATGATTCTGGCCAGGGCTCAGGAAAAGGCAAAAAGATGAAGGAAAGTTTGGAAACTCTTAGAGATTTGTTAAGAGGTCATAGCCAGAATGCTAATGGAAATATGGATAGTAAAGGCCACTCTTATGATAACTCTCAGATGGAAATGAGGAACTTGTTGGGAGCTGGAGTAAAAGGCATCCTTCTTATGCCATAGCAAAAAACTTGGCTACACTTTGTCCATGCCCTAGGGCTCTGTGGGAAAGCTGAACTTAAGAGTTATGGAATGGCAAATCTGTGGAAGAAATTTCTAAGCGGCAAAGTGCGTGGGCTGCTGAGTGCTTGCTTCTAACTGCTTACAGGGAATTACTAGAAAAAGGGAAACAGAGCAGAAAAATTTGGAAAATTCACAGCCTGCCCATCTGGTAGAAAAGGAAAGAGCCCAAGGGTAAGGTGAGGCAGAGAAACCCCTTGCTAGAGAGATTAGCGTGGATAAACGGAAGCCAGGTGCTAAAAGAACAATGGGAAAAAGTAGTGGGAAAAAGGTCCCCAAGGCATTTCAGAGATCTTTAAGGTCAGCTCTCCCATCACAGACTCAGAGGTCTAAGTCTAGGAGGACAGGTTGGTTTAGGGGAACAAGCCCAGGATGCCATGTCTCTGTGCTGCCTGGGGACACTCCTCCCCCATCCTGGCTGCTGTAGCCTTGGCTCAAGTGGTCCTAGGTTTGACTCATGCCACTGCTCTGTAGAGTGCAAGCCCTGAGCCTTAGCAGCTTCCATGTGGTACTAATTCTGCAGACACACAGAATGCAAGAGCAGAGGAGGCGTGGCAGCTTCCACCTAGATTTCAGAGGATGTATCGGAAAGCCTGGGGAGCCTGGCAGAAAACTGACACAGGGGCAGAGCCACCATAGGGAGTCCCTACCAAGGCTGGTGGAGCCACAGAGGCAGGGCTGCCCTTAAGACCCCAGAATTATAGAGCTACTAGCAGCATGTAGTGCCTTCCTGGGAAAGCTACAGGTGCCTGATTTCAATCCTTGGAGCAGCCACATGGGCTCTGCCCAGCAAAACCAAGGGGGTGGGCCTGCTCAGGGTCTTGGACGCCTACCCCTTGCACCAGCGTGCCCAAGAGGCAGCACCTGGCGCTTTAAGATTTAATGTTTGATCTACCGGCCTTTGAACTTGTGTGTGACCTGTCATTCTTTTAGTTTGGCTGATTTTCCCCTTTTGGAATGGGAATGTTTATCTTGGAAGTAAAAAGCTTGCTTTTGTTTTTACAGGCTCGCAGTTGGAAGGAGCTCACCTTGAGTCTCAGGTGAGACTTCGGACTTTGGACATTTGAGTTGATGCTGGAACAAGTTAAGACTTTTGGAGACTATTGGGAAGAGATGATTGTATTTTACAACGTGAGGGGAGACTTGAGTTTTGTGTTGAAATCTCACGTGGAAATTTGATCTCCAGTGTGGCTGTGTTGGGAGGTGGGGTCTGGTGGGAGGTGTTTGGGTCATGGGGGTGGATCCCTCATGAATGGCTTGTACTGTTCTCAAGGTAGTGATCGAATTCCCACTCTTGGATTAGCTCTCTTGGGAATAGATTGTTTCCCTTGAGGGCGGGTTGTTGCAAAGTGAGGACACCTCTATGTTTTCCCCTTTCCTTTGACTTTCTGCTGTCTTGTGAGGAGCAGATGTTGGTGTCATGCTTCTTGAACCTCCCAGCCTGTAGAACCATGAGCTAAATCAAACTCTTCTTAAAATAAATTTATAAACAGAATACCCAGCTTCAGGAATTCTGTTACAGCAATACAATATAGACTAAGACCCTCTCCAACCTCCTGATACTTACGGAGAGCTCAGGCTTGCTGCGCATTTCCAGACACCTGCGTGATCTTACTCACATTTGATAATTTCTTTTTCTTTTTTTTTTTTTTTTTTGAGACAGAGTCTTGCTTTGTTGCCAGGCATCAGGCTGGAGTACAGTGGCACGATCTCGGCTCACTGCAACCTCTGCCTCCCGGGTTTAAGCAATTCTCCTGCCTCCACCTCCCAAGTAGCTGGAACTGCAGGCGTGCACCACCACACCCAGCTAATTTTTGTATTTTTAGTAGAGACGGGGTTTCACCATGTTGACCAGGATGGTCTCGATCTCTTAACCTCGTGATCCGCCTGCGTCGGCCTCCCAAAGTGCTGGGATTACAGGCGTGAGCCACCGTGCCTGGCCTCATTTAATAATTTTGAAAATTTGTCTCCTCCAAAGGAGATCCCTTTTTAACCTCCCAACTAAAATATCACATTGCCCTCACCCCCACTTTATGTGTCCAAACAAAACCTCATATTCTTCATCCACACAATCCCTTTCTCCCTTAGTGGGCCCATCTCGATAAACGGTAACTCTGTTCCAATTGCTCAGGATGAAACCCTGGTTGGCAGTGACGGCTCTTCTCTCACACTGCACATTCCATTCTTAGCAAATCCTGTCAGTTTTACCTTCAAAAAGTATTTTAAAGACCATTCTTAGCACCCTCGCTGCCCCAGCACCATTCTACCTTCCACCGTCTCTGCAGCATGAAACTCCATGAAGGCAGAGGGCTTAGTTTTGCTCATTGCTGTGTCCTCAGCTCTCAGCACACAGTAGGTGCTCAGTTGCTATTTAGTGAGTAACCTCTTGCCTAGATTACTGCAGTAATCCCCTAGCTTGGTGTTTCTTGGCCTTGGCACAACTGACATTTGGGGCCAGATAACCCTTCGTTGTGGTGGGCTGTCCTGTGCATTCTAAGCTGTTCAGCAGCATCCCTGGGCTCTCCTCACTACATGCCAGGAGCATCCTCCACTCCTGAGTTGCAACAACCAAAAATGCCCCCAGACATTGACAAATGTCCACTAAGGGGCAGAAGCAGCGCCATAGCTGATCTTCTACTTTCCATGCTCATGCTCGCACTGTCTCTGCGCTGCTGTGGAGCAAGGCTGTACACGTGTAAGTCAATCTGTGCCTCGCCATCGACACAGAGTAAACTCCTTACAGTGTCACAAGGATGTCTCTGGCTTCTGGGTGGGACCAGGACTGCAGACAGGGAAGCATAAAAATAGAGCTGCCTGGCTAGGCACCGTGGCTCACACCTGTAATCCCAGAGCTTTGGGAGGCCGAGGCAGGTGGATCACTTGAGATCAAGAGTTCGAGACTGGCCTGGTCAACATGGTGAAACCCCATCTCTACTAAAAATATAAAAATCAGCTGGGTGTGCTGTGGGGGTGTCTGTAATCTCAAGATACTGGGGAGACTGAGGCAGGAGAATCTTGTGAACCCGGGAAGCGGAGATTGCGGTGAGCCGAGATTGTGCCACTGCACTCCAGCCTGGGTGACAAGACCGAAACTCCATCTCAACAACAACAACAATAAAAAAATAGGGCCGCCAGTGGGAGACAATGACAAGTAACCCCGTGAGAATGGGGGTGATGATAGCGGAGGTTCTGCCACGATGTGCCGGTTGGGTAAGCTCTCAGTCTCATTATGAACGTGGGCGTCACAGCACAAGCCAGGGCGCGGGGCCGGGTGACCAGCCAGTCCTCCCAACCCAGGAAGGGGCTGGCTAATCCCTTTAGCATCCTTACCTTTTTTCTCATATGAAAGTTTTTGTGTAAACTTGTGATGTGATTAGTGCAGGAGGAAAAGGTAAGGCGAAATCCCCTTAATTTATGGAATTTCCTCCCGTGACTCCTAGAACCATCAAGAAAATAAGTGAAAATCGTGTTGAATCTGAAAAGAGAAGAGCAGAGTCTGTGCAAAGCCTGACCGAGTATCTGTGCTGACCACCACTGTGTTTGTGTCAGCTTTTTGACAGTGATAGGAACTGCATGTGAATGATGTTTGTTTTAAGACTCTTGAACAAAAGCGCATAGACACTTTTTCCTAGGGTGAGAAACAGAAAGGTCCCCTGTGCTCCCATTCTGTAACTCCTATTATGAATAAAATGGTGTGTTTCACATTTAATAAATAGTTGCTGGGTTGGATGGATTTCCTTTTTGTATCCAGTGGACTGAAGGTCAAAGGTATATTTTTGTGTTTTTTTTTTCTGCTCTTATTTACACCACTATTTATAGACCTGCCATTTCCATGCTTAGAATACCTCCCATGATGCAGGAAAGAGGCTAGATGAAGCTGCTAGAGGTCTCCTGCCTCCTGGACATTCAGAAGAGGCAAACTGCCCCTGCCAGAAGGACTTGAGTCCCTGAAACAGTGGCCTTTAGCCAGCCCATGCCACTGTCTCCCCCTTTGTCCATACACGGTCTCTTGCTGGACAGCCTGGCTTAGGGTTGTCAGACCAAACACGGGACACCCAGTTAATCTGAATTTCACGTATAAGATAAGTAATTTTTTAGTATAAAAATGTCCTCAATATTGCATAGGCAGATGCTTGTGTTTATCTGAAATTTGAGTTTAACTGGGCACCCTGTATTTTTATTTGCTAAGATGACAACGATGCCCTGGCTGGGGGTAGGGGAGAGGCATTTCCAGCAGCAGGGGCCACTTACACAACACGTTTGCTGTCTCCCAGGCCTGCCCATGTCTGGTCTCCTGCTCTTCTCTAGCAAGTGGGGCTTACCGACACATGGCAAGAGGGGGTGGTCACTGGAGTGAGCAGCCCTCTCTCCTTGCCTACTCTTTTAGTGTCTCAATGAGACTCTCATGTCCATGTTAGGACATTCTCTCCTTCCCCTGCCTTATAGTAGAAGCCATCCATCCAGCCATCATCCACCTCCCTGTCTACCCATCTATCCACTGACCCATTCATTCACTCACCCATCTATCCACTCACCCATCCACCCACCCATCCATCCACCCACTCATCCATCCACTCACCCATCCATCCACATACCCATCCATCCATCCATCCATCCATCCATTATCCATCCATCCATCCATTATCCATCCATCCATCCATCCATCCATTCATCCATCCGTATTCACAGAACACCTTTCAAGTACCAGACACCATGCAGCAAATCCATAATCTCCCTGAGAACATGTCATATGAAAGATTCTGTCTTGGGATTCTAATTTCTTGGGAGCCCTCCAGACCACAGGAAGCAGCTGTCATGATGAACAGAGCAGCTCTGATCCAGCATCTCTGGACCAGCCCAACACTAGCCAAGATACCTCACATGCCATCAGTTGCCCTGCAACCAGGCTGACCTCTGAAATGTGGTACAGGGAAGCTGAAGCTAGACAGGACAGTCCTCACGTACCAGTTAGGGAAGGCTAACTGTGGGAACAAGTAGACCTCAACAACATGTATAATCACAGTGGCAGTTTCTTCTTGTTCAGATCACAGTCCTGGCAGAGCACGAGGTTGGTGGGGCAGTCCTCCTCAGCACAGCCACCCACGGACTCAGACTGGTGGAGGTTCTGCTGTCTTCGTCAGGTCACTTCCAAGGTCACCCCAGGGTCATCACCAGAAGAGGATAAGAGCTTGGTGGCATGCATGGGGGACTTTGAAGGACAGGATGGGAAGTGGTGTGCATCCTTTCGTCACTGGCTGTGCTGCACTGGCTGGCCACATGGTCACTGCTAGTTGCAAGGAAGATCAGACAGTGCAGGCCCAGGAAGAAGTAGGGACATGGATTTGTTTAACTTCTCAGAGCTTCAGTTTCCTCATCTGTGAAATACCCCACTGTTTGCCTCTCCGAGCCAACTGGTAAAATCTCTGCCCGAACCCACTCCTGGCAAGTCGGACAAAGTCCCCGAGTGTCCCTTTCCCAGAATCGGATCTTCCCTCGAACCCAGCACACACTGAGAGGATAAAGGAAAACAGATTCTTCTTCCGTTTTTCCATCTGGCCTGCTTCTTGTTCTTGCCCTTCTCATGCTGGCTGCTGAGAACAAAGCCATTTCACTTCCTGGAGGTAGTTCATTTACTGGCTGGTCGCTTTGGAACTTGGGTGCATTTCTCCATGAAAGCAACTGTAAGCAGGGTGGCTCCATCCCCCAGAAGTCCAGCCCCCACCCTCAAGGATGGGCTGGAGGGAGGTGCTGGCCCCTGGGCAGTTCCCGCAGCAGCCTGTGAGCAGGCTCCAGCAGCAGGGAGTAAGGGCGGAGCTCAGGGGCCCCAGTGAAGGGTGCTCTGTGAGTGGCTGGTTCCCATGGCAACTGAGGGGCAGCCTCCACAACAGCTAAGAACCCAGTCGCCCCAGCTAGAAGCTGTCAGGAAACTCAATGTCTGGAAACCTGGAGTCACCTGTGGGTGTAGCCTGGAGCTGAACATCTTTCAAGCTGGGATATTTCCATTACCAGCATGCCCTAAATAGCTCTATTTCCATTTCCCCAAAACAAACATTTCTTGAGCATCTGCATGCCAAACTCTGTCGTAGCTACTGGGACCTCGGCAATAACAGTCACTGGTCCTTTCCTGGCAGGGCTCCCAGCCTAGAGGGTGAGCTAAGCACACATCTACCACACGGAGAGATAAAGCCCACCTCACCCTGACAGGGAAGCAGTGAGCAGGAAGGCTGTGACTGAGTGGTCCAGCAGCCACCATGGGGGACCAGGACGATGGCGATGAGTAGGGAGTGGGTGGGAGGGGGGAGATTTGGGCCAGGCCACAGCCACAGCACATGCAGAGGCATAGGAGAAACTGCAAACCACTTCTGTGGTGGGATCACCCTAAGGACTTCGGGTTATGATTGGGGGAGGTGGGTCCTGAAGCCTTCTCAGAGAGAAGCATTGGAGGAATACAAGTCCAACAGAGCCATGAATATTTTTAAAAAATTTAACTAGCTTTATATTTCTTGGACTCATAAAAGAAGAAAAACTCAGGACGATTTCTCTCACACTTGACAAACCCAGCCCACTAGCAAGTCCTGTCTACACCCTGCAAATGATCAGGGCTGTGTTCTGGCCTGGATGCTAAAGCTGGTATCCTCCGAAAGGGGGGAATCTAGATATTTATTCTCAAAGTGTACGACAAAGGACAGTCCCTTCTTCACCGCCTTGTACTGTCCATCCTTCCCTGGGGCAGGAATCCCCGTCCTACAGCTGTCCTGGTCTACAAGGCCCCCTCCTTCCTCCATGCAGCCTGGCACCCACATTTTAAGCCTCAGGCCTGCCTTAACGTCCAGGTATCCCTGTTCCCATGAGGAGTGACACGCTGTTCTTGTTTTAACACTGAGAGTCTCACGTCCTGGGACAAAACCTCAGGACACAGAGGAAAGACTCAGCCTGGAACTACAGGCGGCCAGGACGCTGAGTGACAGGGCAAACCAGGAAGACAGGTCGGCTTTGGAACCAGGCCTGCCCAACCAAAGCTTGATTTCTCTACTAGGCTGTGGCACCTTGATGTTAACTTACATTTTTTGAGGCTTAGTCTCTTCTTTACCTGTTGCAGGGGACAAGGAGCGCCTGTCTCGTGGGATTGTAAATAATGTATGTTGAACACTTTCACATAGGGAGTGCTCGATAAATGATAGTTATTACTTTCTAGGGAAGGGGCTTCCAACCATTGCAATGTCATGTAGTAAAAGCTGTATCAAGTCTTACATCGAATGCCAAGGGCCCAGAGGAGGAGCATATATCTGCCTTGGGTGACCAGGGAGGCCTGACTTTGCCACTAATTGCTTACAATGCTCCCAGGTGTGCCTCTCACACATCCACTGTGGACTGTGATTGATAATTGAAGGAAAGGAGGTACAGGACAGAAAATTCTGCGCAGCAGGAGCATTTGGGCAGTGAAGTAACAGAGATGCCCAGTCTGGGGAAAGTACACCTCATTTCTGAACTCCAGTGCAGTTCATGTGGGGGGAAGAACCTGTAGGTGGGGGATTCTGAAATCTGTAAGAGTGCTGCAGCAGAAAGCTGGGTTTCCCAGTAAGAGGGTACAGGCATTCTAGAATTCCCAGAAAGTTCTGGAACACTCTATTCTGGAATGCACTCCCTGTGGGTGAAGCCAGAAGGTAGAAAGAAATGCGCAGGAATTATTTGTGATGACGGGATTGGGGCTGCTGACCTGTTTGTGAGGTGCCCCTCTGAGGAGGACCATAGCAGCTTTGGAATTAAGTCTGGAGAGATCTATGCCTCTAAGGAGGCCAGGACTGCAGACAGTAGAGCAAACTTCCTCTAAGAGAACAGCCAGTCCTCATCTCTACTGTGATGCTTTGCTGGAAAGTCTGAGAAATATTAAATGTGGAAAATCAGTGCCTTCTTCTCATCCCCCTCTGTAGCTGATGTCTCCCTTGGTTGTGCTGAAACTGTGGAAGGTGCATTTCTTTCTTGTTCAGGAATCGCAGCTCCTTGATGCCCCAGTTGCGTCAAGGCCCCCAAGAAGCAGGCCCTGTGCTGAGAGCGTTCCCATTTGACAGTGACAACAAAGCAAAGGTGTGATGAGCAGGTGTCCTCCGCTCAAGAACACTCCATCACTCGGGAGCGATGGTTGTGATAATGGTGCTGGGAGACACAGCTGGAAAATACAGTTGTACATTCAGGGAGCAGCTGGGTCTGGTGCCATTGTCACATCTACCAACACAACATGGTGAAGAATTAAATACCAGCCACATTTCCCTTCCCAGATGCGTAGGAGGAGGCAGCTTGTCAGCAAGGGTAGGTCTGGGTCTGCTGTCCTCCGGAGATTAGAACAAATGTTCTGTCTTCATTTCTCAATTGTAGTCATAAATATGCTTTTCTCGTCAACCAAGAACCTGGAACGTGCCCTCTGATGATTACCGGCAGAGCTCGACACTCCAGAGCATGGGAACCAGGCCCACCCTCTGAATATGGTGTCCAGGCTGGCCATGGAGCCATTTTCCAGCGCCCACCTCCACAAGCGGCTGATGTCATCACCTGGGCAACATGTTCCCTCTTTCATACCGCTCTATGCTTCGGGCCTGCCGGTTAGTGACAGTGACCTGCTGGCATTCGAAATCTGAGCTCCTTAAGGCTGAAATCGCCTTAGCAGCAGCATCTCATCAGTGCTTCCTCTCACCAGCACGGCCCTGGCTGCAGGGGGAGAGTGGCCGTGCATGCTTTGTATATTTCTATGCACACTTCAAGGTCTTAGCAAATATGGTAACCCCTTAAGTAGGACCCCAAAAATTTAGGCTTAGAAAGGTGTAGGCTTGTGTTACAATGGGGTGGATGGAATGACCAGGTAAATCTGCTGCAGAGGGCATCAATCTCCCTTATTTATACCCATCTGATCTTACATTATTGTAGCTGTGTTATCACTGGGCTTTATTACATTTCAGAAAAAAAAAAAAAAGATGTCATTTCTACCAAGTGCAAAAACAGCGAAGTGTATCTGCATTTTGCAGATGCAGTTAGTGTGGTAATGAGAGGGAGAGGAGATCTGGATGCAGGCAGGTCACGGTTTGAGCCAGGGGAGGAGGCCCTGGGAGAAGCTCTGTCTGTTTAGATGCTCTGACCCCCCTAACATACCCCTTTTCCATCATCCAACTGAAACATCCATGTACAGGGGACCAGGCTGACTCTGGTGCATGTGTGCAGAGCCCTGGGGTCAGGTGGGCGGGGTGCCGAGCCTCCAAGTAGGACGGGGGAGCCTGGGAACTGTGCTGGATGCCCTCGCTCTCAAGGGCTGCTGGCGAGCAGGTAGGCTTCTGGATCTCATTAAGGCACAGCTGCCCTGCAGCCTGGACACCATATGCAGAGCATGAGCCTGGTTCTCATCACTTGAGCGTGGACTCTGCTTATAATCATCAGAGGGCACATTCCAGGTTTGCAGTTTAAGAGAAAAGCATATTTTTGTCCTCAATTGAGGAGTCATTCTGTTCAAAGTATTTAAATTGTTTCCGAGGCTTAGCCCTGTTTCTCCTGTCTGCATCTGACCATGCAGCTTTGATTTTCAAGGTAGGCCAGCAGGATTTTTGGAGGGAACACCCCACCCCAAACCCCCATCTGAATCTGCCTGAGAGCTAACAAGTGCCAGTGTGGCCAGGTGAATGTGTGCTGCGCCATTTGTGAGGGAGGTCCCCAGAGAGCCTTTGCGCTCTAGGTCTTCACTGGAAACACCCAATAAATATTGGACTCAGGCTCCCCATTGTTTTAGTGCAGGGCTTAAATGCAGTCCTCTTCAGGCTGTCAAGGAAGCTTTGACCAAATTGCAGCTTGCATTCCCACACCAAATGTGGCTTCCCAGAACCTCAACTCACTCCAACAGAGCGAGCTGGGACCAGAGAGGGTTCTGGTTTGCTCTTTGTGTGCACAGCTGATTTCTCAAAGTGCTAACTCACTTTTCTCTATACATAAAGATGACACTGGGGACACCTGTCATCAGGATGGGGGCATCAGCTGCACCCAGCCAGGCACCCACTCACCCATGCAAGACTTTCAAAGCCAGCTCACTAAGGCTTGGGAGGCACCCCCAGGGCAAAGGGCAGCTTGTCATTGAGTGAAGTGAACCGTCTTCCACACTTTTATAGGTTACAGCCAGCCTAGGCAGTAGCAACCAGTTATTTGATAACCAAGGGGGGTGACCAGATTTCTTACTGGCCAGATAACCAGAAAACTAACGCTTTTGCATTACATGGCTTCATAAGAGAAAATATGCATTTTAGCTACAGGGAGGCTCTGCTGTTGCTGAAAACTGGAGGAGGCCCCTCCCCTGACTGGCCATGGGCTTGGCTGGTCTTGGGCTTGGCTGACTCACAGTCAGAGGGCAGCCTTTGTGGCTGAGCTCAGCGGAACTCAGTGGACACCCAGGGCCAGCGGTAAACAAGTGAGGGCTACTCCTGGCGCTCAGGAATTTGGGGTCAATTAGGGATCAATGGTGCCAGAGGATTTTAAACAATTGCAACCAGCCAGGCAGGCTCAGGCTGTATCAACAGTGGAATGCAGAATGTGCAGATACAATTGTACTATCCCTAAATGAAATCAACATTTTACCCCTCGGCAAGGCCTTTTTCTTAATAAGTTGGATTGCTCCTGGCCAAGCTTTAACCACTAGGGATGGCAATGACCAGTGACCCAATTGATCACTTACCTTGGCTGAGGACATCAAAATCCTAGTCATGAGGGGACGCATCTGTGAACTTCTGATGAACAATTGAATCAAACCTAATCTGATTTCACCCACATCTTGCATTTTTAAGCTGGAGATTTCCACAGTTCTTTGACTGACAAGAATGTGAGGTCTATTTGATAAGCAAGGACATGAGAGGATTTCTACTGGCCAGATATCCAGAAAACTAAGGCTTCTGTATTACATCGCTTCATAAGAGAAAATATGCCTTTTAGCTCACCGTTTCCTCTCATCATTTCTCATTGTTGTGCCTGCCTGGAACAATGTTAACTCTGGTTGATTTTTAAAAATGTTTGTGGGTACATACTAGGTGTATATATTTATGGGTTACGTGAGATATTTTCACACAGGCATGCTGTGACATAACAATCACAGCAGGGTACATAGGGGATCCGTCACCACAAGCATTTATCCTTTGTGTTTCAAACAATCCACTTATACTCTTTTAATTATTTTAAAACATACAATTAAATTATTTTTTACTGCAGTCATCCCGTTGTGCTAGCAAACGCTGGGTCTTATTTATTCTTTCTCTGTACCCATGAAAGGTTGAATTTTTAACTACAGGCGTCGGTGACCGCTCAAGACTCATCAGAGAGGGGGAGTTTGACTCAAAGAGGTGAAAAAAATAAGTGGGATCTTTTGATCATCAGAAATCAGAACTGGCTGGAAGAAAAGACCCGGAAACCCAGGCAGGGCCACTCGGGAGAATGACAGAACACTTCCAGGCCTCCATTCACGACAAGCTGGTATGCACACCCTTTGGTTGGCTTCCTGGGTCAGAAGGAGTCCTTTGTGTCCTCTACCTTCTTTGACAGAACTGCCTTTGGTCCCTGGGCTCCAACAATGTGGTCCAAATGGGGGCCGTCTTCCCTTTCTGTCTCCACTTCCCTGGCCACAGTCCCCTTGAGGGAGGACACCGACCCAGTCATGGCTGGTCAGGGTCTCTCCCTGAGATTTATTTGTGCTGCTGGTGGTGGGGAAGAAATGTTTCCTTTTTGGCGGTGTACAGTGGCTCATGCCTGTAATCCCAACACTTTGGGAGGTCGAAGCGGGAGAATCACCTGAAGTCAGGAGTTCAAGACCAGACTGACCAACAGCGTGAAATCCGCGTCTCTACTAAATACAAAAAATTAGCCAGACATGGTGGCACATGCCTGTAATCCCAGCTACTTGGGAGCCTGAGGCAGGAGAATTGCTTTTGTGCCATTGCCCTCCAGCCTGAGCAACAAGAGTGAAAGAAACTCCATCTCAAAAAGAAAGAGAGAAAGAAAGAAAGAAGAAAGAGAGAGAGAGAAAGAAAGAAAGAAAGAAGAGAAAGAAGAAAGAGAGAGAAAGAAGAAAGAAAGAAAGAGAAAGAAGAAAGAAAGAGAGAGAGAGGAATGAAGGAAGAAAGAAAAAGAAAGAAAGAAGGAAAGAAAGAAGAGAGAAGGAAAGAAAGAAAGAAAGAGAAAGAAAAGAAATGTCTCTTTTTGGGGGGAGGAAGAAGAATCTCGAAGCTGCCGGTGGTCAGACTGTGTGCCTGCTGGGAAAAAGGTCAACAACCCTTTGATGAGAATGAAGCCAAAATGCAGAGAGAGCATGTGGCAGACAAGCTGAACATTCGGTCCAAACTTGACTCCCTGCTCCAGTGGCTCCCGAGGCTACTGTGCCCCCCACCATCAAGAAGCAATGAACCAATGCGGTTGCTTCTTTTCTTGTCTACGTTCATGCAGCGTTCTTGATATTACACTTGCTATTTCTTAGCAGTCTATATGTCATGTTACTATTATTTCTGCTGCACAGTTTTGGGTACATTTTTGCCAGCTAAGTATTCATTCAGTTCAGCAGCTCTCCACACATGGGGTTGGCTTGGCAAGCAAGCTTGGAAGACCAGAACTAAGGGTAGTCATAGACTTTGAGGCAAGCTTCTCAGACTATCACAGGGCTTTGCTTCTTACCGTCAGAATTCAGCATGGACTCATCTATAAACCAGGAGCAAAGAAGTGTTATTTTGATTTGCACTTGTTGAAACATTTATTATTTACCAGGAGAGGTTACAGGCAGCAAAGAATCAACCTGAGATGACTTCATAACTTTGTGACTACTGGGTTTGTTGTCTTTTGAGGGGTTGGCAACCATTAACTTCCCATTCCAATGAAGAGTGGGCAAATAGGATTTACACCAGATCAAATACCCCTGTTCTTTCCCATCTATATACAAACCAAAATTCAGTTCAACACATACGTGACACCTGAGCATGCACCATGCTGGAGACCTAAAGGCAGGTCCTCGTCTTACAGACAGACCCATTGGTATTTCTAGTTGATTTCATCCTATTATTCGAAAACCCTTCAGCAGACCCACAAGTGCACCCAGAATACAGTTGTCGCTAGAAGTAGCTCTCGAGGCCCTATGTGATCTGCACTGCCTGATCGCCCTCACCTCCTCTGGTGCCCAGTGGGAGCTCTGTGTCCTCTCCCTTCCTATACTCTCGTCCTCTGTGAGGATAGGCACACACCCAGATGCTTCTTTCCTCAGTCCCATCCCAACTATCGGTACCCTAGTTACCCGTGAGGGTCCCACTCCAGTCCTTATTTCTTAAAACCTTCCCCAAATCCAGCTCTTATTCATCTTTCTGGCGGAATTTCCATAACATTTGTTTTTGAACTCTCTCAGAAAGAGACTTCTGAGATTATTTTAAACTGTAACCTCTCTGGGCACGATGTCTACTCCTGTAACCCCAATACTTTGGAAGGCTGAAATGGGTCGACTGCTTGAAGCCAGGAGTTGGAGATCAGCCTGGGCACCAAAGCAAAACCCCATCTCTACAAAGAATAATAATAGATTAGCTGGTCTTGATGGTGTATGCCTATAGTCCCAGCGACTTGGGAGGCTGAGGCAAGAGGATCACTTGAGCCCAGGACTCTGAGGCTGCAGTGAATGAGTTAGGACTGAGCTGATTGTGCCACTGCTCTCCAGCCTGGGTGACAGAGTGGGGCCTTGCCCCTAAAATAAATAAATAAGATAAAATAAAATAAAATGTAAAACAACACTGTAGACTCATCATGTATCAGGTTGTTCCTATTCAGACTCCTGGAGCCTGGTAGTGGCCGTGTCATGTGTGGGGTGTCCTCCAAGTGGCAGGAAGGGCTGTTCAGGGAGCAGGGGGTGAATGCTGAGGATGGCAGGGGCAGAGAGGAAGGGGAGGTAGACTCCATCTCTGCTGTAATCAGCCTCCTGGGTTCTGTTTACTGCAGGCAGCACAGCCCCCTCATCCGGCATCGCTCTACTTTCTTTTTTCTCTGCTCTTTCCATTTCCCTGGGTTTTAGTAAATACATACCTTGAGATAGGGCAGAATCTATTTCCCCAGTGGGCATCTATGAGGGATCAGGACGTGGTTTAGCGTCTGACCTCGTGGTGGAACCCAAAGACATTCCCTGCAAACACCAGCCTCTGCCCTGGTCTCAAGGATCTCAGTTTCTGAGCAGCATCGCTGACAGGCACCAGGGTTTTAAACTGGTGAGATCAACTTTCTTTTTTCATAGTTAAAATGTGGGGTGTTTTTCCCAACTCTGGCTTCATTCCCTAGTTCTGACACCGAGTAGCTGTAGAACTCTGAGCAGACCATTTAACCTCTCTGAGCCTTTGTTTCTTGGTGGTGACAATAACAGTCTCTTCTCTGGCTGTTATCAGGATTGAAAGCTTCAGTGTATGTAAAGTTCCTAGCCCAGTGCCTGGAGCTTAACGGGCACACAAAAAAATGTGCCAACTGCCTGCACAGGGAAATTCTGCCCAAGGGAAGCTTTAATTACAGTTGCTTTCTCTTTCTCCCAATTCAAGGATTTGCTTCCAAGACAATTAACAGACCACAGAATTCTGCTACCTATCAGCCGCTAGTCGCCAACAGACTCCCAGTGTTGGCACAGACACCGTCTCTTGAAACCAGGACACTTAGACAGGTGCCAGCTTGTGACTCTATGGCTCCCGGTGCATCCGGATCTGTGACAGTTACACAAGACATGTGCTTAAATATTTACCACGCTCAGAGCCACCCCAGCATGGTGGGGCGCAGAAGAAATCCAAGAAGCAAGACGTCTCTGGCATCATCCGCTCCTAGCTTGGTGGAGCATATGTCTTGATGGGAGGTATCGTCAACAGACTGGGCGACCTGTTGCTTTAAAAGATGAACAATAACAATCTCTGCTCAGACTCAGGAACAAATACCAGGCGTATCAGATCGCTTGTCACACTTAGGCAATTAGAATGGTTCATTGATGCCATTTCCCTGAGGGTCCTGGAACATCCCTAAGTTTCCAGTGTGGGTGCACAGTGTGAAACACTGGAGGAGGGGAGAAGGAACAGACATGTTTTAGCACCAGCTATAGATAGGGAAACTGGCTCAGAGAAGGTGAGTAATGGACCCAAGGTCACACAGCTGTGAGATGCAGGGCCAGGATTAGGCTCCAGCTGCTTGCCTCTAACAGCATGGGCATGGCCCAGCAGAAAGACTAACACAAGATGAACGTCCCATCATCCCTCCAAAAGGCTCCCCACGGAGATGGGTCCCAAGGTGCTACAGTCTTCAAGATGCCCTGATTCACTGGACGGCCAGAAGTTGGGAATTCCTTCCCATAAATTAGCCCTGATCCTGGTGCCCCCCTGTACATTTCTCCCACTGACAACCACTCAGGGAGGTTCCTCGCAGGGATGTGAACAGGACAGGGTCAGACTCCAAGCGCCAAGCAGGTAGCCAAGGGAGACAGAGCCCCTGTCTAGGGACCTGAAACACCATGGAGGGGTCAGTGGAGAGGCTGCTCCCCACTTGGATCTTACGCAGGAGCGAGGAGGTAGGAACAGGGACCACACACACTAGATTCCAGAGTCAGGAAGGACTGAAACCTCTGACTTGCTGACCGGCTTCACCAGTAGGGGTGCCCCGGAGGTCCCAGGCAGCTGCTGGCAACATCCCCCCTTGTGGAACCCAGGGTTCCTACACCTGAAAGGGGAGTCTTCTGGCACCACCCCCTGAGCCTGGGAGGGCTGCACTTGTTGGGGGCTGAGAGACAGGTGAAGAAATCCTTTAAGTCTCTTTCCTGGAGTGAAGACCGACCTCCCCCATTCCCCCAGCATTAGAAGTTCTGGTTCTGCAGGAGCTGCTGATGGTGGCGGTAGTGGGGGCAGAGTCTAAATTTCAGATGAGCTTCCCTTCCTGGTGGTCTTGGTGCAGGTCTGTCGGTGTGTTTTGAAAACTGCTGCTTTCCCGCCGACACAGCTTCCCTTGCTGTCTCAGGGCATTCTCTGGAAGATAAGCCTACACCGAAGTCAACGGGTGTCTTTGCTGGGCTCACCACTGAGCCACCGAGTGTCTATAAGGCCCCAGAGGAGTCTGTTCCTCGGACTCTGTGCAGGGAACCTTCTCTCGACTAGGAATACATCTGTCTCCTCTGCCCAAAGCCCAGAGTCTGGGCTTGCAAAGAGATGAACAGACTCAGGGCAGGATGGCTCCCAGCAGCTCTGTGGCCCCGAATGGGTTAAGGGAATCCCTGGAAGCCTGAGTAATTTGAGCACTGGGAAAGCAGCGTCCTCTTTTTCCAGCTTTCCCATCCAGAGCACCCCAGGGCTGTGTGCCTGGTCTTGTGGGGGCCGTGACCCTGACCCTGGCTCTCCCTAATGTGATCGCTCACCCTAGGAACACCCTAGAAACTCACCCTAGAAGATTTGCTACACAGCAACGGTTTAGCAAATGTTCACATCTTTGAAGGCACATTAGTCCCATGTGGGGCTTCGGGGTCAGAGAACTGCCACAAACAGGCCCAATGAATTCATTAATTCTCCCCCAGCCTCTCAGTTTGGCTGCATTAGTTCATATATTTATTCAATACACAGCACGAAGCACCTACCATGTTCGGATTTTGGGGGGGATCTTTGCATAGCTTCAGCTGTGAGGACAAAGAACACCATCCCCCCAAGAAACATGCCCGGAGGATGAATCCGTGTGCATCTGCACAGCATTTCTGAACATTCTGAGAAGGAAAAATAATAATAAACAAATGCGATTAAGAGATTCACAATATTTCCCTTTAAAACAGGAGAAGTCTGACAGCTAAAGAGGAGAAACGCCTTTGCTGTCCCCCGGCTCCCACTTCAATTTAGACTCCTGATTGCGTTCTTGATCTTTCAGGGTTATAACCGCGATCTCAATGACTAATAGAAAACTCCATTAGGCTCCTTCTTTATGAAGAGAATTAATGACTTCGTAAATTTAGTGCTTCGTAAACATAGGAGGGGAAGCATCTCCCTCAGGCTTGACGATTCGCTGGCAGGGAGGGAGGCTGGAGAGGGAAGGAAACGTTTCCAGCCTGCTGAGAGGCCTCCTCACCCAAGCATTCTCTGCTGCTGCTTAGAAAGCCAGGCCCCACGAGGCTTGGGTGCTCCAAGATCCTGAAAAAGAAGTCACCGCAAAGGCACCAGAGCCAGGAGCCAGGGAGAAAGAGATGTGTCCACTGAGCTGAAAAGAAACACCAACTGGTGAAATTTTCAAATATAAAGGCATATTTTAATTACAAATGTGTGTCCTTGGCAAGTTCAGCTTTTGTCCTGGATTAGAGAAATCTGTTGTTTAGACAGGCCAAACCCACAGATGAATTATTTTCTTTGTTCTTTTAAGCGTTTTAGGCCTGGCCAATGGCATAAAATCTTTCAGGGGAAAACACCAAACTCTCAGGACACACATTCGGAAGGCGGCATAGGGAGGGAGAGGCTGTAGGATCAGGGTCTTGGGTTTCCTTGCTGGAATGAATGAAGCAAGTTATTTCTACTTGAAGGGGGCGGGTGGGTGGAAGAGGAAAGGGGAAGGGCCCGTTTTATAGAATAATGGCATTTCCAGGGATTTCTGCAAAGAAATTTTCCTGGTCCACTGATGCTTTCTGCTTCAAAACTGCCCTTCTCCAGAGACCAGCCACGTCTGCTCAGCCCCTTCTCTCCTTGAGAATACCACAGAAGCAGTTTAGCAAATCTTCAAAGACTTTGAAAGTACATCAGTCCCAACTGGGGCCTCAGATAACAGAATTGCCATGAACAGACCCAATGAATTCATTAATTCCTCCCCAGCTTCTTGGTTTGGCTTCATTAACAAATGCATTCATTCAACAGATAGCACTGAGCACCTACTGTGTCTGGATTTTGGGAGGAATCTTTGAGTTTCAGAAAGTTTGAGGCCTTCAAGAAGTTTCCCAATACTTGTAATAGCAAGAGCAGCCACATATATTACTTAGGGGGATGAGATGAGGAGCCTTCCTTCCCTCCTCCCCTCCTCGCCTTCTCCCTCCTCTCTTTCTCTCTTTCTCCCTTTCTTCTTTTTCTTCCTTTCCTTCCCTTCCTTTCTTTTGAGACAGGGTCTTGCTCTGTTGTCCAGGCTGGAGTACAGTGGCACGATTTCGGCTCACTGCAACCTCTGCCTTCCAGGCTCAAGCAATTCTCCTGCCTCAACCTCTAGACTGGCTGCAACTACAGGTGTGTGCCACCATGCCCAGCTAATTTTTGTATTTTTGGTAGAGATGGGGTTTCACCATGTTGGCCAGGATAGTCTGGAACTCCTGAGCTCAAGTGATCAGCTCCTCTCGGCCCCCCCCCCAAAGTGCTGGGATTACAGGCATGAGCCACCATGCCTGGTGATAGACAAATTTTTGACTGACCCTGCCATGACTTTCTCCTTGTTCCTTGATAGATTTTGAAAGCACCAGCCCGACTAGTGAACTGGTATTGCTAGTTTGCAATACTCTTGATGGAAAAAAGTTTAAATTTGTACCCCTCTCCTTTTTTTCAATCAGCTACCTAAGTTCTCTGAGAAATTAAAATATACTTTCTGAAATTAGAAAATCAAAAAAAGAAGGCTTTGTGTATTACATGCAAAAAAGAAAAGTCTAGAAGATGCTAGTCAGAGGTGTCCAGAGTCAAAGGTTAACCAAAATGAAAGGAAACAGTAAATGAGTAGTCCAGGAAAATGTCACCACTTGGAAGCCTGGCAGAGAATTTTAAAGTCCTCTTTTCCTACAAAAGATTACAAGTAACAACCATTCATGAGCCCTTTGACCCGACGCAAAGCCACACAGAGAATGTATCTGACACCTATTTTATTTTGTGTTCTGCGCTGTTCCAAAAAGGATTTAAGGTAGTTTGCAGAGGAGACATAAAATAAAAGTTAAATATGTACTAAAAGCCCGAGCAAAAAAGAAAGGAAAGAAAAGAGTGGCAACATACAATGAAGTCGGGAACAGGGTGAGGAAAATTAAAAGTACACTGTGCAGGTTTATATGGTTCCTTCCTGGGGGCCATAAGTTTGGCTCTAGGAGTTAACTGGGAAAGGGAAACAGATGAATGTTTAACATGAAAGTAGATCCATCGCTTAGGAGACCACTATTTTTGGAATCCAGGAAAGGTAGGGCTTTCTCCTGCAGGCCTTTCCCCACCATCTGTATAACGTACCAAGTCACAGCCTTAACAGCATAATAGCATCCTGTGTCTGACATGTCCTCAAGCAGCTCAGAATTTGGAACTTTGGATCTGCTCGGGACTTCAGTTTCCTTTCTTCCTTGTTTTATAGTCTCTTCCCAAATACCCCATGTCTGGGCATATTCTTATTTGAGTCAGCTCTGCTGTGGTCCGGATCTTTAAGACTCTGCCCCGCACACAGACAGTATAGAAAATATTATCAGTGACCGTGTTATTTATCCTCCACGTTATAATCCATGTGCTCACCAGGGTGAGTGTTCAAGTGGTACTGATAAGAAAAGTTAGTGAGAGGCAAGGTCACCTTCAGCATCTGGGGTAACAGACACCACATCTCTGTAAGCCCCAGCCTTCAGCCTGCCAGGTGGAGGGGCAGACTCCATCTGATCTCAGAATATTTGAGAACCGACCAGGCACGGTGGGGGGCTCGTGCCTGTAATCCAGGCACTTGGAGAGGCTGAGGCTGGCGGATCACTTGAGGTCAGGTGTTTGAGACCGGCCTGGCCAACATGATGAAACCCCGTCTTTACTAAAAATACAAAAATTAGCCAGGCATGGGAGCACGCACCTGTAGTCCCAGCTACTTGGGAGGCTGAGGCAGGAGAATCGCTTGAGTCCTGAAAGTGGAGGTTGAAGTGAACCGAGACCATGCCACTGCACTCCAGCCTGGGTGACAGACTCTATCTTAAAAAAAAAAAAAATTTGAGAACCATTCCAGGACTCGTCTACAGTTGACTAGTTGACTGCTGACTCTGACTAATACAGGCTTTAGGGGTGCCAATCCCCACACAGTTAAAAAATCTATATACAACTTTTGACTCCCCGAAACTGAACTACTAACAGCCTACTGTTGACTGGAAGTCTTATTGTTAACATAAACAGTCGATTCACACATATTTTGTATGTTAATATATTATATACTATATTCTTACGATAAAGTAAGCGAAAAGAAAATGTTATTAAGAAAATAATAAGGAAGAGAAAATATGTTTACTACTCATTAAGTGGATGTGTATCACCACCATAAAGGGCTTCAGCCTTGTGGTCTTCTTGAGTAGGCCGAGGAGGAGGAGGAGGTGGTCCCGCTGTCTCAGGGGTGGCAGAGGCAGAAGAAGGTCCACCTATAAGTGGACACGCACAGTTCAAAACCATGTTGTTCCAGGTCATCTGTACATGCCACGCAGACCAGAATGGGTCACCCATTCGATATTTATCAGTGGCAACAACTCCGTATTCTATCCTTTAGATGTTTTCTCACTCAGGTCACATTTAATGTGTTTAATTGATGCTGTGTGGAAGCTTCTTCAAGTTAGAGAGTAAATAAGCCATTCCCTCTGATAGGAGCCTGGGGCTTTCCCTGCGAGCATGGCACTTTGGAAGCAGCCTTTTCATTAGAGGGCGATTAGCCGGGCTCCCGCACCCAGTGCCCTGCGCGGGCCTCTGAGTAGGCAGGGCGGACGCGCCATCTAGTGGCCGCTCTCAGGACGTCCACAAGCCTGCTCTTGCCGGCTCCCACGCCCTGGGGTGGCAGGCACCGGTATGCTAGAGGTTAACCAAGAGGTTCCTTCCTTTCAGCCTGGATGAGCCTTCCCGCGAGGGTGACAGGAAAGGCGCCTGGGCTGGTGATGGTGCCAAGTGTAGGTGAGAAATCCGGCTGATCAAGAGGCGACTTGACCTCCCTGGCACAAGACTGAGTCTCTTTGCGGCAGGGGACCCTCCCTACCGTAGACCCTACTCAGAATCTTGCCCCTTGCGATGTCTCTCTAATCCTAGGTCACATGGAAGCGCTGGGACACCCTTTCAGCCAGGTTCTCTCCTGTGGTGCTGGTGTGTTTCTCCTGTCTGATGGGAGTCAGCCGCGTCCAGCCTTGGCTCCTGCAGGATTGCCTGGGCAACCCAGAGGAGTTGGGTGGGCGTGGAGGTCCTCCCTGGACGGCCCTTCCTACCATTTCAACATCATTAGGACTTCAACAGGCTTTTGCAAGAAGGCCTGGGAACCCATCCCCCCATTTATAGTAGGATTTCCAGGACAAAATGTATTCCACTCTCTAAACAACAAATAACATGTATACAACCTGTTCATAAGGTAGATTCCCTACACCTAGCTTCCCTTGCCCAAGTATGGCCCTGTCCTTCTCTTCCCCAGGTCAAGTTCAAGACCTAGCAGCTGGGAAAGGGCATTTTCTCTTTCTTTCTTTCTCTTTCTTTCTTTCTTTTTTCTTTTTCTTTCCTTCCTTATTTCTTCTTTTCTTTTTGTGAGATGGAGTTCCACTCTGTCTCTAGGCTGGTGTGCAGTGGCGCGATCTTGGCTTATTGCAACCTCCAACTCCCTGGTTCAAGCTATTCTCCTGCCTCAGCCTCCCGAGGAGTTGGGATTACAGGCAAGCACCACCACGTCCAGCTAATTTATTTATTTTTAGTAGAGGCGGGGATTCACCACGTTGGCCAGGATGGTCTCAATCTCCCGACCTCGTGATCCCCTGACCTCGTGATCCACCCACCTCAGCTTCCCAAAGTGCTGGGATTACAGGCATGAGCCACAGCGCCCAGCCTAGAAGAGGGCATTTTCTAAGTTAAGAGTGGAAGAGTCCCAGCTTGGCTTAGATGGGGCCACATGTAGGATTCAGATTTGCCTTGGTGGGTCTGATGGACCCAGCTACAGGGACCGTGGCTGCTGATGGCCGCCCCTCACAGCCCATCAGACTAAGCTTCAGCTTTCAAAAAGGACTGTACTCTCTTTGGGATGGCCCAGGCCCACGTCAGAGCAAGGCGGTGGCCCAAAGGTCTGGCATTTCTGCCCACCATGGGATTCCTCTCCAGGGTGGTCTGTGCTCTAGAGTTCTCTGTGGGGCTGGCTCATGTCTCCCCTGGCCCCTCCACGGGAGTTACTCGGCCTCTGCACACATAACTCTATCTGGAAGCCTTTGCTGGTGGACCTAACCTAACAGGTTGGCTCATCCTATGGAAGCCAGTGTCCTGACGTTTTCAGGTCATGAACCTGTTTTGAGAGGATGCTGATAACTCTGAGCATCTTCCCAGGATTTGCACACGCCTGGTGTTAGAGTGCAGCCCCCCAGGCCATTCCACGGGCCTTCACAGGGAGTCGGGTTGGTTCTAGAACATCTGACTGAAGGAGGCAGGGAGGAGACAGAGTTGAGGAATGAGGAAGATGTGGCTGGGGGATGATAACAGGGCTTCAGGTGCTGGAGAGGAGGGTTAATTCTCACTTCTGACCCACAGCACAGCCTCCCATGAGTTCACGGATTCTGTGGGAAAAACCAGAAGCCAATTCCCTTAAATGCTCTGTCAGGCCCTGCAGGCAGGTGGCCGGCTGTGGCCCCACATGGCTCTGGCACAATGAGGGTTTCAGAGAGCAAAGTCACCTCTGCCTGGAGAGTGCCAGTGGCATCAGCAGCAAGGGTGGTGCCCAGTCTCCCATCTGGCAGAGGCTGGGTGGGCACCATCTCCTCTGGATAACGTGGTACCCACCTGGTCCTGGAAGCAAGGCCTCCCAGCACCTTGGCAAGAAGCAGGTATCACTTAGCAGTGTCCAGCTGGACAGGAAGAAGACACAACCGCTGCAAAGTGGCATCTGCTGACTTCCTCCAGAAAGACTCTCTTTCCAAAATAATTGGCAAGGGCTTCAGGGTTTAACAAAACAAGATTGTGCAGGAATAAGGAGTCATATTTAGGACGTACGACAGCAGACACACAGCACTTATATGTATGCTAGGGGTTGTTTTCAGCACTCATGTATATTAACTGATTTAATCCACACAGCCTCATGCGCTAGCTCCTATTATTATCTCATTTTGCTCTCAAAGAAACTGATGCACAGAGAGGTTTCGCAACCTGCTAAAGTCACGTGGCTGAAAAGTGGCAGAGCTGGGATTTGAGCCAGGCAGCAAGGCACAGGGTCTGTGTTCTTCATCGCCTTCTGTGCTGGCTCTATGCTTGCTAGCGGCCGTGAACGTGGACCTTGGGATAGGAGGGCTCTGGGTTCCTTCCCAGCCCCCCTCCTTACTGGCTGTGTGATTTCAGGTAGGTTTCATCTCTCTCTTTGACTCAGTTTCCTCAACTGAGTGTAAAATGATAATAATCCTTCCTCATAAAGATGCGAGGCTTAAATGAGCTAATTATGTAAAGGGATTTTGCTAGCACACAGAAAAATGCTCAGTCTGACATTGAATATATATGAAATGTTTGGATCTGTGCCACCCACAGAACTGAGCAGCTTCTTTAAAAAACTTCTGCTCTAGACTCCCAGGCCAGCCCAGTCCAGCCCAACCACTGAAGGCACCCAGACAGGACCGCTGTGTCCCGTCCAGCCCTGAGGCTCAGGAAGCCAGGCAAGAGCATTTCCCAGTGGATTCCTGGCTGGGCCCAGCCTGGGGCCTCTCAGTGCTCCTGGTAGCTTTGCACTTTCTATCTTCAAGGGAAGCTTGAGTGCTGGAAGCCCGCCCGCCCCTGCGCATTCCTACCAACGCCTGAATCAATGACGCCCTTGTTCTGCTTGGAGGCGCTGGATGTGTGGGAGAAGGTTGAGGGCACACTGTCATCCCGCCAAGCTATCTGGAAAGCCAGAGGGAGCATGAACAGCCGGGGGAGCACCCACTCCTGCATAGGTGCCGCCTGCTTCAAATCAGCCAGATCCAGGGACTCGCACAGCGGCATCAATGCGCGGAGCACTGTGAAAGGATGCCCGTCTAGTGGGTTTCATAGCACCTGATTAATTAATGTAATCAACACAAAGCTTTTTCTACTACATGTTCTTTGTGTAAAGCCGCGTACACTCACGTTCAGAAATACTAAAGATCAGGTCTAGAAAAATATTCCTAAAGGCAGAAGGAAGAGAGAGTCTCAGTTCTAAACACAGGGAAGGGTTGAAGAAGCGCAGTGGGTGAGGGAGAGCCCTGTGGGTGAGAGAGGGTGAGGGCATAGGTGGACATGGTTTTAAAACACAGCAGAGGCAAATTGGAAGCACAGCGTAATTTCACTTACAATTTACCTTCCATCAGATAGGATCCCCAAATACTCAAAGGCATTCAATGGAGGCTTTTCTTTAACGATCTCAAATTTTTAATGTTTGCCAGGCGTGATGGCTCATGCCTGTAATCCCAGCACTTTGGAAGACTGAGGTGTGTGGATCACCTGAGGCCAGCAGTTCGAGACAACCCTGACCAACATGGGGAAACCTTGTCTCTACCTAAAATACAAAAACTAGCTGGGCATGTTTGCTCGTGCCTGTAATTCCAACTACTCAGGAGGCTGAGGCAGGAGAATCGCTTGAATCCGGGAGATGGAGGTCCCAGATGGCATCACTGCACTCCAGCTTGGGACTCAGAGGGAGACTCCATCTCAAAAAAAAAAAAAAAAAAAATTTAACTTTTACTTCTCATTTCAGAACTCATGAATCTTGTCTTCTGAATGTTTTTCTGTCACGGCACAGTATTAAGAGTTTGTCTTCAGAGTATGGTCTCGTCATCCACATCAACCTATAAGCCACAGATACCTCCGTTCACATCTTAGCTGGAGGCATGGCTACTTTTAAGGACTAGAAATAGTCACGTTGTCCGGACTGCCTTTCCCTGTTGGCAGAATCAGAGCCTGAGTCATGTATGATCTTTCACGGAAGAACATGCCTTTGCACCATAAGTGGTTATTTTCCTCTCAAAAAATAAATTTGTATAAATATATTTTTTCTAACAAATGCTATTATAAATGCACCAGGAAAATTTATTTTCAAAACTGCCCTAAAGCTAACACTTTAAAATTGTATTCTTTTCTGTTTCTACTCAATAAATATTAAGTGCTTATGCCAGGCACTAGTCTAGTTGCTTTTCTGGACCTTAGATTTGAGAACAAGCACTTTTTTTTTTCTTTTTCTTGAGAGCTGAGGTCTCACTATGTTGTCCAGGCTGGACTTGAACTCCTGGGCTCAGGTGATCCTCCTGCCTCAGCCTCCCAAAGAGCTGGGACCACAGGTGCACACCACTGCACCTGGCTAGAGACAACATATCTTTTAAAGGAGCAAACCGGTTTCAGAGTGTTAAGGTGGAAAGTGGCTGCTTAGAGGAGTGGGGCTGGGGGGATTTCCAGAGACAGACTCACTGGGAAGGCCTTTTAGAGTAGATCAGATCTGAGCCACAAAAGCCCAAGCAGGGCCAGCCACATAAATGTAGAGTAGTGAGTAGTTTAGGCAGCAGTGCAGCAAGTGCAAAGGCACTGGGGTAGGGATACGATAAGTGAGCCTGAGGAATCGAGGGTGGCTGTGGCTGGGACAGAGTAAGGAAATACCATTTAAGAGATTAGCAGGCAAGTCAGGCGGGGCTCTGAGTGCCAGGGTGAGCTGAAAGGCTCACTGTAAATGCCTTGCAGAGATTTTAAAGGTTTTTATGCTAGGAAGTAACTTGCTCTGGTTTGCCGTTTATAGAGCTCCTCTGCTGCCAAGGATTTGCGGAAAACAGAAAAGTGAGGAGGGTGTGGCTGAACAAGACTGCCCATGAGTTGATAAGTATTGAAGCCGGATATGTTTTGTGTATGCTTGAAAATTCTTATAATAAATGTTTCAAAAGAATTTTTTTGAGGCCGAGCCTTGCTCTATCGCCCAGGCTGGAGTGCAGTGGTGTGATCTTAGCTCACTGCAATCTCTGCCTCCTGGGTTCAAGCAATTCTCCTGCCTCAGCCTCCCAAGTAGATGGGACTACAGGCGCGTACCACCATGCCTGCCTGGCTTTTTTTTTTTTTTTTTTTGTATTTTTAGTAGAGACGGGGATTTCACCGTGTTGGCCAGGCTGGTTTTGAATTCCTGACCTCAAGTGATCCTCCTCCTCAGCCTCCCAAAATACTGAAATTACAGGTGTGAGCCTCCATGCCCGGCTTCAAAAGAACTCTTTATACTGCAAATAAACAAATGGAAACAGAACTCTTTAAACTGCACAAAAACATAATAAAATAATAGCCAAACACTCTCTTTGGCTTCTCTGTGGAGAACAGATCATGGAAAGATGGGTGGGAGGAGGACATTCAGCTAGAGGGATTTTGCAGTAGTTCAGGCAACAGGGAGCTTGGTCCGGGGGCAGCAGAGTCCATGAAGTAGGTCTGGGATGGTTTGGAGATGAAGCCAGCTGGACTTGCTGATGGACTGAGGGTTGGGGTGTTGGAGCGGGGGGGGTGGGAGAGGGGATTGGCACAAGTGATATCATCTCCAAATGTGCCTTTTGCCACTAGATAGGACTTTCATCTACTGAACGGCATTAACTAGGTTGATTAGCTGGAGAAAAGATATTAATCATGGTTTTCATTTTTTGATGCTTTGACGTCTTGGGTGTTGAAGATGGAAACGTCACACGATGGGAGGCCCTTGAGTCATCCCTCCAAGGACAACTGCATGACCTCAAACATTCATATTGAACTTGGCATGAGTGAGAAATAAACTTTCAGTGGCTTAATTTAAGCTTCTGAGGTGTGGGGGTTATAGGTTCCAGCAATTGGCCTATTCTGACTGATACAATTGTCTGCTCCAAGCAGGCAGAAATCTCATGGCTAATTAAAATAATAAGTAATGCCTAAATGATAGTTTAGCCAGTTAATGAGAAGCAAATTACTCCTTCTGCCCACTCTCTGGTAAGGGTTGTTAATGAATATCAAAATGACCAGAAGACTGAGAACAAAAGGAGGGAGGAGAAAAGAAGAGCCTTGAAAAATGTGTTTGCTGACCAGCCAAGCCTGAGAAATACTTAGCCAATCTACAGAGGGAGCAGAGGGTAAGAAAATAAAATTTAACATAGTGAGTCCTGAATCAGTTATTCATTTTCTTTTTCTTTTTTTGAGATGGAATCTTGTTCTGTCACCCAGGCTGGAGTGCAGTGGCGTGATCTCAGTTCACTGCAACCTCTGCCTCCTGGGTTCAAGTGATTCTCTTGCCTCAACCTCCCTAGTAGCTGGGATTACAGGCATGAGCCACCACACCCGTTTAATTTTTGTATTTTTCGTAGAGAAGGGATTTCACCATGTTGGCCAGTCTAGTCTCAAAACTCCTGACGTCAGGTGATCCACTCGCCTCAGCCTCCCAAAGCGTTGAGATTACAGGCGTGAGACACTGCGCCCAGCCTCGTGCATTCAATAAACATGTAGTGAACAACTACTCTGTGCCAGGCACTGTACTAGATGCGGGACATACTGTGGAAAATAAATTTTACATGGTACCTGTCCTGAAAGAAATTATAATCTAGTTGTGAGAGATAGAGACAAAAATGAATGAATAAAACAGTAAGTTTAACAACTGTTAAGTTGGGTCATGGGCTATGAAGTCAGACTAAGGTTTGAGACAGCACAACCAAGGGAGATTGACTTTAATGGGGAGCAGGGGACTGAAGGAAGAGAAGGTGCAGGCTGCAGGCAGAGGCAGGGTAGAGATTGGGACTGGGAGAGGGAGTGGAATGTGGAGAAGGGAGCCTGAGGCATTCTGGACAGCAGGACAGCGTGTGCAAAGGCCCTGAGGCTCAAAGTCTGTACACATCTGAGCTGCTATTAAAGACCAGTAGGACAGAAGGAGGAGGTGAGGGGAAAGTGGCATGAAATTAGGTGGAGAAAAAGACAGAGGCGGATCACACAGGGCATGGGGCACATTGAGAATGTTGACTTTTATTCTCACTTCAGCCTCCCTGCTTCCCGGCCGTTCTATTTCAAAGGACCCATCTCCACCTTCTCCCAGAGGCTCTGGAAGTTTTACAGACAGCTTCTTCTAGCCTCGCCCTGAGTCTCTTTCCAATCATTTGCCTGAGGCTGACCAAAGCCCAGATGGAGTTTCATTCCCCCTCACCTCCTCCAACTCCCAGCGGAGGGATGGGGAGGGAGGCCAGCCCCAGACACAGGACACAGCTTCCTGACCCTGCAGACAGAACCCTGGCTTGCTGCTGAGTGGGCCTCCTCATTGCTGCTGGAGTTTTCCATCCTGGTTCCCCAACGAGCCAAGTCAGCAAGCTGCTGCCCCGAACCTTCACACCTTGTGCGTTTGGGATCTGAGGGGAAACGACACACACTGGCACCACCCTCACCGAGCCCCGGCACGAAGCCGGCATCAGCGGAGGGCAATCTACGGAGGAAAATGATGGAGTAATTCCGCGGGCACACTTCAGGCATGGTGCCAGGTAACAAGCCCTGCCAGGGGCGACAGAGGCGGTACCATGGCATGTCCGGGGCCTGCCCCGAGACACCAGCTGGCAACAGCCACACTCTGTCTTTAGCAGCAATTGCAGCAGTCCAGCACTTTAGCTGTCACGCAAGACATGCTGTTTCTGACAGGCCACCGTGGCCGGGTGACACGGGCAGATGCAGAGGGCACTGTCCTGCGGCGCTTTTTTGAAAGCATGCCATTTTTCTTCCCTACCCAATTAACTTTCCAGAGACCCATCCCGAAGGACTGGATTCATCGGTAGAACCAACAAGAGGAGGATTTGTGGAGCTGGCTGCCGCGCCGCCGAGGCTCCTAGAGGGTCATTTGCGTGGCTTACCTGATCTCAGCAGAAACCCACAGCGCATGGCCCAGAGCTGTGCGAGCACGTGCAATGGAAGAATTCACAATCACCAGTCATGGGTCTAAATTGGCAGGCTTTCAAGAAAGTCCCACCAATCTTCAAGTATACGGCCGCCAAGGGCCACGTAAAATGTCTGCAGCTTTAATATACAGTTTCATTTGCTTGAATATCAGCTTGGGTGCAGATAATCAAAGAATGTCTCGGGGTGGAGAATTTAATATGAGAATTCAGCCAGGGCTGCCAAGCCATATATGTGCTAATGTTGCAATTTCAACCTTGGACTTAAAGTCAAGATTGATTTAGTGAAAAACTATTTCACAATGTAACAGACACCTTCTGAGTTGGAGAGCTGAGGAATTCAGGGGGATGGAGGAGGATGAGGCATGGGTGTGTAGAGCCCTCATGGCAAAAGTGGCTCCATTGCCCCCTCAAATGTTAGTTAGTATTTGGGCACATTTGAGAGATAACAACATAGGGAGATTTTTCTTAACTTTTTATTATGGAAAATCAAACATATGCTATATTAGAGAGTACAGTATAGGAACTGGAAAACGTTTTCTGTCCAGGGCCAGATAGTAAATATTTTCAGCTTCCCAGGCCATATGTTCTCTGCTTCAACTATATGGCTCTGTTGTCGACACAAAGCAGCTATAGAGGGTATGTAAATGAATGAATAGTGATGTCTTCTAATAAAACTTTATTTGTGGATGCTGACATTTGAATTTCACATAAATTTTACATGTTATTAATAGTCTTGTTTTTTACTGATTTTTGTATCATTTAAACATATAAAAATCTTTTTTAGTTCCCAATCCTTGCAAAACAGCTGGTGGGCTAGATTTGGCCTGCAGGTCAGTCTACCCAGCCCTGAAATAAGTAGATGCACCCCCTATCCCCAACACCTTGTTTTGTTTGTTTTTTGAGATGGTGTCTTGCTCTGTCGCCCAGGCTGGGATGCAGTGGTGTGATTTCAGCTCTGCCTCCCGGGTTCAAGTGATTCTCCTGCCTCAGCCTCCTGAGTAGTTGGGATTACAGGCACGCATCACCAGGCCTGGTTAATTTTTGTATTTTTAGTAGAGACGGGATTTTCCCATGTTGGTCAGGCTGGCCTCGAACCCATGACCTCATGATCCGCCCGCCTCAGCCTCCCAAAGTGTTGGGATTACAGAAATGAGCCATTGCACTCGGCCAGCCACTGCGTCTGGCCACCCTGTTTCAACAAAAGTCAGTTCAATGGCCAATCTTGTTTCATCTATTCTCCTATCCTCTTTTCCTCTCCTTGAATTATTTGAGGCAAACCCTCATCAACAAATTATTTCATTCTTATTCATATTTCAGTACTTATCTCTAAAAGAGGATTCACATTTTAAGCATAAAACTACAATATCATGATTACATCTAAAAATATTAATAATTCCATAATATCATCAAATATCTAATCAGTATTCAGTTTTTCCAATTGTCTTATAAATGCTTTTTATTATGTGTTTTGGATTTTTCCCTCAATCTATTCATTTGTTTGAATCAAGATCTAAATAAGATCAACATATTGCATATGTATTGCAATTGCTTGATAGATCTTTTAAGTCTTTTTGTTGTTGTTGTTGAGACAAGGTCTAACTCCGTCCCTAAGGCTGGAGTGCAGGGGCCAGGTCATGGAGCCTGACCTCCTTGGGCTCAGGTGATCCTCCCACCTCAGCCTCCCAAGTAGCCTAGATTACAGGCGTGGACCACCACGCTTGGCTAAATTTGTATTTTTTTGTAGAGGTGGGATTTTGCCATGTTGCTTAGGCTGGTTTCGAACTCCCAGGCTTAATCGATGAGACTGCCTTGGTCTCCCAAAACGCTGGGATTTCAGGCATGAGCCACCATGCCCAGCTTCGTAAATCTCTTCTAATCTTTGAGTTTCCTTTCCCACCCCCGTCTCTTTCGTACACATTATTTGTAGAAGAAATTGTGTGGTTTGTTCTGTAGGATTTCCTGGAGTCTGAGTTTTGCTGATTGCATCTCTGTGCCGTTATCGGATCTGTTGCTTTGTCCTCTGTGTTTACTACAATACAACAGTATTTTCTGCCAGTTGGAAGTTAGAGCTAAATGTTTGATGACATTCAGGTCTTATTGTCGTCTTGTTTTTTGGTAAGATAACTTCACAGGTGGCATTGTGTTCTCCTATCAGAAAGCACATGTGTGGCTGCTTCTCTTTTTCTGATGCTAGCAGCCATTGATAATTATTGCCTAGATTCATTACTTAAAAAAATTAATAGACTTATTTTTAAAGCAGTTTTAGATATTTATAAAAAAGTGAGCAGACACACCTGTAATCCCAGCACTTTGGGAGGCCGAGGCTTGTGGATTACCTGAGGTCAGGAGTTGGAGACCAGCCTGACCAACAATGACAAAACCCCGTCTCTATAAAAATAAATAAATAAATAAAAATAATTTTTAAAGAGCGAGCAGATAGTAAGTTTCAATATACCCTGTTTCATATGCAGTTTCATCTATAGTTAACATTTTGCATTAGTGTGGTACATTTGTTGCAGTTGATAAACCAATATTGATACATTCCTATAACTAAAGTCCATAGTTTACATTAGGGTTCACTGTTTTGTGCCGTTCTATAGGTTTTGACAAATGCATAGTGACATGTTTCTACTACAAAAGTATCATACATAATAGTTTCACTGCCCTAAGAATCTCCTGTGCTCCACCTATCCTTGCACCCTAAACCCCTGGCAACCATGGAACTTTTTACTATATCTATAATTTTACATTTTGCAGAATGTCATATGGTTGAAATCCTACTGTAAGCAGCCTTTTCAGATTTATTTCTTTCACTTAGCAATATGCATTTATGATTCCTCCATGTCCTTTTGTAGCTTGACAGCCCACAGTTCTTTTTAGCATTGAAAAATATTTCATTGTATGGATGTGCCACAGTTTATCAGTTCATTGAGTGAAGAACATCTCGGTTAGTACTAGTTTTCGGCAACTGTGAATAAAACCTCTATAAACATTTATATGCAGATTTCTATGTGGACATAAGTTTTCAACTTAAAAAGGTAAATATTAAGGAGCATCATTGCTGGATTGTTTGGTTAGAATATGTTTAGCTTTTTAGAAACTACCAAAGTATTTTTCAAAGTGGCTGTGCCATTTTGCATTCCTACCAGCAAAGAGTAAGAATTCCTGCTATCGCACATCCTTGACAACATTTGGTACTATCCATTTTTTTGATTTTGGCCATTCTAATAGGTGTATAATGATACGCCATTGTTGTTTTAATTTACGTTTACTTCACGACATAAGATATCAATGGAATGTCCTTTTATATGCTTATTTGGTAGGTATGTGTTTTCTTTAGTGAGGTTCCTGTTTAGATGAAATTGAGTCTTCTCACTGTTGAGTTCTAAAACGTCTTTGTATATTTTACATTTAAGTTCTTTGTTAAATACGTGCTTGACAATATTTTCTCCCAGTCTGTAGCTTTGTCTGTTCATTCTCTTAATAGTGCATTTTACAGACCAGAAGTTTTTAATTTTAATAAAGTCCAACTTCCCAAATTTTCCTCTCATGGATTATGCATTTGATTTTGTATTTAAAACATTATCACCCAACGCAAGGGGACCCATATTTTCTCTTGCATTATCTTCTAAGAGTTTTATAATTTTGCATTTTACAGTTAGGCCTATAATCCATTTTGAGTTAGCTTTTGTGGAAGGTGTAATGTCTGTATCTAGATTTGTTCTTTTGCATGTAGATGTCTAGTTGTTCCTGCAATATTTGTTGAAAAGCTTATCCTTTCTCCATTGAATTGCCTTTGTTTCCTTGTAAAAGATCAATTGACTATGTTTGTGTGGCTCTATTTGTTCTGTTCCACTGATCTATTTATCTGTTCTCTCATCAATATCATACTGTCCTGATTACTGTAGTATTGAAGTCAGATAATGTCAGTCCTCTATGTTCTTTTTCAATATTTCATTGGCTTTTTTGGGTCTTTCACCTTTCCATAAAAACTTTAAAATTCAGCTTTTCAGTAGCCACAAAAAAATTTGTTGGAATTTTAATTGGGATTGCATTGACTCTATAGATGAAGCTTGGGAAAATTGGCATCTCAATAATATTGAGTTTCCTATCCATGAACGTGGGATATCTCTCCATTTGTTTAGATCTTTGATTGCTTTCAACAGAGTTTTAAGTATTCCTCATACGGATTCTGTACATGTTTTGTTTGATTTATATCTAAGTATTTCATTTTTTGGAGTTAATACAAATGATATTATATTTTTTAATTTAAAATTCCAATTGCTCATTGCTGGTTTAGATCCATTCACTTTTTAGGACTTGCATAATGGTGATACTCTAATTCTCTTCTTCCTTTTCCTTGCATTAGCGGATATATTTTATTAAAAAATTCCTCTCATCAACTCTTTAGTTATCCAGAGATAGGGATCATTTAGGAAAGAAAGGAAAAATGCTTGATTATTTTCCTTGATTTATAACAGTTCTTTGAAAGTATTGAACTGGTTCTTCAACATCTTCAAAGTTGACCAATAAGTTTATCATTTTTTTAGTATCATTATAAAAAAATTAGATGCATTTCAATCTCTTGCATTTAGGATTCTTGTTGGTGCTCAAACTGACCCTTTGGTGACGGGAGCCTTTTCAATTGACATCTGACATGACTTTGATAGTTTCTTTATTTCCTTAAGTTCATGCTTGTCTTGTACATGTTCTTCTCCAGACCTGATACCAGCCATTTCTCCAAGGAGCCAACATTTCCTTTAGTAGGAAATGTTGTTGAGAAGCCACTGAGGTATACACTTCTGTATTTTCAGTGGTCAAAGATAAGAATTAAAATCCATCTTATTTGTTTAAGATAAGTTATATCTTGAGTTTACAATGATAAGTCACTTTAGAAGTATGGGGCAATATCATTAATTTTGTAAGTTTTTTTCTTTCTTCCATGCTGAAAATGCTTTATCCCACAATACATGTACAACCAATGTCACTACCAACAATGTCTTTACTAAAAACAGTTTAGATTTAAAAAACTTTTTGTCTAGTCTTCGTCCTTAAAGTATATTCCTCAAGAAACATACAATGGAATAATAGAATAATTGTGTTTTAAATTTACCTGATATAGTTCTGTCTGTGTGGTTATACCATCCAGAAGATATGGAGCTAATTTTATTTATTTCAATTGGTTTTGATTTTAGGAACTGCTTTTTTTTTTTAATTTACACTTTTAAAAATAGTTCACACATTTGTTACACACTTTTCATATTTTTGCCAGTTTATCTTTGGAATGAATTCCTGGAAGTGGGATTGCTGCTTCAAAGGGCAAATGTGTATATAATCTTGCTGGATACTGCCAAATTTCCCTTTGCTTCAGTTGTACCATTTCACCTTTTACCGGCAGTGCCTGATGTCCCATTCTGAAGGTTTGTCCCTTATGTTTGTAGAGTGTGTCAGGGGCTCATTAAGAGTTTTCTTAAAACATATCTCACTTTATCCTGGCAACAGTCCTAGGAATTAGGTAATGTTCTCACCCTGACTTTATAGACATGGAAATTGAGGGGCTCAAAAGACCTGACGTGTCCTGTACAGAATAGGAAACAAGCTGATTATAGCCCTGATTCCTCGATTCCTTGTTTAGCCACAGAGGAGCCTTAGGCAAGACACAGAGTCCTGTGTCTTCCTCTAGCATGGCTCTCTGCTTTCCAGTTTTGTTTTCATTTTTCCAGCTGGATTTGCCTCTCCCACAGAGTCTGAGATGGGGGGTTCCTTGGCTATTTGATTCTTTACTTATTTAACACATGGCACTAGGCGAGAGGCATATGGCAATGAGGATGATGTTTGCACAGTCCTGGCTGAACTGATCTGGAGCGTGGTCTAGAGAGGGCTTCAGTACTTAGACATTTGCAGTGGGGTCTAGTGTCAAGGTAGGGGAGTGGAGGTGCTGGGAAAACAACGGTGGGGGAAGCTTGAAAGAGGAAGAGAGGTCAGAAGAGGTTTCCTGGAAGAAGTGATAGCTAAGCTGAGTCCTGAGTCCTGAAGGTTGAGTAAGATTTAGACACACCAAGAGGGAGGACAGGGGAAAAGGAGAGCCTGGACAGAAACAGGCTCAACAATCAAGAGGCAAAAGACGGGGCATGGGGCATTAAAGAAATTGAAGGAATCTCTGAAGGACGATCGATTTTACTCTGTGTGAATGTAGTGAACCGAATGAATTGCAGGTGGGTTCCCTAGAAATTCGACACCAGTCTCTGGGGGCACCAGCTTCTGGAAATCAAAACCTGTGACGTGATGGTGGATATCTTAGGTCCTGCCACTTCTTGTGCATGGGGTTATATGCCAGAATACCTCTGACATATGGCAGAAATGGCCTTTTCCTCAATCTTGTCATCTCCCAGCCTGGCGCAACATGCTATGGACCGAAATTTTCAAGTGGCTGGTGCACCAGGAAATTCTGAATGCTTGCCTACCACATAAAAATATGCAGATTAGTGATTTGATTATTGGAAACTAAACTTAGGGCCTGTATCTGAAAAGAGAGAGGAAGAAAGAAATGCGCTCAAGAATCTGAGTTTGCATTTGTTTACCACAACAAAAAGTGGGCTGATGAGTTCATGGACTGATAATTACACTGCACCTTGATCATTATGTTCTCAGGCCAACAGCACAATAAATAAAGATCTTTGTCCTAAGATCCCGTATATCCTGGGCCTGGCTGCTTGGGGCTAATAAAATTAGTGAGCAAGATATATGAGCAGAGAGACCTGAGTGAGCATCTTTGATTTTGTATAAGTGAACCATGAAAAGAAAACTTCTGGGACCCGTTCCGTCTTAATCTCATCAGGAACTGAGCCTGTCCCTCAGGGCTGTCTCAGCCTGACGGTGCCAACTGGTCTACGGAGGAGTGTGCATAGTTAGACACATGCAAGCAGACTTGACTCAAACTTTGTGATAAACGATTTTCTAGACACTGATATCCTGTTATTTGGTGGTCTGCCCTACCGAAGGCTTTTCTCTAAGGTTTCTCATTGTAGAGCAAAGCCTTTTTATTTTTAGCTGTTATGGTCATAGAGGGTTTGCAGAGCAGTGAGTGGGTTTGGACCTGAAATGCAGGAGCTTGATTTGAACTTTTATGACTCACATCAGCTCCGGGTTCCAGAATCATTTTCCAGGAAGCCAAGATTCATCCTGTTCTCTCCCTCGGCTCATCCTTCATGCCTAGGACATGGACAACCATCTAGAGGGTGATGAATTCCAGGTCCATGTCTCCAGCCTGTGAATCTCCTCTGCGTATCTCCAAAGGTCTGCTCAGCCTCACCTCTGAGATAGTTCACCACATCCACCCTTCCAGCCTGGCCCACTCCTGGTGAACAGCACGGCACTCATCAAGTTATGCAAGTCGGATGTGTTGGAGTCCTCACTGACGCACCCCCTCCCTTATCCTCAGAAATCGCTCCTCTCTCAAGTGCCTGTTTCTTTCACCTCCTCTGTAATTCTTGCTTCCAACCCTTATTTCCAGGTGTTCCTGCACTCTGTTTCCTGGTGTCAGACCCCAGCCTCGTGTGCCTAAGCTGGCTTCCTACATGATCCTCCTCTATACAATCTATTCACCTAAACACTTTTCTGTTTGTAAATACGATTATGTCTTGTTAAAACCTATGAGTCCAAGTCTCCTTTAAGATAAAGACTGCGTTCCTTAGGGTGTTCCCAGGCTCCCCCACGTCAGGTTTCTGTCTGCAGCTATCCTGGCTCCTCATGCTCAGTTGCCCTTGTCCTCCAGCTCCTGTCCCCACCCCCCTAGCTGCTCCCTGTGCCATCCCTGACCTCATTCCTCCTTCCTGTCCCAGGCATCTTCCTCTCTTGGTCACAGCTGCCCTGACCCTCAGCCTAGGCCGAGTGTCTGGCCACCTGCTCTTGGAGAGTGACTTCTTCCACGCTAACCCTCAGCCCCGCTTGGGATTATTTATTTGTTGGTGTCATTACTCAGTCTTCTTGCATCTCCCCGACTAGACTGGGCCTTCCTGTGACCAGGAGCTGTCTGGTTTTGCCACTGTTGTACTCCCAGTCACATCCATGGTGCCTGGCATGACATGCGTGCATAATATGTACTCGGTAAGTGAATAAACCAACTGCCTCGCCTACAGAAAGGACCTTTGATGTCGCTCCCAACTCATCAGAACAATCTAAAATAGTCAGCTTTGAAGGAAAAGGAGCATTTATTTGACGCCGCAAAGAATTCTAACAGAAAAGAATGCTCTGAATCTTCGAAGTCACATATAATAGGAAGGCGGGGTCTGGAGTGAATAGCTTGTCGAGTTAATGATTAGTTTGGTGTTTCTTTTCCTGTAGGATTGTGACAAATGTAACGAGACTGTAGATGTGATTAGCCCTGGTGCTTTGGCCTTACATTTTACACTTACAAGTTTTCATGGAAGTAAATCTTGAATCCTGCAGCTGTCGTCAAAGTGGATGCTGAAAGTACGGTGACATCACAGCAACAATGATGTGGCGTATTTATGACAGAGCTTTTTGGTGTATGTGCTTGCAATGCATCTTCTGTTCAGTGTTACTAGAATGCCATCATCGTTATTGGGCTGGTTATTTGTTAAAATGATTTATACAAAAATTTCAGGAGAGAATTAGGTGCCATCGAATGGTAATCTGCCCTTAGCAGAGGATGATGAACAAATACATGAAGATTTGCTCCCTGTGATTCAGAACTAATACTGAACAAGTAATAAACTGGGTTTTCAATTATGCCTACAGAAAATAAGTGCGTCCTCTGAGCCATTCAGACCTCTGAAACCAGTACCGTAACTGTTCAGACCTCTGAAACCAAACATTAATTTCCATATACTGTGATCACCTCAGGGAAAGCTCAGTCAGATTTTAGAAATATCACAAAGAAAGTGAACCCTGGTGTCCTGGATTAAACAAGAATCAAGATCACAGTGAGAAGAGAAGAAACCTGTGTATGCGTGTGTGTGTGTGTGTGTGTGTGTGTGTGTGTGTGTTGGCCAAGGAAGAATTTGCAGGTATATTTTAAGCCTTCAGTTTGAGCGCATAACTTTCATTGACAGTAGTAGGAATTGAATATATAGCCAAAGAGAGAAATGCAAACCAGTCCCCAGGACAGAGTATAAATTAGATATGTGAAAGAAAATGGAACCAGGGATTTGTGAGGTGAGTCTAAGAGGAGGAAGACATCTTGAAACATTAGGAAGTGTGTCTATTAAAGTCTAGAGGGGACTGAGAAATAGAACATTGCGCACACAGACGCATAATCATCCTCTCAACCCTCTTAATGCTGACAGGTGGAGCATTATTCTCTAAGCAGTTCACGTGACCAAAGAAATAAATATGCTGTTCTTGATTGGTTTTATTGGTTTATTTATTTTCGTTTTTGAGACGGAGTCTGGCTATGTTGACCAAGCTGGAGTGCAGCGGTGAGATCATGGCTCACTGCAGCCTTGACTTCCTGGGCTGAAGCAGTCCTCCTGCCTCAGCCTCCAGTGTAGTTGGGACCACTCACTACCATACCTGGCTAATTTTTCATGTATTTCTGTAGAGATGGGGTCTCACTATGTTGTGTAGGCTTGTTTTGAACTCATGACCTCACGCAGTCCTCCTGCCTTGGCCTCCCAAAGTGCTGGGATTCCAGGTGTGAGACATCAGACCCAGCCTGTTCCTAGTTTTTATACTTGGAACATCTTATATACAAACGGATTTTTTACCTTCCTTGAATCAGAGACACAAACTGAGCTAAATAAGGTAAGAGAGTACATTAGTTAATTGCAACTCACTAACAGCTTCAGCTTTTTAATATCTTAAATAAAGAGAAAATCTCTCCTTTCATTTTCATTTATCAGGCAGTGCCCATTCCATAATGGTAAATTTTAATTCATTTTGGCCAAACTTTGATGATTTTGACTCATTTAGAAGGTCAAGGAAGTGGAGTGTGTAAAGTTGATTTCTTTCCCCTATAAATTCTCCAGGTTGTCTGTTAGAGGAATTTATGGACATCAGTCGTGTCTACTTCTTTAGTTACTACATGCCTATACCTCTTATCCTGATTTTGGAGAGGGAATGTCTTTGAAATAAATCTAAAAGAATAGCTCTCAAACCAAGATGATTAATAAAATCACTTGGGGAGCTTTAAAAATATACAGATTCCTAGATTTCATTCCATATTTACTGAATCAGTGATTCTGGCGGTGGAGCCCAGGAGAAAAGGTCCCCAGGAGACTCTGATACAGTCCCTCTGGGCCAACAATTAGAGCAAGACTCCAACTTCTCTCCCAAGGCAGTGGCCTGAAGGAAATCATTACAAGTTCATGTTCTAGCATGTTAGAGGGAGGAAAATTAGACTTGTGAAGAAACTAAATACCTCCAAGTCCAATTCAAATATTCAAATTCTTTTAAGTCACCAGAGGATATCAAGTTCTTTATCTGGGAGCAATTCAGGTCCAGCGTGTAACTGGGTATGTAGGGCTTCAATTTTCCTTGAGTGGCTCCGGGTATCTGCTTCCCCGTAGGAGCGTTCTACTCTACCTACTCTGCTCTGCATCCTAGGGAATCTTCAAAGGCTGAGCCAAAGACCACCTCTTCCATGAAAACAGCAATGACTACATGAGCTTTTCTCCCTCTGAGAATCCCCCTGGGCTAGTCAGAGGCATGTAATTTAACACTTAATTGTTTTCTAATTGCTTCCGATCTGTTCTGTTCTCTCACCCTATTATAAGCAGCTCAAGAGTGGAGACCGTGCTTCTCTCTGTGTCTTTAGCAAGGCTGGTCGCCTGCCTGGCTCACTACTGTGGCCCCAGAGGCCTGGGCTGGCATGAAATTGGCTCTCCATGAATATTTGTTGAATTAATGAATTTGCTGATAGAATGAGTGTTGGAACGTTTAGTCGGAAAATCATGGCCTGAAAACAAATCACCTCATAACCATGCCCCATTCTATTCCATTCGACCAACATTGAATACATAGGTATGGGGCCTCCCCCTGCGCGAGCCACTGACTGTCCTAGGTACTAGGGAGGGTAAATTAAAAGCTTTTGAAAATGGAATTGCTCTTCCAAGTCCTGGAAACTATGAAAAACAGGTAAGAGATCATTTCAATAGCAACCACAGCTCAGAAAACATAGGATGATAGTCCAGTGCCAGTAATTGGGTGTCGACAAGATTGCAGTTCAAAGTAGCCCAATGTACGAGACGGAACCACAATGAGAACTGGTTTTCTTCCCTTCAGAGCCTTCCTCACCACATATTCAGACTGACAGAGGCCTCTACAAACTGGGCATTGTTGCTTGTGTCAACTCTGAGTGTATTTTACGTTGAGAGTTTAGCTCTCTGGCAGCATGAACTGGACAGGCATTGCCCACGGGCCCTTGGTGTGCTTTGACGTTTTCCCACTTTATGACAGAATTCCAGAGTCAAGACGTGAAGACCTCACACTAAGCAAGTTGATTTGAAACCACCCAGACTTGGCGATTTGGACTAAAGAAATAATAATATTAGTTTTGCAGAAAAGACTTCTCCTTTTCTACTCACAGTGATTTTGGTTTTTAAAATGTGGTGGGTCCGTCTGTCCTTCCTGCTCCATGTTTTACCTGCCAGCATTGTCTTTCTGTGCACAGGCTGAAGTCAGGAGCAGGCATTTCAGCCTAACCCAGCGCCACCCTTTTCCTCAGCTCATGGCTTCAGCTCTGGCTCGTGGTAATGACCTAAGGAACTGATTGCAGGGAGAAGCAGCCCACTGAGATTTCTACTGCCAACTAATTAGGGCAAGAGAAGTTCCACAGACCATTAGTGTCACTTTGGGGAACAGGATCTTACAAACACCGTGGCAGGCACTTGCTGAAGTCCTGTGTCTTTCTAAGGAGGAATGAACCTCAGGAAAAGAGAGAAAAGAGGTGAGACGCAAATGAGAAACAGACAGAGAGAAATTAATCCAAAAAGGGATATGGAGGAAAGGTAGAAAGAAACAGAGAGATCCTTAGGTTTGGGTAGTTTTCTGTTTACCAAGGGAGATGGCCAGCGTATTCATTTAGAGGATTAGTTTTTTGACCCTGTGTGTGTCCGTGAATAAAGCGGTGCCTGTCACAGAGGAAGGGAAGTTTTGCTAGGCAAATTGCTAACCACATGACACCCCCGATTTGTTTCACATTGGCTTCGCTGGATTGGGAGCCCTTTAACGCGGTCCCGGAGTCGCTGGCATGAGACACCACATAACATGAGGCTTCTGCTGCTTCAGTCACCTTCTCCAGCTGTCCAAGTCATTCTTCCTAGCAAAGGGTGGCTTGGTGAAGTTTCGGTAATTATTTTGAGGCATTAATAAAATGCATTCGGTGTCAACAAATGGTCTGTCCTATGAGGTAGGATTGAGATGGGACTAAGCGATTCGGACAAATGATTTGCTTCCTGTTATCATGCTCAATATACGCACATATCGCTTTTCTGGTTACCTTGAATAGAGACGTTACCGCAATGCACCACGGCAAAGGTCAGAAGTGTCTCTGTGTAAAGGCCAGCGTGGATTTCTGACCACCTGTACTCCTGAGATTTTCTGATTTAATGTCATTAATATTTTCAATTAATGACATCAAATCAGATGATTATATGACAAACCAAATAAGACGTCATTATTATACCTTTTTAAGACCTGAAGATGAAACAAATCAGAAAAATAAAATGATGATAGTCTGTGCCGAGATTTTTATTTCAGAAACTGAGTCATTCTCAGGGACCTCAGAAATCTGAGACTAGATACCTCTAGATTGACTCTCTCGTCTATCTGACTTCATCCAGCATCATCATCCTCTATCATCTCTCTGTATCGAATCTATGTATCGTCGTCTATTTATTTGCCTATTTCCATGTAATTTGTTTCCTCACAGCCAACTGTCTCCCTGGGTTCTGGGAATTCTGCTTAACGTCCTCGCTTCTTGTGGCAGAGTCCGGCAGTGGTTTGTGACCCTTAACATTGCTCCTGGGGGCAGCAGCCTTGCTCCCTAGTTTTAGACCTTCTGAAAACTCTGAAAGTCGAGGCCCAGACAATCAACACCTCAGCGGGGGTTGTGCTAGAATTGTCTCTGTTTGATTTGGTCAATATAACTTGTCTCGGGATCAACCTGTTAGTTCCCCAGCTTGAAAACAATTCTACTTGCCAAGTTCCTGCTGACAGGCTGTGCTCCCGTGCAGCCCCAGTGGCAGCTGGCGATTTGCCTCCCAGGGTCAGGAGGCGGCTGTACCAGGTGAGACCCCAGGATCACAAGAAGTCAGAGGTGGGGCCGGGCACTGCATGTGCCAACGGATTTATACTCCGGCTTCACGTTGGTGCTGCCTACTGGTCTCCCAGACGCTGATGCCCCCTCGCCTCTACTGTAGAAGGGCCCTGTGGGCACTTTGTACTTGCTTCCCCAACTGAACCAGCTTTGAAACCATTTGTTGACATGACTGTTACCCACTAGCTCATGGGCTCCCCAGGAGGGAGGCCGTGTCTGATTCATCCTTGTCTGTAACAACAAGTACGACACTCAGGTCTTGACTGTGTAGCTTTTATTTAGTGTTTGTTGTGTGAAAAAAGCGAAGACATAAATGGAAGGAGAGGGGTGGGGTGAGGGCATAGCACTTCACCCTGACTAAGATCTCCTCTTCTGCTCCCATCTCTGAGAAGTCCCTATGGGGTTCATTGAGCACTCATGTCTCTTTCCTAATCCTTCTCAGTCCCAGAGAAGTGACAGGGGCCAGGCGAGAGGACAAATGACCCACTCCTGTATTTGTTAGGATGGGCTAGGTTATGCTGTGGTAACAAATAACTACCTAAATCTTAGCATCTAAAAGAAAAAGGCTGCCATGCACAGGGGCTCATGCCTGTAATCCCAACACTCTGGGAGGCCAAGGCCGGTAGATCACCTAAGGTCAGGAGTTCGAGACCAGCTTGGCCAACATGGCAAAACCCCGTCTCTACTAAAAGTACAAAAAATTAGCTGGGCATGGAGGTGGGCGCCTATATTCCCAGCTACTTGGGAGGCTGAGGCCGGAGAATTGCTTGAACCTGGGAGGTGGAGGTTGCAGTGAGCTGAGATCACGCCTCTGCACTCCAGCCTGGGAGACAAGAGTGAAACTCTGTCTCCATAAAAAAAAAAAAAAAAAAAGAAAACAAACAAGAGAAAAGAAAAAGAAAAATGAAAAGAAAAGAGCACTTTAAAATGTGTTTGTTAATTAGATTGCTTACTGTAAATGTTTATCACAAACTGGCCGGTTCTCTGCTCCATGTCATTTTCTTTCTAGGGCCCCAGTGTTGGAGAAACTTTCATCTGAGATGTTACTGATCAATAGCACACAGGTCAAAATACTGCAGTGAATCACTCTTGCTTCTGATACTCTCTCACAGAGGTGACACCATCTCTGTTTACATTCCCATTGTCGAGACCAAGCTGCACAGTCACACATAATCTGGGAGCTAGGAAAGGCAATTCTGCCGTGTGCCTGGGAGGAGAAATGAAAATGTTTGGTGCAAGGTACCAACAAGAACACAGCTCAAAAAATGAGATCTATCTGAGTATATCTCAGGCTAACTCTCTCTCTCTCTGTCTACTGAATGAGACTTTATTTTATTTATTTATTTATTTATTTTTGAGATGGAGTCTTGCTCTGTTGCCCAGGCTGGAGTGCAGTGGCATGATCTCAGCTCACGCAACCTCCATCTCCCAGGTTCAAGTGATTCTCCTGCCTCAGCCTCCTGAGTAGCTGAGACTACAGGCGGTGCCACCACGCCCAGCTAATTTTTGCTATTTTTGGTAGAGACAGGGCTTCACCATGTTAGCCAGGATGGTCTCGATCTCCTGACCTCGTGATCCGCCCACCTCAGCCTCCCAAAGTGCTGGGTCACAGGCGTAAGCCACCGTGCTCGGCCCATCGGCCACACTTTCTATTTTGCTGAATCTCATCTTACCACACTATCATCTGTCTATAGCTAATCTACCATTTGTCTATTTATTTGCCTATTTTGGTAGCATTTATTTCCTCACAGCAAGCTGTCTCCCCCAGGCTCTGAGGGATTCTGCTAATGTCCTTGCCTCCTTAATACACCAATTAAGTGTTAGGTGGGGGCTTCTTTCTCCAGGTTTACTATCCCCTTTAATACCTCTTGCTACAAAACAAAAACAAAACAAAACAAAAAAACGAATTAACGCAACTGTCCAGGCACGGTGGCTCACAGGGGAGAACCTGTCTCTGAGGGTCTCCCGGATTTGGAATCTTACCACTCATTCTCTTTAGACTTACCTCGTAGGTTTTGGCCCTGGCTTGACACCCCTGCCCCATTCCAAGGACAGCTCCAAGGGAGTGTCTTGGGGGACTCTAACCCTCTCCCTGATAATCTCCATCTACTTTATTCCCCCACCCTCACCATTCCTCTCTAAATAAAATACCATCTAAATAGCAATAGTGCATCTGCCGAGAAGTCAGCGCTTTCAGACAGGCCTGCAAGACCTTCATTCCAACCAGGGTATCACTCTTAAGCCCCCTCCCATAAGTAAACTGTGGGTCACTTCTCTCTTTTTCTTTTCTTTCTTTCTTTAAAAAAAAAATTGTGGGTCACACGTACACTGGGACTCAGTTACTCGACACTTCGGCCTGATGGCTCTGACAAAAAGCTGTGATGTGACCCCAGTGCACCCGGCAAGGATAGGTCTGCAAAGGCCCAGGTCCCTGACAGCTGTGAAGGGTCTGCGGAAGCCTCTTGCCTGGTTGGAGAGGTCTCGAGAAGCAAACATGATGAGACCACTCTTTCCTGCTAGGTGATGAGTTGAAGGGGGAGGAGAGCATATCTCTTAAAGCAAAGGTTCTCAAAGTGAGGTCCCTGAACCAGCAGCATGGTTGCCACCTGAGAACTTGTTGAAAATGCAGATTCTTGGTCCCATCTAGAGGTCCTGAAAAACTCGAGACAGGGGGCAGCGCTCTGTGCTTTAGAAGACTCTGATGCTGCCGGCATCTGAGAACCACTGGCTTTGTCTTCAGGTGGTCTTTGGGCCTCCTGCACATGGGGCATCTGTTATAACTCACACAATGAGGCCAACCTCAGACCTACCAGGTCAGAACCTCCAAGATTCCCCCAGGAGTTTTTGCTTTAATAAATGCCCCTGGGGACTTTATTGTCTCCTTTGTAGAAAACACTGGTAAAGAGGCCAAGGGGTCCAGGGTCTGGAAGGGTGGGAGTTCTGGGTTTGGAAGGCTTAGGAAAGTCAGGGAGTTGCTCTAACTACAGGAGACCAAGAAAGAGAAAAATCTGGGAAGTGTTGGACAGCTGGCTAAATTAACGTAGTCAGCTTGTGATAATCCAGCTGGAGGACGTATGGGCCCTTTGACCACCTGGTTCCATTTAACCCAGTTAGGATAGTGATACTCCCACAGCTCTCTGGCTGCACAGTGGCACCTCTCTGACCTTTCCCTCTGCTCTTCCAAGAGCTGCCTGGTGCTTCCTCCATGTGCTGGGGGAGACGCCTCAAGGCTGCTGCGCCATCTTCTCATCCTGCTCCCAGCTCCACCCCAGCGGAGGTCCCGTGGGACCCCTGTTGGATGGCTGCTGTCCTTCTCCTTGGACAGAGTTGGGAGGACACTGCTTTCCTCAGGTGCATAAAACAGGGCCTCACCACCCTTCCACAGAGCAGGGACCAGGCTGAGATTTCAATCAAGGCTCTAAGGAAGGTTCAGGGAACCGCGAAAGGAAGTGCCACTCTAGAATGCGATCCTTGCTTTTCAGCCCCAGACTCACCGGGCATCTGGTACAGGGCAGGCCTCCTGCTTTCTTCTTCTTCTTCTTCTTTTCCTCCTCTTCCTCCTCCTCTTCCTCCTCTTCCTCCTCCTCCTTCTCCTTCTTATTCTTTTCTGATGGAGTCTTTGCTCTCTTGTTCCCCCAGCTGGAGTGCAATGGCATGATCTTGGCTCACTGCAACCTCTGCCTTCCAGGTTCAAGTAATCCTCCTGCCTCAGCCTCCCAAGTAGCTGGGATTACAGTGCCCGCCACCATGCCTGGCTAATTTTTGTATTTTTAGTAGAGACGGGGTTTCACCAGGTTGGCCAGGCTGGTCTCAAACTCCTGACCTTGTGATCTGCCCACCTCAGCCTCCCAAAGTGCTGGGATTACAGCATGAACCACCGCACCAAACCACCTCCTGCTTTCTTCTAATCCTGTCTCCGTGGCCATTGTAAATGTTCCCCAAACTTCTGTGCCACAAAAGTTTGCAGATTCTTGGGCCCATCTAGAGGTCCTGAAAAACTCTGGGGCCGGGGGCAGCCGTCTGTGCTTTAGGAGACTGTGATGCTGCCGGCATCTGACAACCACTGGCTTTGGCTTCGGGTGGTCTTTGGGCCTCCTGCACACACATGGGGCATCTGTTATAACGCACACTCTGAGGCCATCCTCAGACCTACTAGGTCAGAACCTCCAAGATTCCCCCAGGAGTTTTCGCTTTAATAAACACCCCTGGGCCCGGAATCAGGGTCACAGTGGACCTCCGGTGTCTAGGAGGGTGCTCCCTTCACCCTCCCAGGGCTGGCTGCTTCTTGGTATGACTCACTGTGGGCAAGACAGTTCCTTTTAAGGGAAGGTCCACTTTCACCCTGGTCAGTTCAGGTCTCCTGGGAGGCAGATACCAGGGCAGGATGAGACATGCAGGAGAAATATGTGTGGAGCATGAAAGGGGCTTAGTCTTAGTCAGTGGCTGGAAGCATCTTGGAGGAATTGGGGCCTTGGTGCAAAGGCCGTGGAGGATCCAAAGTCCCAGCCACAGACTCTCAGGAAGGGGAGCTGAGTACCTATCACAGGCCACCCCTTGTGCTGGGCTGATCTATTCTCCAAGCAGCTTTGGGGAATGCGGTTCCTGTGAGCTTTTCTTCTTAAGGGGAAACTTAGGAGAGGAGGTGAGTGGGAAGAGCTTCTACCTTTATCACTGCAGTTGGACCCGCAATACCATGGCTGGTACTCATTACCCTTTTTCTTTACTCTGTATTTTAAATTTCTCCCCTGGTATCACCTTGACAGGTCCTGGTGGTGTTCCTGGTGGTGTGGTCCATGCTCTCATTCCGGAGGGTTTGAGCTCTTGGTGACTTTAGCCTTCTTAGGCCAGGGATGTTGCAAGTGTTCATTCACAACGCAAGTGAGCAAGGGGACACCCAGAGACACCCCAGGCATCTCCTGGGTTCCACACATCTTCCTGCCTGCCTTCATGCAATACAAGCAGCCCCATTTTCCCCTGCTGATTAGGGTCCATCACCCTCGCCAAGATGGGGATTCCTCTTGTGCCCACGGGTTGATGGACATGAGGTATCTAGTGCCCTGGTGGTAGCTGTAATATATACTTCACTAGGACCTTTACGATGTCCCCTGGAATCCTCTTCGGAAACTGGGGTCTCTAACCTGGCAGAGCCCATAGTTGTAGTGACAGGAAACACAAAGTCCCCAAGTTGGTTACCAGGAATCATGGTGACTGGGTTTCTATTTGCCATAACAAATTATTCTCACACATTTATTATCTCAGAGTTCTTTAAATTAGATATCAACATGGGTCTCGCTGGGCTAAGATCAGGATGCTGACAGGGCTGCATACCCTCCTGGAGGCTCAAGGCAAGAATCTGTTTTCTGTTTCTGTTGTTGTTTGTTTGTTTTGCCTTTTCCAACTTCTAAAGGCTACCTGCCTTCTTTGGCTCAGGGCCCTCTTCCTCTGTCTTTAAAGCCAGCAGCCCTGCATCTCTCAGATCATTCTTGCACAGTCACCTCTGCCTCTGACCATAGCCAGAAATGGATATCCAATCGTAAGGACCCATGTGATTAGATTGGGCCCACCCGCATAAGCCAGGATCATCTTCCCATCTCAGGACCCTTAACCACATCTACCAAGTCCCTTATATTTCAGGTATCATTGCACAGCTTCCTGGATTTGGGGCCCAGGCATCCTTGAGGAGCCCTTATCCTTCCTACTACAGTGGGGCAGGTGAGAGGCTTCAGCAAACATCTTGTCATTTGAGGGAGGTGGTAGCTCTTACCACCGAAGGGTGAACCAGTTCTGTAAGCTCTGAGCATTCTAGGGGGCTACAGAGCCCAAATGTTAGAGGACATCCACCCAGACACCCTCATCTCAAGTTTCAAGATCCTAGATTTTCCCAACAATGGCCCTGACCTTACTGAGCATTTACATGTCTCTGGAGGCCTGTCCCAGCACTTTGGGAGGCCCAGGCAAGAGGATGACTTGAAGCCAAGAGTTTGAGACCAGCTGGGGCCACATAGCAAGACCCAATCTCTACAAAAAAGAAAACAATTAGCTAGATGTGGTGGCGTGTAGTCCCAGCTATTCAAGAGGCTGAGACAGTAGAATTGCTTGAACTCAGAAATTAAGGGTCACAGTGAACTACTGTAATAATAATTGTAAAAATTGGAGTGTACCACTGCACTCCAGCCTGAGCAACAGCCTACCTCTAATGGGCTTTTTGTAAACCATGAAAGAACCCCCTGGCTCTCACGCTTTGGTTGTTCACTGTCTTCCATGTATCCCCACCTGTCTGCAGGGTGTGAGAACAGATGAGTAACCATCAGCCAATTCCCCTGTCCTTGCAGGCATTATTCCCTTGTCCACCCCAATGTCCAGCACCGGCAAGGGTATCGCTCCTTGCCCAGACATTTTCACAGATTGCAGCCTAGGAAATCTTCAGCACTTGGGCTATCACTCTGAGTCTGGGACTGTCCAGTCCCCACTTTCCATTCCAGAAGGTGTCTGACTTGGCAGCTGGTCAGCAAGTGAGCCAGTCTTCAATATCATCTTATCATCACTTTCCTCACGCCACGCCTGGTACCCACTGTGAGTTCTCTGAGAGGTCAACACCAGTGACATGAGAAAAACAAGAGATTTACTGGGGCAAATGCCTGTGACTGATAAAAAAGGAGAGCAGGATCAGATTGGGAGAGACATCAGACTGAGAAGCTGATCTGGCATCTGAGAAGGGAGAGCGGGAAGGAAAGATTAGACCAGAGGAGCCTCAGGCTGTAGGACTTTCTGAGAAAGTCCTGACCAGGCCAGTTGGGTGACCCAAGCAAAGTGCATCCACGGGAAGAACCTTGTACTGGGCAGCAATGGCCTGGCTCTGGGACCGCAGCTGTGCTCATCTTGTGCTGGGAGCAGCCCAGGGGAAGTGTGGCTTGCCATGAAGGCCATGGGGGTGTCCAAAGGTGCAGCAGCTGGAGAATGCCAGTCATCCATGTTCCCTGCAGCAGACTCTCTTGAAGAGGGAGCCAAATGGTGCATTTCTATGGCCGCCACATACCCAAAGAGTTTTGGTCTATGGCCTGTTAGCCGAAGAAGACATTTGCACAGCCGTGTCCTTTCCCAGCCACTGTCCCAGTCCTGGGTATTGAGCCATCAGTGTTCTGTGGCACAGCAGCAGCCTACCAGGCTCAGTGCAATTCCTTCTCAGCCTCTCCTCATCAAAAGCTCAGCTATGCTTAGGATCCACTCCCATGCAGGGATGACTTGCTTCCCAATAAGTAACTGCATGGAAAGGTACTAGGAATCAATTTCAGTTTTTTATAGCTGGAAGGTACATCAGAGAATTTTGTTTTAGTGCCTTCCCCAATCAGTTATGGCCCCAACAGGAAACAAATGGCATGCTCATATTAGGGTAATTCATGGAGGGCTTATTTACAAAGGTGTGGGCAGGATGCAGGAAGGCCACAATGGGTAGTGCAGTGCTCTGGGTTAGTGACAGCTAAGTTCTCACCATCCCGAGGTCCTGGACGGGGCAGGAAGACAGAGTCACCCAGAGGAGACCATCTTGAGAAAAGCAGTGACCTCTGGAAACGGGACACAGAGTGTGAGGCAGCCGCCTCGGGAGTGAGCCTGAGGAGAAGGAGTCACCCTCATTCCATTTCCTCCCTGCACCGGCACCTCAATCCGAGACCAGAGGGGAAGGAAGTCCCTGATGTGGGCCAGACAAGTGAGCTTCCCAGGGTGGAGAGCAGGTGCTGAGTGGGCTGGGGTGGGGGGAACAAGAGCATGCCCTCTAATCATAGAAGTGAGGTGCAGTCCAAGGTCACACAAATGGTTCAATAAAGGAGACAGGCAACAGTTCGTCTTTCATTCGTCTACTAGGGAATATATCTTCGAGTCAGCACAGTGTTAGGTGCTAGAAATACAAAGATGAACAAATAGTAACTTTGTTCCTTACTGAGCATCCTGAGGCCTTAAGGACATTAAGTGACATAAGGTTTGGAAGCTGTGGCAGTTCTATTTTTCTTAATGGCGTGGTCTCCTATTGCTGACATAGAATTGAGATATAAGCTACAGCTACTATTTTCAGTAAGAATCTGCTGTATCAATGACAGAGAGGCTGGGGAGGGGTCTGCTCACCCACTGAAGCCTGAATCCCATCATTTGGGTTCTGAATTGGGTCATAAAGGATTTTTTCATTTTTGAGAGTTCCCTATGATAATGCACCCTCCAGCCCCTACCCCAGGATGGTTAAGTCCTTCCATCCTCGGCTCTCAATGCTGGCTGTTCTTGAGAATCGCCAGGAGAGCCTTTAAGAATATAGATACAGGCAGGGCAGGGTGGCTCATGCCTGTAATCCCAGTACTTTGGGAGGCTGAGGCAGGAGGATACCTTGAGTCAAGGAGTTCAAGACCAGCCTGGGCAACACAGTAAGACCCTGTTTCTACAAAAACATAAAGAAATTAGCTGGGTGTGGTGGTGCATGCCTATAGTCCCAGCTACTTGGGAGGCTGAGGTGGGAGGACCTCTTGAGCCTAGGAGTTCAAGGCTGCAGTAGTGAGCTATGATTGCGCCATTGCACTTCAACCTGGGTGACAGAGCAAGATCCTGTCGCTAAACAAACAAAACCAAAACCAAAACACAGACACCTGGGCCCACTCCCAGAAATTCTGTTAACTGGCCAGTGGGACCCAGCCTGCCACATGTTTAGATTCTCATGTATAGCCAGGGCTGAGCACGAGGGACCCACTATCTGAAACCTTCGCTGAGAGTCAGTTATGAGCAGAACTGGTGCCGGGGTGGAGGCAGAGATTAGCACTGAGAGGGGAAACGGGGAGACCAAAGACCTTTACAGTTTTGTTCAGTGCAGGCCATGCTGGGGTGGGGGACATTCGTGACTCTGCAGCAGGACTCGCTATAATCCAGCTGGCATGGGTGGCAGGCTCAGGGGATCCCTGCCTGTTGGAAAGAGGATGATTTGGAGGCTGTGCATAGTGGGTACACGTGGACTGCTTAGCAGTGAGCTGTCCTTGAGGGCAGGGGCCATGTGGGGTGAGGTGAGGGAGGATTCACCCTAAGGGAGCCCAAGTACCAGGCTGGGTCCTGTGTTATTTATAATTTGAATATTTTATTCATCAGGGATATTTTGCATTAATTTCGATTTGCATTAAAATATCATTTATAGTGATCACTGAGTTCTCCAGTGGTCCTTTTAATTTTTTTTGCCAGAGCTGGTGAGACTCAGCTTACTTGGTCCCGGCCCTACTCTGGGGCAAGGGACATGACATTTGTTGCAGTGCTGTTGGCTGCAGCTTATGATTATGGGAATAGGCTTCGTTTGCAATGGGACAGACTTGGATTTGAACCTCAGCCTCAACGGTGTGACCTTGGGCTGGTCAGTCACCTCTCTGAGCCTCAGTTTCATTCACTATAATCTCCTGGGGCTAATAGAAATCCCTAGGCTAGGTGGTAGGGCTGCCATGGTGAAATTCACGAATCGGAGGTACCTGCCCTGCCATGGCAGGACCTGCGCAGAGTGGGCCACCAGAGTAAGTGTTGTCAAGGCTGCTGGGTGGTGGTGCGTGGCACTGAGCCCGAGAGGGGCATGCTTGTTACCCCCCTCCCCCCTGCCCCACCCCCCACCTCCCTGCGGGCCCGCCTCCCTGGCTCAGCAGCAGATGGTTCTGTGCCTCATCTTTTCAGGTGGAGTGAGTCTGGGCAGCTCCAGGTTCTCCCTTTCATCTGCCAGCCCCCTGCCTCCTCCTGCCTGGCTACCTCCCCCAGGCTCCCGACACCATTGTCCGCCCGCGTGGCGTCCCCTGATCCCAACGCGGCGCACAGAGGCCCCTTTGTCTCTGGCCACACCTGACTGCGGCACAGCGAGGCAGTGACAGCATTGCTGGCGAGCAGCCAGGCACTTTCGGCAATAACAACATCAGTCATGCCTCTTTCAGAAAGGCGTCGGAAACCTGCAAGGGTCCGGGTGGCCCTGGGCGGGTGTTTTTCATTTCCTTTCCCCTGTTGATTTTTAAATGCAGCTGCTTTTTGGCGCCAAATGGAGACCCTCTGGGCCAGCCTTGGGCCTGCTCCCTGGTGCTCTGGCTGGAGGAGGTCGTCACCACCTCAGCCCCTGCAGAACTGAACACTGAGCCCTGTGAGCTCTAGCGACCAGGGCTCCGGACACTCAGGCGAATCTCTGGGTTTCCCCTCGATGGTCAGGAGAATCCCTTGAGGCAGCTCCTTCCTTTCTTCCTTCCCAGAGCACATGTTGCCCATCACTCGGCACTGGCTACCCCTGAGGTGCCGGCCACTCCTTACTATGGGTTCTCTTTTCTTTTCTTTTTTTTCTTGAGACAGAGTTTAGCTTTTGTCGCCCAGGCTGGAGTGCAATGGCTTGATGTCTGCTCACTGCAACCTCCATCTCCCCCGGTTCAAGCGATTCTCCTGCCTCAGCCTCCAGAGTAGTTGGGACTACAGGTGCTCACCACCGTGCCCGGCTTATTTTGTATTTTTAGTTTCACCATGTTGACCAGGCTGGTCTTGAACTCCTGAAGGCAAGTGATCCACCCACTTTGCCTCCCAAAATGCTGGGATTATGGGTTTTCTTAATCCTGCCTTGGAGACATCCAGACGGAGGTGGGGATCATGCCTGCTAAGGACTGAAGCCACCTGCCCAGTATGTCAGGACAAGGCAGCCCTGCACGTGGCGGCTCCTTCTCTAGAAACGCTGGAGCACAAGGTGGAGTGGGAGGGCTGGCTTCGGGGAGGCTCTGGCACTGGAGCGTCTGCATTTCAGGGGCCTGGTGCTGAGACGGCCTCCCTGTCAGTGCCTCCTCAATGCCCAGACACTGGGGAATCCCTGGCGGTTAGAAGCCAGGCTGTTGGTACAATTGAAACTCAGAGCTGACTGTGGTGGTCTTTAGGGCTCTCTACAAAGATTTGTGTGTTTCTCTCCCCCTAGGCATGTGATAGGATTGCATTTTCTTGTCTTCTTGAACTCCGGCATATTTTGAGTGGAAACGACTATGCTGCTTTTGAGTGAGTGTTTGAAGAGCGTGCACTTTGCTTTGCAACATTCTTTCCCTTTGCCATGGTAACTGGCAATGTCCTAGATAGTGGCCTCCCCCTGCTGTCCCCCTACCCTCATCCACCTGGGGCCTGGAGTGAGGACGATGAGCCCCTGACCCTGGGGGTTGTTTGCCCCTCAGTATAACCTGGCCCATCATGCCTGCTGCATTGACCGGCCCTCCCAGCTTGATGCAGGCCAGGGGGACAGGCAGGAAAAGTACAATTTCCTGACCCCTATGAAACTGCAGAGTTTTCCTGGTGAGCTGGGAGACTCTGCAGCAGGTCAGAGGAGCACCCTAAGTGTGTGGCACCCATGACTCGCCATCTGCTCTGCCTTGCCAGTCTTTCAAAAGGTGGATGAAATATTATTTACACCATGAAGCCTTCTATAAATAGGGTGGACAATCTTACCACATAAAAACCCAGGACACACAGTTGAATTTGAATTTCAGATAAACAATGCTACACAATGTATAATTTTTTTTAGTATAAGCAATGTTTGTGACATACTTATACTAAAAATTATGCATTGTTTATCTGAAATTCAAATTCAACTGGGTGCCTTGTATTTTATCAGGCAGTCCTATCCATAAACCTTTCCTTCCTCTAAACCAATATAGCATTTTTAACTCTATTTATGACTTTCTGCCTAGGACTGGACTAACGGTGTCCCCATTTTATCTGTCCCGTGGGACTTTGGGCTTCTTGAGGGTGCATCCATAGATCTCAGATATCTGGCGCAACACCGAACCCTGACCCCTCACTTAGCATAGGCATTAACTCCATGAAAACGTTGGTTGTGATGTGGCAGAAGGCTTTTAGAGGCACTCAAAAAGAAAACAAATGAAAGCACAAAGTATTAGACATTCGTATTTTTCTCCGTTTCCTGCTTCCTTCCAAACGGCAGCAGTCTAGCATTTTGCATCTTGCCATGGCCATGGTCCTAGCAGCTGGAATGAGACCCTAACTTCTTTATAGGTTGTTACCGTCCTTTGCCAGCAGACCCTATGCTGGACACCGAGCTAATGCTTCCAGGGCCCCTGTGCCTCTTTGGGAAGGTGCTCTGCAAACTCTTGCCTCCTGACGGATATGGGGGTGCTGGGAGGCACTGTCCTGGAAAGGGAATATGTCACAAAGAGTCAGTGCGCGGGCCTTCCTGAGCTCCAGCACATAGGTAGATGAACTCCTGTGGTACCTCCACAGCATCAGTTCTGCTGAAGAACCCTGGGGAACAAAGCAGTGGCAGACTGCAATGGGAGCTCCTGTGTTGCATGTCCCTGGGTGTGGCACACACCATGCTTTCGACCTCAGAAATCAGCGTTGGGAGCATCAAGGTTCCTGCAGGTTGGACTTTGGCCAGTTCCTGCTATTTAGCCCTTAGAGAAATGTCAACCTCCCGAGAGCAGATGTTCCTTACTCCTCACTGCCGAGACACTACTTAATGTTCATCTCACTTTCCCTTAGTCTGGGCTGAGTAAGAAAGTTTCTATTCATGCTCCAATCACAGAAGCCAGCACTGGGTTTTCCTCCCAACGATGTGCTAGGTAGCCGTGTTCTCCCTGAGGTCCTAGATTATTGGAGGAGGCAGAAACAACCCCAGTTTTCAGAACCTTAGGAAACTTTAGACTACTACTGCCAGTGGTAGACAACGTACCTCTAACTCAACTCAAACGAGGAAACTTTCACAAATGTTTATGCAGCCGGTGAACTTCTCGACATTGCAGTGTTTTCCCAGATTCATCCCAGTTCAGCTTCTCTCCCACCTCCATCACCACCTGCATCTCAGAATAAGCAGAGAGAGCTATGATCACCAGAACTGGACTTAATGGGTGTGTGCTTAGTGTTTCTTTGTGGTGGGGGTTTCTTATCTTCTAGAAGGCTTGAGGTATGAAACCTGCATTTAGTCCCCAAAAGGGGCCCAAATGGATCTACTGGCTCCCAGTGTTCTTGACACTTAGGTCCACGTGAATGTCCCCTAGCAGCAACATCCATGTATCATGCATGCACAAGGCAAGCTCGGGAATACGCAGAACTTGCAAAGAGAACAGAAGGACGGAAACTTAGCTTGGATTATCCACTTACACACTAACTTCCCCTCCCTCTTCCTTTTTCTGGTACATGCCCTATGCAATTGTGAAGGATAAAAAGCAGTGACAATGTCATGCTATCTCACGGAATTAGCACACCGTCATACCCCACAAGAACCAAAGGGTTTATTTAAAGGACCCAAATGAGCCTGGGGTGGTTGCCTCCCGCAGTGTAGCCAATTCTCCACACCAGGCTCAGGGGAAGGTGCTCACCGCCACTCAGCACCACACGCAGGGAGAGACGCTGGATCATAAGGTGCCCTAGGCCAAGGACGGCGGCTGCTTTGGGTGTCCATGGTTGCCCCAGCCCTAACAAAGTGCCGGGCGTGCAACACATGCCTGATGAATGAATGGGTGAGTGAATGCTGAAGAAATGAATGATGTGCACTTTATCTTATGCTCGTTTTCTTCCTTGGGGTCACCCTTCCCTAGCAGGGAGCAGGAATGCTTTTGGTTGTTGAAAGTAGGATGCGAGTCTGGGAAAGATACCAAGAACGGCCATGACCCAATTTAGCAATCCAGATCTCACCCTGATTCCTGCTCCGTTTCTTTTGAGTTCTTATTTTCCTTTCTGCATCTGCAGATGTTCCTTTATCGCTGTCCACGGTCAACCCAAGTATGGGATAGACCCCCTGGCTTCCTGCAGCACCTTCCCCGCCCACTCCCCATGACCAGATATGTTAGGAATTTCTACCGGAAATTGAAGGAAAAAGGCAAATTCGCCACATCCCGAGCTTTCCCTGCTCCTAAGTCTTGCTCAGTTTCTCCCACCCTCGACCCCTGTTCACCTAAAGCTGTGACCAGGATGAGCTTCTGGATCCTGGCCATGTTCTGCATCTTGACCTTGGCGATGATGCCATGTGCATTTGCTTTACAATTATTTTAAAAACTGAACATATATGACTTACTCTTCTATATGTGCAATGTGTCTTTAAAGAAAAGAAGGAAAGATTTCCTGTTGATTTCTCATGTGGTGTGGCTCAGTTGTCTCTTGTTTATTTCCTTCCACTTCCTTGGAGGCTTATCTGCTATTTCAAAGCAGTTTATCTAGGCATTTTGCTAAACATGGGCAGTCCTCCCATTAAGAGGAATGTCCTAGCATAAGATAAGATAAGATTTCAAAGTAGGATGAACACACAGTTTTGAGAACTGCTAGAGTCCGGTACAGCCAGAACGTAGGGTGTGCGGGGCAGGGCCAGATGAAGATGGCAAGGTTAAGTGGGCCTGCTCTGGAGGGCCCTTCAGGCCAGGCCAAGGCATGTGCACCTTATCTTAGAGGCAGAGGAGCCATGGACCTATGGAGAGGTATGCACCATCAGATTGGATCAGAGGTTCCCAGAAGGTGAGTTTAGAGTCTGGGAGACCAGGTAGGAGGGGAATGTCATGAGTTCAGTCAGAAGAGTGGGCATGAGCAGGGGCAGTGTGGCGGAGAGGAAGGGGGACATAAGGTGTGCCTCGGGATAGACAGGACTCCCTGGCTGCTTAGATATGACATGAAGGGAGAGGAGACTGAGATACTGTTGCATTTCTAGCTTGAGCAACGTGTGACTGTCCTGCTGCTCTCGGAGATGGAGCAGTGGGAGGAAGCAGGCCCTGGTGAGTGTCCACATGTGGAATGCAGAGCAAACAGAGGTCAAGGCAAATGACAGACAGAATTCTAGGTTTCAGGGGCCAACAGTCTACCCCTGTCTAGTTAAAAACAGTGACTAGCCAATCCCAACCCTTGGTCTCATGGCCAGGGTGAGCAAACTTCTTAGCTGTGAGCATCACCATCTCAGGCAGGGATGAGAGTGGAAAGAAGGAAAGGAAGGGGAAGAGAAAAGAAAGGGGATCAGGAGAGTAAAGGCAGAGGAAGAGGCCAGGAATAGCAAGTGGAGTGGGGAGAGGAAGCTAGGAGAGGAGGGATGTGAGGATGATGAGATGAAAGGCCAATGGCTGTGGTTGCTGTTTTAGTCCATTTTTGTGCCACTATAAAGAAATCCCTGAGGCTGGGAGCAGGGTCGGAGGGCAGGTGCCACCCTCTTTTGAACAACTAGACCTCCTGTGAACTCAGATTGTGAACTCACTCATTAGTACACAGACACCTCCCACCAGGCCCCACCTCCTGCATTCAGGATTACATTTCAATGTGAGATTAGGAAAGGACAAACCACATCAGTTGCTACAGGGAACAACCCTTTCTTCAGCGTGTACGTGCATTCACTTATTCACTCACTCGTTCGTTCATTCAAGAAGAGCTGAAGTGACTATTAGGTACAGGCTCTGTGCACAGGCTTAGTGAAAGTTCCCTGGTAAAGAAATTGGAGGTGGTTCCTACCCAGGGGAAATTTACAATCTAGTAGGTGAGGCAAATGATGAACAAATAAAAACAGAATAAATGTGTAATTACAAAGTGTGATAGGGACTGTGGAGGAAGAATGAGGAAGGCTAAGAGAGAAGAACAAGGGGGACTTGCAGGACACAGTGGCACGTGCCTGTAGTCCCAGCTACTCCCGAGGCTGAAGTGGAGGATCGCTTGAGCCCAGGAGTTCTGGGCTGTAGTAGGCTATGTTGATCCGGTGTCCGCACTAAGTTCGGCATCAATATGGTGACCTCCCAGGAGCAGGGGACCACCAGGTTGCCTAAGGAGTGGTGAACAGCCCAGGTCGGAAACGGAGCAGGTCAAATCTCCCGTGCTGATCAGTAGTGGGATTGCGCCTGTGAATAGCCACTGCACTGCAGCCTGGGCAACATGGCGAGACCCTGTCTCTAAAATAAATAAATTGTGTTACCTTTTTATTTTTTATAAATAAAAAATAAAAAAACAAAGGGGACTAGATTGAGGAACGTATCTATGGTTGTGTGTGCCTGCTGCTGTAGGTGTGGTTGTGTGTGTGTTTGAGATTCTGTAAGGCAAGGTCAGGGAAAGCTTCTTTATGGAAGGATAAAAATCTGAAGGATGAAAAGCCAGGGTGTGCTCGTCAGAATAGGTAGTAACAATGAACCCCCAAGACTCAGTGGCTTAACATAATAAAATCTTACTTTTCATTTACATTAGTCAGCGGAGAAGCTGGGCAGCTCTTGAGAGCAGCTGCCTTCCAGATGTGGCTCAGTGGTCCAGGAGGCTTTGATCTTCCAGCACCTCAGTGTTAACTTGTCTTCCAACAGCATCAGAGCAGGGAACAGAGCATGGAAGAATGCACTCTGATGCCGAAATTCCTCTGCTGGGAAGTGACATGCGTTCCATTGAACGACATCTCACTGGCCTCAGCAAATCCCATGTCATGCCTAATTTCAAGGGGACATGAGCCTGAAAGGAGAGAGAGCCAGAAATCTTGGGCAGTGCTAGTAATGTTGACCACATGGGCCAAGCGTGGGGATGGGGCATTCTAGGCAGTAAAAGAGTTCAGGAAATGGGCGTTGGGGAGTGGCTGTGCGCAAAGGTAACACAGTCAGAGTTATTATTATTATTATTATTTTGAGACCGAGTCTTGCTCTGTCTTGCCCAGGGTGGAGTGCAGTGGCGCTATCTCAGCTCACTATAGCCTCTGCCTCCCAGGTTCAAGTGATTCTCCTGTCTCAGCCTCCCGAGTAGCTGAGATTACAGGCGTGTGCCGCCACACTGGCTATTTTTGTATTTTAAGTAGAAATGGTGTTTTGCCACGTTAGCCAGGCTGGTCATAAACTCCTGACCTCAGGTGATCCGCCCGCCTCCACCTCCCTGAGCCACTGTGCCTGGCCAGAGCTGATTGAAGAGGTGATCGGGGGTTAGATAATTAATACACAGGAAGGATTATGAATTCTATTCTAACTACAGCCTAAGGTTTAAACGAAAGGGAGTCAGGTTGCATGATTTATAGTTTAAAAAGGTGGTTTGCGTTGTACGGAGAAACGGATGAGGCAGCTATGAAAGCCATGAGGCTAGAAGTGATAGTGGCTTGGGCCTGGAGCAGTAGTGATGGAAAGAAAAGTATAATTGAGACATATGTTGGTGGTAGAGTTGATAGGATTGAGTGATGGATTGGAATGGAGGAATAAGAAGGGTCAAGAATGACAGGTAATTTTCTGGGTTAGGCAGCTTAATGGATGGTGATGCTGTGTATGGAGGCAGAGAGGAATAGAGAGAATGTGTGTATATGGTGTGTATGTGTGTGTATGTGGTGTGTATGTGGTGTGTGTGTATGTGTTGTGCGTATGTGGTGTGTGTGTGTATATGTATGTGGTATGTATGTGTGTGTATGTGGTGTGTATGCGGTGTGTGTGTATGTGGTGTGTGTGTGGTGTGCATGTGGTGTGTGTGTGTATGTGGTATGTATGTGTATGTGGTGTGTATGCGGTGTGTGTGTGTGCATGTGGTGTGTGTGTGGTGTGTATGTGGTGTGTATGTGGTGTGTGTGTATATGGTGCATATGTGGTATGTGTGTGGTGTGTGTGTGTGTGTGGTGTGTGTGTGGTGTGTATGTGTATGTGGTGTGTATGTGGTGTGTGTGTGTATGTGTGGTATGTGTGTGTATGTGGTATGTGTGTGTTTATGTGTGTGTATGTGGTGTGTGTGGTGTGTATGAGGTGTATGTGGTGTGTGTGGTGTGTATGTGGTGTGTGTATGTGTATGTGGTGTGTGTGTGGTGTGTATGTGGTGTGTGTGTGGTGTGTGTGTGTGTGTGTATGTGGTGTGTATGAGGTGTGTGTATGTGTGTGTGGTGTGTATGTGGTGTGTGTGTGGTGTGTATGTGGTACGTATGTGGTGTGTGTGTGTATGTGTTGTGTGTGTGGTGTGTATGTGGTGTGTGTGTGTATGTGTATGTGGTGTGTATGTGGTGTGTGTGTATATGTGGTGTGTATGTGGGGTGTGTGTGTGGTGTGTATGTGGTATGTATGTGGTGTGTGTGTATGTAGTATGTGTATGTGTGGTGTGTATGTGGTGTGTATGAGGTGTGTGTATGTGTGTGTGGTGTGTATGTGGTGTGTGTGTGGTGTGTATGTGGTACGTATGTGGTGTGTGTGTGTATGTGTTGTGTGTGTGGTGTGTATGTGGTGTGTGTGTATGTGTATGTGGTGTGTATGTGGTGTGTGTGTATATGTGGTGTGTATGTGGGGTGTGTGTGTGGTGTGTATGTGGTATGTATGTGGTGTGTGTGTGTATGTGTATGTGTTGTGTGTGTGGTGTGTATGTGGTGTGTGTATGTGTATGTGGTGTGTATGTGGTGTGTGTGTATATGTGGTGTGTGTGTGTGGTGTGTGTGTGGTGTGTATGTATGTGGTATGTGTATGTGTTGTGTGTGTGGTGTGTATGTGTGTGTGTGTGTATGTGTATGTGGTGTGTATGTGGTGTGTGTGTATATGTGGTGTGTATGTGGTGTGTGTGTGGTATGTATGTGGTATGTATGTGGTGTGTGTGTATATGTGGTATGTGTATGTGGTGTGTGTGTGGTGTGTATATGGTGTCTATGTGGTGTGTGTGTATATGTGGTGTATATGTGGGGTGTGTGTGTGTGTGTTGAGGGGGAGAGCTCTAGGGTTCAGTTTTGTACAGTGCAGTGAGAAACCCCTGTAAAGCACCCCAGTGGGAATGTCAGGGGGCAGCTGAGTGTGATGCCTGACTCTCAGGGGTATTAACATTAGATGAACAAATGCCCCACTGTTGCACTGACAGAGAGGGAGACTGTAGCGCGACACCTTGGGCTCTCTCCCTGCTCACTCGCAGGCCTTCCTCCAAGTACAAATGGTACTGCCTATTTTAAAATATAGCATATTAACAAGAAATTAGAGCCACAATAAAGCCAACAGATCAGATGATGACTGCCATTGAAAAGATGGCTGTGGCCACGCTCAGTGGCTTGCACCTGTAATTCCAGCACTTTGGGAGGCTGAGGCGCGAGCATTGCTTGAGGCCAAGAGTTTGAGATCAGCCTGGACAACAGAGGGAGACACTGTCTTTACAAAAAATTTAAAATAAAAAAATTAGCCAGTCATGATAGTGCATGCCTATAGTTGCAGCTACTCCGGAGGCTGAGGTGGAAGGATCACTGGGGCCCAGGAGTTCAAGGCTGCAGTGAGCTATGGTTGTGACACTGCACTCCAGCCTGGGTAGCAGAGAAAGATCTTGTCTCTAAATAAATTAAAAAAAGAAAAGAAAAGAAAAGAAAAAGATAGTTTGTTACTCACAGCTCCCAAGAGAAGAAGGCACACCCTGCATGGGGTGCCATGTGGGGGAAGGACTGGGTTGAGGGCAGAGGCAGAGGGAGAGTGAGGCAGGGTGGACAGGGCTGGGATTGGCTAGTTTGAACACTTTCAGTGGGCTCTGGAGCATAGGGACTGTCCCTAGCTGACTAGTCTCTGGCCCTGGAGTCATTAGAAGAGGTGGCCTCAAGTGACCCTCTTGCCTCAGCCTCCCAAAGTGCTGGCATTATAGCTGTGAGCTACCATGTCTGGCCTTAATGACATTTATTTATTTACTTAGTTTGAGCCGGAGTCTTGCACTGTCCCCTGGGCTGGAGTGCAATGGTGTAATCTTGGCTCAATACAACCTCTGCTTCCTGGGTTCAAGTGATTCTCCTGCCTCAGCCTTCCGAGTAGCTGGGAGTACAGGCACCCGCCACCATGCCCAGCTATTTTTTGCTATTTTTAGTAGAGATGGGGTTTCACTGTGTTGATCAGGCTGGTCTCAAACTCCTGACCTTGTGATCCTCCCGCCTCGGCCTCCCAAAGTGCTGGGATTACAGGTGTGAGCCCCCGCGCCCGGCCCTTAATTACATTTTAAAAAGCATATGTAAATGACGTTGTTGAGATATATATTCCAAAACACTTACTGCATAACACATTTGTTAGTCACCTGCTCTTAGAGATACATATAACAATAGGCTGTATCTATTCCTTCTTTCCCACCTCCTGACACAACTACCAAATACCTTTCTTGGCCTCATGACTCTAAATGAACTCAGCTTAAACCAAACACATGAGAAGGATGAAAAAACTAAAGGTTTATATTTAATTCTAATTTGCCCAGCTGAGAAACATTGTATTTTCATGAGAGGCATGGGTATGATTATCAGGCCGGATTTTCAGTTGTCTACAAAGTAACATGGACATTACAAAAAAAGTTCTCATGCAGTTGAATGATTAGAGAAAGGACCACCTGGATGGATGAAGATGTTGGTCTCAGCCATGTACTCTTGCTGCCAGATTGCAGAGCTTACCTATCTCCTGATACTGAGCAGTTTCCAAGCTAGTCACACAGATACCTAAGTAGGTCAGGTGCTCACAGCATGACTACTAAGTAGCTGCTCACTCCGCAGGAGGAGGGGGAAGAGCTGGTCTGTTGCTTGCCGCAATGTTTGCTGTTCACTCAAAAAGTGCTGGGCCCTAGACTCTGGATTCCTCTGCTGCGATGCATCCCACTGAGTGTGTAGCACTCATCTGGGCCTGTTGTGCTGTGGGACTAGGGCAGGACACCTGCTGCAAAGATGCTAGCACTCTGTGAAGTGAGAGTGCTGTGAGTAATAACATCTTTTGTCTCTGAACCAGGAGTGTCATGTCTTCTGTCAGAATCCATGAAACTTGTTAGCTCACAGCTGGGGTAAAACCTTCAACCCTCCATAGATCTTGACATAAGAATCCAGCTATTGTATTCAAATATAAGTCATATATATTACAAAGCAGCTGTTGGTCCATGGAACAGAGAGACCCTGTGCTTAGGCAAGAGAGACACCTGGCAATGAACACTGATGGCTGTTTTAACAAAGAAGACAGGCTTCTACTTCATTTGGATCTTAGGCAGTAGGGCATTCGCATAAGATGATTGCTGGTTTGAAGGAAGGAACCAAAAAAAAAAGAACCTTTTAGCATTTCTTGTGATTATAATATTCCCAGCAAATTGATGGTTTGTCTGAAGAATGAAAACTCCTAGAAGGGGTCACTGGAAAGAAAAAACTTAACAGGATTATGATCTCAAGGGTGATTTTCCTAAGAGAAAAGCATACTTTGCTGTAATGGCTATCTTCCCAGTGAATTCATTTTGAAGCCAAAGTGGACACTTCCCAGTAGCCAGCCTCCACCCCAGGGGACCTGTCCCCCCATTCATCCAGACAGCAATGCTGATGGGTGGATAGTGAGGCAGCCCAGAGCCGAGTCCTTCCCTCACCCTTCCTGCCTGAAGCCGCCGTCCCTCCGTCAGCGGGGAGTGTAGTCAACTCGTTAACCACTGAGCAGGACAACGCACGACTCCTTGTTTCCTATCTCTTTCAAGCACAGCTCCACTGCTCTCGTGTTCAATTTTAGCCTCAGCGTCTGCCCTTAGCCACAAGTTCCCAGCATCTCTGTGGGAATTCATGATTGTGAGAGGAAGACAAGCCCTGTGTGAAGGGATGATTCACCCTCTCCCTTGAGAGTTTCAGGCTCAAAGCTGCCTGCGAATGGGTCTTGATGGAGATAAGTAGGAGACTGAGTATTTGGGCAGATGTCGTCATTTTAAATCTTTGCTGGGAGAAAAAAAAAAAGCCTCGAACAAAATCAAAACAAAAGCCCTGTCAAACTATAACCCTTCCTTATGTAGTTGCTAGGAGGTCAGAGTTAAAAAATGCAAAGAGAAGAAGTATTCTTGTTTTACCTGGACTTTTAGGACAGGAAAAAAAAGCCATACAAAACGGGAAGTCCTTGTTAAGGCTGGAAACGCTAACGTTTCCTTGGTAGGTGTCTGCTCTCCCTCCATGCGGTTTGCCCCATGGGCTCTGTGGTCCCTCTCCTCATCTTCCCGCTGGCTGCGTCCCCATCCTTCGTGTCCTCCTTGCTCTTTTGCTCAGGGGTTGCCTTCTCTACTTCGTAGTCACTTTTCCCATTTCTGTGCCTTCATTTCTGCCACTTTGTCCTTTCTCTTTTGATAGACCATGATCTGGTTTGAGTTCTTTGTGCACCCCGCATATGTGTGTGAGATATATTTTTTAAAAATTTGCTGGGCGTGGTGGCTTACGCCTGTAATCCCAGCACTTTGGGAGGCCGAGGCGGGCGGATCACAAGGTCAGGAGATCGAAACCATCCTGGCCAACATGGTGAAACCCCGTCTCTACTAAAAATACAAAAATTAGCTGGGCGTGGTGGCGTGCGCCTGTAATCCCAGCTACTCAGGAGGCTGAGGCAGGAGAATTGCTTGAACCCAGGAGGCGGAGGCTGCAGTGAGCCGAGATCGTGCCACTGCACTCCAGTCTTGCACCTGGCGATGGAGCAAGACTCTGTCTCAAAAAAAAAAAAAAAAAAAAAAATTAATACAGTGTAGTGCAAAAAGCCCGAGGGTAGCTTGGAAACAGACAACAGCCTCTCCTTACTGGGTTGGATTCAGTATCTTGTCTCATCCTGCAAAAATTCTATGGAGCATTAATAGACCCATTTAACAGATGAGGAACTGGGGCCCACAGAGGTTGAGTAGCTTGCCCCGGGTCACACAGGTGATCTACTGTGGAGCATAGCCGCTCTACTGCTCACACTCTTCATTTCAGAGTGTGTTTAGCTAAGGGTGCTGGAAGGGAAGCGAGCCTTGAGCAGTGGGGTAGCTTGGACTTGGGAAGCAGCACACTTGGGTTCATAACTTGGTTTGTTCACAGACTAGCTCTGTGATTTAGCCTTTCTGGGATTAATAATAGTGGAACTCAGAGGGTCATTGTGAGGATTAAATGAGGCAACAGAGGAAATGATACTGTGTCTGGCACATAGTAAATGCTTCGTTAATGTAGCTATGTCTGATACCTAGGAGTCGCCCTGGAATCCTCCCTTTTTCTCACAGCCCACATCCAATCCATCAGCAAGTCCTGTCAGCTCTACCTTCCATATATCCAAACCGAGTCAATTCTCACCTCTGCCTCTTAACCTCTGTCCTCATCATCTCTTACCAGGTGACTGAAACTTCTACGTGGCTCCGGATTTCTACTCTTGTTCCCTTCGGCCAGGGCGATCCTGTTAAAATGTAAGTCAGATTACACTCTCAATGTTTGGAATCCTCTGAAGATACCCAATGTTATTGCACAAAGCAAATAGCTGAGGCCTGACAGTGGGATGCTCAGGCCCGACAGCGGCACTTTGCAAGCTGTAATGTGCACAAGAGCTACTGAGGATGCTGTGAAAGTGCAGCTCTGACTCAGTGGGTCTGGGGTAGAAGATTCTGCATTTGTATCAAGCACTCGGCTGCTGCTGCTGCTGCTGCTGCTGGTCCAGGACCCCGGTATTGAATAGCCAGAAGCCACATTATCTGCACTCCACCTCATCTCCTCTGTTATCCCCTTGCTAAACCCACCCACCTTCATTGGCCTTCTTGTTTGGCCTCAATGCACCAAGCAGGTTCTCCCTGAGGGCCTTTGCACGTCCTGTTTCTCTCTGTCTGGGAAATTCTATCTCCAAACATGTGATTGGCTCAGTCCCTCACTTCCTTTTGGTAGGGACCCCAATGTCACCCTCTCAGCAAAGGGTTGCCTGACATCTGTTTAAAATTGCATAACCCACCCCCAGCAACCCTATGGGTTTTCATTCTCTTTTGTTCAGAGACTACAACTTTCCAACATCATACATGTCACACTTTGGTTTTTGTCAATCTTTCCCAGCTCAAAAGTAAGCCTTTTTTTTTAAAAGGTGAATTTATCTTCATGTATTTAGTTTTAAATTTTTGAAATGTTAGATTTAGGAGGTACATGTGCGGGTTTGTTATACACTGGTATATGACATGATGCTGAGATTTGGGCTTCTAACGGTCCTGTCACCCATGTAGTGAACATAATACCCCATACGTGGTTTTTCAACCCCTTACCAACTCTTCTTCCCCTTGGCATCCCCCCACATTTCTTGTTCCCATCTTTGTGTCCCTGTGTACTCAATATTTAGCACCTACTTATAAGTGAAAACAGGTGGTATTTGGTTTCCTGTTTCTGCACTAATTTGCTTAGGATAATGGTGTCCAGCTGCATCCATTTTGCCACAAAGGACATTATTTTATTCTTTTTTATGGCTGTGTAGTAGTCCATGGTGTATATGAACCACATTTCTTTATTTGGTCCACCAGTGGGCACCTGGGTCGATTCCATGTTTTTGCTATTGTGAACAGTAGTGTGATGAACATACAATCCAGATGCCTTTTTGGTAGAAGGATTTATTTTCTTTTGAGTATATACCCAGTCAAGGGATTGCTGGGTTGAATGACAGTTCTAGTTTTAATTCTTTGAGAAATCTCCAAACTGTTTTCCACAGGGGCTAAAATGTTACACTCCCACCAGCAGTGAAGAAGTTATTCCCTTAACAACATCACCAACATCTGTTTTTTTGTTTTTTTGTTTGTTTGTTTTTTCTTTTTAACAACAGCCATTCTGACTGGTGCGAGGTAGTATACATTGTGGTTCTGATTTGCAGCTCTCTGATGGTTAGTGATGCTGAGCATTTTTTCTTATGTTTGTTGGTCGCATGTGTGTCTTCTTTTGAGAATTATCTTTTTATGTCCTTCGCCCACTTTATAACCGAGTTAGCTTATTGATTTGTTTAAGTTTCTTATAGATTCTGGGTCCTAATCCTTTTTGGATGCATAATTTGCAAATATTTTCTCCCATTCTGCAGTTTGTCTGTTTACTCTGTTGATAGCTTCTTTGCTGTGCAGAGGCTCTTGGAAAGCAAGCTTGATGAGGCCACACGGCCTTGTCTCTTTGTTCAGTGCTGTATATCCTCAGCTCCAAGAAGAGCGTCAGGTATGTCAGAGACACTCAATAAATACATGTCAATCACATTATTATTATTTTATTCCTGCTGTCCAGATAGCACTGGAACAAGCCCCTCAAAACAAAACATAACAAAAACGAAAAATAAAAACAAGAAACCCTGTCTTGGTCCATTCAGGCTACTATTACAAAATATCTTAGGCTGGGTAACTTACAAACAGCAGAAATTGTTGTCCACAGTTCTGGAGGCCGAGAAGTCTGAGATCAAGCCACCAGCAGATTCATGTATAATGAAGAGGGTTCCTCATGGTTGGTGCCTCTTATGCGTCCTCACAGGGTGGAAGGGACAAAAGGGGCAAATAGGCTCTCTCAAGCTATGAATGGGGCATTGATCCCATGCGTGAGGGTGGAGCTCTCATGACCTAATCACCTCCCAGAGACCTCACCTCTTAATACTATCACAATGGGGATTAAGTTTCGACATGAATTTGGCGGGGGAAACATGCATTCAGATCATAGCATGCCTTCCCCTTCCCCCCCAGAGAAAACAATTGACAGGTCCTCTGCCACCCCACAAGGCATTCAGTGATTTCTCTGTAAACTGAGTTTCTGTACTTTCATTTAAAAGCAAAAGCTTGCTTCTCGCTGATATATTTCTACAGTGTGTGCTGGGTCAGTTGTTGAGGCAGAATGTAAAATCCTGAGCAGAGACTGTGTGGGAAGACAAATTACAAGGTGCAGCTGGATGGCCAGGCTCAGCTGCCTCAGTCTTGCATACAGAGCATATTTTAATGTTGCCTCCAGTTTTGTTTCTTTGTTCTACTCTTGGGTCTATTTCCCAGACCAAGCCTGAGTTCCTGATTGCTCCGCAGGGCTGCCTGGGTCAGGGGGGAGCCTTACACCCGTCTGGTTGTTCCAGGTCTTTCTCCTGAGTTAGGATCACCTTAGACCCGTACAGTTTCTCCAGATCTTAGAGTCCTGAGTTAGGACCAAACTCATGTCAGGCAGCCCTTTGGCTTCCCTAGAGAGAACGTTCTCGGGCTCCCACTCACAGGCCCCAACTTAACACCTTTCTTAGATTCTTTCTATCCCCTTGGTGGTGACTTGCTTTCAAGCATTCCTAGCCGCATGTTCTAAAATTCTCTAATTAATGATGACGAGGCTTCCTGGCTACAATCTGATCATGTTCATTTTTTATTTCGCTTCCTTAGTGAATCAGCTTCTTTGTGTCTTTTTCTCCATGTCCCATCTGAAACAGATACATATATTTAGGTAGTATTTTGGGATCAGTTTCTCTGTAGAATATGCATAGGGTTTTCCCTGTCTTTTCTTCTGCCGTGAGTCATCTCCCACAACGTGCTAGACACAGTGTCCAATGAAAGGGCTGTCTTTTTCTATGTATTTATTTATTTGTGACAAGAGCTCCTGCCACCACATCTATCCTCTTAACAACTTTAAGTGCACCATACAGTATTGTAAACTGTAGACACAGTGCTGTACAGCAGATCTTCAGAACTTACTCATCTCGAATAACTGACACTTTATACCCATTGAAAATCAACTCTTCCTTTCTCCCTGCCCCAGCTCTTGATAACTACAGTTCTACTCTCTGTTGCCATGAGTTTGACTATTTTAGATGTCTCATATAAATGGAATCATGCAAAGGATCTGAATAGACATTTCTCCAAAGAAGACATACAAATGGCCAACAGTTGTATGAAAAAATAGTCAACACCACCAACCATCAGGAAAATGCAAGTCAAACCCACAATGAGCTCTCACCTCACACTTGTTAGAGTAGCTATGATTTAAAAAAAACCCACAAAGATAACGTGTGGAGAAATTGGAACCCTAGTGCACTGTTGGTAGGAATGCAAAATGCTGCAGCCGTTATGGAAATGGTATGGCAGTATGTAAAAAAATTAAAAGCAAAATTACCATATGATCAAGCAATCCAACTTCTGGACATACATCTGACAGTACTGAAATCAGGATCTTGAGAAGATATTTGCGCACATGTGTTCATAGCAGCATTTACCATAGCTAAGATATGGAAATGACCTATATGCCCACTGACAGATGACTGAATAAAGAAAATGTGATATATGCCTACAGCAGAATATTATTCATCCTGGAAAAAGAAGGAAATTCTGCAGCATGTGACAACACGGAGGATCCTGGAGGCTATTACGTGAAGGGGCCGTCTTTTCCAAGAGCTCCTGTACTGAATCGTTTTACGTTCTTCCCCATGAGAGGCCCCTCCCTGCTGGGGGAGTATGTATTTTCACCCCGTTGAGCTCAGGCATGGCTATGTGACTTGCTCTGGCCAATGACATCAGGGCAAAGAGGACAGATGACACTTTTTGAGCATCAGCTTTATGCAGCAGTGAGTGGCCCACCTTCCCCTCTCTCCTCTTTGCTCTGGTGGTGGGGAGGCTGCTCCTTTAGCCTGAGCCTCCAGGGTCCAACCACGGAAAGCAGTGCTACAGCTGGATCATGATGAACATGGCACATGAGAGAGAGAAAAGACTTTAGTGTCACCATTGAGAACAACACGTAAAGTTAGAGGCGTCTACAGCCATACCAACCTGAACTCGCCTGAGCTTGTCTGATCTCGGAAGCTAAGCAGGGTCGGGCCTGGTTAGTGCTTGGAAGGGAGAAAGTTAGAGGCAAAAGAGGATGCGAACATGCTGGGCACCCCCCAAGTGGATAGTTCTAGCCCTCGAGGCTCCTGGAATGGCTCCGGCACAGGCCTTCCGAAAGGCTAATTCCTTGACTCTATAAAATAACACATTGTTTTTCTAATAAGTTTCCATTTTCTTTAAGTTTGCTTGAGTTGAGTTCTACCACTTACAATATTAATGACACCAATAATTTAATTAAACTAAGTGCTTAATATGTGCCAAGTACTTCATATTTCGATAACTTTCAACCCTAGATAATCCACTTTATAGATAAAGAAATGGAAGCGTGAAAGGGAGGTAAAGTAACTTGCCCAAGTCACTTGGCAGTAAGCAGCAGAGGCAGGATTTGAATTTGCAATTTGACGCCAAGGCCTGTACCCTCAACCGCAGTGATGGAAACCCTCTCCCGAAAGGATCATGGCGTCTCTCCTGTGGGCAGCCTCTCAGCATCTCTCCTTTAGGACAAATTGTCACAGGTGTAACTTGTATCTGACCTTAACCTTACAGGAACAATATGGAATAAGGGCAGGCATCATTTGTTCCCCGAGAATATCTTTGGATTCTAGATGAAAACATAGAGAAGGAAAGAAACTCCATGAACAGACTTGTGCCAGCATTATTACACCTATTGTTTCAGATGTATATCTTTTAAAATGATAGGACACTAGCCTGCCTCAAAGTCCTATTAAAGGCAAATCCGTAAGTAAAATAGCTTTGGTCATACCTGTGGTTTGACATACCTCAGCTTCTCTGGTCCCTATCCCTCTCCTCCATCAGCCAGAAGTTTCTGTAGCATGGAAAATACCAGGGAAAAAAAGAAGTTCACTAGACAGGAAGAGAAAGGCATCAGCTGTCATTTCAGGGAATTGAAGAATTATGTCCCATGAGAATGCTGATAAAGTCTTGGTTAAAAAATAAAAACATTTATCTTGGTTCTAATAGATAGAGGAATGGGGCTGAACTCACCTAAGTGTCTGAATAAAGATGAGCATTTTCTGGGCATAAGACAGAATTCTTTATTGACAGTTATCTGTGGCAGCAAAGTTTGTGATGGAGAGATACCCTCCAGCCAGCCCAGAGAGAGGGCTTCTGAAGACACAAATGGTCAGGGACTGGCTCAGAGGGGACTGGGCACTGAGACTAGAGATGTAAGCTAGGTAGGATGGGAGTGTATTACCAATCTTGCTCACAGTCAGTGAGCAATTAGATGTACTTTAGCCGATCATAGCAGATACTCAATTTTTTTCCCCTTTTTCAGAGATGGGGTCTTGCTATGTTGCCCAGGCTGGCTTCAAACTCCTGGCCTCAAACAATCCTTCCACCAGTCTCCCGAGGAGCTAGACTTATAGATGCCACTTCATCTGGCCCTCAAATATTTTTGAACACATTAAAAACAAAAATCGCTTCAATGTATTGAGCACTCTCTATGCCAAGGACTGGGCTGAGTGTTTTGCATATTATCTAAATGCCTCTCCCAAAAGGAGATGTGCCTATCGGCCTTCTGCAATGATCAGTTTGACATGTCCACTTGGCTAGGCTATTATTACCCAGTTATGGAATCAAATATTAATCTAGATGTTGCTGTGAAAATGTGGTTTGTAGATGTGTTAACATCTACCATCAGTTGATTTTAAGTAAAGGGGATTAAAAGGGTGGGCCTCAGCCATCAGTTGAAAAGGCCTTATGTGCAAAACCCAACGTTTCACAAAGGAGAAGAAACTCCCCCTGAAGGCTATGGTGTCAATTCCTACCTGAGTTTCTAGCCTGCTGGCCTGCCCTGTGGACTGCAGACTTGGGAGGCCCCATCATCTTTTTTTTTTTTGAGGTGAAGTTCTGCTCTTGTTGCCCAGGCTCACTGCAACCTCTGCCTCCCAGGTTCAAGCGATTCTCCTGCCTCAGCCTCCCAGGTAGCTACAATTACAGGCATGCACCACCATGCCCAGCTAATTTTGTATTTTTGGTAGAGACGGGGTTTTACCATGATGGTCAGGCTGGTCTCGAACTCCTGACCTCAGGTGATCCACCTGCCTTGGCCTCCCAAAGTGCTGGGATTACAGGAGTGAGCCATTGCCTCCAGCCTTAGGCACCATAATCTCGTGAGCCAATTCCTTAAAACCAGTATCTTAATATATACAAAAGACACACACACACACACACACACACACACACACACACACACACTCCTCCTACTGGCTCTGTTTTTCTGGAGAACCCTGACTGATATATCTTCTAACAAGCATAGCTATGATTATCCTCATTTTGCAGTTGAGGAATTTGAGCCTCAGAGATGTGAGGAGACTTGTTTACAGTCACCCAGCTAGTAAAAGGTAGGGCTATGCCTGTTTCAAGATCTGTGTTTTTAATGCCACAATACGTGGCCTCACTAGGATAGCTGAAGTCAAAGAAGCCCAGCCAGGGAGTTCTGGAGAAATGCGTGCTGGAGTACATGTCACCTCTGCAGTCATCTGCAGAAAAGTTCCCAGGAGTCTGGGTTGAAGTACAACTCCTGATTCTCAGAGAACCAGCTTCTTCACAACCTCGACATCTCTAACAACCCATTGCTGGCCTGCTGCTATGCTTGCACTCTCAACTTTTCTCACCTAAGCTAATCGTGTGTGGATCCTGGCTGCCTAGGCCACCTGCTCCTTTGTGAGTGCCTGCACTGCCATGCCCACCGTGTTTCATGGCTGCTGGATGCCTCAGTGTAAGAACTGCCTGGTCTGCCTCCTGCATTTCAGTCTAGAGGGCAAGGCCACGTGTAATCTTGCTCAGCAGCGAATTCCAAGCATGCAGCTCAGAGCTAGCCACACAGTCTACTTCATCAACCTGTGCAGAAGGAAGTCATGAATGGCTGCTGTGACATTTCCACTTTGCAGGTTGATTTGAACTTGTCTCCATCCTACATTTTTTCAAAGGTGCTTAAAAGAGGCCAATAGCCCCATGACCTGAAGTCATTACAAATCTAGAGCTCGGATCTCAGCTGCAGGATTAGCTGCCAATGAATGAATGGACAGCCTGCTGCCTGTTATCAGCGAAGTGCCCGGTGCCTTTCTGTGCTAGCCAGGAAGACACAGCTTGAGAACATCACTGTCATTCCTGGGTGGTCTCCTCACAGGACGTCCACGCTCACACCATGCCCCTTGGAAGTTGCTGTCAGAATCAATAAGCTAGCGATGAATTTGCAAAGACCTGTCATTTCACCTGTAACAAGAGCAAACCTTTAGAAAATGAGCCTTCCTTTAGACTCAGTAAACATCCGCAGGACAGGCAGAAACTGGCATTTAGGATAAAGAGAGCTAGGCTAGAAAGGGGTGGGGGAGAGCTGGATGTTTATCATGTGTATGTCAGGCTGTCACCCCCAGACAGCTGAGGAATTCTCACTGAGCTGAGTGATTTGGTGTAACATATAAAATCATGATAGAAATAAAAAGAATCCTGGCTTGGGATTAGATGATCTAGACAAGTCCTGAAACCTTCCAGGCCTTCATTTCATCGTCAAGGTAATCAGTCATCAGGGGACATCCCTGGATTTTTAAGATAGGATTGCCTCGAACCTCTGCTTCTACAGCTTCAAAGTCTAAAGTCCTCGCTGCATTTGTGTGAAGCCCTGGAAGCTTCACTCTCGGCTCCCTCCTTCTCTCGCTTCTTGTGGGTGCTGCCTCCCTTTCACTGGCACCAAACTAGACCCAAAACTCAGCACCTTTGTTTGCTTCCTCTCATGGAATCCATCCACTCTTGCAAAGATCTGCAAAACACATGATGAGTATCCCAGCAAGGCAAAAAGGGCTTCATCGTGTCTGGGTGGTGAGCGTATGGGACCCACAGCTGGCCTCCAGGCACTGCTGCCATGTCTTTGAGTGCCACAGCCTCACACTGATGCCACCCCCCACTTCCACCAATTTCCAGCATCACACCTAAGACCCCTGAACCCCTGATGTGCCTGAAACTGGAGAAAGTCCTCACCACTCTCTTGTCTTACACCCTGCATGGGGCACCAGGACCCCCTCTTTGTGTGCTCACATCTCTCAGAGGGTTTGGCTAAACAATCAGGGCCCTGAGATGCTGGCCTGGGGACAGACCTAGGACTGCCAGGCCATGTGGAGAAGCTCACCTGCCTCTGACCACAGAGCCACGCAGGACCTGTCTGGCTTCCTGTTCTCCTGTGGGGGCTTTTCTCTCAAGAGCTTCCTTAGTGGCTCAGTGAATGCAGTTATGGTTATGGTCCCGTTCTCCAGACACAGTGGATGAGTTGGGAACGGATGTAGGGATCTCCACTGTGAAGGAACGAGTGAATTCTGTACACTCAGGCATCAGGAAGCCTGATTCATGTGCCTTCCAGAACACACCAGCCAGGTGACCTCAGGCAAGTTACTCACTTTGCTCAGCCTGTTTCCACTTAAAATGGCCATGAGTTCAGGAGTTCGAGACCAGTGTGGCCAACATGGTGAAACCCCATCTCTACTAAAAATATAAAAAATATAGTCAGGCATGGTGGTGTGTGCCTATAATTCCAGCTATTCAGGAGGCTGAGGCAATAGAATTGCTTGAACTAGGGAGGTGGAGGTTGCAGTGAGCCGAGATCGTGCCATTGCACTCCAACCTGGGTGACAGAGTAAGACTCTGTCTCAAAAAAAAAAGTGGCCATGAGGGCATGTTTTCTATTTATTTCACAGGTTGTATGAAGCACAAATGAGCTCACATATGTGAAAGAATGTAATTCACTTTGCACACAGTCTCCATATAAGGTGTTACAAAAACACAGAGCATACAAAAGAAGCCTATCTCTAAATTTTCAGATTTGAGATTCTACCCCGATGTCTGCCTGGAACAAACGTATGTTGGGATGAGCTCTAATTTTGCCACTTTTATTGAGGGAGAGTTGGAATAAAATTCTAAACTTGCTCACATAAGCAGGAGGCTGAAAGCATTCCTTAATACAGTCAGTGCTTGGCCAGATTCTCATCTAAGGAGTATTTAAGCAGCATGACTGAGCTTTAGATGATTTTCTAAGGTTGAGATGACATGCACCTGATGTTGAGTTTCTGCAGCTTTTTGTCACGATGGCAGTGTCCTTCCTCGCTGAGTCGAGGCTGTGTTCGGGGAACAGTGATGTGCAGGCAGCCTCACAGTTTACCACTTCAGCCAGCCCACGTAACGTAGCCGGACGAGCAACACGAGGGTTGGCTGAGCTTCCCTCTGAGTTGGGGTATCCGCCTGGCGTCCATGGGCCCGGTGTTGTTCCTGACTCCCCCACACACGCTAATTCCTTCCCAGGCTTCTCAGCTGGGTCCATCTCCTGAGCCCTCGCAGTTCCCTGGGCACTGTGAGCACAGTGGTTCTACCCGGTCTCAATTTATCTTTGGTATGTTCTGTTCCCTCAGTTCTTAGGATAGGAAATCAAGATGTGGGCTGGCAGTGTTAAGTATTAATGTTCTTCTTTAGACATCCAAGCCAAGCAGGCAGTTAGATATAGTGTTATGCTTTACTACTGTGCTACAAATTATTCCTAAACTCAGTGGCTTAAAACAACAAATAGTATCTTACAGCTTCTGTGGGGAAGGTGTCTGGGTGTGGCTTAGCTGGGTCTTACCTTTAGGTCCATTTCCCAGACGGAGCCAGCACTGATGGCTCAGCTTTTAGGAGGAAGCTGCAACCTGTTTGGTTCAGGGTATCTCACAGACTGAACTTGAGGAGCTGTGGTCTTATCTGAAGGTTCTTCTGGGGCGAGTCTGTTTCTGAGCTCATGCATGTGGCTGTTGGCGGGAGTGGGTTCCTCCTAGGCTGTTGGAGTGAGGTCCTCAGGCCCCCACTAGCTGTTGGCTGGAGGCTGCCCCCAGTTCCTTGGCACATGGGCCTCTCCCCAGAGTGGCTCACAATGCAGTAGCCGATCTCCATCAGAGTGAGCAAGCAGGAGAGCAAGAGAGGGCCAGCAAGACAGAGGCCTCATCTCAGAAGCAATCCAGGCCGCCCTCAGGAAGTAGTATGAACACCAGGCAGTGGGGAAGATGGGGAGTCATCTCAGGGGCCGCCCAGCACAGCACACAAGCCTGTCATTCTGGGGAGGTGGCTAGGCTCCAAACAGACATTGGCAAGCTGTCAGGCCTCCTAGAGATGTAAGAACAGAAGAGAATGTCCAAAGAAAAGAGGTCCTTGGCCTGAGTCCTGGACCCTCCAGCCTTCAGGAATAGGAATCCCGGAAGGATCAAACAATGGAATGAGAGAGAAGGAGGGCCAGGGGGGTCTGACAAGTGGGACAGGCTGAGGCTAATGAGAAATATGACTAAGAAATGGAAATGGAAGTAAAGGGATTGGGAAATGGTACCACAATTCTTAACAAGGTTGCTTACTAAAAAGAGAAGCCCTTTCTCAATCCTCAGAGCTCAGCACACCTCTCCTCTTCCCTCCTCCACCCTGGCACATTAAACAGTCAACGTATCAGGCGGTCATCCTGTCCTCCTGTGTCTCCGCTTAACTGAAGGCTGGCAGGGGGAGTCCTAAACTCCTGGGAAATGGGGAAGAACCTTGAAGGAGGTCGGGCAGTGCAAATCAGGAAGCATCTTCAGGAGAGAGAAAGGTTAGTGGCTCCTGCACATCGTTTCCCCAGGACTTTGATCAGTGTGTTTAGGCCCCAGCAGGCAGAGCTGGCTGGCTGAGTCAGCACTAGCACACTGTGGCACAAACAGCCTGACTTGTCTCTGAGATCCCATACAGCTGAATTGCAGGCCAGGCAGCAGATGAGAAAAGGTGCAATTAAGCAAATAGAAACAAAGAAGAGGAGAAATAACAGGCAGGCTAGCGTGTTAGCAGAGGTGCGGGTGGTCTGTTTCCTGTCTTCCAAGACATTCCCTGGGCTTAGTACACCAGGTGTGTTCACTCGCTCATTCGTTCAGTAAATTCACTCACTGAGCATCTGTGTGCCTCGAGGCCAGTGTAGGTGCTGAAGGAGCATGGTAAGCAGAAGCCAACAATGGCCTTGTCCTCAAGGAACTTACAGTCTAGAAAGGGAGACAGCTGTGAATCCATGGTCACATTGATATATAAAAATTAGATTAATGGGCAGGGCACGGTGGCTCACGCCTGTAATCCCAGCACTTTGGAAGGCCAAGGCGGGTGGATCACCTGAGGTCAGGAGTTCAAGACCAGCCTGAATAACATGGTAAAACCCCGTCTCTACTAAAAATACAAAATTAACCCGGCGTGTGGGGGAGTTGGGGAGGGATAGCATGGGGAGGAGATGCCAGATATAGGTGATGGGGAGGAAGGCAGCAAATCACACTGCCATGTGTGTACCTATGCAACAATCTTCCATGTTCTTCACATGTACCCCCAAACCTAAAATGCAATAAAAAAAAAAAAAATTAACCCGGCGTGGTGGCGCGTGCCTGTAATCCCAGCTATTCGGGAGGCTGAGGCAGGAGAATCTCCTGAACCCAGGAGACAGAGGTTGCAGTGAGCCAAGATCACTCCATTGCCCTCTAGCCTGGGCAACAAAAGCAAAACTCTGTCTCAAAAATAAATAAATAAATAAATAAATAAGACTAGTGGTAACTGACAAAGGCTCTTTCCTTGACCAAGCTGGTCAGGTTCCTCTCAGCACTCTCCCCAGCTAGGCCCGAGCTTTAAGCTTGGCCCCTGTCTGTACTTGTGCCTACATCACCCAGTCTTTGCAAACATCAGTTTAGCAAGAATAAGTCAGTTTAGCAAGAATGCCCCTGTCTTTGATATCTGATCACTCTCCCTATCTGATCAAATTTCTCATTCCCCACACTCAATTTTGATCACCCTACCCTGCCTTCAGCAAGAATTCTAAGTCAGCTTAGCAAGAGTCCCCCTCCCTCTGATGTCTTCTCTTAGTCATTTTCTGTCCACCAACCCCTCATTCTGCTCCTTGGCTATAAATCCCCCACTTGTTCTTATCGTATTAGGAGCTGAGCTCCATCTCCCTCTCCTGTTGCAATAATCTTGACACCTATTGTAATCATCCTGAAAAAAGTCTTTCTTACAGTTTTAACAATGTCAGAATAATTTTTAATGTAATTGCCAAGAAGAGGAAATACCTGATGCTGTGGAAGAAAATGAATAGGGGGGATGTGACTGTGTCCGGGAGGCCAAGAAAGGCTGGTTTAAGGAAACGATGATGCTTTGCATTGAAATCTAACATCTTAAGGCAGGACGTAAGTTAGAAATTATCCCAAACTTAGAAATAAAGCAATACGGACTTTCAGTGTCATATTGAACATGGTCTAAGAGGCTTATGCAAGGATCACCCAGTTCTCTAGGCAGGTGCACCTGGTTTGACCTACTACTAACTGTTGATTAGGGCCCAAACTGTGTGAAGTTAGAGGTTAACATGTAGAAGGCTGTTAAATTGCAAATGATTTTTTTTTGGTCTGGTGGAAATGCAAATGTTTCTATCCAGTGGAAAAGATAACGTAAAGGGCTGTAGTTATATTGCCCTGTAGGGCATTAACCTGCTTTGTCTCTAACTTAGCAAACCTATTTCCACATTACTTTCCTGACAGAGCATATAAATGTCTGTTCCACAAATGCTCTTTGAGCAGTTTTACCTCCCTGTCAGTTCCCTCATTTGGGAGTGAAATGTCTTTATCAGGTGCTCAGTATATATTTGTATGAGTCATGCTTCTAATTATATAAAACTCCTATTTGGGCAGAGGTGTGCAGAAGACATGAAGTAAGTATGGTCAGCACCTATTTACCCTGGACCCAACACCTCAACTTAATATTTTTTTAATTTTTAATTTTTGTGGGTACATAGTAGGTGCATTTATTTATTTATTGAGACAGAGTCTCTCTCTGTCGCACAAGCTGGAATGCAATGGCACGATCTCAGCTCATTGCAACCTTCGCCTCCTGGGTTCAAGTGATTCTCTTGTCTCAGCCTCCTTATAGCTGGGATTACAGGTGCCCACCACCATGCCTGGCTAATTTTTGTGTTTTTTTTTTAGTAGAGACGGGATTTCATCATGTTGGTCAGGCTGATCTTGAACTCCTGATCTCGTGATCCGCCGGCCTCGGCCTCCCAAAGTGCTGAGATTACAGGCACGAGCCACCTTGCCCAGCTAGTAGGTGTATCTATTTATAGAGTACCTGAAATATTTTGATACAGACATGGAATGCATTATAATCACATCAGGGTAATGGAGTATTCATCACCTCAAGCTTGTATCCTTTGTGTTACAAGCAATCCAATTATACTCTTCTAGTTACTTTTAAATGTACAATTAAATTATTATTAACAATAGTCACCTTGTTGTGCTATAAAATACCAGGTCTTATTCATTCATTGTTTTGTTTTGAGATGGAGTCTCACTCTGTCACCCAGGTTGGAGTCCAGTGGCACAACCTTGGCTCACTGCAGCCTCCACCTCCTGGGCTCAAGCGACCCTCTCACCTCAGGCTCCCAAGTAGCTGGGACCACAGGCACATGCCAGCATGTCTGGCTAATTTCTTTTTGTATTTTTGGTAGACACAGAGTTTTGCCATTTTGCCCCGGCTGGTCTTGAACTCGTGAGCTCAAGCAATACACCTGCCTCGGCTTCCCAGTGTGCTGAGATTACAGGCGTGAGCCATCACATCCACCTTATTCATTCTTTCTAACTACTTTTGTACCCATTAACCATCCTCACTCCCCACCCCCACCCCACTCCCCTTCCCAGCGTTTTGTAATCATCCTTCTACTGTCTATCTCCATGAGTTCAATTCAAGACCTAGACTTTGGGCTCTGAGAAAACTTGGGAAAACCTAAATGTGGTCGTTGTGCTCATGGATCTACCGGACTCATGAGTAAAGAAAAGTGAGAGGTAATAAATCGTCTACTCAGCAAGGTGTCTCATTGCTACAGACACACTGTTTCCACTCAGCAGCAGCTGGGGGCTGTCGGTGTTCATCTCCCGATACAAGTTTATGTATCTAAAAAGAATCCCCCTCATAGCTGCTCTTTTGGCATACTTTGCTGTCGTCAGAGTCAGTAAGGCATCTTCCCTCCACCCACCAGGCTTCAGTCTCATGTGTCGTTAGGTTCCTGTTCCTCTCCTTCCTTGGTCAGTTGCTCCCTCAGTTCTGTCACTGCTTTCCTCAGCTGCTCTTTGGGAACTGCCTCTTCCTCTCTGGCCCGTGGTCCCCACCCACTCCAGGTGCTGGGGTTTGCAGCATCCTCTTCCCTCTCCAGTGCGTCCCACATGTCATTGTCAGATTAATCTTCCTCACAGAAACGATGCTTTCCATGTCACTACCCTGGTTAAATCCTTGGGCACTTCTGCAGTTGTAACCCAGACTCATTTCCAGGCTTCCAAAAGCTTTCACGGGAAAAGCCAAGTGAGGTGCTGGTCATAGTTCCTCCTTCTTGGAATCCTCAGAATGTCTCTCTCCACGCAGGCCTATCCCCCAGCGGGGGGGGCATTGAGGATAGCTTGCCAAACCTAGAGACCCACTAGTAAATTGATTAGACCACGAGTGGGTGCTTGATTCATGGACCGCCGGCACGCGCAGCCTGACACAAACAGCTGCCCAGCAGGCGCGACCAGGCCCGGCTGGAAGCCACGGAGCCAATCCGATCCTCTCCTGGGAGTCTAACTCCAGACAGGATCCGCACAGGAGAGTCAGTGGGGGGCTGAGGACCAGTCACCGAATCTGGAGTGCTGGTGGCAGCCACCGACAAGGGTCCCGCCAGAGCCATGTCGTGTTCTGAATGGTCTCTTGGTGGAGTAATTGTGTCTTTTATTTTCTACGTTCTGATGTGTTGACATCTGGGCCTTGCTGGCCCTGGAGACCCTGCCCTCCCAGGGTCACCAATTATTCCAAAGGCAGAAAACAACTTGCCACCCCCCCGCCATGCGCTTTTCAATGCAACCAACCCCTCCACAGACCCACCCCAACCACCTGTTGTATTGGGCTCACACTCAGGGCCCCCCCTCCACCTGCCCTAATCACTCCTCTCCCAGGGCCAAGTCCCTTACTAAGGGCAGACCATATACCCCAAAGCCCAGTGAAACTAGCCCACCCTGAGCCTGCCTGCTCTGCCTTGCCCACACCTTTCAGCAAGCACCACAGTAAGGGGCCCCATCCACAGGTCCAGCCTCCCAACTTGCTTTGGGATTTCCCTGTGTGCCCTCTCCCCCACGAGGCATAGCATGCCCCCTCCTCTTGGAAAACTGTAACAAGCTAACTTTTCACTGGCAATTGTCTCCTGATCTGTTTGCCTTACGATACCTCAGATTTTTAATTAATTCATGAAGTTGTAAAATACTCAGTTCCCACACTCCGTTCCTATCTCTCTGGAGTGTGACAATGCGGCTGCCCCTGTGTTTTTAGAGGCAGGGCTGTGTGCTCTTCCTGCCTCATCCCTACATCTCAGAGTCCATCCCCTTCACTTAAGGTACATCCAGTGTCTCTGTTCCTCGCAATCTAAAAAAGGCTAACTTCAGGGATCCCCATCTCACCCGGATCTACTGCTACCTTTTCTTCTACTATGCTTCTCAGACTCTCCGCCTCAACCACGTGAGCCATCTATTCATTCTTATGTGCTCCTGTTCTCTGAATCTTGCTAATATAAGGTCTTCAAGGAAAGCTCTCCCTCCTTTCCTCTGCCAGCGGAATCTACTCTTCCTTCAAGATCTGACTTGTATTTCATCCCTCCTGTGGTGGCTTCCATGACTCTGCTTCCCCAGGTGGCTTCTCTGTGCCCATCTCTCCACACCTGCATTGCCTACCACTGGGGACACGGACAGGCCGCATACGCCACCTTACATTATTCAGTACTCACTCCTCAATATTCAGGAACTGTCTTTCCCTACGGCTTTACGTTTTCTTGGTTCAGGGACCAAAGTTTTGATTTTGTGGGATGACAGGATGCATTTGATACCAAATACATCCTCTACATCTTTTCCTTCTCACTGAATTGCTGTATAAAATTCCCAGCTGCCAGAACAGATGTAGCCTATGGACCCAGGGCCTGGCTAGAGGGGAAGCCAAGTTCTCTGCTCACCTTTAGTCTAGGTTTCTCCCATTTGGGAGGTGAGATTGGCTTGCCCCCAGCTTTGCTGAATGGAGAGCGTACATTCATTTCTTAATCTGTCGCGATTCTTGGGAAGATTTCCTTTGCTTTAGTTTGCTGTCAGGCCTGGAAGGGAAGGTGAAGTGCAATTGAAAGGAATGGGGGGAATCAGCGAGGAGGGGGCTGGACCACCTGGTGGGGACGTTGGGAACTATTTTCTGTGCGGAGCCTGAGGCTAGGGCTGGGGCTGGGGCTGGGGGTGGGGCTCATGGAAATCAATCATGTACTTCACAGTTTGGTCCGGGGCTGACCTGTTTATAATAAAAACATTTGGTTTGACTTCCACAGACTCCAACCCATGATGTCAATGTTGATGCACTTCAGGCCACATTCCTTTTAGTCCCCGGAGAAGTTCTTTACAAAAAGTATGAGGGGGGATCAAATACTTCCTTGGATCATCTCCAGTCTGAGACATCACATTTGCACTTTAAGCAAATAATTCAGACACTAAAATTCCAGCCCTAAATATGCCTTTTCAACTACAAACTAGTTATTTGTGTCTGAATCAATGGATGGTGTCTCTTTAAATGTTCCCTTCATTCCTCATGCATGCTATAATCAGCAGATGGCCCTACCTTCCCCCACCACCCCCTTTTAAACAGAGCCTTCTAATAGCTAATATCCTGCAGTGACCAAAGCCATTAGAAGGATTAGGCCATTACTATCCTGTCCAGCAAACACACAATGCTCACGGGAATTGCCTTTCTTTCTTTTTTTTTTTTGGTTGTTGTTTTTATGGATGAATCAGGGCCCAATGGTGTGTTGAAAAATCAAAACAGGGAGGGCAAATGGTTATAGTCCTTCTTTTCAAGGACACCTCCCAAACAGCCTTAGGATTTGAGATTCCTTTGTTAGAATGACAGCAGATGTCAGCTTTGTGGCTAGTGCAAGCTCAGAAAGGACACAGTACGCAGACCTCTGTCCCTCGTTGCCTTAATATCTAATACTCGTCCTTTCCAGAGCACCACTGCAGCTCTCTCTTTGCTCTGCCTGTTCACACAGGCCTGTTTGTGCTGTAACTGACATGCAACCAGCAGCCCAGCCCAAAGCCACATTGCAGGGCTCGGGACTGCTCTGAGACACTGCCACCCAGCGGCACCTCTGAAGCATAACAGCACACAGAGAGGGAGCAGGAAACCCAGTTTTCTAAGCCAAAGGGTGGAGGGGGCAGCGGGTGCAAAAGCTGGCCTAGAATCGTGAGGCTAAGTCGCAGAAAAGCATGCTCCATGGCACGGAGGCAGGGGGCTAGCTTGGAGATGGCTAAATAGGGCAGGTGAGAAAGACACGAAGAAAGGCAGCTGGAATATAAAGAGAGGAATAAAGAAATGTAATGACATGGAAAGCATGAGCAGCCTCTTTCTAAATGTAAGAAATACGCACTTTCTCTAAGTGAGAGCTGGAGTGAGATGACCCAAAGATGAGTCAGTGGAGCTCTTTTTGGAGTCGGCCTCAGTTCAGATTACTCAGTATCTCACGTGTCTGGATTCTTAAGGATCCTTGGGTTTTGTGACTTTGGGGAAGTCATTGTACCTCCGTTTTGTGACCTGAAGGGGCTGAGCTGAACCTCTGAACAGCTTCTCTGAGCCCTAACATTGAGTATGTTATTAAATACCTGAGATGTTGAGTGAACAAGAGATGAACAGAAAATGTAAGCAGTGAGCAATCCTTAAATCTTGTGTTTGACTTCAAAGGACTGTAAAGGAGAACCTGAAAAATACATCCACCTCACATTTGGTGGTTCAGGACTTACCGGGAGAGTGCATGGAAGGGACCCCCATCCCACAGGGTGTGGGCGACTCTACCTGCCATCTAACTTCCCTGAATCTCAGCAGCGAAGGCCAGTGCACTGAGACCAGTACTTTCAGTGTGGAGGGGGAGGGGTTTAGAAGGAATCAGGCTTCTCTAAAATCGAAGCTAAACCAGAAGCTAATGGGTTAGTAATTTAACAAGTCTCTCTTTCGGCAATATTTTCATTTTAAAAAGAAAACTTCTGTTAGAGGGCAAGTAATTCCAAAGAAATTAGATTTTGCTAGTTGACATGTAAGAATCCAGGCAGGTGGTGAGGGAATTTCATTTCCCAGCTTCTCGAATCTTACCTGATAGTTCCCGTCTTGCCTCAGTCGTTAATATTTCTTGGGAAAAAGCATGCATGATCATTCTTTTAAAAACTGTTAGAATCACTTTCCTATCCAAGGTCTGAAAGAAGATTTGGGCTCAGGCTCCATTTGAAGAAATCCAGGTTGTATTTCCCCCAGCACTTAGGGTTTGATGGTTTCTGCTTATCTAAAGTGCTCACATTGCAAATATGAGCAGCAGGGCTGGGGATTTAAATTTTGTCTTGATGGGAATTTGAACTGAAATACTCTGCCCACTGCCACTTTATAAGCTGGGAATCATCAAGCTAGCTACAAATACCTCGAGGGGTCCTTGCAGTTGCTCAACATAAATCAGCAAAATGACAGGCAATTGACTTTGAAGACAGCGCTCACATGGCTGAGTGCCTGGAGCTGCTGGAAGCAGATGAGGGGCATTTTCCTGTAAACATGATTGTGATTAACACCAGAGTAAATAGCAAATCGGGCTCTAACTGTCAGACTCCAGCCTGATCTGGATTTTTCATTAGGTAGAAATCAACACGTGACTCAGTGCAGCAAAGTTGGCAATTCTAAGAAATAAGTTTCTATTTCAACACCTGGTGAATACTTCTGATTTTCCTAGAAGGTAAGCAAGAGGAAACTTGATTTTGCCATGTTTTCATGTAGGGATAAAATAAGAGTGTGGGGAATGAGTCCTTTCACTGCAAGAGCAATTCAGCTTATAGTCCATGCTCTGAGGCTATCTAACAAAACGTCTGGCATAGCTCAGATTTTGGCTAAGTGGAAAGGTGCACATTTGAAAGGCTGACCCTACCAATGTCATCTGAGGTCACTAATTCATATACCTAAAGAGCCCAGGAAGGTAACATCAGTAGCTAAGCTGGCTGGTGGGGCTGAGGCCAAGTGGCGTGTGCCGGCCCTGTCCAAGGAGGCAGACTGACCCTGATCCAGCGCGGACTGCTGCCAACTGGGGCAGAAAGGCTTGCATTGTCATATCAACTCGTTTTTCAAAAGAAGCCAGAAATCGGGATTTTCATGTAAAACACCAGGTGTGCCAAATCCAACATGTCTACAAACCCCAAAGCATCTAGCCTGTTTGCGACCTAGTATTGGGCTACCTTCACGTTGGATTTCTCCAGACTCATTCTAGTTACACCAGGTCTCTAAGCCATTTCAAAGGATTTCCAGAGAGAGCTTACATAGACTCTCTTAGCAAGGAAATGAAAAATCTATCAGCTCTCCAGATCTAGAAGGTTTTTTTTAAAAATTTCTAATTTAGGTCTTTCATGCTGCAACATAAACCACTTCTTTTTATTCTCAATCAATGGAAATGAATCAACGGAAATGATAATCACAACTCATATGGGAGTTTTAACTCAACTGGCACTGAGCAGAAGGAAACCTGTTTAATGCTCTGGAGCTCTGTTCTCTCAAAGGTAGCTTGTGTTACAGAGGAATGAGAACAGTCATAGCTCTGGTGGGCCTACGTCAGGCCACCACCTGCTTTGAACCTCAGTGTTCTCCTTTATAAAATGGGTTTTCTCTGACTCGTGGGACCTGTACTGTGAAGAGTGGTTACTGACTGACTGCAGGAAGATGTTTGTCTCCTCTGGGGTCAGCTCATTTGGCTGTGAATCTCAACACCACCACTTACTCCATGTGTGACTTTGGGCAAATTTCTTACCCTTTCTAAACCTGGGTGTCCTCATTTCCTTCTTTCTTTCTTTCTTTTTTTTTTTTCTTCCTGAGACAGGGTCTTTTTCTGTCACCCAGGCTGGAGTGCAGTGCTATGATCAGAGCTCACTGCAGTCTTGAGCTCTTGAGCTCAAGTGATCCTCACACCTCAGCCTCACAAGTAGCTGGGACCACAGATGCATGCCACCACACCTGGCTAATTTTAGAATGTTTAAGGCCATGTAGCCCAGGCTGGTCTTGAACTCCTGGGCTCAAGTGATCCTGTCCCCTTGGCCTCCCGAAATGCTGGGATTACAGGTGTAAGTCACTGTGCCCAGCCTAGGTGTCTCTGTGGGTGGGGTGCGGGGGCAGGGTATCACTCTGTTGCCCAGGTTGGAGTGCAGTAGTGTGATCTCTGCTTACTGCGACCTTTGCCTCCTGGGTTCAGGCGATCGTCCTGCTTCAGCCTCCCAGGTAGCTGGGATTACAGGTATGCACCATCATGCCTGGCTATCTTTGTATTTTTGGTAGAGATGCAGGTTCACCATGTGGGCCAGGCTGGTCTCGAACTCCTGACCTCAAATGATCTGCCCACCTCAGCCTCCCAAAGTGCTGGGATTACAGGTGTGAGCCACTGTGCCCAGCCTGGGTGTCTTCATTTTTAAGACAGAGGTAAAAGAGTGCTTTCTCCATAGCATTGTGGAGAGAAGTAAATGGAAAGCTCTAAGTCAAAAGCTTGGCTCAGGCCCTGGACCTCAGAGGAGCTTCAAGGACTGGGCACAGTGATAATGATGAGGGAGGGGTCTAGGATGATCCCAGGTTCTGGGTGACTGGGTGGAGGAGGGAGCATTAATCAAGACAGATGATACCGGAGAAAGAACTGGGCTGGGAGACAGGTGATTTCTTCAGTTCAGGACATACTGAGTTGAAGTCGTCTCAGAACTTTTCAGGAGAAAAGGCCCAGTTGGAAGTTGAGAAATGGCTTTGAATACTTGGCTGGAAACAGTCTCAGCTGTAAGCAGCTGCGGCAACTGTACATGCGTGAGGATCCCTGGAGAGAGTGTAGCTTGAGAGGAGAAGAAATGCTAAGAGGACCAAGACTCCAAACTGGGTGTTAAATGCTGAGGCAAGCCAGGAAAGACTGAGATTGTGCATCCTGAGAGGTCAGTGGAAGACCTGCAGAAAGGAGCTTCATGGAAGCCAACAAGAGAAATAGAGGATACGTTTCCATCTTGGACGGCTTTACAGTCTGATGCAGGGGCCAAAACAGAAATACACGCAGCAACCAAAGGACTTTCTCAAGACAAAATACCAATGAGAACCAATTAAAGCAGCCCCAAATAGTGTGGACATGCCAGGGGGGACTTCAGCGAGGAGACACGGAGGGGAGGCAGGCAAGGTGCACCATGGGCTTCGGAGAAGACGTACTTGAGCTGGTTTTGCAGGAAGGAATGAATCTAGGCTGGCCAGAGGCAGGGAAGGGGCACCCAGGTCACAGCTGGGCTGGAGACCAAGGCTCTGCAGGGGTGGAGTCAAGATTCTGTAGGGTGGAGCAACCCCTGTACAGAAATATAGCTGATTTCAGGCAGAAATGTCAAGGCACTTTGCTCTGATGGAGCAAATATTTTCTTCTAAATAGGGACTTTCTTCTCTTGTGTCAATTTTCTTTTTAAATATTTCCTTTATTGTTGGGTTCCATTCCTCAGCTCCTGTCGCTCTAGAGGCTTGTTTCCTCCTACTTCTTCCCTTTGGGTGATAGGCAGATTTGAATGTCCCCAGTCAGAGGCAGACACTTTCCAGGCTGGTTTTGATTTCTCTGGGAGCCTGAAAGGTTGGAAAGAGCATGGAATCCGAGCCCAGGGCCCTGGGTGGAGCTGCTGCCAGTCACAAGCCGTGAAACTGTAAGCAAATCATGGCCTTCCACTGCGGTTGCCTCTGGAATGGAGAGGATGCTACTCTGTGCCTTCAGTTTGTGATGCATGCTACGTGAGGTCATCTAAGGGAAGCCATTTGGGAGCAAGGAAACAGTGACAGCACGAGGGTAAGGAGCTCATATAACTCCTTGGCCCACAGGGGATTGAGCTTCAGGGGCCACTGCGGGGTCGAAGTCAGAGGTTCTGTGGGTGTCTGTGGGGTGGAGTCAGGCGCTCTGTGGGTGGAGTCAGGGGCTGGGTTGGGTGGAGTCAGTGGCTCTGTGAGAAGGAGTCAGGGCTCTGTAGGGTGGAGGCAGGGGCTGTTTTAGGTGGAGTCAAGGCTCTGTGGGATGGAGTCAGGGGCACTGTTGGGTGGAGTCAGGGCTCTGTGGGGTGGAGTCAGGGGCACTGTGGGGTGGAGTCAGGGCTTTGTGGGTGGAGTCAGGGCTTTGTGGGTGGAGTCAGAGCTTTGTGGGTGGAGTTCAGGGGCTCTGTTGGGTGGAGTCAGGGCTCTGTGGGTGTGGTCAAGGGCTCTGTTGGGTCATTCAGGGCTCTGTGAGTAGAGTCAGGGCTCTGTGGGGTGGAGTCAGGGCTCTGTGTGTGGAGTCAGAACTTTGTGGTTGGAGTCAGGGCTCTGTGGGTGGAGTCAGAACTTTGTGGGTGGAGTCAGTGTTCTGTGGGTAGAGTCAGAACTTTGTGGGTGGGGGTCAGGGATTCCGTTGGGTGGAGTCAGGGCTCTGTGAGGTGGAGTCAGGGGCACTGAGCTTCTTATCCGAGGCTCTCTGGAGGGAGTCCGTGGCTCTAGCAGGGCGATGATTGTGGGGTAGTGAAGCTGCACTAGGGGCTGGTGCCTGCTTGCTGACTGATGGGCATTGTGCCAACTGATGTGGGGGAGCAAAGGCCGACTCTCTCTCTCTCTGTTTGACGCCCGCAACATGGCTACAGAGTGGAGAAGGTGTGGAAGCTGACCCCGGTGCTGAGAGGACGGTGGGGGCCTGGATATGTCGGCACGGTGCTCCTAGAATCTCAGGAGGAAAGGCCTAGGATGCAGAGGGATGGTGGATGCTGGGCCCAGGCAGGTGGATGGAGGGACGCCGAGACGGGCGGAACTTCCTGGAAAATGAAGAGAGCACTACTTCAGAGGGGAACATCCCTGCGTCAGAGGAGGCAGCTGCTGAATGTTGCTGAAAGGGAAAGGAACCTGCAGGACAGTGATGGAAGCAGCAGTGCGGCCGCGGAAGGCGGGCAAGCGTGTGCTCCGCGGCCCTGAGCCTGCACCGGCCCTGTCCTTTCCTTGGGGTGAGGGGGACCAACCTGGCCTCCCTGCAGGGGCCTGCGCATGGAGCCTGGGGCACGGGGACAGAGCTGCACAGAGGGGGACCTGCCTGCGCCGGGCAGCTGGGCCCACCAAGGCCGCCAGACAGCCCAAACCCTTCCCAGGCTGCAGGGAGGCCCCAGCTGGTGTGGCCTCAAACCCGGCATCTATTTCTTCACTCCTGGGGCTCCCTTTGAACTTGAACCTTGCAAAGCCCAAGTAACAATAAAAAAGCCAAGGAACAGGTGCTGCGGCAGAGGACGGGGGACAGGCCGTCTGGGGAGCCTCAGGGGGTGCCGCCTTTGTTTCAGTGCCTGCAGTCTCCGGCTCCCGCATGAAACTGCTCGGGACCCACGTCAGCGCCAAGTTCCAACGAGGAAAATATAGCAGCGCACAATATGTTGTTTTGGCAGAAAGCTATGAATTTTAGTATGGAATGTCTGTCACAGGGCCCATCCAATTAACTCACTTGTCGAGAAATCAGAATAAATAGTTGAGAGGGGGCGACTGCAGCTTTGCTCAGACCTTTATTTCTGATTTGTTTTCATGGTTAAGCAGGTCTGCAGTCACCAGGATGTATATTTAGGGCCGGGAAGGAGAGAATACGCATCTTCACGGTGGTTCTCCCCTTGGAGGGAAAGAAGGGTACTTTCCATGCATTTTGGAGGAGGGAATTCTGAGCTTCTGTTTAGAAGAGTGTTATGGAGGCAAGCCTGGTAAACTCCCTCGAGTTTTAGACTCAGTGCTGTTGAGTCTGAGACAAGGACTGGGCCCCACCAGAGAAGTTTCTTTTCCTCCTTAGGTTTTGGCTGTGCGGGGTGAGTCAGGGTCTCTGTTAGGTGGAGTCAGGGCTCTGTGAGTAGGTAGGCAGCCCAGCCTGACCCCACATGTGAGCCTGGCCCGAGCTTCCGGACGGGGGAGGACATCAGGTGCTCTGGGTTAGCAATGGTAGCTGGCACTTGGGGTGCTGGCATGGCCCCCAGAGTACCTGCCATGCCCAGAAACTTTGGCATCTGTGTGGAGTCCCTGCAAGAAGCCCTGCTGCATCGTTGAGGCCCTTGGGGAAGAAGCACCTCAGATATTCAGCAAGGAGGCTTCTTTAGGAGGGCACCGGCCATGCCTGTGTTCCTTCTGTGTGAATTCTCAGGTGCAGGAGCTCACTGCAGCCCCGGGCAGAGTGCTCTCCCTATACCCACAAATTGCCAATTATGATTTAGAGACATTCAGCAGATAAAACTCTGGGCAGAGAATGACTCTTTTCTTTGAGGAGTCTTCTTGTGGCCCTCTGAATTTAGAGCCTTGCTTGCTACAGCAGAGATGAAACCCAAAGCCAGGGTATACTCAGCCTGCACTCCTGAGTTTTGAAGAAACCTACCGTGAGACAGTTTTATGTAGCCAGAGGGACAGCCAGGGGAATACATTTCAGCTGCCCAAGAAAAAACTTGGCCCGTAGCTCCCACACACCTTTTTCCAGCCCAGTGCTTCTGAAAACCACGCTCTCTCTAATCCCAAGGGCCCCTGGCCTGCCTCCCCTTTTAAGTATTCACACTCTGGTGGGGGTTGTGGGGGTTCACATCAATATTTCTCTAATAGTGGGGCAAGAGCCCAATCCAAGGCAAAAACATTTTTTTGACCTTTGCTCTCCTGAGCAAAGTGCCCCCAAGTAATGAGGACCTGGAAGAAGAGAAGGGCACCTTCTCTGTAGCCTGCCATCCACATCCCAGGCTGTCAGTCAGGAGGCAAAGGCACAGCCTTCAAGGGCTGCAGACTAAGTTGGTCTTTGTGCTCCGGTGCTGCTTCCATTTCAAAGGCTTCACCAGCGAATCCCGTGAGTCATTCCTGGAACCTTCAGGAGTCTCCATGGTGACGGGTTGAGTGGGCCTGGGGGAAGCCAGCATTCACTCCATTTCCAACAAGTTCCTCTCTTCTGATTTTTTTTTCTTTTTTTCAATAGAGGCTGAGGCTGAGGCTTGAGCTTTTTGTTTTTTAAACAAATCACAAAATAAGAACTCCCTAAGCCTTTTTCCCCATTTTATTTGAAACCCATTCTAAATAAATATATAATCTATTCTTACTTGCCTCTGTGGAGACGATATAAAACAACAAAACACAACAAAAACTGTGCATTTGCTTTTGTTTTTTCTTTTCCTGCAAGTGTTTTAAGAAGAGATCTGGTTTTCTTGTTTTCCTCAGTGAAAAGATGAAAGGCTCTGGGTAAATGGTTGTAGTCTGAAGCAGAGATGCCTGCAGTACCAACCCCAGAGGAAGGCAGGCCCATCTAGCTACCACTGCCCCTGTGGAGGTCTACCAGGAGTCTGAAAATGTTACCCAGTCATGGTTGGCAGAACTGTGCATATTCCTTTATTCCTCAACGTTCTTCATATGCACAGACCTCTCCTTCATTCAGTAATGCTCCGGAAAAACATAGTATCTGGGGTTTGTTAGGGAATGAGCATTAAATGCTACCATTTTAGCTACAGCAAAATGTAGCTAAATCTACAGGAATCTATGGGATTTTCCCACATGGCACTAAATATAAAATTCTGAAACCAATTTAATGTGATTTGATGAACATTCATAATCTTTTGGGGGGCATAACTCCTGTGTCAAATTTCATAATGGTGTGTGGCCCCAAAGTTCCCACGTCAGAGGGTGATAATGAGTTTTCAGTAACATTGAAAGCTTGAATTCTGCTGACTCTGTTATTCCCTCAGGCTGAAGCAGGACATGCAGCTCCCTGAACTTCTGCCCCCAGATTTCTGGGGGTCTCAGGGGCACCTCACATGTGCTCCACTCTGGAGGGTGCAACCGATCTCTGCTGGTGGCCATTGTAGGCTTAGAGTGCCAAAGCCTTGCCTGGGACTCAGGGGAGGAGGCGAACAGCTCTCTCTGCTGTTAGTTTCTGTATGGGACCCCACAGCAAGCTGCTTGGGCCTTCATTGACCAGCCATCCAATTTTTGCCTCCAGTCTGCGCTACCCTCCCTCAGCCCCAGCCTTGCCCCCAGGGGATAGCTCCAGGAGCACACCCGGTAAAAGCCACATCTTTGTATTTGGAACTCTATTTTGCTCTGACAGCTGAGGCTTTTCTAACAGGTCAAGCTCATCGAATCTCACTCTGGGTTCTTAGAATATTGTTTCTTAAACCGTGAAGCCTCTTCCAAAGATGATAAAAGCCCCAGAAATTCTCTCAGAAAAGTGAACATGTAGGTAACATTTCACAAACAAGCTCAGGAGTTTCTGGGCCTTCAGGAGAGAATCCTTCCTCACAGGAATTTTCCTTTCGAGAACTTTCTCAGCCCCTGCTGTGGATGTCAGTCCAGCCTGCTCACTACTGAGCCCGATACGCTGAGTCGCAGCAGAAGCCTCATCGTGGGTGCGTCCCAGGCCACGCGGAGGCTGCCGCAACATGCACGGTGGTTTTCAAAGCGCATGGTCCACATGTGCTGTAAACAAATAAGCGTGTAAAAAATATGACTTTCTACTCAAGCGTGTTCTTCAAGACCTCTCAAAAAGCTCTGCTTGGAAAAATAGAATATCAAGGCCTGATTTCAAATTCTAGCAAGCCCAGGAGTCCAGCACCCCGGAGTTAGAAAGCTAAAACGGAGTGGCCTTGGACAAAGATATGTGTGGGAGTCCTAATCTAACTCAGATTTTCAAAAATGCACACAAATTTTTCTGCCTATTTTTTGCTTGTAGTGAAGTTGCTTTTGCTGTGTTGCCCAGGCTGGAGTGCAGCAGTGCCATCACAGCTCACTGCAGACTCAGTTCCTGGGCCCCAGTGATCCTCCCATCTCAGCCTCCTGAGTATCTGGGAATATAGGCTCATGCCACCGTGCCAGGCTGATTTTTTTGTTTTTATTTTTTGTAGAGACAAGGTCTTGCTGTGTTGCCCAGGCTGATCTTGGACTCCTGGATTCAAGCAATCCGCTTGCCTTGGCCTCCCAAGGTGCTGGGATTACAGGCGTGAGTTTAAGATAAGTAATTTATCCTAACTTGTCTTCCTCTGCATATTGTCCTTCAGCTCCTGAATATCGGGATGCTATTTGTGTTAGTTTCCCAGGGCTCCTGTAACAAAGTGCCACAAACGTGGAGACTTAAAACAACCAAACTGTATTCTCCCACAGTTCTGGAGGCCAGCTGTTTGAAATAAATGTGTTGGCTGGTGTTCCTTTGAAGGTTCTAGCAGGGTCCCTTCTTGGCCTCATCCAGCTTGTGTGGCTCTAGTTATTTGGTGGCATCACCAGCCCCTGCCTCCATCCTCGCATGCCTTCTCCTCCTCCCTGTGTGTGTCTCCTCCATTTGTCTCATAGACGCTTGTCACTGCATTTAGGGTTCACCTGGCTCATTTAGGATGATTTCATCTAAAAATCCTTAGCTTACTTATATCCACAAAGACCTTTCCAAAGAAGGTCACATTCACAGGTTCCAGGGATCAGGGTATGGGCATATTTTTCAGGGGCCACCATTTAACCCACCACAGTGTTGCTCATTTATATCTCCAGCATCTGATAGTGCCTGGCACGCAGACTTCAACAGTCATTCATGTGTTTGTTTCTGATGGTTTAGATTTAAACATGGACCCAGGCACCCAATCTGCTCTATTCCCAGGTCTGAATAAAGGGTGCTATGTGTTTGAAATAAAATCAATGTCTTTGGCACTCCTTGACTATGAAAATAGCCACTGGGCTAATTAGGGTAAATAGTTTCTTGCTTCCATTAGGGATTTCTGTTAGAGTATTTTATGCTATGATTTCAACTTATTATGTGTGAAGTATGCAGAAATCACATAAGCATAAGGCAAATACGTTTGAAGGTCTTTTATAAAAAAAAATCAGATTTTATTTATGAGATAACCTTTCACGTATGTATTTAATAATATTTATGAGGATATAAAGATAAGTATTTACAGGAATATAACTACATATTTATATGTAGATGATTTTGTTTCCATCATGTGGTATTTCATTGACACCTGATACTGAATTCAAGTGTTCATTTAGACGATATGCATACAAAGGAAGTGACATACTTTTTCTTCCTTTAAAAATATAGCTGAAGGCTGGGCACAGTGACTCACGCCTATAATCCCAGCACTTTGGGAGGCTGTGGCGGGCAGATCATATGAGGTCAGGAGTTCGAGACCAGCCTGACCAACGTGGAGAAACGTTGTCTCTACTAATAATACAAAATTAGCTGGGCATCGTGGCACATGCCTGTAATCCCAGCCACTTGGGAGGCTGAGGCAGGAGAATCACTTGAACCTGAGAGGCGGAGGTTGTGGTAAGCTGAGATCGCACTATTGCACTTCGGCCTGGATAACAAGAGTGAAACTCCATCTCAAAAAAAAAAAATACATATATATATATATATAACACACACACACACACACACACACACACACACATATATATATATAGCTGGGTGTGATGCCCCTAATAGAGAGTAAATGAATATAATCAAGTTTACCCTACTCTGGAGTACAAATTTTAGGCTTTTATATGAAAACCTACTTATGCCTACTGTTCCATTATTGGAACACCTAGCATGTGGGAGTTATTTATATCTTACTGCTCCAGGTCATCGCCCAGTTCTGATTTTTCACACTCAAAAAATTGCAACCTCAGGCACAACTGGGTTAAAATATACTATGATGGATCTACAACTTCATTCTGGTATGGTTTCATCTTACAGGGTTAAAAGTGGCAATGAACGTTAAGTCTGACTTTGCAAGCCGGAAATTTTAAAAACAACCTCTTCCTATGTATGTAACTCACATAGTATGTACCTTGCAGTTCATGCAGCTGGTCATATTTTATTTATGAAATGTTTGGAATCTGGAATCCCAAATCAGGGAAGGTGCAGATTCTTTGTTCCCTATTCATAGTGGAAATTAATTCAAGTTGCTTTATTTTTAGTGTTGCCATTACACATTATTTTAAAGATAAGGCTTTTGGGGTGACACTTTATTATTATTTTTATCATTGTTTATTCATTTTTCCAATAAACAAGAAACAGAAAAATCAGAAGAAAACCAGAGAAAAAGTAAGTTTCCTGTCTGCAATGCTCAAAGCATACCACACACATTAGGAAATGGCAGAAATGCACAAGCTAGACATCCAGCCAATCAAAACACATTGCCCAGAACGGTCAAGTTTAAATGGGAGCATGCATTCCAAGTCTTGAAGTTGAAGACGCATTAACATCAAGCCTTTCAACTTCACATGTAATACAATCCAGCAACAACACAGCATCAATTAACGAAATCAGACTTCACTAAAAGAAAGAGCTTGTGCTTCCCCCAAGGGAGCCCTGCAGACAGATTGCACCTCAAAGTTGAAAGGACAGTTAGAACTGCCTCCTCCTTGTCGCTTTCTCTGTTCTGGGATCACTTTGCAATTTTCCTTCTTTCCTGAATGTATTTTATGTTAGATACAAATCAGTTGGCTCTTCTGCCAAAGACTAGCCAACTGTCTACCACAGAGTTAGTAAGTCTCGTTGTTTCAAAGAAATGTGTATTTTCTTTTTAAACTCACGGACAACGCTATGTGTTTTTAATTAGCTTCTCCGACTTCAGTTGTTTGGAATCCAAAAGCGGCCTTGGGTAAAAATTAGCTTTATCCGTTTATGTCGGTGTGTGTTTTAACCAGATTTTTTCTTCACTATGTTTTTCAGATAGACGGGGACTATTTGTTCACCAAAGGGCTGGATTTTCCTGCATATCTCTGTGGCAGATACTGGTTGGGTAACCTTGTGCAAAACGTCCCACACCGAACAGCGTTGGGGGGAAGAACTGACCCTGGCTTCCCAAACCAACTATGGTTGCAATTGTGTTCAAGTGTAGAAGAGCCTGCATTCTTTATAAAGCTTAGCTAGGCATTGAGATGTAGGCTTTGAAAACCTGACTTCTTTGTGGGTTTGTTTGTTTGTTTTTGAGACAGGTTCTGGCACGGCTCACTCTAGCCTCGACCTCTTGGGCTGAAGTGATTTTCCCACTTCAGCCTCCTGAGTAGCTAGGACTACAGTTGTGTACCACCACACCCAGCTAATTTTGTTTTGTTTTTTGTTTTTGTAGAGATAGTGTTTGGCCATGTTGCCCAGATTATTCTGGGATTCCTGGGCTCAAGCGATCCTCCTGTCTCAGCCTCCCACAGTGTTGGGATTCCAAGTGTCAGCCACCACTCCCGGCCATAACATGACTTCTTAAGTACCTTTAATACATCTAAGTATTGGGCCGTATCTTTCAATTTGCCAGATACATGGTGGCCATATAATTTATTATCCATGCAAGGACCTTCTTGAGAATGGTCAGGGTTGCTAACCAGATGTGTTGCCAGGACATCTGGTGTAAACCTGGATATCCATATACATGAGACTCTTCTGTCCCATGCGCCCACTCCCAAGTGTTTTTGAAGGCCACGTGTATGTCGAAAATACTGTTAAATTTCACCTGCTAATTATTCTGATGAATCTATGCATTTTTTTTCAGCCTGGAATCATCCACGACCTCCTCCTTGATCTAACAGATCTCAGTAGTTCACTATATCTGGACCCAGGACGTTTTTCCACTATGAAGTTCTTTTTCTGCTTAGAGTGCTCCTGTCTGTGTTTCCCTGTTTCCCTGTTTCTCTGTTTGTGGAGATCGCAGTGATTCACTGGGACCTAACTCAGCAGTGTCTCTTCCATCGCCTTAGCTTCCACAGGGCTGTATTTGTGTCCTCCTTAGGGCGCTCACCTCTTTCTGTTTTGCTGTATTTTTATGTGCAGCATCATTTTCATTACTGAGCTGAGAGAAGGAACTAACCACAAAGCTGAAACTCTGCGCATTGAATGTGAGCCCCCTGTCTTAGCTACTTCTTATGTGTCTTATTTTAATTCTGATCTTTTTGGTGAATTGTTTCTGCAAGTGTGATAGGAAATAAATATTCAAGAAGGTAGAAAGCCTTGTTGTATTTGGCAAGGAACAGCCCTATGCTACTGCTGGATTTGAGTGCCAGCTTCTCCAATTAAGAGCTGTGCAATCTTGTGCAAGTTACTTAACCTCTCGGTGTCTGTAAAATGGGGGATAATAATAGTACCTACCTCCTAAGATACTGAGTATTCAATGTTGCCAGGCACTGTCCTCACAGAACAGTGCTTGGCAAACAGTGCCTGGCAAAATTAAATAGTCAATATCTTAGCTATTTTTATTGTTCAGACTTCATTTCCCTATTTTTTGAGCCTATATTCACATATCTGAATTGTACTGAAAATAAAAGAAAACTAAGAGCTATCAGCATATGTAATGGAGGGAGACCGAATGCCACCTACATCAGGCACACCAGTGATATCCATTGGACAACTAATGCCTTGATGACCCAAAGGACACTCGATGGGACAGAAAGAAAGTCTTCTTGACTTGAAGAGCCAACCAGGGCAACCCCAACCTCTCAACCTGAGATCAGAGAGTTGAGGTGCTGGTTCTCTGCACATCTGTAGAATAGGGACCATAATCGTACCTACCTCATGAGGTTACGGTAAAGATGAAATGAGATCATCTGTGTAAAGCACCGAGCATAGTTTCTAGTCCATAAAAAGTACCTGCTCTACATTTACTGTTGTTGACAGCATCTGTCTTGGAACATGAGTTGATTGTTGGGAGAGGTGTGGTGGGTGTTCCGGGGAAGGTATCCTCAGATTTCCTCCAACCATCAGGAAACTCATCTAGCTCCACCAGGAGAAGCTCAGCAAGACAGCTTCTCATTTTTTATTAGAAGTGGTGATGAGGAGAGCGCCTTCCCCTCTCTGAGAGCATCCAGTACAGGAAGGCCGGCATCTAGAGCTGCGAGAATGAACCAGCCAATGCTGAGGCAAGAGTGCTGATTAGCAACAGAAGTGGCAAACTAAGGCCGCTGACTGGCCGACTGGGAAGAGCCAAGAAATCTGTAGTCATCACCAAGAACAGAACATGAGCTCTTTGAGACCCTGCAGGGAGAAAGAGGCTGAAAGTACCCACAGTTCTTCTGGAAGGGGGCTCAGAACCAGTGAGTTTTCATTAGCCAGTCTGAGTTTTCACCCAGACTGTAGTAGCCTAAAGATCTCAGGGTTACACATGGCACAGAGTCACTGTCCCAGGGAAAGAAGTTTGTTTCCAGGTTCCTCTGTACCTAATTGTTACTGTCCTATTCCCAGGGTTGCCAAAGAAAAGAATTCCGCCAACTTTTCTTGACATTCTCTGTCAATAATTAGCCATTTTTCTTTATGTTTATCCTTATTAATGCCTATTCCTGTTCAGCTCTGCTCATGGAAAGATAGCCAGGGTGGTTTGCACTCTCCCAAGCAAGCGTACCTCAGAGTCCAAATGGCACGGTTGCCTTCAGTTAATTTTCACTTAGATCTTAACCTTCTCAGTTTATTTCCACTTGAACTCTGGATATTAAAGTAGAAATAATGCTTTGTGACCTTTAAGCAGAACACCAGCTGCTTCTCCACCCTTTCCCCTGTGGTTTAGTGACCCACAGAGTCCAGCTCTGCAATAACCTTGTTTCTGGAGTTCTAACCTCCTTCCCAGCAGGGAATGACTAATGCTTAGAGCCAAGCATTACACCAAGGTTTACCAGGCAGAGCAAACAAATGGTCATCTGAGTCGTGCTTTCAAACAGAGATCTCTGTTCTTGGCACGAAGGTTAAGGTTAGTGAAAAAAAGTCCCACCTCTTCCCCCTCTTTCTGTTCAATTTCGCCCCTTTATCTTCCCAAGGAAAGATTTTAGAAGTGATCACAGTGGTTTATCTTCATGACATGGGCAGAGTTCCATGAGTCCTGTGACTCAGTGACACTCTGAGGGACCCATGACTGTGAGGTGAACTTGGAACAAACTCATTGTTGGCAGAAGCTGTCCACTGCCCCTATTCTTTGCTCTGGCAAAAAGAGATATCAATGGGAGCTTAGGAAGGAGCTGCAGTGGGGAAGAGGCTGTTGTAAGAGAACCTTCTCTCACATTCTCCAGATCTTCCAAACCAAGCTTTGCTCTGGGCGACCACTTCACCCAGAAGTCCGGGTCGGACCTCAGGCTTTGCCACTGTCACGGCTCCCAGCTTGATGGATGGGAGGGGCGGGGAGCTGGGTTTCCAGCCAGGAAGGAAAGGAGCTCTACGTTCTTGCAGTTCCTTGTACTTACTGGGATAGTGTTCACGGCCTCTGCCCACTGAGCCTGCCAAAACATTCTGTCACAGCCAAGCCCAATCACTCCCCATTCCCTGCTCCAGAAAAGAAGAAACCTCACTGCAGCTGCATAGACACTTGGTCAAGCTGCTATATAAAAAAAATGGAGGCAGCAGGGGAGAGGAAAGAGAGAGGCTGGGGACTGGCGATGGGCCAAGTTGAGTTTGGAGCTGTAGAGTGGGAAACTATGAGATGGGCTGGAAATACACAGGGGAGGATGCCTCCTTGAAGTAGGCTTCAGACTATGTATATGGATCCCCTTTGGGTTTTGGGATCGTTAGTGAAAAATCAGAGTTATCTTGAAATTCCTTTTGTTTGGCTGCTCCGTGGGGGTCCAGGCTGTGTAAAGGTCACACGTGTAAGTGGATTATGGGCTCATTCATCTCTACAGGGCAAGCCTGGGGAAGTTTTTTCTTGACTCAATGGAAAAGAGGTAAAAGGCTGAGGAAGGCATCGGGCGGTGGGTGTATCAGACAGGCGATGGTGAAGAGTGGAGGCGTCTGTGTTTGATATTGACTTTCTATTTCTTCGGCCAGAGAGCCAGCATCCGAGTTGCCTGTTGCCCGGCAGCGGGGCAGGAACTTCATCTCACTGTGTCTCACAGTCGTCCCTGCCGTTGGCAACTGGATGTGGGAGGAGCAGTGAAGAGACTGCTGAAGTTTAATGTCCTTTTTATGACCAACTTTTGTTGCTGGCACCTTCCTCTTGGAAAAAGACACTGATTTATGACTGAACAATCCCTACACACGGAAATCAAATCATTCTTTCTGTGTCTTGGCTTATTTCTGTTTAGAGGAGCGGATGGCTTCCATAGGCTGTTCAGAAAATGGCTGCGACACATCGGAGTAAAAAAACTTAAAGTTTTTATTTCCGTCTCTTTCTCCCCCACAGAGGAGTTTGAAATTCTTGCTGCAGGCCATATGGAGTGGATATTCCTTCCAGAAGGAAATTATAGACTGCTCTCTGTTTCTACTCAACTGCTTTTCACTTACTAAGTGGACTCTTTGAAGCAGCCTTTTATTTACCTCAGATTCTGACATGAATAATTGTTTAATTGGTTTTTAGCCTACAGAAGATAAGGAACCATGTCTCAAAAATTGTATAATTCTCTTAACTAAACAATAGCTGAGCCATCCAGAGTAGTTTTCAAAGAAAGAAAGGAATTCCTCACATATGTTAAGCATTTTATTCCCTTCAAAGTGCATTGCTCTGTATTATTTTGCTAAATTGGATAATGTATACGAAAGTATTGTGTAAATTACATCACATAATAAAAAAGTGAAATGTGATAACAATGATCGATTTGATCTTCCATATGGGAAACTGAGGCATCACAGGGGTAGTTACAACCCCAAATCGCAGGACTTAAACGGAGCCCAGATGGTCTTCTGCCTCTGGATGTGCTGTCCCCCTCTGCAGAGGATGCTTCGCCTCCTGGGGCCTTCCCCAGTAGAGACCCAGGGTCACCTGCTAAAGGCTTCCTCCAGGGTGGGGCCAGAAGCGGGGCTGCAGGTGTGTGCCTTGAAGCTTCCATGGGCCCTGCTGGCTCCTTTCAAAGGCTTCGGGCATGGCAACTTGCCTTTCCATCTTGTTCGGTCGTCACCAATCAGCCGTCTGCAGACTTTTCTCCCTCATGTTGTGGCAGAGGAATTGTACATTGTCTGGATTTTAAAATATATAGGTTACTTTTTCTTCAAAAAAAAGGATCTCTGAAATAAGCTCCCAATCCATTTGCATATTTTTAAAACATGTTAGCAAATTCTCATAATGGGATTTGCATTTGTTAGAAGAGGTCCTGGGGCAGAAATCACAGAGGGTGAAGCACCTGCCACTCCCCCACCCTTCAGTGGACAGAGCCCACCCAGGGAGTCAGCAGGATACAAGGTCGAGGAGGATCCCCAATACCCAAGAATCCCATGTGAAGTGCAGAGCAGCCTGAGAGCAGGGGCAGGATACAGGAGGGGAGGGCACAGGAGGGTTTCAAATGCATCAAAGGACGCAATCAACAGAGTGAAGAGGCAACCCATGGAGAATCAAAGAAAATATTTGCAAATCATGTATCTGATAAGGGATTGATATCCAGAATATATAAGGAACTCCTGGCCAAGCACGGTGGCTCATGCTTGTAATCCCAACACTTTGGGAGGCAGAGATGGAAGGATTGCTTGAAGCAAGGAGTTCAAGGCCAGCCTGGGAAACAAAGCAGGACTCCATCTCTACAAAAAGAAGAAAAGAATTAGCTGGATGTGGTAGTGCACACCTGTAATCCCAGCTACTTGAGAGGCTGAGGCAAGGAGAATTGCTTGAGCCCAGGAGTTTGGAGGTTGTAGTAAGCTCTGATCTCACCACTGCTCTCCAGCTGAGGTGATACAGTGAGACCTCCTGTCTTACAAAAAAAAAAAAAGAAAAGAAAAGAAATTTTTTAAACATTTGAAAATAAGAACTCCTGTAATTCAACAACAAAAATCAGTCCAAATAAAAAATGAGCAAAGGACTTGAACAGACACTTATCCAAAGATGATATGTATACAAGCAGTCAATAAGCACATGAAAAGATGCTCAGCGTCTCTAATCCATCATTAGGAACCTGCAAATCAAAACCGAAATGAGACACCACTTTACACTTACTAGGAAGGCTATTAATGAAAAAAACATTAATAGAAAATAACAAGTGTTGGATGCTGAGAGACCGGAAGCCGGATGCATTGGGAACGGGCAGAATGTAGAATGGTGCAGCCGCTGTGGACAGCAACACGGTGGTGCCTCAAAAAATCAAACACAGAATTAACACGTTTCAGCAATTCTGAAGTGACATCGTTCTCTGGGGTAAATATCTGAGGTTCGTCCTCTCATGCCAAGGAAATCGGGTATGCAGACACACCGGAAGTGGGTTTAGGAGCAGAGGTTTAATAGGCAAAAGAAAGAGAAAGGAAAACAGCTCTCTCTTCTGGGAGAGGGGCACCCGAGTGGGAGTTTCGGCAGGGCACAGAGTGCACAGGGTTTTATAGACAGGTTTGAGGAGGTGAGGTCTGATTTACATAGGGCCCAAAGATTGGCTGGACCTAGTGTGACGTTTAGGCAGCTTGAGGGAAGCTGGCTGCCCCAGCCTAATCTTATTATGCGAATGAGCTATTTGCCTGGCTAGCCATGCTGTCTGCTCTCTGCTGCACATGTGGTTGGTAAGGAAAAGGGAAGATGGAGCTGCTATTTTGAACATACCTAGTTCCCAGGTAGCCCCTTTCCTACTGGCACAACTTCCAGCATTCACCTGTGCAAGCTTCTGACCTGCCTTTCTGTGTCTGCGGCTTGATTTTATCTGCTGCTTTTTGTTAGAAAACAAAATAGACAGGCTTGAGGAGGTGCTTTTTGGGGGCTGCTTTTCATTAAAAGGAAACACTTACTGAGGACTCCCTTACCCTCACTATCCACAGAAATAATTTCTTTTTAACACTTGTATTATTTCCACTTCTGGGTATATACCCAAAAAAGTGAAAGCGATGACTCAGACAGTTGAACACTCATGTTCGCAGCGGCATTATTCACGGTAGCCAAAAGACGGAAGCAACCAAGTGCCCGTCAACAGATAAATGGGCAAGTAAAATGGGGTCCGTATAATGAAAATATTCCGCCTTAAAACAGAAGGAAATTCAGACACATCCGATCACATGATTAACCTTGAAGACGTTATGCAAAGTGAAATAAATCAGACACAACAGATCAAATATTGTACTGTAGACCAAAAATAAAATTCTAAGGCCCCCCAGTTATCCAAAAGGACCCCTCCTCTCGGCCAAGGACACTCCAAAGTTAACCTGAAGCACTCGTGGTTTCAGGCCATCACAGGAAGGGAGGGGGACATGCATCATTATACCCTTCTCCCTCTCGGAATTCAGAAACAGCCAGCCAACATTAACACCAACACAGACCTTGAGTCTGATAAGAAACATTTACAACCTATTCTCTCTGGATCCTGCTACTTGGAGGCTTTATCTGCAAGATAAAACCTTGGTCTCCACGAGGACATTTACCAGACATTCCTTCTTTTTTTTTTTTTTTTTTTTGAGATGAAGTCTTGCTCTGTCACCCAGGCTGGAGTGCAATGGCACTATCTTGGCTCACTGCAGCTTCTGCCTCCCATGTTCAAGTGATCCTCCTGCCTCAGCCTCCCAGATAGCTGGGATTCCAAGCATGCACTACCATGCCTGGCTAATTTTTGTATTTTTAGTAGAGATGGAGTTTCACCATGTTGGCCAGGCTGGTCTCAAACTCCTAGTCTCAAGTGATCCACCCACCTCCACCTCCCAAAGTGTGCTGGGTTTATATGCTTGAGCCACCGCACCTCACCAGACATTCCTTTTTATGATAATAACTCTTTCAACCGATTGCCAATCAACAAATCTTTAAATCTACCTGTGACTTAGAGGCCCCCCCCACCCCCTCACCTTCCACTCCTACCTTGCTTTGACTTGTCCTGCCCTTCTAGATGGAACAAGTGTAAATTTTACATGTATTGATTGATGTATTATGTCTTCCAAAAATGTATAAAAGCAAGCTGTATCTTCACCACCTAGGGTACACGCCGTCAGGACCTCCTGAGTCTGTGTCGTGGGCATGTCTTTAAATAAATTTTTTTTTTTTTTTTTTGAGACAGAGTCTTGCTCTGTCACTCAGGATAGATGCAGTTGTGCGATCTCAGCTCACTACAACCTCCACCTCCCAGGTTCAAGTGATTCTTCTGCCTCAGCTTCCTGAGTAGCTGGGATTACACCACACCCGGCTAATTTTATGTATTTTTAATAGAGACGAGGGTATCATCACGTTGGCCAGGCTGGTCTCAAACTCCTGGCCTCAGGTGATCTACCTGCCTCGGCATCCCAAAGTGCTGGGATTACAGGCGTGAGCCACCACATCTGGCCAACCTTGGCAAAATAAGCTTTCTAAATTGATTGAGACCTGTCTCAGATACTTTTGGGTTCATGGTATGATTGCACTTATCTGTGGTGGAATATAATCATAAACTCCACTACCTAGAGTAATTAAACTTATAGAGACAGAAAGCAGAAGGGTGGATGTGGGAGCTGGAGGAAAAGGAGTGAGGAGTTATTGGTTGGTGAAGACAGAGCTTCAGGGAAAACGGAAGCGTTCTGGAGATGGACGGTGGTCACAGTGTATAACAATGTGAATGTACCTAATACCACTGAACTGTATGCTTCAAAACGGTTATGCTGGCAAATTTTACGTTATGTATATTTTACATGTTTATTTATTTGCTTGTCTTCATTTTATTTCAGATAGGGTCTTGTTTTTATTTTTTGTTTTTTTGAGTTGGAGTCTCACTCTGTCACCCAGGCTGGAGTGCAGTGGTGCGATCTCTGCTCACTGTAACCTCTGTCTCCCAGGTTTAAGGGATTCTCCTGCCTCAGCCCCCGGAGGAGCTGGGATTACAGGTGTGCACCCAGCTAATTTTTTGTATTTTCGGTAGAGACAGAGTTTCACAATGTTGGCCAGGCTGGTCTCGAACTCCTGACCTCAAGTGATCCACCTATCTCAGCTTCCCAAAGTGCTGGGATTACAGGCATGAGCCACGGTGCCCAGCCAGAGACAGGGTCTTGTTCTGTCACTCAGACTGAAGTACAGTGGTGTCATCACAGCTCACTGCAGTCTCAGGCTCAAGCACTCCTGAGTAACCAAAACCACAGGTTACAGCTGATTTTTTTTTTGGTGGAGACGAGATCTTTCTATGTTGCCTAGGCTGTTCTCAAACTCAAAAGAAATCCTCCTGCTTTGGCCTCCCAAAGTGCTGGGATTACAGGTGTGAGCCACCACTCCCAGCCTTTCTGTGTGTGTATATGTGTGTGTGTGTGTGTGTGTGTGTGTGTGTGTGTGTGTGAGACAATGTCTCACTCTGTTGCCCAGGCTGGAGTGCAAACATGCAATCATAGCTCACTGCAGCCATGAACACCTAGGCTCAAGGGATTCTCCTGCCCTCCTGCCTTGGCCTCCAGAGTAGCTGGATTATAGGCACCCACGACCATGCCTAGCTAATTATTTTTAAAAAGTTTTTAGAGACAGAGTCTCCCTCTGTTGCGCAGGCTGGTCTTGAACTCCTGGCCTCAAGCAATTCTCCTGCTGTGGCCTCCCAAAATACTGAGATTGCAGGCATAGGCCAGCTTTCTTCTCTCTCTCTCTCTCTTTCTTTCTTTCTTTTTCTTTCCTTCCTTCCTTCCTTCCTTCCTTCCTTCCTTCCTCTCTCTCTCTCTCTTTCTTTCTCTTTCGAGATGGGGTCTCGCTCGGTTGCCTAGGCTGGCGTGCAGTGGTGCAATCATAGCTCATAAATCACCCAGACTCAAGTGATCCTCTTGCTTCAGCCTCCCAAAGCACTGGGATTACAGGCATGAGCCACTTCACCCACCCTACCGTGCCTGGCCCTACCCTACCACAGTTTTTTTTTTTAAACTTAAAGAAATAAAAGAAAGAGAGAACTTCCCAAAAAATGTGAAGGTCTGAGAAGAGACAGAGGCATTGCAGTCCTCTCCAGGGAGGACACCTTCTGGAGGCTGCTCCACCGAGGACGACGCCATTTAGAAGAGGAGCCCACATCTCTCCTCACCTCTGCAGGGTGTGAAGATCCCTCAAAGACCCTTTCCCAGTGGGAACGTGGCCTTGGAAGGATGAAGGAGGAGGTGTCCAGCTCCTCCCCCAGGGTCATCTATCTGAGAGTTCATGTCTTCTGTCCCAGCCAGCTGGTACAGAGGACAGACTGTTCCCATTGGGGACCATAAGGAAATTTCCCTGATTCACTTCACTCCTCCAGAGGGTAAGAGAAGACACACCCTGTGTTTACAGAGGTAATATAGCAGGTGACATATGACAAAAGTTGATCTCATCCCTTTATCCATTGGTTTGTAAGCTTTTTTTTAAGCCAACACAATTGGTTTTTTTTAAGCCCCCACCCAAGACACACACACACACATGTTTTATACTCAATAATTATTAAGGCCAACTATAAATTGTGTTAATTTCTTTGCTTCTTGCTGGACTACACCTTCCAATAATTCTTTCAGGAGAATTGATGGGTGGGACACTTTCTCAGGTCTTATATGTCCAAAAATATCTAATTTTACCCCTCACGCTTGAATGGTGGTTTGATTAGGTAGATAATACAAGAGTGACTGCTCCCCTGTCTTCTTGCACTGGGTGCTGCTGGTGAAGTGTGGTGTTAGACTGTTCACATGCCGTAGCAGGTGACCCACTTTTTCTCTCTCAAAAATTTTAGGAGTTTTTCTTTATCCTTGTTATTCTGACCTCTTCCTCTAATCTACAGGGGGGAGATTTGTTTCATTAAAAAAAAAAATGTATCCCGCTTTATCCTCCAGGGAACTTTCAATCTGAGAACTTCAGTTTTAGGAAATTCTTCTCTGTAATTTCTTTGTTAGTTCTGCTCCCTCTTCTCATTTTTTTCCCCCACAGGAACCCCTAAAAGAGGGCTTTTTGACCTCCTGTGTCCAGAGTCCATATTTCTTACTTTTCATTCTTCCATTCTATTTCTTTATCCCTGCATGTTGCTTTCTGGGAGATTCCCCTTCATGCACTTGGACTCATCTGGATATTTGGCCATCTTGCTTAGGTGTCTTTATTTTTTTATATTTATTTATTTATTGAGACAGAGTCTCACTCTTGTCGCCCAGGTGCCATCTCGTCTCACTGCAACCTCTGCCTCCCAGGTTCAAGGGATTCTTCTGTCTCAGCCTCCCAAATAGCTGGCATTACAGGTGCCCGCCACCACATCTGGCTAATTTTTTGCATCTTTAGTATAGACAGGGTTTCACCATGTTGGCCAGGCTAGTCTGGAACTCCTGACCTCAGGTGATCTGTCTGCCTCAGCCTCCCAAAGTGCTGGGATTATAAGCGTGAGTCACTTCGACCAGCCAGGTTTGTTTATTAACAGTGACTTGGACTAATTCAATTTGCACTGACTTACTGATAGGAGAGGTGGATGCGGCCACTTCGTTCTGTGCTCCACTCTATTCACAGTGACACCAGGGGGAACGAGTCCACCAGGGAGGCTCTGTCCTTCCCTTCCCAAATAAGCACGCTGCCTCTTGTACCTAAGCCACCCAGCTCCTCGATTCCAACCACCAGGTGGGACAAATATTTGGTGGCACTGTCCCTTCTGCAGCAGGACTCTCTTACACACACCTCAGGCTATGTTTTTTTTTTTTCCTTCCTCTGATTCTTTTGGTCTTTTAGGGATTTTCAGTTTCTGAAAACCCACTTCCCAAAAATCTCCCTTCTAGTTTTCTGAGTATTGTTACTTTTTTTTGTTTGTTTGTTTTGTTTTTTGAGACTCACTCTGTTGCCTAGTCTGGAGTGCAGTGGTGTGATCTTGGCTCACTGCAACCTCTGTCCATTGGGTTCAGCAATTCTCCTGCCTCAGCCTCCCGGGTAGCTGGAATTACAGGTGCGTGCCACCATGCCTGGCTTATTTTTGTATTTTCATTAGAGACGGGGCTTCACTATGTTAACCAGGCTGGTCTTGAACTCCTAACCCCTCACCTTGGCCATCCAAAGTCCTGGGATTACAGGCATGAGCCACCGCACCCAGCCTATTACACATTTTTTCTACTGTGTCTGAAAACCTAGTGCTGAAGGGAAGGCAGTAGTATGTGTCTGGGCCACCATTTTGAAAAGGGAAAGCTTCAGATAAAAATCTTAGAAGTTCAAGGTGTAAAGAGACACAGTGCAGCACTTTAGTTGAAGTAGAGGTGGACACCCCAGAGGTCTGCTTCCGTTCTCCCTCCCAGTGGCCTGTGAGGAGGCTGCAAGGAACACCCAAGGGTCTGTGGAGCCTTGCATGAAAAGCACTCACCCACATTATCACTGTAGCTTCACGTCAGCAGCACGATAGATCTGATAGATGGCACCAGCATCCTGATAGCCCGATCCCTCCCACAGTGACAGACCACTTCCTTCAATTTAGAAATTTGGGACCCTTTTAGGACTTTCCTTGAAATGTCAATGTTTTGGTCTGAGAGTTCACTTGCAAAGGACTGTCATAAGAAGGAGGCCACTGGCTTGAGGCTGTGCAGGTACTTTGAGTTCTTGTCCAATGAACTGCAACCTAACTTGGTATATAAACAAACGAGAACCTAACCTACGAGTGTATTTTTTTGTAACAGCCGGTCTCAGCCAATCACAAGCAGCCAAGCTTCAGCCATTCACAGGCAGTCAGCTGATCAGACCACGTCCAAATAAGGCAAATGCCTAGCCTAACCAGTCGAGTTATGTCTGCACTTTACCTCTGCATTCAGCCTATAAAAGCCACAGCTCATGCTGCTAACTTGGAGCTCAGTGAACCTCTTGTGGTTCTGAGTGCTGCCTGATTCATGAATCGTTTTTTGCTCAAGTCAATTCTGTTAAATTTGCTTTCTGTAAAGTTTTTCTTTTAACAGAACTGACAGTCTCTGAGCTCAATAAATTATCATGCCATTCCTGGCTCTGTTTATCAAACCTGATTATTTCCCCAAGTGCTCTCTGATGACTTAGTAAGGTGGATCTTCAACCATCCCAAACCATAATCTTTCAGTATGTAGTGAATACACTGGCTATGAGTTCCACCTATGTAAGAGGTATTTTTTAATTACTTTATATGGAACTCTGCAGCTGTGGTGATATGAGGTAAGAAACCCATTTGTCTCATACACAGTGAGGGATGGTTGAGTGCAAAGGATTGTTGATGTTTTGCTGTGTGTTCCTCTGTGTAAGACCTTTCTCTAGGCTATTGAGATAACTTCAGTGATTTATATTGTCTCAAAACTTTTAAGAATTTAGCCTTTTTTCTCTCTTGGATGTATTCCTGTGTAAGGCTGGCCTATGCATGACCCAACATTATTCAGATAACTTATTCAGAGGTAGAAGATTATTTCTTTAGAGAAATAAGAAATCACCATACCCAACTAGTGATTTGAATAAGAGATTTAAACAGATTTTTTTTTTTTAATTCTTGAAAGTATCTCTTGTTGGACAGGGAAAATTTTTATGTGTCAAAAATTTATTTAAACTATGTGGCCATTATCTGAAATAGAATAATAGATTATGTCAATTATTTTGTTAATTATTTTACATTTCAGAGTCCTATTTACATACACAACTTCCATATATACTGTAGAAAGTCTACTCAAGCCTCCAATTTTTCCAAATATTTAGTTGATCTTTGTTAGCTGTGATCATAAAATGGATTTTAGGCAGTATTATTTGGCTGACTCTTGCTTCAAATCCAGCAAATCAAGCAGTTTGTTGGCTTGTCATGTATTCATCATCTATTCTCTTATCTGTGTTCTTTTCCAAGCAGCCCACCACCTTCCACTGGAGGATCCATGAGATTCCAGGGAAGCTGACTTTATCAATGGGAGTGAGGGATGAGGTCTAGGCTAAGGCAATCAGGACCTTCCATTTCTTGGAACACAGATATTGGTTGTAGAGGGGGCACGTGTCTTAAGGGGGTCCAATCAGAATGAATTTTTGGGTTTTCCTTGGAAACATTAGGCAGGAATGCTCTCCTGCTTTCATGCTTCCCTTCTGGATTAGAATGAGGAAGTATACAGCCCCGAGAGCTGCTGGAAGCCATAGGGGATCTCAAAGGGAGTAAGCCTTCGAATTTGACTCCAAAAAGGGCAACATGAAGAGCTAGAAGGAAATAAGGTTGTTGGTGATATTGTTGAGCTCCTTGATCAAGCCTTATCCGGAGCCAGTATTACCTCTGGCATTTTCAATTGCTTGAAGCCACAAATTCCCTTAATTGTTTAAACTATTTTGAGTGAAGCTGTCTGTTAGTTGCATTCTAACTTATATACTTTATAGATGACATATTAGTAAACAACTTCACAGTATAGAAATCATATTATCTTACTTCATTTTTGCAACATCTCCACAGAGTTATTTAGAAAAGCTGTTATTCCTCTTGTTTCATATGAAGAAAGGGACTGTGAAAGCTTTGCCCTGAGTTAAACAGTAGGTTTAGGAGAGTAGAAGTAGAAGAGGAAAGTTACACAAAGACAGGAAGAATGTACTTATTTTAAAGTTGTATCCTCAGCATCTTTTATGGTACTTGCCAATTCAATGTAATAAAAATTTGTAGAACAAATAGATAAATCAAATAATAGAGCTGTAATAGTAAAAAGAATAATGGGCTTAGTTATAATTATTCATTCACTTTTTTCAACAAATATTTACCAAATGCCTATGTAGAGGTATGAGGCTCAGTGTTCAAAATAAATATTAATTTGTCCCAGCATGTCCAGTGAAAAAAGAAAAAGAAAATTGATATTTCTAATCTTCTGATGCACTTTTCAAAGTTTCAGACAGTTAAATGATTATAGTATTTACCTATCAAGTCCTGCCATGACTTGCTAGGGAGGGTCCTTATGTTTCAAATCCCTTTTCTTTCTTTTATTTTCTTTCTCTCTCTTTTTTTTTTTTTTTTTTTTTTTGCGAGACAGAGTCTTGCTTTTGCCATCCAGGCTGGAGAGCAGTGGTGCAATCTTGGCTCACTGCAACCTCTGCCTCCCGGGTTCAAGCGATTCTCCTGCCTCGGCCTCCTAAGTAGCTGGGATTACAGGTGCCCACCACACCTGGTTAATTTTTGTATTTTTAGTAGAGACGAGGTTTCACCACGTTGGCCAGGCTGATCTCAAACTCCTGACCTCAGGTGATCCGCCTGCCTCGGCCTTCCCAAAGTTCTGGGATTACAGGCCTGAGCCACCACACCTGGCTGTTTCCGATCCCTTTTCTATTACGTATATCCACAGTTTCTGCTGTGTTCACCTTGAGAATGGGGACTTCTCAGGTAGAAAGCCATGCCAATTGTTTCATGTTGTAAGTACTCGGTACCATTGGAATACATCACAAATATTGAATTATATTCTTCTCAACGTCTAAGACTCCCTCTGCCAGTATGTCAGGATATTCTTTCATTCAACTCTCTTGGGGACCATTGAGAGTTGAATTTTACTATTTTAGCACTTATTACAGTAGATCAAAAATCTAGACTTCATGGGTGAGCCAATATATAGATTTGAGATTCTGTCGGATTGCAGAGTAACAAGAAAGTGGAAGGAAGATTACCCTGTGGGAATGAGGCACCGGCTAACCAAGCAGGCAGGGAAATAGCCTGAATTGTAGTTCCCTGGGGGATGGAATGAAAGAAGACACAACCAAGAAATTTGGCTCCTTATATCTAATAGAAACCTCAAAGAATTAGATTCCAAGAATCAATAGTTGAAAATTATTTCAGGATTTAAAAACTCAGCAAGGTTCCATTTCCTCTTTTCAGCCCTGAGTGTTGGAAAGAGCAAAAGCTTTTGAGTGAGACAGAGCAGGGTTCAAATCCTAACTCCAACAATTTAGGCAAGTAACCTGCTCTGAGAGTCATTTTCCTTATCTAGAAAATGGATAATATTTACCTTAATAGGGCCAGGTATATAGGAAATGATAGGTGTTATTTTGTACTTTCTATATAAGTAGGACAAACTTAGAGTCATGAAAAAATATATTGTCACACTTATTTTTTGCTTTTCTTAGAAGAAAAAAAGGCTATATCTTCAAAGTGTTCAATAGTACAGAAAGAAGAAAATGAAGGGCACATTTTGTAGAATCAAGATTTTTCCCTCAAATTCAGTCAGAGTCCCATAATGAGTTAATGAGGGTGGAACTCTGCTCTCTTGTAACTCTCATTGCTGCATTTTCTAGCTTTCATCTGAGAGACTGAGGGAAGCTTTAGTTCACATACTTGAATACTGAGAATGTCCTTCAGGACCCTGAGCAAACTAGCTATAAAAGAGCCCTGAGCAAACTAGCTATAAAAGAGATGAATGACTGTAGATTATTCAGCAGATTCTTGGTATCCTTTCAGAAACTTTGAGAACAGCCTCTTAACTCTTCACTCACAAACGTGGTGCTGTTCCCCCTTGGGTGATTTCTCTCATCTTTGAAGTTGAGTCCCTTCAGGTGTCAATGGCATGATTTATTCACGTTCAGGGCCAATGGAAGAAGCACAAGGGTGGGAGGCTGTTAGCTCTCATCTGCACTACTCTAATTAGAGAAAAAAATGGGTGAAAGCTTGCAAATACTGTGCAATAGAGGTGGTAGTTTTACATAACTCTAACAAATTTGGCATGATGTTCACGGAGACTCAAAGCAACCTAAGGAATGCAATCTTTTTTTTTTTTTCAGAAATACTTGATAACCTCTTCTTACTTTTTAATTTATTAAACTTGAATCTTGGTGGGTCTTTTTTTTTTTTTTGACAGCATTAACTCACTTCTGTGATATGTATAAAGTGTCACTGACATACTCAGACAATACCTTTGTCCTGCACAACCCCCAATGGCTCCCAAGTACGTGACCTAGGAACCTTCGTGAGCTCATCAGTTGTTCAAATCTAGAAAATTTATAGCCGAGTACTCTCCCTTCTTGGGAGAGCTCAAAATGTTGCACTTCTGTGTCTCACTTCTTTCTCATTCTGAAGTTGAATTTAGTCATAATTATTATACTGCTATAGCATTAGACACTTTTCAAAACATGTTTATTCACAACATTACAAGCAGAGATTTCACTGTTTTTGCATTTTAGAGGAGAAAATTGTTCAAAGAAATTGACAAATTTTTGTTTAATCTATCCATTACAGTTTTGGATACTGATCAATATATAGAATCACTGAGCCTAGAGAAGAAAGCACACATACCAGCTTTAAGTTTCAAGTTAAGCTTGAGATAAATTTAATTTTTAAAAATGAAATTATAAGTGCATTGGAAGAAAATTTTTTAAAATATTGTTATGATTTGGGGGAAGGTAGAGAAAAACTATAACTGGGGATCCCAGGATAAAAGTCATAGTGGAAAAATATTTCTAGACTTAAGGGCTTGAAACACACTTGCACAAACACATATACACACATTCAGAATTTCTCGAATGGTAAAAATATATTCTCATATATTTCGGAATTTATCAACCAAAAAGGCAAATGATACAATTTTGAAAAGGTAACATGTTTAATATAAAAAGAGTTCTTGCAAACCAGTAAGGAAAGGGTGTCTCCATATGTGAACAACAGATCTAAATAGCAAATTCACAGTAGAAAAAATAAACATGGACAATAAACATAAAAAGTTTTAGCCTTCCTGGTAACAAAATTTAAAATATTAAAACAATAAAAATCTCCAACCTCGTGGGGGAAAAAATAAAATAGAATAACAATACACTTTTGGCAAAGACTTTGGGAAATAGGTAACTTCATGCTATCGTTCTGGGAATTTCAATTTGGAGAGCAGTTTGGTGTTATGTATCAAAATCCTTGAAAAAGAGCATAACATCTGATCCAGGTCAGGAATGAATTATCAGCCAGTAATTGGACAAGTTGCCAAAGATACAAATGCAAAAATGTAAATGGAAGTATTTTTATTTGTGATCATGAAAAACAAGAAACAATTTAAAATATTGGTAATATGGGGTCGTAGATGTCATCATTAAGCCATAAAAAGAAAGGCTACCAAATACAGACCATGAATAGTTTGATGTAATTTTATTTAAGAAAAACGCACATATTAATAAGTACACACATTCAATAAATATAGTGTACATATAAATAATATATTTTAGTATGTGTGCATGTGTATGTGTGTATATCTATGGAGAGAAACAGTGCCAGTCTTGGTTCTCAGTGCTTTACATATAATAATTCATTTAATTCTCCCTACAACCCCAAGAAGTTAGTGCTATAATAAACTCCATTTCACAAATAAGGAAACTGAGGCAGAAAGAGGGAAGCACTTGCCTATAGTCACGCAGCTAATGAGGCAAAGCCAGGATTGAAATCCAGATATTGAGGCTCCTAAGTCTCCCGTCCTAAGCACCAACCCGGCCGCCCTGGGTGACATAGTGAGCTCTATGCCCTCTGCTCCTCACAGACAGACAAAGGCTTGGGGACAAACACTAACTGGTATTCAGTGCTTACCTCTGGGTGGTAAGATGATAGAGGGGGCTTCTGTTTATTATTTGAAAAAATTAAATGAATACTTTCTGATTTTTCTGCACTTACAAATCACTTAGTGGTAAATCGAAACGAGTTTTTTTTTTTTTTTTTTTTTTTTTTACCACAAACTTCAGAAAACATGGATTTCTGCCCTTGTTCCACTGCTTTGATAACTTACAGGCCAAAATCGGATTAAGGGAGGGCTGGCTCAGCTTTCCCCACTCCATCGCTCTGCTAAGCCCTTGATTGTGAAGCCTCATAAAGACACAAAATGTGTATAGGGGGTTTGCTTTTTTGTTTTCATTTTATTTCTTTCTGAACATTCTGTGACTGCCAGTTTTTTCTACTAAAGGAATTATTGCATTAGGCCCAGCATTCCAGAGCCCTGACGTGCAGGCCGGGAGTTCAGGCCGCTCATGTGAGGGGCCTCCCTCTCTGGCTGTTGTCAGCCAGGCATTGCCAAGTTTCTTGTTATTTCTGCTCAGTGTTTTTTTCAAAATCGCGGAGGATCTTAATGTGAGGAAAATTCTTATTTTTCTTTTCTGAAAAATCGTTTTGGCTCTTATGATTGTAACAAATACCAAGGGGACTAGAAATAGTACGGTGTTTCCTGGTATTAAAGAAAAAGAAGTTTCCAAAAAGAACACAGATTTCTGAAATCAGTGTCAGCTTGGTCGACTCTGAGGTGGACCTGTTTAGACTCTTCAGGACCATGGTGGTGGTGATGGTCATGATTTTCTGGGGACTGTCACAATTTTCTGGGGACTGGCCCTGTGCTCTGCCTTGTGCAAAGTGCTTTCCACACATTGTTTTTATTGACTGCTCCTAGCATGCATGGGAAGGTGGTAAGGGTATCCCCCACGTTTTGCAGGGCCCAGTGGTTTTCTGCCTGCCATGGAGTCACAGAGCTCCGAAGTGGAAGTGCTGGGATCTTAACTCAGGTCTGTCCAAGTTCAAAGTGTGTGCCTGACCATGCAGTTCCAGTCTAAGACCAGAGGTAACTACTGACTATGGAGAGTGAGTATCCACTTCCCACTCCCTCATCCACTCTGGAAAGCATCAGGGCCAAGGGGCTCAATCAGCATTTGTGGAATGAATGAATGACTGGGTGAATGAATGCATGAACACAGCCCCCACCAACATGCCAAAGGGTGTGAACAATAGGAAAAAGGCCATTGTGTAAAGTTCCTTTTTAAAACTTTAAGGCAAGGACTTGAGGGAGGAGGAGTCTGGGCTTAGGGTGACTTTATTCTCTTTTGGTCTGGAGTCTTTTAAATGGGGAAGGGGATACTTTAAGTTCTGGAGAGCAGGCTGCTGAGGGTTGCCTAGAGAAGAGAATAACTTTCTCTAAACTCCAGTGTGGCTTCTAGAGCAAGGAGTGGCAAACTTTCTTTGGAAAAGGCTAGGCATAAATATTTTAGGCTTTAAGGTCCAGAGAATCTCTGCTGCAACTATTCAGCCTTGCTTTTTGTAGCATGGATGCAGCCACATGTAAACAAATAGATATGGCTCTGTTTCAATAAAACTTTATTTAAAGACTGTGAAATGTGAGCTTACTTTGCACTATTTTTGCACGTCACAAAATTGTGACTCTTTTTTTGTTTTTGTTTTTCCAACTATTTAACCATACTACCCAAAATGAACTACAGATTCAATGCAATCTCTAAAAATGTAAAAAACATTCTTAATCATGGTCATACAAAAATAGGCAGTAGGCTGGATTTGGGTAGTGGACTGTACTTTTCCCACCACTGTTCTACAGTCCAGACAGATGTGAAGAGCGAAGCTTTTCATCTTTTCCATCTTGTCAGCTCAGCTGCCTTGGGGTAGGAAGGGGGTCATAAAAAGTGCATCTTCATTGCACCAGCTGTATGGCTGGGCAAGTTACAAGTTACTGGCATTCTGTGTGCCTCTCTTTCCCCTTCTATAAAATGAGAATATAAATAGTTCCTAGTTTGGAGTACATAGAATCATCCATTGAAGGCACTTAGACCAGTGTCTGACATGGGGAAATCCTCACTAAATATCAGCCATTCTCGTTATGGTGGTTGTGGTTGATGCTGTCTGTCAATAGGTGCAGAAAGACTTGAAATCCCAAGAACAGTTTGGTCCTTTGTTGCAGGAGCAGCAGTGATTTTAACAGTATTATGGGATTCCCTGGGTTCATCCCTTGCCTTCTCCAATCTGCCCATTTTAGGGTAATAAATCTTTAGAGTTAGAAGGGCTCTCAGAGGTCTTCTAGTGCAACCCCCCTTCTAAAGCAAGAATCTTATCTGTAGACATCATTACTAAGAGCCATCCCTCTAGTTTTTATTCTTTTATGACATAGTCAGGTGCAGCCACAAGAGGAGATGCAGGAGAGGCTCAGGAAGAAACGAAGCTGCTTATACTTACAGGTCCTAGGGACAAGGGGCACACATGCCACGCTGGTCCACATGGGAAAGACACCAGGGTGGAGGCACAGAAGACAGGATGAGGGGGAGGTTTAAGCCATAAACTTTGTTGGGGTTTCCTGGGAAAGGCAATGCAGGGCAGGGTGAATGGTTTTGGATGGGCAAGTCTGAGTAATTCCGGCAGGCTTTGGGCTACAAAGAGGGGTCTCTGTTGCCTGGCACCTGGTCCTGGGATGATGTCGGCAGAGGAATACTGCCTCCTGGGGTGCACTGGCCAGATACAGGAGGTCTGGCACTGCATTGGTTAGTTTGCATACCAAAGGCATGCTTCCGTCTAATTTCTTTATCTAAGAATTGGCTGGATCCAGGAGGGTCTGTCTCTCCCCCAGTCAGCCAGGTTTTATAAGATGCCAAAACATCACAATATACAGAAAATTTTCAAGTCTTTACAACATACTCTTTCAAATGTGATTTCTACTGCTTCCAACCTCTTTAAAAGTTCCAGGTGAGCCCTCAGTTGTGTCCTGTACCTAGCCAATACTCCTGTTCTTAGGCTTGGAGACTCTCCATCCTGACTTTCTCCTGTACCTAGCCAATACTCCTGTTCTTAGGCTTGGAGACCCTCCATCCTGACTTTCTCCTACATATCTGGCTGTGCTCGTTTCTCCCTCCTAGGTCCTCCACCTTCTCCTCCAACACTTGTTGACCACTTGTAGCTGGCTTGGCTTTGAGGCCCCTGGAGACAGGAAACAGGTCTTAGGCATCTTGGAGTCCCACACTCCTAGCCCATGCCAACATTCTATCAGTGTTTGTAGAATTCAATGGTACCCTGGTTTCCACACCTGTTCACATCAATAGACTCACTGTTCTCCAAAGTCACTTGCACCTCCTCCACACTCTCCATGTACCAGATGCTCCCAGCTGCTGCAATGTCCTAACCTACAATTGCCCCAGTGCCCCACAGCACTGAGCACCCCACCAGCAATTAAAGAGGTTTAACCAAAGTGCCAAAGCACATACATAACCAGGATCAACTGACTGGCCTGGGAAGGTTTCCGCGTGAACCCTGCAACCGACAGTGAGTGTTTACTTGGGCAGACAGGAAGCAGTGAACTCAGAGAATAACACAGTCAGAACCCAATGAGGTAAGCAGAGGGAAGGAAGTAAAATTTTCCGTTCTAGTTTAGCCATGACTCAAGTTGTCAGGAATCAGTGCGATAACTTCGAATTTGAACGTATTTGCATGAGTGGATCTCTTTGCAAATCTGGGCTTTTATTTTCCCATATGTTCCTACTTTAGCTTTCACAAGACTTTTTACAGTTACAATTGCAGAAAAAATGATCTGAGACATGTTCAGATCTATTTTGTTCATTTATTTAACAAACACTCAATAGTGCTTATTTATGCCAGGCACTGTTCTCAGAACTTTATATATAACCATGACTCAATGCTGCTTTTCATTCATTTATTCATTCATTCAATAAAAATAACTCTGATATCTTCTGTGAAACCACATTGTACCAGGAATAAAAAGGCAAAAGATGCCGTTTTCTTTTCTCATGGGCTTAGTGGGTGAGACGGACAAGTAAATCAATAACACAACGCTTATAGTACATGATGTGATGAGGGGACACACAGCATGTATCATTTGTCCTATGAGACAAGCAGGAAGGACACCAAAATTAGTCTTGAGTAGGTGATGTTGAAACTGTGTCTTAAAAGATGAGTGAGGGGCTGTGAAGACAGGCGGAAGCTGTGTAGCAGGAACAGCCTGTCCACAGCATCAAAGCCAGCTGCACCCTCAGGGAGCTGCAAGCCATATTCCACAAGCCTTAAGCAAAGACTGTGTATCTGAGAATGAGGAAGGGGCTTACACAGCTTGGGCGGCTGTCACAAAGTGCCACCAACTTTGTGTCTTAGTCTGTTTATGCTGAGATAAAAGAATACCACCAACTGGGTAAATTACAATGAACAGAAATGTATTTGCCTCACTGTTCCAGAGGCTGGGAGGTCCAAGATCAAGTTGCCAGCATCTGGGAGAGGCTTCTTGCTGTGTCATCCCATGGCAAAAGGTGAAAGGATTAGAGAGAACCAGACTGGCTTTTATAACAAACCCACTCTCTCCATAACAAACTGGCTCCTGAGATGACAACATTCATCCACGCATGAGGCGGCACCCCCAGGACCTAATCACCTCTCTTTAGACCTCACCTCTCAACACCGTTGCATTGGGGATTAAGTCTCCAGTCCATGGACTTTGCTTTGGATTGGTCTGACACATTCAAACCAGAGCAAGATGCAAGTTCAGTTTCTGCTGAGGGCTCTTTCCCTGGTTTGTAGACAGCTGCCTCCTGCTGTATTCTCATACAGTCTTTCCTCTGTAAGCCCACAAACTCTGGAGCCTTTCTCTTCTTATACGGACACCAGTCCTATGGGATTAGAGTCCCACCCTTACGACCGAATTTGATCTGAATGAGTTCTCTAAACTATCTCCAAATACAGTCACATCCTGTGGTGCTGGGTGTTAGAACTTCAATATGTGAATTGCTGGGGGGAGGCAGGGAGGAGAGATTGGGAGAGGGGGAGACTGGTATGAAGGCTACTGAGATGGTCCTGAGCACAAGTGGTGGAAGGCTAAGCAAAGTCAATGGCAGTGGGGGGTGGGGAAGGAACCAAGACATTCCTGAGATTTGTAGAAGGCAGAGTCAGCGGGTGGAGGCAGCCAGTTGGCTAGAAGGCTTGAGGTGGAGGAACCGCAGAGGAGGGTAGGGGTGGAGGGAGGAAGTGAGAGGGTGCAGTCTAGGATGCCCTCACAGCGCTGGATGGAGGGATGGTGACGCCTCCCTAGGATGAGAAACACAGGAGAAAGAGCACATCGGACAGGAGGAAGATGATGAGTTACAGGTGCCGGGGGGGATCATGTGGAGAGGTTAGCAGGAAGTTGTGTAGCTTGGTCGGAGAGTCTGACAAGAAATCTGGCCTGGAGCTAGACATTCAGACATCATCAGTTTATAAGTGGCCATCAGAGCCAAAGATTTGGACAAAGTCACCCAAGGAAAGGGAAGGTGGACAAGGACAGAACTCTGCAGCTCAGGAAAATGAGTGGCCTGAAAGGGACAAAGACCGGGAGAAGACTGGGAGCCGGCACTATTACTCGAAGGCCAGGCACTGAGCTAGATGCTGCGCGCGGGCGGTCACCTCACTGTACTCTTACAGAAGTCCCCTGACGCAGGCATCAAGCAAACACTTACATTGCACTTACTCTGTGCCGGACAGTTCTTAGGAGTACTTCGCCGTAACCCATCAAATCCTCACAAACGTTACTCTTCACGGAAGAGGCGACTGAAGCACATAGCGGTGACGTGTTCGAGACCACAGAGCTGGACTCAAGACTCCAGCCCAGGTGACAAGACTCTTAACCACGTTGCTATCCTGCCTCTCCCTCTATTACCCCAACTGTAGAGATGCGAAAATGAAGGACAAGAGAGTTTAGGAAATTTGCTCAAGATGACACAGCTAGCAAATGTTAGAGTTAGATTTTAAACTCTAAACCCTTTGCACCTTTCACTACATCGTGCCAGTTCTTCACAAGCTAAGAAAAGAGAGAATTGAAGGGACAAGCATAGTCTAGTGAAATCAAAACAGAAGTGTTTATGAGGTTTAGTAACAAGGAGGTCACTGGAGACTTGGTCAGTTTCAGGAGGTGTGAGGGGCAGAAGTCAGGGCAGAAGTCTTGAGGAGCAAATGTCAGACAAGGAATTTAGAGAATTTTTTTCAGGAAGTTTGACCATAGAAGAAGAGAAATGGAAAGGTACTAAAAGTACTAAAAGGTACTGAAAGGGAAAGTAAGATGTTAAAATGATTAAAAAGTTATTTTTGTTTAAGACAAAAGAAACCTGTAGATGTTTGTAGGCTGACAGAAAATCTGAAAGTGGGGGTAGTGGTGGTGCCTAATTGATTTTTAATCTTTTGTGAATCTAGTGAGGTTGAATCAAAGTTTCTGAACATGAACTTTGGACCTCCAAAGCTGAGAAACTGAGCCTGCAAGCTGGCAATGTCACCAAAACACAGTTTACCTTAATGGGAGCACGTGAGGATGGCAAAATCTTTATCTTGTCTTCTACCTATGGCCATAGCCACAGACTCACCAAAGAGTGATTGCTTTGCTATAAAGTCTCTACATTTGAGTGGTAACATTACAGCTAAACTGTTAATCTCACTTGTAGTGTAAATAGCTGTGAGGTACCTTACCCCCTGTTGCAAGGATTTAAAACCATGAGAAATCACTGCTGGTGAAAAGACAAATTGGTACAAACCTTTGGGAAAGTAATGACACGCATTTCCAGAGCAATACACATTCTCATATCGCTTGTCCAAGTAATTCCCTCTCTGAGAGCTTGGATACAGAAAAACAAAATCAGAGTCTGAAGATGTTTATTGCAGCATCGTTTACAAGGAAAAACCAGAAGCAATCCGAGTATTCAAGAGTAAAGAAATGTCTAGACAAACAATCGAACATACATTTGATGGAAAATAGCATAGTGATTTAAAATACTATTCACAAAGAAAATGCAATCTTCACAACATAATATACCTCTAGTGTTAAATGCGCAAAGCAGAATAAAAATTCTACAGTATGAACACAACTGTGTAAGCAGACCATCAATGTAAAAAAAGACTGAAAAAGTCTTCACCAGGACTGACTGTTCGCCTGGTTGGTACTTGGGTAATGAAAAGGACACTAAACATGAAAAGATCTCTCTAGCTCTCCGCTGTTTAGCAATGGCTTACATTACATTGAATACTATTTATTTTTCTGTTCACTTTTTCATATCCTTCTCTGGCATTTTGGTAATGCATAAATTACCCATAAAGAAATGCAGGTGTTTTGCTGAAAATGCATCAAATGAAACCTCTAGACAACATATCAAGAAACCATCTTTAAACCACTTTTATTACGCTCAGCATCATTTTTCTGTATAAAACAATACACATTTATTTGGGAAATACAGGAAAATTGTAAAATCACAGAGCTGTGTAAAGGTAAAGAAAATTTCATTTAATTCTTCTATTCAGATAAGTGTTGATATTTTATTGTGAAGGAAACAATTTTTTTCTTTTTTTTTTGAGATGGAGTTTCGCTCTTGTCACTCAGGCTGGAATGCAATAGGCGATCTCGGCTCACTGCAACCTCTGCCTCTCAGATTCAAGCGATTCTCCTACCTCAGCCTCCCGAGTAGCTGGGATTATAGGCATTTACCACCACACCCAGCTAATTTTTATATTTTTAGTAGAGACGGGGTTTTACCACGTTAGCCAGACTGGTCTCAAACTCCTGACCTCAAGTGATCCACCTACCTTGGCCTCCCAAAGTACTAAGATTACAGGCATGAGCCACTGTGCCAGGGCAGGAAACAGATTTTGATGGGAGGGACTGCTATGTTTATCTGAAACAAATGCATATAATTCTAATACAAAATGCTGATGTAACATTTTACCCCTCAAGAAAGCTATAGACTGTGTGGTGCAGGTTTAAGGGCAATCAACAGTTGTTGAGCTTGATCTATGTGAAGCTCATAGGGTGAGTTGTGGAGTTTGATCTATGTGGAATGGGAAGGGTAGGGGCTGGTGAGGGCTCTGTAGTGGACTTACCCTCATTGATTTACTAATTGAAAGCAACTTTTGCAGCTTTTATTGTTGTTGAGGGTGTATTCCACCAGCAGATTGGAGATGTAGGCAAAATATAACTAGATTTCAGCCACATGTTTGGACATGGTGCCAGCAGACTAGTTCATGCTAATTCCTGCATTTCTCCCTGTTATTTGAGGACAAGGGCCATCCTCTATTCAACTCTGTATCTCCAGCAAAGCACTAAACATAGCAGATGCTCAATTAACATATGTTGAAGTAAACTAAAGGCTTGGGTTGAAATTCCTACTCTATCACGTATTAGCTAGATGCTCCCATCCCCTTCTTTGGCTTCAGCCCCATCTTTGATCTAGTGACTTGCAAATCTCAATCATTGACCTTGTCTCTCCAAAACTCCAGACCCGGCTGACTCCTTGCCTCCGGGACTTTTCTACCTTGATGTCTCATAAGAACGGTGAGTTCACGTCCCTTTGAACTCACCACTATCTCTCCCCAAGCCCTTACTCTTCCTCCCGTGGACCCTCGCTTTGTTACTGGTGTCACGATCTGTCTAGGTACCCAAGCAAGAGACTAAGTGTCTCTCCCTGCTCTTTTTCATTTATTTACTCATGAAATCCTGCTGACTCTAACTCAAAAATGTTGAAACCTCATCTCCATTTCCACAGCTGCTTTTTGTTCAGACCCTCATCATCTGTTATCTGGATTATTACATCAATCTCGTAGTTTCTCTGCCTCTGATCTTCCTGTTTCAAAACATCTTCTACATGATCATAACCAAAGGTGTCTATCTGAACTCAGGCACAGTTATATCACTTTGTTTCTTTAAAACATTCCAAGGCTCCTCATTGTCTTAAGAATCCAAATTCCTAGACGACTCAGAGGGCCTGCCACAATCTGGCTGCAACATCCCTTTCTAAACTCACCCCTCTTATCCCAAATAGGATAGTCTGCTCTAGCCGCTTAAAAATCTCCCCCTTTCCCCAGATGGACCGTAGCATCTCTCTTTGCATAGGATGGTACAGAATCTTCTCTCTCATCTCCTTATTGCTGCTGCTCCTTCACCTGGGAGCTGTCACTCTTATTCAAAGTCTAACCCATGTGTCACCTCCTTTGAGCACCCTTCTTGAGGCCTCTAAGAACCACCTATCTCCCATAGTGCTTAGTCCATACATCTATGGTAGTACTTATTGGTCCCTTGTGTACGTGGGTGTGTGACCTCAGAGCTTAAGATAGTCCCTGGTGCATAGTGGTGACCCCGTCAATGTTTCGGACAAGAGTGAAGTCCTAAATAGGGCACGATAGATTTAACTGCTGGCACCAAATCCCTCCTCTGTGAAAACAACCCCAGCCTCTGAGTCCTGTCTACCATCTCAGCCCCTCAGACCCGTTCTCTATGCAGGGATCCTCAAACTTCCCTTTGCAAGAAGATCTTCTGGATGCTTTTTTCTCAGGTAGAGCATCCTTCCTGCCCTACAAAAGACTGATTCAGTATTGATCAATTCATGATCAGTGCATTAGATTTCTTCAGAGAGGCCCAGAGATGGGGTAATGATCCCATGGCTAAAAGATCCATGTCTGGAGAAAGGATCGAGGTGTACCAAGAAGAGAAGAGCGTGGGGCTTATTTATATTCTGAGATTTAAATGAGATATGGCAGGAGGATTCTTCATTCCATCTGATTAAACCTACACAAGAGTTCATGTGGGGACATCTAAAGACAAACTAAAGATATTCTCTAAGTTATCCTCAACTTTGAGGATGTAACTTAGAATCCTAAATCACAGTACTCCAGAAAGCCTCAAAAAACTGGGCTAGATTCTCCTCTGGTTCCATCCAGGCTTCCGCAGAAGAAATAGGTGTTTAATTAAATTGAATAAATTAGTCCTCCTTTCACACGTCAGTGAGCACATAGCTAGCACTCACATGTTTATACACTGAACAAATGAGCATATTCTAGGGCTCAAGGAGATCATGACCTACTAGGGAGGCCAGGGAGGACGGAGGATGCTAAAACTCTGCTATTCCCACTACAGAGCACTCTGCGGTCTAGGGTTCACCTTGCAGTAGAAAGGAGAAGCAAAGCGATGAAACCCACGTGGGATTCCTGAAGGCTTTATGGAAAAGTGATGTGATGATCAGTGGAATTTCTAAGGAGAAGGGATCCAGGGCCAGGAACCAGGAGAAGGAAAGGCTGAAAGGAGGGAAATGCAGGGTAGATCTGGATGGAGTGAAAATGGCAGGAAACTGAGGCTGGGTGAGAGGTCTGGTATTGAGGTGGGGGATCGGAGTTCCAGGCACTGGCCTTTGACATTCTCTGGGCTCCAGGTGGAGTGGGTGGGGCGAGAGCCCTTGCATTCTTCTCCAATCAACACCAGGGGTGTGGTGTCTCAGGCAATGGTGGTGCTGTGCGCCCTGCCGCCCACCACAGGCAGGGCCTGGGAACCGGGGGAGGACTCTCCCCCACCTCCTGCCTCCGGCAGTGTCCGCCAGGCAGGGCGGGGCCCAGCCCTGGTGTTGAGTAGCGGACCCCAGGGGGATGACTAAGCCTTGGCTGCGAGCAGACAAGAGCATGCCAAGTTATGAGACGATGATAACTCGGCCCCGAGCGTCTGGGGTCGTGGCCGTGGGCCGGCCGGGGTGAGGCGGGCGTCCCTAGGGCGGATAAAGGGGCCGCGCTGTGCCGGGGCCGTTTTCTCCGCGCGGTGCCTGCAGCGCTCCCAGCGAGTGGCAGCTGCGGAGGGGCCGTCCCGGCGGGCAGGCGGGCACCCGAGCGGCCACCGCGTCCCGGCCAGGCCGGCAGACCTACCCTCTCCGCACCCCGCGCGCGCTGACGCAGGCAGGGCGTCCGGCCTCTCCTGGGGACCCTCAGGTGCCGGAGGCAGGCAGTGCCAGGACCGACGTCGCGGGCATGGCGGGGACGGCCTACGAGCCGGTGGCCAGGCCGAGCCTGACCTCCATCTCGTCGGGGGAGCTGCGCAGCCTGTGGACCTGCGACTGCGAGCTGGCCCTGCTGCCACTGGCGCAGCTGCTGCGCCTGCAGCCCGGTGCCATCCAGCTGCGTGGCGACCAGCTCGTGGTGGCCGGGCCCGGGGAGCCGGCGGCGGCGCTGGGGGGCTTCAACGTCTTCGGCGACGGCCTCGTGCGCCTCGACGGGCAGCTCTACCGCCTCAGCAGCTACATTAAGAGGTGGGTGTCCTCGCCGCGCGCCCCGGCCTGTCGCCAGGTGCCCGCAGACGCCTCCACCTGGTTGCGGTCTCTGGGATCCTGGGCTATCCTCGCTGCCTGCGACCCCGCCTAGCACCCTGCTCCGTGCACTTCTAGACTTTCCCTCTGCTTCTGTCATCTGGAGCCGGCACGCTCTCCACGCCCTGGTTCTTCTGCCTCTTGCACTGACATTTTGCAGCTGCTGCTTGAAGCTGCCCGGAAGGGCATCAAGGTTGGGGGCGAGGGGGAGGGCAGGGGCCCCCAGCCAGAGCTCATGACTGACGGATACCTCTCCCGTTCTGGCTCCTTAACTGGGTCAGATGAGCTCAGATTGGGGGTACACCCTTTAGGGGCTGTCCGCAGCGCTGCGAGACCCACATCCTGGCTTCGGAGCATGGGTGGCTGCGGGGTGCAGGGAGCACTGCCAGCCTTCTCCATCGGGGGAGAGCCAGCGGAGAAGCGTGCAAAAGCTCAAAGTTTCCCATCTCTGGCCTCCCTTCGTGTTTCAAAAAATAAACAAATAAACTGCAGCTGAGAAGGGAACAAAGCCCCTATAAGCCCAGCCCGGGGCGTGCGGGCTGTGAAAGGCACAGATAAGTTCTGGGGAAATAAGAGCAAAACCTGTAGGCCTTAATTGGAAGGAGGCCCCCAGGATGCTTGACTGTTGTGGTCAAAGTGCCCCAAGTTCTTCTTGGCAGACACGAAGCCAGCAGGATGTGGCCCAGCCATCAGAAGCAGGCTTTGATGTCATGGGGTAAAGGAGGGCACTTCAGGCCTGATGCCACGTGGCCTTAGTCCTCCAGAGGTTACTCTGGGCAAGGGCCTGGAGTGCAAAGCCCTGTTATATTTGTGCTCAGAGGGCCGAGTGCCTGAAGAGGCAAACATGGTCTAGAGTTTGACTCAGAAATGAATAAGCAGCCAGCTCGTGAGACACAGTGCCTTTGCTACTGGGAAAGACAGTGAGCTGTGGCACCCTGTGGGTAGGAGGGAGCCAAGAGAGGCAGGCAAACAAAATGAGATACCGAACGTGCAGTCTTCAAAGCTGCGGGGGAAAAAAACCTTGCTTTTCCAGGCAAAGATAGTGAGGGTTCTGAATGCCTGAAGAACCATTCCCCAGCAAGAATTTCTCCCTTTCTTAGTGAAATGAAAATTCCAAACCGTAAGTGCGGGACTGTGGGAGGAGCTGAGTCAGAAATCAGATGTGGGCAAATTTAAAAAGAGGTTGCCCATTGTACTTGAGAACAGGGTATGGAAAATAATAATGTCCAGGATTAATTGAAGCCATAGGTGAGGCTTTGACAGAACCAGTTCTCCTAATTGTAGCAAACAGTCCTGCAAAATCTGAAATGATTTTGAAGTCTGTCATCTAATTTTTGCTTTGAACACCTCCTACGCAAAAGAAAATTAAACAGCAGTGATTCCTTGACAGCTTTGCATCTGGAATAAACGCCTGGGCCACAATGACCAGGTAACACAGACCAGGGTGCAAACACAAATCAACAAATAATAGGCTATCATTGTATAAGCAATACCATAAGGGCTTTTGTATCTGGGAAATAGCAAGGAGCCTCTGAAGATAATTTGGGTGATTGAAGGAGCCATCTATTGTCCTCAGGCAGGGAAGGAGGCTTTTATAACTGAGTGTGCAGTCCTGAAGGATGGCCAGGAGGGAATCTGTTCTACATGGAGACAGTCTTCTAGGCAGAGGGGGGAGGACTAGGTTGTGGGCAGCAGTGAGAGGTCTGCCCTGCTGAATCAGGAGGTGGGAGGCATGCTGAAGCCAGGACTCAAATATTTTAAGTTTCGCTCCTCCGAGCTGCCAAATTTGCCCAATTGATTTTGGCTTTGGGGATAGCATACGACTTCCTCCCTCAAAATACTGTTGACCCATCCTTCCTCCCTTTCTTCCTTCCCTTCCTTCCCTCCCTCCCTTCCTTCCTTCCTTCCTTCCTTCTGAAAAACAAGCTCTGGCCAGTTTTATTAGAGAAAATTCGCATTATTTTCTTTCATCAGTCTGTTCTAGCTTGCTTCTAAAGATCTCAGGGCTGGGTGCAGTAGCTCACGCCTGTAATTCCAGCACTTTGGGAGGCTGAGGTGGGCAGATTGCTTGAGTCTAGGACTTCGAGCCCAGCCTGGGCAACATAGCGAGACCTCCTCTCTACAAAAACACAAAAATTAGCTGGGCATGATGACATGCACCTGTAGTCCCAGCTACTCGGGAGGCCAAGGTAAGAAGATGGCTTGAATCTTGGAGGTGGAGGTTGCAGTGAGCCAAGATGGTGTCACTGCACTCTAGCCTAGGCAACAGAGTGAGACCCTGTCTCAAAAAAAAAAAAAAAAAAAAAGAATCTCAGAATTCCCTGGATCAGTGACACCGGGGTGCTCTTCCTATGGTGTTTTCCACATGCTGTGCCCAATTTAATGTTATTACTGCTGGAGTGGTAGATTGCAGTTTTGAGAGGTTGTGGCTTAGTGCTGTATTTCAGATTTCCTTGAGGCCAGGTGGTTGGTGGGGATGTTCAGTTTCACTTTGCCTTGTCTATCATCTTCAGAGCTGACTTGCCCCAGCTTGTACTTTCCACCCTTCTTAATGGCTTGGAGACTAGAGTTGATGGACTCCAGGGACTTTTCATCTTCTTTGTGGCCACCGTATTCCAGCCGTGGGTGTGGGATGGCTTCTAACAAAGAGCAGCCACGAAGATGGCCAGGAATCCCAAAAGGCAAAATGATTCTTAATCATTTTGAACCATAGAGCCTTTGAGAATTGTACGTAGATACCCCAGAAATGTAGATATATCCCCCAATTTTTGCTGACCATTCAGAATGTTCATGAGATACTTGGACCTAGGTTAAGAATCCTTGTTCTATTAATTAATTATTTTTAACTCAACAAATACGTTTGGCATATGGGATAAGCCCATGGTATAATTAGAATTTCTTTCTGGGGACTCATCAGTGTGTACTGTGGCTTTCATGAGGCCCTTTTCCGAGGAACCATGAAAGGCTAAGAGCCACTGACCTTGACTTTCAGATGATTCCCTTGCTGAGACAGCACAAGGATGATTTTAGCAGCCCTACTTAGGTTCATTTTCTAATACTTGACCATTTTTTCTAAATACATACCTACTAAGTAAACTAAGGAAATCTAGTGAAGTGGAAAGGCTTAGTGATGGCCACCAGCTCTAAAGCTCCTTCAAGAACCTACTTGAAAAATATTTGTCCTACTTTGTAGGATTTATGGCAAGATCTTTATTTTTATTTTTTTCTTTCAAGATCAGGATTTTCACCCCTGTTGTAAACACAACATGCTCAGGACACCAGATGTGTGTAATGGTCATTCAGGGAGTTATTCATTCAATACTTAAAAGTCAAAGTTACCATTAACTGTGACACACCCCCCACCCTAGACACACACCACTTTTTTTTCGTATAAAGCAGCCTCTTGGTGAAATGTAATGGCAAAAGTTTGGCAAAGAAGACCTGGAGTCCCTTCTTTTTGGTACTCCCCTAGCATGAAAGAGGCTGTTTGGGGAATAAAAATAAATAGAGTAGTAATGGTGGCTACTAACATTTACTTGAATGGTGCAAAGCACTTCACAACTATTATCTCATAAAAGTTTACAAAGTTCTCACTATTGCTGTTTCTCCTTTTTACAGGTGCAAGCATTAGGACTTAGAGCTTAAGTAATTTACCTAAGTAAGCTGCTGCTGAGTGGGAGGACCAGGAGAACCAGGAGAACCTATGCTTTCAGCAAATTGCCCCAAATCTGAAATAATCTTGCTTTCTCACTCATTTCCTGAATCTACAAATAAATGACAGGAATTATATCAGCTAGTGCGCACCTTGTACCATCAGCCTACAAGAGGAAGTAAGTGCAGTGATTTTAAGGAAGTCACTAAAAGCAGAGCTGTGACCTGCTCCTGGATGGGTGACAATGACTCCCACCCAGGGCAGAGAATGCAGGTGAGGTGGAGCGGCACTCACGGGGGTAGAATAAGGACAGTTGGGCTGGAACACACTTGGAAGTTTACCGGGGAAGCCTCGCCTCCACCCTGCACTCAGAAGTGGTGGGCTCTGTCTGCCCACCCAGGCCCACAAGGGATCCCAACTTGAGGCTGGGAGGTTGGAAGGTGTGGTCTTAGATGCGGCAACCTGCTTAGGCGGCAGCCCCTTAGCAGGATACATAGTGATGTTGGTAGAATAATAACCATCCACACATTGAGCTGTGAGATTCTTAGGAGTCAGTCTAGAGGAAGGGCTTTGCTCTTTACCAGCTGAATGACCTTGGGAAATTTACTTACTGTCCATGGGACTCTGTTTCCTCAACTGTAAAGTGGGAAGAAGAATAATAATACCATGAAGCAGCCCCAGACCCGAGAGCTTTACACACATTATTTAATCTCTTAGCCTCCTCATGGGGTACCTTTTGTTAGCCAGATTCTACAGGTGAGGAAGATGAATATCTACAAGGTTAAAACACTAGCTGAGATCACAGAGACAGAAATCACACTCAGATCTAATGATTCCATAGCAATGTGCCACTGGCCTTCTTTCCTGCCTTACTTCTTCGAAGCCAGGCTCTGGACTTGCAGCCACACTTACGTCTCCTTCCTACTCTCAGCTCCCCTGGTCCTTGCCACCTGCCTGCCTGCCTGCCTGCATGCAGCCACCCCATAGTCCCCATGGATGGTCTAGGCTGTGACTCTTCCTGGGGTGCCTCTGCCCCTGCTCTTACTCAACTCTTGTGGGCTGTTGGGTTTGACAGGACAATCTCTCTCCTACTACCCATCTCACCTCAATACATGGCTAGAACCCCAGGCCCCTCCTGACTTGCTCCCTTTGGCTTAACAGGCCAGGAGAGAACCCAGTGGAGTCTGGACACATGAATATGGAGAACTATGCATTTCTTTGGCATTGGTATATTTGAGTGATTTACCAGTTTGCAAGCCTATGAATAGCAGGGACCGCGTGTTAGACCAGTGCTTCTCAAACTTCAAGCATGCAAGTCTCCTGGAGACCTTGTTAAAACACAGATGCTGATTGATTCTGGGGAGAACCCCAGATTCTGCATCACGCCAGGTGATTCCAGTGCTGTTAGTCCAAGGATCACGTTTTGAGCAAGAAGGTTATACATTCATCATTTCATACCAAAATGGTGTCTTTTCTCAACTGTCACCCCAGGAGACCATATGCATCTCAGCAGCAAGGCTGTTTCCTTTCTCATCTCTGTATTCCCAGTGCCCAGCACACAGTAGGTGCTCAGTAAACATTTCTTGCATGCATAAATAAATGAATCATTCTCTGCCCCATCAGAGTTTCACACACACTAAGTGTCACAGACATTAGAGCGATAAGTCTAAAAATTTTGCTTTGTTTCACTAGAATTAGGGCAGAAGACGGAGGGAAGAAAGGAAGAGAGAATAGGGCAAGGCTCTGTGTAAGGCAATTAAGCTAACACTAGAAACTCATGGCAGGGGCATCCTGCTTCCCCTGACAGTAAAATGGCTCTGCAAGCTTTTGCTTAGTGTCACAGCAAAGAATTACGAAAGTGGCAAGCAGTTCCTGGGCCTCCTATGCAGACTATTGTAGTGTGTGTTCCTCTTTTTCTCTGCTCCACTGTCCATATTTTTTTTAATGAATGCACACACACACACACACACACACACACACACACACATACACACACACTCCACTCTTTGATGGAGGCCATGGAGATTATCTGTCATTGAGCAGACATTGTTAGAGCCAAGGGAGATTTGGGGCAGCTTTCAAAGGCAGGTGTCTTAGAGGTGGGCCATCTTTCCATGACTCCTGATTTTCTAGAAGCAAAACACAATGCTCTTTTTTGGTCCCTCTTTTCAGATGTTGCTGTCATTAAACTGTTCCCTTTAGCCTCCAAAACTGAAAAAATGAGGAAAGAAATTGGAACAAGGAAGGAGCAACTCTTGCTCATTTATCAGATACTGATATCGTTCTCATTTCCTGGGAACTCAAATGAACACAGCCCTCGTTGTGAGTCAGAAGTTCACAAAACTTCATCCTGTGGGTTCGCCAAGTTGGCCAGGATTAGAGACATTCATGAGGTTTATCAAGCATCTACCATGGGTTCAAATTCATACGTCTACATTGCATGTACTGCATTTACTCGTCACGTGGGAAAAAAATACTCTATGCTTTCTTCACTGATGAGTGAACAGGTGCAGACAGGTTTGAAGACGTCCCTGAAGGTCACAGTGAGTTGTGGCTCTGGAACTGAGATCACACAGCCAGCAAATTAGGACATGAATTAGATCTTATTTTAAAATACTGTGCTTCCCATTACATTGTCCTGCTGAGTTTTGTGTTTGTTTGTTTGTTTGGTTAGATGCTTTGGGTTTGAGATAGGGTGTCACTCTGTTGCCTAGGCTGGAGTGCAGTGGTGCAGTCATAGCTCACTGCAGCCTGGAATTTCTGGCCTCAGCAATCCTCCCGCCTCAGCCTCCTGACTTGCTAGGAGTATAGGCATGCACCACCACAACAGGCTAATTTAAAAAATCTGTTGCAAAGGTAAGATTTGCTTAGGCTGATCTGGAACTATGTTGCGCAGGCTGGTCTGGAACTCCTTACCTCAAGCAATCCTCCTGTCTTGACCTCCCAAAATGCTGGGATTACAGGCATGAGCCACCACGCTCAGCCTTGTCCTACCTTTTAATCTTTGGTTTGAAGCCAGGAGTAGAAACTTTCACCCCAGAAACATTTTGGGGCCAGGGTAAAGCAGTGAAGAAAAGAGAGTTTAAAGGAACTGTCTATCTTAAAGTGTTTGCTTTTCATTCCTAATGATAATTTCAGCAACTATGATAAATATTCAATATGTAGAAGCAATATTTACATTAGTAATTCTGAAATATCTATGATTAAAGGCCGGGCATGATGGCTGACACCGGTAATCCCAGCACTTTGAGAGGCTGAGGCAGGCAGATCGTTTGAGGTCAGGAATTCGAGATCAACCTGGTCAATGTGGTGAAATCCTGTCTCTACTAAAAATACAAAAATTAGCTGGGCATGGTGGTGCACACCTGTAATCCCAGCTACTTGGGAGGCTGAGGCAGGAGCATTGCTTGCACCTGGGAGACAGAGGTTGCAGCGAGCCACGATTGTGCCTCTGCACTCCAGCCTGGACGACAGAGCGAGACTCTCAAAAAACAAAAAAACAAAGAAGGTCAAATAACTAGTCCCTAATATAATCTAGTAAGGCTGGTCTTAAACTACAACCTGTGATTAAATGTCAGAAACTTAAATATTTATCTGTGCGCCTTAACAACTGAATTCTACAAACTTATCGTATTTTAGTGAATGCCCATATTTATTTATTTCAATAGAATTTCAAGGTGTTTAACAATTGGACCATAACTGAAAGGCTGGAAATGGATGAACTAATGAGGTATTTCTTCTTTGTTGCCTGGTTAGAGATAGGAAGCTTATTAAGTAGGGATCTTCCCACAATCTCTTGTCAGTAAGTTCTGGCATGAGAGCTCTTCTATAAGCAGTGTTTACACATCTGTGGTACAGTGATAACTGGCATGCACTGTGATGAGGTTTACAGCCACTTGAGGTACTACAAGTGCCCCCTGAATCATCAAAGGCAGATTAAATTATGTTGCATGTAGTTTTGTTTTCCAAGGCGTTTTATGAAATTCAGGCTTGAAAATGGATAGTTCATGTGTAGATCATACATTATACTCAACGTGCAGCTATCCAGCAGGTTTCCTTCTGTGATCATGCCTAATATCTGCTCTTTGAGCCCAGTAGCATTCAAAAAGCCTTCCACCAAATTCCAGGGAAAACTGATTATTCTCTGAACCAAAGATCATTTGTAAGTTGAGATATCATCTGTGGCACTACTGACCATCGGATGTCAATCAATTTTGTACGCAGAGAGAAATACTGCATTTGTGTCATCAGAAAAGGCATGGAAACTGCAGATTTTCCAGGCGCATTGTATACAAATGCCATGCGCTTTCCATAGAGAATGACAGTCAGACCCCAGATAATGAGAGAATAGAGGAATTGCCCTGAGGAATATAGTAAAGGAGCTCAAATGACCATGACTGAACTCCATGTAAACAGGGTGGTGGAAGAATGGGTCACAGGTGAAGCCTGCCCCTGCCCCTGCATCACCCATCTATTTTTTTATGTTTATGCCAACCAGACTTGCCCTTTTCTTTCCTCCTTTGCTACAGGGGGTTTCTTCTCTTTTCTCCCTCTGTATCCTCAACCCCCCCATGTAACCACAGACTTTACCTTCTCTTCACCCCCTTCCCAAGCCACTCTTGCCTGCCTGCCCCATGCCAGGTGGTTGGCAGCTGAATAGATGGATGTGAAGAGGAATGAGTGAGCACAGGGGCACCCTGCACTGTCTCCATCCACTGCTCCCTTTCTGGGCTCTGAGCCCCTCCAGCATAATAAGGCAATGAGACACATGTAAATGCTCACCCGGTGCCTGGCTCATCAGCAGGACTCAGTGAAGTTGCTGAGTGAATGAATGAATGTGCCCAGCGAATGGTGGTTTTCTTTTCCCTGCCTTTTCCTTTGCTTTCTTTTTCTAGTAACGTTTGGCAGTTGGTCAGTTGGGACAAAGAAGGGCAGGAGAATTCTCTTCCAGCTGATATGTAACACCAGTGCCACTCCCCCTCAGTCTCCTAAGGTTCCCCCATCTCACCCCCTTTCTCCTGATCTGCCCAGGTGAGGGTGAGGACAGGGGGAAAGGTGAAGGGAGAGTCATACAAAAGCCCCATCAGGGTCTGCATTCTCTTACCTGGCCATCCATTTCCTTGTAACACCCCAGTGCCCCACCCCAGCACCCCTCCTCCATTCCCATCATCCTCTCCTCTCCACCTGCCATCCTCACCCACTCCGTGAGCATCAACACCCGCACTTGCCTCTTTCTTCTCTGGAACACTGCAGCTCCATGTTCCCCCTCCCCACCCCAGGAACAGCCCCCAAGCAGCCAGCACTACAGATGTAGTGGGAGGTGGAGACTGCTTTAAAAGCCTGGTGAAATAGAAGGCAGGAAGCATTTTAGAGGTTCCATCAGGGGTCAGGTTTTAAAAGCTCTCAAAATCAGGTCTGACAATCCCAGCAGAAAGATAATGACATAGATTTCTAAGAAACCAAGCTGGGAGACAGCCGAGCGGAAGCCGTGTTTTCCTGCCTCAGGGTAGATATTCTCTCGCCTGCTCTTGACACATGCCCCGGTCACTGTCTCGTGTGCTGGCCCCTCCAAGGGGTGGTGGGAAGTGGGTGCAGGGGGAGGGGATGCCGAGATGACTGTGGCCACAGCTCCCTGCAGCGGCTGTTTTCTTGCCAACGCTGTGATTTTCATGTCAGGCACTGGAAGGACAACCAGCCAGAAAGAATTGCTTGGAGCTGTCTCTGCTGATGACTAGATGTAAGAAACAAACATGCTGTGGTGTAGCAAAAGGCAGCCCGCGCGCTCCGCTCAGCCAGCCTTTCACTCCGTGCAGATGCTCGCAGCTGTGTCAATGGGGAACCAGCTCTGTGATTAGAGAGACTGCGGCAGACGAATCCTTCAGCCCACTGGGGGCCATTCGCCTGCCTGCATCCACATGGCATCTGAGCTTGGGTTTACTTAGAAAATTAGCCAACTTCTTGAAGGAAGCTAATCTGCACTTGGACCTTTTTATCAATAATGCGGACAGGGACGCAGCTAGGCTGCTTGGAAGAGCAGAAGGGCAGGGAGAGAAAGCTAACATGCTGGATGACAGAGTCGGGATTCAGAAAGATCTTCCTAAATGAGAACAATGAATGAAAACCAAAAAGGCTAAATTTAACAAGGATGTGGCGAAAAAGTTCAACATCAGTTGTTTGACTTTTTAATTACACAAGCTCAGCATAGGGGGAGATGTGAATTAGTAATGGTTCACATGAATATTGGCTGATTCTATAATCTATAGAGGGAGCTGGGTTTATCTTGGGATTAGTGGGGGAACTGGGAGAGAAGGAAAGGAAAATTCCAGATCCACCAGTTAGACAGGATGACTTCACTGGAGAAGCTCCAGCTAATTCTACTTATTAAGTCAAATTCATTCTCCATTCAGAGGGACTTAGAGATCTTACAGCTTCAAATGAACCCCTTTAGCCCAAATGATAGATGATACTGATGATCACCAGTAAAGTCTGAAAGCCAAGCATTGATGCCAGGACACCCCAAGGACCATGGCCGCCTGTGGGCTGCACGCTGATCCTTCCTCCAATCAGCCATGACCACAGAAAGATTTATTTATATGGTGACCTCTATAAGGAAACATTTCAAGGAACTTCCCCTCCAAGGTCTGTGGCTGTGCCAAGTACCTGTCCAGTACATCCCCTTCCTAATTTAGATGAAGGATATGTTACATTTGCAGTGATCTCTGCTTTTTCACAGGTATGTGGAACTGACTAACTACTGTGATTATAAAGACTACAGGGAAACCATATTGAGCAAACCAATGTTGTTCTTTATTAATGTACAGACCAAAAAAGACACCTCAAAAGGTAAGTATCTGTATTAGCCTGTTCTCACACTGCTATAAAGAAATACCTAAGACTGGGTAATTTATAAAGAAAAGAGGTTTAATTGGCTCACGTTTCTGCAGGCTGTACAGGCTTCTGCTTCTGGGGAGGCCTCCGGAAACTTACAACCATGGTGGAAGGTGAAGGGGGAGCAGGCATGTCTTACATGGAGCAGGAGGAAGAAGGTGGAAGGGGAGATGCTACACACTTTTAGACAACCAGATCTATTAAGAACTTGCCCACTATCATGAGAACAGCAAGGGGAAAATCCACCCCCATGATCCAGTCCCCTCTGACCAGGCCCCTCCTCCAACGTCGGGAATTACAATTCGACATGAAATTTGGGCAGGGACACAAATCCAAACCATATCAGTATCTAAATATTTTTGGCTTAGTCCTTGCTGGGAGAAAACTGGGCTGGACTGTGGACTGAGGCATGCTGATGAGCAGGGCAGAAATTAGCTTGTGATAAGGTGGACAGCAAGGAGCCTGGTGTATGAGGCCACCTGAAGCACAGCACAGGCCTGCAGAACAAATTTCTCAATGGTTCTAGGGCAGAAGCCACCTGTCTCAGAGCTTCTTTCCTACTTCCTGTTGTGGATGCTTGTCTGTTTCATGCTATGATGTTAGAATGCCATGTTTAGACACATGTCTTTATTGTTTCTTCCAAGAAATCAGATTAGCTGGTAACAACTATATTAAACCAAATTTCAGTATGAAAATGTCTCCATTTTGCCTTCGTCCTGCTGCTCAGAATGATATGTGGGGGAAATCATGGGCACAATGCTCTGTAATAGAGTAGAATTTCTTAAACTTGCTTCTAACTAACATTCTTAAAATGAGTCTAAGGGAATAAGAAATGATCTATGAATTTCAAATAGACTGCCCCAAACATTCCTCCTCATTCAGATTTGTGCAGCTCTCTTTGCTCATTTTACAATAAAAAGTCACGATGCTCTTTCTGCTGGAGAGGTCAGGAGCAGAACGCCCAGTAACAAGAAATGCTCATTAGAACATCTGAAGCCCACGTGTTCTTTGGCTTGATTATAACCAGAAAGCCAGCTAGTTCTTTAGGAATGTAATTCACAGCTGTATCAAGTACACCTCCTGCATCAATCACTAGCAGGAATCTAAAAAAAGAACAAGAGACCTCTTCATTTTAGCAGTTTAATGAAAGTATAGGTAGCAGTACAAGGAGGAATTCGTAGGTAACCTACAGAATGCATGAAGTTGTCGAACAATTGTTATGGAAGGAGACATGTGTCTGAGGCATGCTATAGTGTAATGAGTCGGCACAACAGAAATCCAGATACCCAGTACTGATTAATTGTGATAAAAGCCATAATGACACAGAAACTTAAGATGGTCCATTTTAAATTGCAAAATTGTGATTAAGGCTATCTGTCCAGTCTTGCTGCTATTCTAAACTACACTTTTGTGCAAATCAGAAAAAGCCACTATTTCCTCAAGACAATTACCAATGCTTCCTAGGAGTTTGTCATACTATACAAATAGACAATGTCTGTAAATGTGAATGAGTGTCTAGAGTTGTGCAGTGTGCAACCTGCCCCATCAACACAACTGTGGAGTGTGGTGGTCATGAGTATGTAATGAGCCTGAAGGCGCTGGTTTCGTTTACGTGAGATTTGATTCAAGATATCAAAGAGTGTGCTTGCTCTATTTGTTTATCTATTTTCTTAAAGAGGATATAAGGCAGCTTCTATCTAAAGTGCCCAAAAAATAATTAGGGAGAAAGAAAAACATGGGCAGGAAAAACAAGATGAACAAGGTTAGTTTAAAATGCCTTCCTCGAGGATGTAAACACTTGCTGTTGGTGGACTGAAGGTTTGTCTCTGAGATAAAGCCAGTGTAAAACACTGAGTTCTAAAAATCACACAGTGGCTGGTCCCTGGCTGTTAAATGGAGGAGAACACAGGTATCTGTGACTCCCTAGACCAAACACTGAGTAATTAAAACCATGGAACTTGATGCTGGAGGCTGGAAACGTTAAGAGATCGCTGGTTAATAATACTTTATATTTCCTAATGAGTAAATAACCTTCTTCTGGCTTCAATCATGCAGAAATGAACATGAGGGGTTACCAAACCAAGCTAACCAACTGCAAAAAAAATCTGTCTGCCAGGACAGACACATGCTACTATTTAAACAATGAGAGGGACATGTTTTCCCACTTGGGATTGTGTTAGGGGTAGCGGCAGGGAGAAGAATCAACCTCCAGCTGCCTTGGTCCTCAGAACCATAGACTAGTCATTTGTCAGAAGCATGTCTGGTCCCTGGAGAGGCTGGGGAGAGCTGGTCATGGGGTGGAGGTGGGGCTGGAGGTGGAAAGCATGGAGCAGCCCTATTTCCTGAACTTTGCAGATTTTCTTTTGCAAAGAAGAAAGTTTCTGTAAGAGCCAACTTGTGATTTGAATACCCAACAAGTCATGGTGACTGATGCCTATAATCCCAGCACTTTGGGAGGCTGTGGATGGCAGATTGCTTGAGCTCAGGAGTTCGAGACCAGCCTAGGCAACGTGATGAAACCCTGTCTGTGCAAAATATACAAAAATTAGCCAGGCATGGTGGCAAATGCCTGTGGTCCCAGCAACTCAGAAGGCTGAGGCAGGATGATCACTTGAGTCCAGGAGGTTGAGGCTACAGTGAGCTGTGATTGTGCCACCGTACTCCAGCCTGGGTGACAGAGACTCTGTTAAAAAAAACGAAGAAGAAGACGAAATTCAGCACAGCAGTAACATGAACACTGGCTATCTCCATCTTTCACTTTCCTTCCCCCACACTGGATACATGCTGTGGAGGCACAGTTCTCATCTGTGATAATTACAGAGTGGAACTTTTGATTTCTGAGACTCCAATGACAATCCACAGCCTTGCGGGAGCTGATTGTCTAGCTTGCCTTTACAGCGGCCCAGAACCTCCTGCAAATCTGCAGAATTCTCAGAAACACTTCTAGAAATCTAGCGAGGCTTTGTAGTAAGGATGTGAGGGGGCAGAGAGGAAAGTTATAAACGAACAAAATCCTCAAAGGAGGTGGGGGAACCACTGCTGTAGAAAATTCTAAGAAGCATACTATGTCACATGGACATGCTTGTTTCTGAATTCTGCTTGCTAATTTCTAGAAAGGACATATGCGTTTCTTGTGAACACAAGGCACCCCAAGATAAGAAGACAGATAGAGCAAGGGATGGACATGGTCATCTCCTCAGTGATTGGAGAAAGTTATCGGCTTCAGGTAAGCCTAGCCTGTCTGAATCCAGGGCTGGCAACCACATGGAAGGAACTTGTGCATTTCATGTGAGAACCAAGGACCTAGGGCCCTGGCTTAGGCCAAGAGAATAGCCCTCAGAAAACAAAGTGTATCCAGACACTTTGTTCTCTAAGATGCCATTATTGCTACCAATAAAATGAGTTTAGTTCTTAGCAACCTATTAGAAATGGGGTAACAGGCTGGGCATGGTGGCTCACGCCTGTAATCCCAGCACTTTGGGAGGCTGAGGAGGGTGGATCATGAGATCAGGAGTTCAAGATCAGCCTGGCCAAGATGGTAAAACCCCGTCTCTACTAAAAATACAAAAATTAGTCGGGCATGGTGGTGCGCGCCTGTAATCCCAGCTGCTTGGGAGGCTGAGGCAGAGAATTGCTTGAATCTGGGAGGCAGAGGTTGCAGTGAGCCAAGATTTGGCCACTGCACTCCAGCCTGGGCAACAGAACGAGACTTCATCTGAAAAAAAAAAAAAAAGAAAGAAAAAGAAAGAAATGGGGTAAGCATGAATGTAGTTTTGGCCAACCAGTTCCGAATTTTTAGATGGAATACGATGCAAATGCAAAGTTTTGTTAGAAAAAATAAAGACAGCAGTTTAAAAATATCTGTGAGTGTGAAAGGGCAATAAGAGGTGTGATGTTTCGGATATTTGGGCAGTTGTTAGTTCTAGAATGTCAACAGGAGAATTATGTGCAATAAGTCAATGCAATGTTCCTCTCTCTTTCAGTTTGATTTTCAAGAGGCAGTGAAGAATTTCTTCCCCCCCAGGAAATGAAGTGATCAATGGGGGAAAATTTAAGCTTTGCATATGAATTCAAAGCTGACGCATTATTTGACTTCTTCTATTGGCTTGGGCTCAGTAATTCCATTGTAAAAGTAAATGGAAAAGTTCTGAATTTGTCAAGTTCAAGTCCAGAAAAGAAGGAGACAATTAAGTTATTTCTGGAAAAAATGAGTGAGCCTTTAATCCGAAGGAGCAGTTTCTCTGACCGAAAATTCAGTGTAACTTCCAGAGGTATGTTAAAAATTTCCAAGGACATGTGGAAGGTAGTTAAATAAAAGGGTAGAATAAAATAATGGAAAGAGCCAATTGATCAAAAAGGCAAGACCTATTAATAAGAGGGAAGTATATCACAAAATTCAGAAAGTAAGAAGTGGACATGTTTGTCACCAAAAACAAATGTAGTGACTTTTCCTTTTGGGCCCCTTTAAGTTTTCTGACATCAGGATTACATTGTGCAGTATACCACAAAATAACTTTAAAGGTTATTATTAATTTAAATGAATAGTAATGATCGTTTAAGTATTATTGGCAATCATTCAAATATTAGGAAAGAATGCTGCCTTCCAAATGTTCGTATTCTGTACAATAGAATGGGAACAAAAATGATCCGTTGGGAGGAGTCTATATGGTCAAGATAGCCATCTTTAAAAGTATTTGGAAGGCTTCTCCAGATTTGGACAGAGCACAGAAAAATAACTCTTGAGAAGGTTTCATTTAACACACTCTTGATGACATATGGCAAGTTCTTGCTATTGACACCCATGTGGCTGCAGGTGGCATGAATCACAGCTTGTCTGGATGTGTCTTCTGCAGAGCGCATTCTCTCTGTCTTTTGCTGGTCTGGACTGGAGAGCAACTTCCTTGAGTCACGACTCGTGCTGCTGATTGCAGAAAACCAGCAGTCTCTATGAAGTTGCGGTGTCCTCAGAGTTCAGATGTAAAATACAGTCTTCAGTAATTGTATTTACTGCCCGTGTTTTTTGTTTGGTTTGGTTTTCTGAAATGGAGTCTTGCTGTGTCACCCCGGCTGGAGTGCAGTGGCACTATCTCGGCTCATTGTGACTTCCTCCTCCTCGGTAGAACCAATTCTTGTGTCTCAGCCTCCCAAGTAGTTGGGACTACAGGTGCATCCACCACACCCAGCTAATTTTTGTATTTGTATTTTATTATATATATATACACATATATAAATATATATATTTTTAATTGTACTTTAGGTTCTGGGTTACATGTGCAGATCATGCAGGATTGTTGCATAGGTACACACATGGCAATGTGGTTTGCTGCCTCCATCCCCCCTGTCACCTACATCTGGCATTTCTCTCCATGTTATCCCTCCCTGACTTCCCCCACACCGCCCCCACCCCGCTGTCCCTCCCTTGGCCCCCCCACAACATACCCCAGTGTGTGATGCTCCCCTCCCTATGTCCATGTGTTCTCATTGTTCAACACCCTGCCTATGAGTGAGAACATGTGGTGTTTGATTTTCTGTTCTTGTGTCAGTTTGCTGAGAATGATGGTTTCCAGGTTCATCCATGTCCCTACAGAGGCACGAACTCATCGTTTTTGATGGCTGCATAATATTCCATGGTGTATATGTGCCACATTTTCCCTGTCCAGTCTATCATCGATGAGCATTTGGGTTGGTTCCAGGTCTTTGCTATTGTAAACAGTGCCACTATGAACATACGTGTGCATGTGTCTTTATAATAGAATGATTTATAATCCTTTGGATATATACCCAGTAATGGGATTGCTGGGTCAAATGGAATTTCTATTTCTAGGTCCTTGAGGAATCGCCACACTGTCTTCCACAATGGTTGAACTAATTTACACTCCCACAAACAGTGTAAAAGTGTTCCTATTTCTCCACATCCTCTCCAGCATCTGTTGTCTCCAGATTGTTTAATGATCACCATTCTAACTGGCGTGAGATGGTATCTCAATGTGGTTTTGATTTGCATTTCTCTAATGCCAGTGATGATGAGCATTTTTTCATATGTTTGTTGGCCTCATATATGTCTTCTGAAAAGTGTTCATGTCCTTCACCCATTTTGGATGCGTTTGTTTGTTTGTTTTTCTTGTAAATCTGTTTTAGTTCTTTGTAGATTCTGGATATTAGCCCTTTGTCAGATGGGTAGATTGCAAAAATTTTTTCCCATTCTGCTGGTTGCCGGTTCACTCTAATGATTGTTTCTTTTGCTGTACAGAAGCTCTGGAGTTTAATTAGGTCCCATTTGTCTATTTTGGCTGTTGTTGCCAATGCTTTTGGTGTTTTAGTCATGAAGTCCTTGCCTATGCCTATGTCCTGAATGGTTTTGCCTAGGTTTTCTTCTAGGGTTTTTATGGTGTTAGGTCTTATGTTTAAGTCTTTAATCCATCTGTAGTTAATTTTAGTGTAAGGTGTCAGGAAGGGGTCAAGTTTCTGCTTTCTGCACACTGCTGGCCAGTTTTCCCAACACCATTTATTAAACAGGCAATCGTTTCCCCATTGCTTATTTTTGTCAGGTTTGTCAAAGATCAGATGGTTGTAGATGTGTGGTGTTGCCTCCAAGGCCTCCGTTCTGTTCCATTGGTCTATATCTCTGTTTTGGTACCAGTACCATGCTGTTTTGATTACTGTAGCCTTATAGTATAGTTTGAAATCAGGTAGCATGATGCCTCCAGCTTTGTTGTTTTTGCTTAGGATTTTCTTGGCTATGTGGGCTCTCTTTTGGTTCCATATGAAGTTTAAGATGGTTTTTTCCAGTTCTGTGAAGAAGGTCATTGGTAGCTTGATAGGGATAGCATTGAATCTATAAATTACTTTTGGGCAGTATGGCCATTTTCACGATACTGATTCTTCCTAACCATGGGCATGGAATGTTTCTCCATTTGTTTGTGTCCTCTCTTATTTCCTTGAGCAGTGATTTGTAGTTCTCCTTGAAGAGGTCCTTTATATCATTTGTTAGTTGTATTCCTAGGTGTTTTATTCTCTTTGTAGCAATTGTGAATGGCAGTTTGCTCTTGATTTGGCTCTCTGTTAGTCTGTTATTGGTGTATAGAAAAGCTTGTGATTTCTGCACATTGATTTTGTATCCTGAGACTTTGCTGAAGTTGCTTATCAGTTTAAGGAGATTTTGGACTGAGATGATAGGCTTTTCTAAATATATAATCGTGTCGTCTGCAAATAGAGACAATTTGACTTCCTCTTTTCCTAATTGAATACCTTCTTTTTTTTCTTGCCTAATTGCTCTGGCTAGAACTTCCAATAATATATTGAATAGGAGTGGTGACAGAGGGCATCCTTGTCTAGTACCGAATTTCAAAGGAAATGCTTCCAGTTTTTGCCCATTCAGTATGATATTGGCTGTAGGTTTGTCGTAAATAGCTTTTATTATTTTGAGATATGTTCTTTCAATACCTAGTTTATTGAGAGTTTTTAGCATAAAGCGCTGTTGAATTTTGTTGAAGGCCTTCTCTGCATCTATTGAGACAATTATGTGGTTTTTGTCTTTGATTCTGTTTATGTGATGGATCATGTTTATAGACTTGTGTATGGTGAATCAGCCTTGCATCCCTGGAATGAAGCCTACTTGATCATGGTGGATAAGCTTTTTGATGTGCTGTGGCAATCGGTTTGCCAGTATTTTATTGAAGATTTTTGCATCTATGTTCATCTTGGATATTGGCTTGAGGTTTTCTTTTTTATTGAGTCTCTGCTGGATTTTGGTACCAGGATGATGTTGGTCTCGTAAAATGATTTGGGGAAGGATTCCCTCTTTTGGATTGTTTGGAATCATTTCAGAAGGAATGGTACCAGCTCCTCTTTGTACGTCTGGTAGAATTCAACTGTGAACCCATCTGGACCTGGACTTTTTTGCTTAGTAGGCTATTAATTGCTGCCTCAACTTCAGCCCTTATTATTGGTCTGATCAAGGTTTCAACTTCTTCCTGGTTTAGGCTTGGGAGGGTGGAAGTGTCCAGGAATTTATACATTTCTTCTAGATTTACTGGTTTATGTGCATAGAGTTGTTTGTAGTAATCTCTGCTTGCAATTTGTATTTCTGTGGAGTCAGTGGTGATATTCCCTTTATCGTTTTTTTATTGCATCTATTTGATTCTTCTCCCTTTTCTTTTTTATTATTCTGGCTATCCATCTATTTTGTTGATCTTTTCAAAAAACCAGCTCCTGGATTTCTTGATTTTTTTGAAGGGTTTTTTGTGTTTCTATCTCCTTCAGTTCTGCTCTGATCTTAGTTATTTCTTGTCTTCTGCTAGCTTTTGAGTTTTTTTGATCTTGCTCCTCTAGCTCTTTCAATTTTGATGATAGGGTGTCGATTTTAGATCTTTCCTCGCTTCTCTGGTGGGCATTTATTGCTATAAATTTCACTCTAGACACTGCTTTAAATGTATTCCAGAGATTCTGGTACATTGTGTCTTCGTTCTCATTGGTTTCAAAGAACATCTTTATTTCTGCCTTCATTTCATTGTTTATCCAGTCGACATTCAGGAGCCAGTTGTTCAGTTTCCATGAAGTTGTGCAGTTCTGAGTTAGTTTCTTAATTCTGAGTTCTAATTTGATTGCACAGTGGTCTGAGAGACTGTTTGTTATGATTTCTGCTCTTTTGCATTTGCTGAGGAGTGATTTGCTTCCAATTATGTGGTCAATTTTAGAGTAGGTGCCATGGAGTGCCAAGAGAATGTATATTCTGTGGATTTGGGGTGGAGATTTCTGTAGATGTCTATTAGGTCCGCTTGGTCCACATCTGAGTTCAAGTCCTGGATATCCTTGTTAATTTTCTGTCTCATCGATCTGTCTAATAGTGACAGTGGAGTGTTAAAGTCTCCCACTATTATTGTGTGGGAGCCTAGGTCTCTTTGTAGGTCATTAAGAACTTGCTTTATGTATCTGGGTGCTCCTGTATTGGGCACATATATATTTAGGATCATTAGTTCTTCTTGATGCATTGATCCTTTTACCATTATGTAATGCCCTTCTTTGTCTCTTTTGATCTTTGTTGGTTTAAAGTCTGTTTTATCAGAGACTAGGATTGCAACTCCTGCTTTTCTTTTGCACTCCATTTGCTTGATAAATCTTCCTCCATCCCTTTATTTTTAGCCGATGTGTGTCCTTGCACATGAGATGGTGTCCTGAATACAGCACACGGATGGGTTTTGACTTTTTATCCAATTTGCCAGTCTGTGTCTTTTGATGGGGGCATTTAGTCCATTTACATTTAAGGTTAATATTGGTATGTGTGAATTTGATCCTGCCATTTTGATGTTAGCTGGATGTTTTGCCTGTTAGTTGACACATTTTCTTCATTGTGTCGATGGTCTTTACCATTTGGAATGTTTTTGGAGTGGCTGGTACTGGTTGTTCCTTTCCTTGTTTAGTGCTTCTTTCAGGAGCTCTTATAAGGAAGGCCTGGTGGTGATGAAATTTCTAGCAATTGCTTGTCCATAAAAGATTTTCTTTCTCCTTTGCTTATGAAGCTTAGTTTGGCTGGATTTAAAATTCTAGGTTGAAAGTTCTTTCTTTAAGGATGTTGAATATTGGCACCCACTCTCTTCTGGCTTGCAGGGTTTCTGCCAAGAGATCCTCTGTGAGTCTGATGGACTAATCTTTGTGGGTAACCCAACCTTTCTCTCTTGCTGCCCATAGCATTTTTTCATTCATTTCAACCCTGGTGAATCTGACAATTATGTGCGTTGGGGTTGCTCTCCTTGAGGAATATCTTTGTGGTGTTCTCTATATTTCCTGGACTTGAATGTTGGCCTGCCTTGCTAGGTTGGGGGAAGTTCTCCTAGATAATATCCTGAAGAGTGTTTTCCAGCTTGGATTCATTCTCCCCATCACATTCAGGTGCACCTATCAAACGTAGATTAGGTCTTTTCACATAATCCCGTATTTCTTGGAGGCTTTGTTCATTTCTTTTCATTCTTTTTTCTCTATTCTTGCCTTCTCATTTTATTTCATTGAGTTGATCTTCAATCTCTGATATCCTTTCTTCTGCTTGGTCGATTTGGCTATTGAAACTTGTGTATGCTTCGCAAAGTTCTCATGCTGTGTTTTTCAGCTCCATCAAGTCATTTATATTCTTCTCTAAGCTGTTTACTCTAGTTAGCATCTCATCTAACCTTTTCTCTAGGTTCTTAGTTTCTTTGTGTTGGGTTAGCACATATTCTTTTTAGCTCAGAGAGGTTTGTTATTACCCACCTTCTGAAGCCTGTTTCTGTCAATTCATCAGATTCATTCTCCATCCATCTTCGATCCCTAGCTGGTGAGGAGCTGTGATCCCTTGGAGGAGGAGAGGCGTTCTGGTTTTTGGTGTTTTCATCCTTTTTGTGCTGGTTTCTTCCCATCTTAGTGGTTTTATCTGCCTGTTGTCTTTGTAGTTGGTGACTTTCGGATGAGGTCTCTGAGTGGATGTCCTTTTTGTTGATGTTGAAGCTATTTCTTTCTGCTTCTTAGTTTTCCTTCTTACAGTCAGGCCCCACTGCTGTAGGACCGCTGGAGGTCCACTCCAGACCCCGCTCGCCTGGGGGATCACCCTGGGGGCTACAGAACAGCAGGGGTTGCCGCCAGTTTCTTCCTTTGCTAGCCTCATCCCAGAAGGATACCCACCAGATGTTGGCCTGAGCTCTCCTTTGTGAGGTTTCTCTTTGGGTATACAGGGGTCAGGGGGGTTGCTTGAGGACACAGTCTGTCCCTTATGGGAGCTCAAGTGCTGTGCTGGGAGCTCCACTGTTCCATGCAGAGCTGCTGGCAGGTACCTTTAAGTCTGCTGCAGCTGAACTCATAACTTCCTCTTTTCCCAAGTGCTCTGTCCTAGGAAGGTTGGCTTTGTTTATAAGTTTCTGTCATGCTGCTGCCTTTTTTCATAGATGCCCTGCCCTGTATGGAGTAGTCTAGTCACAGTCTGCCAGCAGAGGTGTTGCTGAGCTGCTGCAGGCTCTGCCCAGCTGCTGTGTGAACTGCCTTGGTAGTGGTGGACTGCCTCCATAGTGGGAGATGCCCTCCCCCCCCCACTGAGCTGGACAGTCCTGGGTCCAGCTGCACTTGCTGCAAAACTCTAAATCCAGAGCGTTTCAGATTGCTTGTTTTGTTGAGGTGGTACCCGAGGAGCCAGATCACCTGACTACCTGTCTCAGCTCCCTCCCTGTCAGTTGAATGGGTGGCTCTGTCTCCCAGGCATTCCAGGTGCCAATCTAAAAAGCCACCCCAGACTTGTGTGAGTTTCTGTGCACTGACCCGGCACCTCAGCGCTGAAAAACTTGTGGCACTTTTCGGCCAGGGAATCTCCTGGTCTGTGGGCAGTGAAAACTTGTTTGGAAGTGCGGTGAGCACTCACTCTCTGCACTGTTCTTGTTGGGAACTGCACTCCGGAGGTGTTCCTATTCAGCCCTCTTGGATCTCCCCCACAATTTTTGTATTTTTAGTAGAGACAGGGTTTCACCATGTTGGCCAGGCTGGTCTTATACTCTCCTGACCTGAAGTGATTCAACTCCTCAGCCTCCCAAAATGCTGGGATTACAGGTGTGAGCCACCATGCCTGGCCACAGCCTGTATTTCTATCATCAAATGTTTATAACAACAATGCTTGCTACTAGCGATTTCTTACCCTAGCAGTCGTTTCTCTCTTTCTCCCTTCCTCTCTCCTTTCCTGCTGCCACCTCTTTCTCTGTCTCTTTCTCTTTCTGTTTTTTTTCTCCTGCTCTTTCTCCATCTCTGTCTTCATTTCAGTCTCCATCTCTTCTGTCGCCATTTCTGTCTCTGTCTCTCTCTTTCCCCCTCTCCCTCTCTGTCTTTCTGTTCATCTCCACCCATGTTGTTTCAGCTTTCTCTGCTTGGGAGTTCCTCACAAAGATGCCTTTGTGCTCTGCTCCATTGCAGTCATGTGGAGGATTATGCTGTGATTCTCTTCATGGGGATGATTAACTGGCCTTTTTGCAGCAGTGCCATATGTGCCTGGGCCTTCCTCTGACACCCCTCAGCCTCACCCATCAGCCCCAGTAGCCTGGGCAGCATTTTCCAGTTTTCACCATGGCTCAGCCTCTGTCCTGTGGGCTGCCCAAGGTGTCCACCCATCTTTAGGACACTGAGGAACATTTGAAGGTAGGCAGTGCTTCATTGAAAGTTTACTCTAAGCCAGCCCTGGGGCCACTTCAACTTCAGAGCAGTGTGGCAGGCTCCTTCCTGGAAGCTGTTATCATGCACTGCAGACAGCACAGCCAAGACACGCCTCCTGCCTGTCACGCAGTCCAAACCTGGCACCCACAACAGTCAGAGCACAGGTCCACCAGGGTGCTCACCATCTCCTGCAAAAACTGGCCTCTGTCCTCAGTATCTATTCCCCAAATGTGAGCCTTTTGCCCTCAAGTGTGAAAGGGTGTATTCAGCTCATTGCAAGTTTACTCCAGCCCACAAGAAAGCAAGTGACAATCTTGTCCCACTGATAAAGAAAAAGCAACATTTCTGTTTAGCCTTTCTATTTTTTCTGAGGAAGCCAGGATTCTCTATTAATTATTGAAATAGTTATGTTGCATGAATTTGAAAGGCACTGTTGGGATTTCTTTTTCTTTCAGTGATGGTAATAATGCATGCCTTGTTTACTGTTTTTTAGGTTCAATAGATGACGTTTTTAACTGCAATCTGTCACCCAGATCGTCTCTGACAGAGCCTCTTTTGGCAGAATTACCATTTCCAAGTGTTCTGGAATCTGAAGAGATACCCAACCAATTTATCTGATTGGACTGAACATTCTAGCAGTTGCTCCTACACCCCAGGCCTGTGCCAGACTGTGGGCTGGGTGGAGGGTAGGAGGTGGGAGGCAGGTACTTCCACCTGCCTGTCAATCTCCAGCTCCTCCATGGCTTCTACAGAGGGCTCCTCCCTTCTGTTTCTGTGGATGTGATACCCTGGCAGGCCCAGGGCAGCTGATTCCCCTAAAGGTTATGGTTAGAAAGGCTTGGTGCCATGGCATTGGGGGATCTGGGGCCTGGGGATAGCCTCTACTTTGAACACTTCTCCAAAGAGACAGAAGGGGCCACAGAGTTCTGCCATCCTGGACATTTTTCTCTGTACCCTGGGAGTCTTCCTGGCAGCCCTCGTGGGAGTGATCTGACTGGGTGTTGAACCAGCATGCTTCATAAATCATGATTTGGCCCTCTGCTTAGGGCATCCAACCCCTTGAACTCAAACTTGTCGAGCAAGGGGTTAACAATTCTGTTCTCTTGCAAACCTGGCTGGGCAAAAGCCTATGCCATCTTTCATTGGAAGGCAAATATGTTTTTCATCCTGCCATTTGATACCTATGAGAAACGTTCAAGGTGAGGTTCACTGGAGAACTAGCCAGGTTGATAGGACAGTAATCCTGCCATGCACTGCCTGAAATTAGAACTCCCTGGGCCTCCTCTTAACTGAGTGACCCATGTAGAATGAAGCTAGGTGATGTGGTAGCAAACAATGACAGGGGAAGGGTATTGGACATGGCAGTGTCCCCCTTATGGAGAGCACATTGTGTCCGTTGGGAATTATAAATAAGCTTTTAGCAATCCTATTACTAAATGCAAAATAGAAGAAAGCTATATCATTACCATAATACATTTTTCATCTCATGACTACAATGGAATTCTTGAAAAGGAAAAAAAATCATTCTATCTACATATAAAAACCTGCATGAATGAATCACTACATATGCTTATAATGAGGAAGAGTTATGGGTCCTGAGTGTAATTTTTTTTATCCTTTCTTATAAAGAGTTTCTGTATTATACATTTTTATAACACTACTGATGATCTTTCCATTTATATTTGAAATGTTATGTACTACATTTGCACAATTAAAACTTTTCTTAGCATTCAACTTAGAATTGATTAAATTTATGACCGAGGCTCCACATGAGCTTTCCTTTGTGGTTTGTGGGCTGTGTATTTGCCTTGTAACTTACTGAATTACAGTAAGAATTGTGGGTTTCATAGCCACTTTCTCAAGAAGAGCCTTTTGAAGAAAGGAAATAAAGTTTGATACTGATCTTTCAGAAAAGAGAAGAGGAATGCTACTTAATAACAGAAGAGGTTAAACATTTATTATTGCACTCAGTAAAAAATGAAGAGTATTAACAATAAACTAAGTTTTACACTAGTGCAAACAAACCTTAGGTGGATATCAAATATGAAATGCTTCCCAAAGGAAACAGAAACTCTATTCACAAAATTGACAAAGGAGTTTCTTTTTTTTTTTTAAGTAGCTGAATTGAGAAAACCCATCAGTATCACTCTAGGAATGGACTAAAAATCTGTAAGATTTCTTTTACCACTAAAAACTTCTTTTCAGTCAACTGAACCAAATGCATTCGCACATTCAATATTCACTCAGCAAAGTTTTATTGATTACCTTTAAGAAATATACACTGTGCTAGTATATTTTATTAGCAAATATCACAAAGAAGTTATATTGGGCCATCTTTAAAACTGATGAAAAGTCTAGGAACAGATCTTCCTGGATAAAAGAGGCCTCTCACTGAGTTAAATGTGGCCCAACACTGATATTTTAACAGTTTAAGATCAACGCAATCTGTAGGACAGCAGTAACCTAAGCAAGTCATTCATTCATTCAGTTCATTTTCATTTATTCAACACACATACCGGAGTGCCTACTAGGTGCCCTAGGCACACAGCAGATAGATGCTAGCATAGAAAGGCGCCTAAACATGGCTTTTGCCTTCAAAGAGCTTCCAGTCTTGTAAAAGAAGACTTGTATATAAGCTAACAAGACTAATAAAACAAATACTCTGAGAGAAATTCAAAAAGAAAAACATCTAAGATGCTTGTAATCCAGTTTTGGAGATAAAAACCAATGGCATGTACTGTAGAATTTAGTTTTTATTTTATTTTATTTTATTTTTGAAACAGAGTTTCACTCTTGTTGCCCAAGCTGGAGTGCAGGAGCATGATCTTGGCTCACTGCAAACTCTGCCCCCTGGATTCAGGCAATTCTCCTGCCTCAGTCTCTCGAGTGGCTGGGATTACAGGTGTGTACCACTGCGCCTGGCTAATTTTTGTATTTTTAATAGAGACAGCATTCCACCATGTTGGCCAGGCTGGTCTCAAACTCCTGACCTCAGGTGATCCCCCCTGCCTTGGCCTCCCAAAGTGCTGGGATTACAGGCATGAGCCACTGTGCCTAGCAAAATTCAGTTTAAAACAAATATTTAAGGATTGATTGATCCAAGTGATTGATTTACCCAATCTCTCAGTGACCTTGGAGGCTATCACTCACTGCAACAAGAATGCAGGTACAGAAATGATTTACAGAATGAGGGATTATTTTTTCTTATTGCCTAATGGCACTAGCTTGATTTTTAGCTAAAAGATAACATTGCTTAACTTGATCGCCTACCTTAATTATCAGCTTGAATGTCGTTTTACTGTTTCAAATATCCAATCTGCCCTCAAAGAGCAAAGTTATGTCTCCATTGAAGAAATCCAGAAGAATGTGTGTGTCAGTTTTCAAAGGGAGTTTCTAAAGAATTTCAAAAATGTTTCAAGCGATAGCAGCAGTAATATGGTTTGGCTGTGTCCCCACCCAAATCTCACCTTGTAGTTCCCAGAATCCCCACATATCATGGGAGGGACCAAGTGGAGGTAACAGAATAATGAGGGTGGTTCCCTCATCCTGTTCTCGTGATTGTGAGTTAGTTCTCATGAGATCAGATGGTTTTATAAGGGGCTTCCCCCCTTCACTGGGCATTGATTCTCCCTCTTGCTGCCCTGTGGAAGAGGTCTCTTTTGCCATGATTGTGAGATTCCTGAGGCCTCCCCAGCCATGTAGAACTGTGAGTCAATTAAACCTCTTTTCTTGATAAATTACCCAGTCTGGGGTAGTTCTTCATAGCAGTGCGAGAACAAACGAATATAAGCAGCACTCAAATAAATGATTACTTTGAGAACATGAAAGAGAACATTCTGAAAGAGAACATTCATTTAGATGGATAAATGCTGGTATAACAGATTTAAAATGACTGTTCACTTTTGCTATTTCCTACTTGCATAAACCTGAGAGGAGAACTAACAATGAAAGGCATTGATAATTACCTAATGGCCACCATGGCCTGTGTGTTCCTTAAGTGTTCAGAGAAGAGGCCGGGTGCAGTGGCTCACAACTGTAATCTCAACACTTTGGTAGAATGAGATGGGTAGATTGCTTGAGCCCAGGAGTTTGAGACCAGCCTGGGCAAAATTGTGAAACTCTCTCTCCCCACAAAAAAAAAAAAAAAAAAAGAGTTCAGATAAGAATCCGGAAGAAGAGGGCTGGCCAAGGAGGGAGGTCTCATTTAAAGGCAGTTGATGAGGTTTTGTTGAATCAATAGTCTGTACTTGCCATTACGTTTTATTTAGATGAAATATAAGTAAATTTGGTAAGTAGCAAGTTAGAAGCAGAGCTTAGAATTTACCCCATTAAATTAGACTATCCTAATAAAATAGAAAGTAACTATAGATTTCTTTTTTTTGGAATTTTCAACCAGAGGACCGAAATCATTCTTGGACTACTTACCCACAATCCCCATCAGTGGCAACTGTGACCTAGATGGCTCAACAAGATCTGAGTCTTGTTGAGCGTTTTTATGCATCAACTTGATGGGGCCACAGTGCCCAGATCGTTGGGCAACCATCCTTCTGGATATTTCTGTGAGGGTGTTTTCGAATGGGATTAACATTTACATCATGGACTTTGAATAAAGGAGATTGCCCTCTCTGATGTAGGTGGGCCTCATCTAATCAGTCGAAGGATGAACTAGAACAACGCATTGGCTTCCCCCAGCAAGGGTGAATTCTGCCAGCAGTCAGCCTTCAGACGCAAGCTGCAATATCAACTCTTCCCTGCGTCTCCGGCCCGCTGGCCTACCGCACAGACTTTGGACTTGTCACAATTGTGTGAGATAATTCCGTAAAAGAAATCTCTATTTTTAAAATAAGGACACTTGAATCAAAGCATTGCATACTGCATAGTAATAGAAAGCCTCTTGTCCAAATATAAGAGTGAAGGCAGAGAAGTTTCACTTCGTATCTTTGTATTCAAAGTAGCTGGCAACCCTGCAGACTGTCTGTGACCTCTTCTGGGCTTTCGGCAGCAGCCACCTGTCAATTCTTTTACCCATTCTGCATTAGCTTGCTCTTTGAACTTTTGCCTTCAACTCTTTCCTCTCTCCCTCTCATTTGGGAGATGACCTTGCCCCTCGTATGACCTGGAGCAGTGCTTCTCAAACTGGAATGTTCCTAGGAATCCTCCAGAGATCTCGATGCAGTGCAGATCCTGATTCAGCAGCTCTGGGCGGGGCCTGAACGTCTCCGTTTCTAACAAGGTGCTGCTGGAGCACAGCAAGGCTCTAGATCTGTCCATCTCAGACTCTGCGAATAACCTGGGATATTGTTAGAAACACAGCAGCTCAAGCTCTGTCTGACTTCCTCAATCTGAATTTGTGTGCTCACGGACACCCCAGGGGCAGGTACGTACACTCAGATTGGGGAGCGGCTGTCCAGCACACCAGTCTGCTCCAGGCCTGGGCCCCATCTGCTCTCTCCTATAGCTTCAAGGTCTCTCTTTCTGCTCCTGATCCTGGGCCTAGGAATTTGGTTACTCCTCCCCTGTTTTAAGTAAAACTCTCTACTTGAGCCCCTCCTCCTCCCCTGGCTAGAGGTTTTCTTCTCCTTTATAGTTAAAACTTGAATGTTCCATATTTGCTGTCTTTCACCCTTACCTCCCATCCCATTTGTTACTACTTCATATGATGTTCTCTGTGTGTGTGTTCGTGTGTGTGTGTTCGTGCAGAAAGAAACTGATTGTAACACATTTTTCGTTTTTTGTTTTTGGAGATGGAGTTTTTCTCTGTCATCCAGGCTGGAGTGCAGTGGCACCACCACAGCTCACTGCAGTCTCAAACTCCTGGACTCAACTGATCCTCCCACCTCAGCCTCCCAAGTAGATGGGACTAAGCGTATGCGTCACCACGCCTGGCTAATTCTTTCATTTTTTTGTAGAGATGGGGTCTCCCTATGTTGTCCAGGCTGGTCTCAAACTACTAGGCTCAAAGGATCATCCTGCCTCAGCCTCCCAAAGTGTTGGAATTACAAGCATGAGCCACTTCGCCCAGCATAATCATTTCAACTGGAAACAACCAATTAACATTTAACCCATTCAATACAACTATTCTCAATCGTTTTGGATCAATTGGAAACTCTGCTAAAAGCATATCAGTAACCTAGATCAGTAACCTAGATGCTTTAATTTCTGAAACTTACTCTGGCCGGATGATGTGGAATTTTGTCTCTCCCCCTTCTGGAATGAGAGGCCAGGATTTATTTAAACTCCCAGGCTGGCCCCTTCACTGCACTGTTTAACCCACACATGCGCAGGTGAAGTCAAGCTTCTCAGCATGGCCTGCAGGCCTTCCTCGCCAGCCGGCTCTCAGTTTCTCCCGACACACTTTACAATATGGCAGTATTAAACTACTAAAGGTCTCAGGACTGCATGCACTGTTCCGTGCCTCTGAGCCCTTGCCCTACTTTGTGTCACCTCCCCCTGTTCGCCTGGGTGACTCCAAGCATCCTTGAGGACCCAGCTCAGGCACCCCCCTCTTCTAGGAAGTTGTTCACTGTAATAACCAGGGGGTTGCCCCGATGCCATCATACAGCTCGTTATGGTCAGTATTTGTTGAGGGATAGAAGAAAGGCGGAAGTGGGGGAATCTCTACTTAATCATTTAGACGGGTTGCCTCAGGCAACCAGAATTCAAAGGCAGGAATAGTGCTATACCGCTGGGCATAAAATGGACCCACGCAAAAATACACTTTGAAGCAGAAATGAAAGACTATAAAAGGAATGAAGATCAGAATAGCAACAAGAGCAATACCTTAGATTCATGAGATTTTACGATTTATAAATTACTATTGGAACTCTTCATGTTTGGAGCACAGTGAGGTGGGTGCTGGTATTCTCACTTCAGATAAGAAGACCCGGGCTTGGGGAAAGAGCTGCTTACCCTAAGGGCCTGCAGTGACAGATCTTTTGGCTCTCTATTTGGTGCCTGCTCCAGCATTTCGCAGCTTGCCTAAAATGAGACAAATTGTAAGATATTAATAAGAATTCACTTTCAAAATTCTATATACTCGCTGCTCTATTTTAAAAATACATTTCTCTTAAATTATGCTATGCTAATTAGCTCTACCATTTCCAGACAGTAATCTGTTATTGGGTGCTACTTTTTAAATTTAGATGCCACTACTAAATCCTAATTTAGACTCATTCCTTTTAATAACGTCTATGCCTTCTAATGTGTTCCACCCTTCATTGCTTCCAAATATGAGAGTTTAAAATGTGTTATAGTCATTCCATTATATGGCTAGAACTCTGCCTTGAGAACACTCTAGTTTAGCTCTCCATTTGAAAGAAATTCTTTGCAAATATAGTTGGGATCCTTACCTTGATGCTTTTCCTGTCTCCTTTGATAAATTCCTCCTTTGTCACACTGCACTGTTTCTCTGAGGTCTTATATTAGAATAACCCCTTTAAGAATAAGGAACTGTTGTAAATTGCTTTGTAAACAGGTTGCCAGCCGACTCCAATATGTATTTCCTGTCTTCTCTTTCCACTCAAGTGGGTAATAACTGTGTTGTAACCTGGAGGCATTCAGTAGTCACTAACCACCTAGTATGTCAAATTACTCTGCAGTGTTAGCCAGCAAAAGGGGCTCACTGCACTAGAAGCCAACACAATGACACCAAGTTTTTGAGAAAAGAAAAGCTTTATATTGCCAGTCAGCCTCTGAGGAGACGGGAGTCCAGTTCAAATCTGTCTTCTTGTACTGGCTTTGAGGCAGTAATTTTACGAAAGGTTTAGGGGTGGATTCTGGGGTTAGCAGGTAATTGGAGGAAGCAAAGGGGACACCTGGGAAGTCTTCAGGCATGCACGGTTCTCTCTTCATGCTTCCTCATAGGTCCCATGTGCAAATTTGGAGGGAGTTAGTATGAAATGTGGTAGAAATTCAGGCTGTGACATCGGCAAGCTTGCTGTGCATAAACTCCATTTGGCCATATTGATTCCATTTGGTTTCAGCCAGTTTTGTTATAAGCAGAGGGAGTTTCAGCAAGTTGTTTCTTTTGTTATTTGCCATCCTGCAAACAAGAATTTTTAGTTGTTGGTGTCTTTGACTCTTTGAAACACTCTCAGTAGTTCCCAAGATAGGAAGATAAAAGACCCCCTTCATCCGTAAAAACTCTTTCATGGGGATGAAAGACATAACTTCCTCTATGAGAGTAGAAGAACAATTAAAGGACACTCAGAAACACTATGGTTGGTGCCAGGAACATGGCCTGGTGAGGAGGAGAGTGTCACATCCTCCCTGCCCACTCGTGTTTCCATGTATGCATTTCCCTTTCTGTCCCTCTCCTAAGCCAGGATGACACTTCTGACCGCATGGAACTATCACAGAAACTGCTTCCATTTATACCAGATGACTTGCAATTCAGTCTTCTTGCTTGGTTCTTATTTACCACAAAGACCCATGACAACTTTGCGCACATTTGCTTAAGCTGAAAGCTAATGGATGAAAGTTTGCAGTTGAAAATCTGACACTACTACTTTCTCTTCAATCTTTCCTCTTTTTGCTTTTCTTATGAAACGTACAAGACAGTAGTCAGGAAAGCTCACCGCAAGAACTACACAAATAATGTAAAAGTAAGGTATCCATAGGATCAAAGCCACATTTCTTTGCTCTCTGCACCCTATTCCCGCGCCGGCCAGGTTAAGCCTCCTGCGTGGCCAGCACCCGTTGGCAGGAGAAGAGCTCCCTGGAACCCGACCCTTGTCTCCATGGCGACGCGTCACAAAGCGGCCTGCGGCTCCTGTAGCATAGAGTTGGGCTGCAGCGAGGGCCCCGCGGCCGCCTCCTCGGGCAGAATGGAGCAGCCTGGGCCCAGGGCTCCGGATCCCTCTCTCTGCCACCACAACCTCCAGTCAAGTAAGACAGCGGACTCTGCCGGCCCGCGAGGCGTGGAGGGGTTCTTTCCTGGGGAAAAGGTCCTGTTGAGAAAAAGGGGGCTTAGGTCTTTAAGGATGTGGCCTCGCTCTTAGGAGTGAGCTCAACTGAGAAAAAGACGGAGGAGTCAGGGAGAATGACCGGGCATTCTTGATCCTACCGTTTTTCAGTCCTTCACATACCCTTTGCCAAGTCCCCGCTCCCTAAAACGCGCAGGGTTAAGTTTTAAACACTCAAGGAAACGCCTGGCTAAGAGCGGACAGGAAAAAGGAAGAACTGGTGATCATCCAAGGAGAACAGGGCTAAAGGCAAAGAAGAAAGAGAAGTCCGGGAAGCTCTGAAGAGAACAGGCCCTGCCTGAGTCCCGATCCCCATACAGGGTCTAGGAAACAGCAAGGAAAGTGGGGCAGGGGTGGCTGCTGGATGCAGTCCCAGCGGTGTCTGCAGAGGCGGGGGCCCTCCCTGGGCAGTCGCACAGGCTGGGAGCCACGGCCTCTAACCCTAACTGATTTTTCTTCCACGGAGATTTTGTATTTCACAGAGGTAGTGCTTTCTATCCTAATTCTGCCCACAGATGCAGCAGGTTCACCAGTTCAGCCTTTTGGGTCTGCGGAGGGAGAGCCACTCTAGCTGTGACGCTAATGGCATAATACCGTGTAGTCAGCTCCGTCATGGTCTCTTGTGGCAATAATTGCCCATTGCTGCCGTCTAGTTGGGTAATTGTGATTCCACAGTGGCGACAGAGCAGTGACGGATTGTTCAAGTACAAATTCCCTAGAATTGCGCTCCCACAAGAATGAATGAAATGCATATTTTCATTCCAATTCATTCTGTTGTAAATTAAGAATGGAAAATGAAAATACTTAATTAGTGCAGAAAATATCGAATACACACAGTTTCTATGTGATAGGCAAGGCAAACGAGAGACAGAGGAAGGAGGATCTCCTCGTAGGATCCCGACAGCATCCCTTTGGACGCTCCTCTTCCCTTTTTTTTCTTTTCTTCTTCTTCTTTTATTTATTTATTTTTTGTCACGGAGTCTTGCTCTGTTGCCCAGGCTGCAGTGCAGTGGCACAATCTCAGCTCACGGCAATCGCTGCCTCCTGGGTTCAAGTGATTCTCCTGCCTCAGCCTCCAGAATAGCTGGGGCTACAGGCTGTGCCACCATGCCTGGCTAATTTTTTGTATTTTTAGTAGAGACATGGTTCCACCATGTTAGCCAGGATGGTCTCAATCTCCTGACCTCATGATCTGCCCGCCTCGGCCTCCCAAAGTGCTGGGATTACAGGCGTGAGCCATCACGCCCAGCCTTCCTCTTTCCTTTCTAACCACCCTGTTTTCCCACTGTCTCCCTGTCTCCTCCTTGACTGGGAACTTTTGGAGTCCTCCAAGATTGACTCTTCTGGGCTTACGTTCTCTTCATGACCCCATCCTGCCACAGGGCTTCAGGTGCCATCCTGCAAACAAGAATGGCATAAAAGTGCCAACAACTCTCCAACCTCTATCTCTGCCTCGGACTTACCTCCTAATTTTTCAGAACAGAATATCCGACTGTCTACCAGCCAGTTCCACGTGGGTGTCAGAGCAGGGCCTCCAACTCTACATGTGCAAAATCACACTCCTTGTCCTCCTCAAACTTTCCAGATATTGAGAGTTCAGTTAAGAGGGTCCCAGCTGCTCAACTTAGAAGGGAAGGCAGCTTCCTTGAGACTGCAGTTTGATCACCAGGTCTCTGATTCTGCCTCCAAAGCTCTTTTGCCCCCTTTACCTCCAGGCTCGGGCCTCTAATGGCCACTCTGTGCCACCTCCTCTCCCACTGCTGGGAGAGCCACCCTCCAAAAGGTGGGCTTGATGTGTCACCACTGCCCAGCTTTGGTCCAAAATAGGGTGAGGTTGATGGTGACTGTGATGACTAACTGCTATTGAATCATTATTAGACACAGCGCTCTCAGGTGCTGGGTTAGTTTCCTATGGCTGCTGTATGTTCCCACAGACTGCTGGATTCAAACAACAAAAATGTATTTGCTCACAGCTCTGAAGGTCAAGAATCTGAAATCAAGGTCTGGACAAGCCTGCACTCCCTCTACAGGCCCTACAGGAGAAGCGGTTCTTGCCTCTTCCAGCTTCAGGTGGCCATCGGCGCTGCTAGTGATGGCAGTGGCTGCTGCCATCATGCCGGCTGCAGCAGGGAAGCACAGCTGGGGCTGCACACTCCATGGAGTCAGTGGGAGCCCTGCCCTTTCTGAGTTGGGATGCGAGCTCCCTGTGCCACTACAGCTGCCCAAACCACAGCTGCAGACCCAGGCCTCCTGCTCTATGGAGCAGGCAGGAGCCCTGCCCTCCTAGAAGAGAGTACAGCCACCCAAACTGTGGCAGTGGGTCTGAGCCTCCCCTGTGCCTCTGAGCCTCCCTGTGGAACCCACAGCTGCAGATCTGGGCCTCCTACTCCATGAAGCAGGAAGGAGCTGGGGACAAGCGGGAGCCCTGCGTCTTCCGAGTTGGTGGGACTAGAGCTCCCTGGTGCCCCTGTGGCTACCCTCCCAGGCACAGGACCTGGGCATCTCTGCAGCCTGCACCCTTGGATGCCCCAGGAAGGACACCCCTCACCCATCTATCCCTGCAGGCTTAGGGGTATCTGCTCCACTGCCCAGCCTCTCCCCCACTGGCTTCAATCTCAGAGCAAGGTTGAGGCCAAGCACCATGGTGGTGAATGGCAGCAGGAGGCAGACAGAATCCTAGGTGGAAGGGGGTGGGGTCCCCCAGTAAGGCCCCACCCTCAGACCAGGAAGGGCCTGAAGCCTGGGGACCAGGCTGCCAGTTAGAAACCAGGAACCAGAGTAGGGACTCATGATGCCTCCTCTGGCCTGCCCATGGCCGCCCATGGCCTCCCATGGACCAATCGGCATTTACATCCCTTCCTATGAAGTCCATAAACGCCCCCGGGCTCAGCCAGAACAGGGCAGAGGACCACCAGAGGACAAAGAGGTCAAGGAGAGACAAGAGAAACACCAGCTGTAGAGGAGTATGCTCTCTGCTGGTAACTGGAGATGATGGGGTAACTAGCTGCAGAGAGGAAGGAGTACCCTCTCCACTGAGAGCTGCAGAGACGACCTGCTGACAGAGAGGAGTTACCCTCTCTGCTGAGAGCTTGAGAGATCTGCAGGGACCTCTGAATGACTTGCCTATGGAGAGGAGCCAACCTGTCCAGGGCCTCCTCTCTGCTAAGAGCTGAGCACTCGACTGGACTGGACAACCTGCCTACAGAGAGGAGCTGCCCACTCCTCTGAGCTGTTCTAACACTAACACTCTTCTTCACTCTTCACTTGTCTGTACCTCAACGCAGGACAAGAACTCTGGCAAAGGCATTGCAGCCACAGAGTCTTCCAGCCAGAAAAATCAACACCACAGAGATCCTGTAACACTAGCTTGTGGCCTCATTACTCCAGGTCTCTGCCTCTGTGTTCTGAGGACACTTGTCATTGCATTTAGGGTCCATGAGGATAATCCAGGATGATTTCCTAATCTCGAGATCTTTAATTGCATGAGCAAAGACTCCTTTTCCCAGTAAGGTCAGATTCACAGGTTTTGGGGATGAGGACATGGACCTATCTTTGTGTAGTGCCACCATGCAGCATACTACAAACAACTTATATTTATCAATACCTCAAATCCGTAAAACAAAAATGAAGGAATAAAACAATATATATGAAAACATTTTGTAAAGTATAATAGAATATACATGTTAGTTACTATTTTACAATATTTTCAAAGCTTTATATTTTCCTCATAGTAAACATGTTCATCCAGTGGGTTGTCAAGGTTAGCAGAATGAAGCTTTAGGATGCTTTGCCGACCTGTCAGCAGCCATCTTTTCCTTTGCTTCATTCACTTGGGGCCATTTGTTGTATCTTGTCTCAGACTCTCATACCTCCTGCTACTTCCTCTGCAAATTGCTTTACTTCATGTCCTGTGTTTACCTTTCAAACATCTACTAAATTAAATCCCAGCTCAGATGCCATCTATGCCATGATGACCCCTGGGCCTGCCCTTGCTGCCCCATCTTCTCGTCCAAGCAAAAAATAATTGCACCTTCTTGATGGTCCCTGTGACACACAGGACATCAGCACTACATTAAAGTTGTGCTCGTAGGATACATAGCTCATCTCTTGGCCTGTGAGTTCTCCAAGGCCAGGTCAAGACTCTACGTCCCACTGCCAGCACAGGGCTTGGTCTGTGGGACGGCTTGGAGATTGGTTTGCAGGAGGAACGGAAAATGAGAGAAGAAAGAAACAATTAGGAAAACCGAATCACAGGAAAGATGGATATGAACTACAGAAAAAGACACTGAGACACCAAGAAGAAAGTAGTGACATGCCTAGAATATACTGGAAACAGATTTTCAGAGTATTGTGATTACAGATTTCTCAATGAACATTTGTGTTAATGAAGATTAATTCTAATAGTGTACTGTATTTTCAGAAGCTTTGTCAATGGAGGTAAAAAGCATGGAAATACAGCCCTGGCAAAAAAAGGTTGTAGTAAGGGAAATCATTAACATGAAATTAAAGGAAGATGTACTGAAGATCAAGTGTATATCCAAGCAGGTTAGGATTAGGGAGCGCAGGGAGTTGCTGATCTATACAAAGGTAACACAGGAAGTGAGAGGCTCGCGTGGCCTTGATTCCTGGAAGCAGCGAGGTGTGCTGCTCTTGTCCTTAGGACTCCTGAAACAGGCACCTAGCAATTGGTGACCCCAATTGCCAGCCTATCTTCAGAAGGGATAGGACCCTAGACAGGAACACAGAGAGGCGTGTCATGCTTGCCCACATGGTTGATTGGGAGGTGCTGCCCGGGGTGCTGTTCATTCTGCCAGGCTTTTTGAGGCATATCTGAGCCTAATAGAAATGTGATCTGGACTGTTAGAGTTGTTTACCTTAGAAAAAAAAAGAGGGAGAAGTTATATGTGGTTTTGTGCAGAATAGCCTTCTTGATCCTTCCAAAAGTCCAATACAGAAGTTCGAACCAGGTTAGAGAAGGCTTCTTTTACAAGTGGCATGCCTCACAATTTCTTCCCTTTTACTTGTCCACACTTGCAATTCTTTCAACAAAGAACATTTAATTTTGCTATTGAGATAAAGTGCTTTCAAGCGTAAAGTGATTCCCACTAAAGCAGGAACATTGAAGAATGATATCATTTATTATAGAACAGGAATAGAGAGCAGGATTAGAAACACAGGTACAGACTGGGGAATACGGGGGCTAAGGTTTCAGTTCTCTGACTTAGCAGCTTCTAAGTGGAGGTGGACTTCAGCCAGGGTTAAGGGCACAGGTAATAGTTGCAGATGATCAGATCCTGATTGGAAATGAGGGTCCATTAAATTATAAACAAGGCTTGATTGGTTAGATGAGGAGATGAACATTAAGAGGTTCACAGATAACAGGAACCATAAATATTTGGCCAGTGCTCCCTGTGCTAAGCAGTAGCATATAGCATTTTAAAAATTGGGAAATTGAAGAAAGATACTTAGTAGCAATTGTAACAGGACACATGAAGGAGAACAAATACAGGCAATGAGGTGGCTGCACTATTCTAGGGATGAAGTGACAGATCCTAGAGAATATATCATGTATCCAAAGAGTAGAGATGTTCAACCCAGGTTCTCATGACATATAAAAAGCAGCAGGTAACTACCCAGGTGTGAAGAATGGGAGAATGACTAGATTTTAAATGTAACATATATATTCCTAAGAAATTTGGTGGTACTTTGTTAACAATGGGAGGTTGGGGCAAATAGTGTTATTGCTGGTATCTACCTGTCTTAGTCCACTTTCTGTTGCTATAACAGAACACTACATACTGGGTAATTTATAAGGAAAAGAATACTGTTTGGCTAATGGTTCTAGAGGAGGGAAAGTCCAAGAGCATGCTACCGGCATCTGGTGAGGGCCTATTAGCTACATCGTAACATGATGGAGGGCATTGCACGGTGAGAGGGGCGAGAGTGTGGTAGCCCAGGTCTCTCATCCTCTTTTTATAAAGCCACCAGTTCCATCACAGTGACCACTCTCTGATTATCTTATCTAATCTTAATTACCTCCCAAAGACCCCACCTCCAAATGCTATCAACAGACACATTTGGGGATTAAGTTTCCAATACATAAAATTTGGGGGGACACATTCCAACAATAGCACTACCTAATGGTAAATTCTCAGCGGGCATCCTCTTGGAACCATCAGCAGTATTTGACTCCCTTCTCTGGGACACTTTCTTTGACTGTCAGGATGCCACTGGCTCCTGGTTTCTTCTCACCTTGCTGACAGTTCTTTTCAATCCCTTCACTGGCTCCTCTTTTTCTCCAAATTCTTGACAATGGAGTGTCCCAGGTCTCAACCTTGGAACGTCTGCTCCAAGTCTACTCTCTCCTTCATTGATCTCCCTCCTCTCATAGCTTTAAATAGCATCTACATCACAGAATTTTGCACAACCATTACAAGACATGAATTAAAACTCTGCCAGTTGAGTTGGAGGTGTTTTCCATTAGACACTGTTAGTGACAGATATAAGACAAAGACACTTTGTGTCATATGCGCCCACTTTTGTGAAAAAAAGATTGATAACTGAAACCCAATACATTTATGTATAAATCTGCATGTGATTACCTCCATATGTATGCAAAGAAAAACAGGCACAATTTTTAACATGTGCTGCCTGGAAGAAGGGATAGGAAGGAGCATGGCAATGGTAGGGAAAGGAAAAAGTAAGGAGGTGTCCATTATAAAACCTGATGTGTCTGATATAATCTCCTGTGTGTAAAATCATTCCATGTGTCTATAAGTACATCTAATATGGTGCATGTAAAGTTGGTGACTAAAACATAATAGTGGGTCTCTTAAGATAATAGAATTTCAAATGAACTACTTTCCTCTTTATATTTTTATGTCTGTCTTTAATTCTTTAAAATAGCATGCATGAATGCTCAGGACAAACAGTAGAACTATCTTTTAATTTGGGGTGAAGCACACATAAGTCGAGCTATTCCTATTAGAGGCTGTATGTTGATCTTTATTCCTTAGACTCTGAAGGTAAATTATTATCCAAAATGTTTTTTTCTCTTGCAAAATCATCTTAATTGTTAAAACATTTCATCAAAATATTCTGGTTTGCCACATTTAAAAATGCTTTATTTTACTTTTAGCAGGTGACCCCAACTGGGATTCCTATGCTACCACTATGAGGACTGCATTCACACCTAAAACAGGAGTGGTGCCTGCTTTAATTCGGTAGATCATTATTTGAGTTGGATTGATATACATGTTTTAATTTGTTGACTTGTCTTTTATGACTCAGAATCCAAACACATAGACAGTAATTAGAGCAGTCTCATAAAAATGCACTTGAGTAGGGGTTACTGTGTACACAGCTCTCCTCCGAGCATCACTGGTATCTCCACCCTCAAACAGTATCCAAACTTCCTATAGGAAAACCAAGAAAATGGCCACTGATTTTTCATAAAGTTACTGTGTATTGTGGTTTATAGCAGACCCAACATATAGGTTAAAAAGATTGTGCTACGTAAACATTCATGTGACTTGAATCCTTTCCCTAATGTATAGTAGGCAGGCAATGGCAATTGAGTGAATAGATAAATGAATGAATAAATGCTTGTTATCACAGCATCACCAAGACTAGTCATGGAAGCTGGAGGAAGGCCACTGTCCCCCTATTCTTACCTCCACTCCTCCAGATACTGCAATATTGGCTTCAGCTTCTCCAATTCAACCTGAGCTGAGGGTAGTGGGAGTTTCTAAACATCAGCTGCCTTTCTAAGCTTCTAAACTCATCAGTAGGTGAGTGAGAGTGGCATTGAGGGAGCCCCATCATCTTTCTAGTAGGTATGAAATCAGCATAGAGAGCCTTCAACTATCATGTTCATTCTGTGAATTGTTCCCAATAAGAATCTTTTTACTTTAAGCCTGGCCAACATGGTGAAACCCTTCTCTACCTAAAATACAAAAGTCAGCCAGGCGTGGTGGTGGGCGCCTGTAATCCCAACTACTCAGGAGGCTGAGGCAAGAGAATTGCTTGAACCCAGGAGGTGGAGGTTGCAGTGAGCCAAGATTGCGCCACTGCACTCGAGCCTGGGCGACAGAATGAGACTCTTTCGCCTTAATAGTTCAAGTTATTGAGAAGTAGAATGGAGTATTGGTAAGACCATTGCTGTGGAGTTGGGCAAAAATGGCTTCTATCCACAGCCTCCTGCTCTATTATCTCTGCTACCTTAGGCAAGTAACAAGCCATCTGGGGCTCAGTTTTGTCATTGGTGAAATGGGGGACAATGATACCTACCTAAAGAGGCTGTTCTGAGGACACAAACCACTAGAACAGTGACTAACACAAAGAAATTAGTCATTTTCATTTATTTTTTCCACCATAGTATATGACAGACTTCCAAAAAGTACAAGGCTACAAGACTCCAGATTTCTGAGTTACTAGCTATCCCAGTGAGTCCCCTAACTGGGAGATTTTATCATCTGACTAATGAATGTACCAGGTATATGACTGTAATAGTTGCCTGAAGAAGAAACATTTGAGATGAAAGCCAAAAACAAATAGGTAACTTAGGGAGTCTAGGTCAGTGGTGTTTGAATTTACATATTTATAAAGTTCTCACAGAAGTTTTCAGTATAAAAATTTTAACTTTTTTATTTCAATTGCTTTTGGGGCACACATGGTTTTTGGTGACATGGATGAATTGCATAATGGTGAAGTCTGAGATTTTAGGGTACCCATCACCCAAGTAGTGTACATTGTATTTAATATGTAGTTTTTTATTCCTCACACCCTTTCACCTCCCTCCCCCACTTCTGAGTCTCCATAGTCCGTTATGTCACTCTGTATGCCTTTGGGTACCCATAGCTTAGCTCCCACTTATAAGTGAGAACATACAGTATTTGGTTTTCCATTCCTGAGTTACTTCACTTAGAATAATGGCCTCCAGCTCCATCCAAATTCCTGCAGAAGACATTATTTTATTCTTTTTTACAGCTGTGTAGTATCCCACGGTGTATATATACCACATTTTTTCAATCCACTCACTGATCAATGGGCACTTAGGTTGGTTCTATATCTTTAAAATTGTGAATTGTGCTATGATAAGCAGACATGTACAGTTGTCTTTTTAATAAAATGACTTATTTTCCTTTGGGTAGATACCCAGTAACGGGATTGCTGGATCAAATGGTAGATCTACCGTTAGTTCTTTAAAAAATCTTCGTACTGTTTTCCAAAGAGTTTGTACTAATTTACGTTCCCACCATCAGTGTATAAGTGTTCCCCTTTCACCACATCAATGCCAGCATCTATTGTTTTTTGACTTTTGAATAATTAAGCTTAATAATACTTTTTGCAGGAGTAGGGTGGTATTTCATTGCAGCTTTCATTTGTATTTCCCTGATGATTAGTGATGTTGAGTATTTTTTTCATGTTTGTTGGCCATTTGTATACCTTCTTTTGAGACATGTCTGTTCATGTCATTTACTCACATTTTGATGAGATTTTTTTTCTTGATGATTTCTTTGAGTTCCCTGTGGATTTTGGATGTTAGTCCTTTGTTAAATGCGTAGTTTGCAAATATTTTTCTCCCATTCTGTGGGTTGTCTGTTTACTCTGATGATTATTCCGTTTGCTGTACAGAAGCATTTTAGTTAAATTAGGTCCCATTTATTTATTTTGTTGCATTTGCTTTAGAGGTCTTAGTCATGGATTATTTGCCTAAGCCAATGTCCAGAAGAGTTTTTCCTAGGTTATCTTCTAGAATTTTTATCTTCTGGAATTTTGCAGGTCTTTAAGTGTTGGATCCATCTTGAGTTGATTGTTGTGAGAGATGCTAGCCAATTTTCCCAGCACCATTTATTAAATATGGTGTCCTTTCCCAAATTTATGTTTTTGTGTGCTTTGTCAAAGATCATTTGTTTGTAAGTATTTGGTTTTATTTCTGGGTTCTCTATTCTGTTCCATTGGTCAATTGGTCAATGAGGTTTTCTGTTTGTTTTTGTTTGTTTTCTTACCAGTACTATGCTCTTTTGATAACTACAGCCTTGTAGAATAATTTGAAGTTCAGTAATGTGATGCCTTCTGATTTGTTCTTTTTACTTAGGATTGCTTTGGCTATTTGGGCTTTTTTTTGGTTCCATATGAATTTTAGGATTGTTTTTTCTAATTCTGTGAAAAATGATGTTGGTATTTTGATAAGAATTGCATTGACTCTGTAGATTGCTTTGGGCAGTATAGTTATTTTCATGATATTGATTCTTGCAATCCATGAAATGCAGTCATGGGATGTGTTTTCATTTGTTGGTGTCACCTATGATTTCTTTCAGTAGTGTTTTGTAGTTCTCCTTGGAGAGATCTTTCACCTCCTTGGTTAGGTATATTCCTAGGTATTTTATTTTATTTTTTTGCAGCTGTTATACAAGGGATTGAGTTATTGATTTGATTCTCAGCTTGGTCACTGTCACATATAGCAGTGCTACTGATTTACGTACATTGATTTTGTAACTTGAGACTTTACTGAATTAATTTATCCAAACTCTAGGTATATGATCATATCATCATCAGCAGCAATAATTTGACTTTCTCTTTTTGAACATGAGGACGCTTTATTTCTTTCTCTTGCTTGATTGGTCTGACTAGGACTTCCAGTACTATGTTGAATAGAAATGGTGAAAGTGGGCATCCTTTTCTTGTTGCAGGCCTCAGAGGAAACACTTTCAACTTCCTCCGTTTGGTAAAATAAAAGCTGTAGTTTTGTCATAGATGGCTGTTACTATTTTGTGGTATATTCCTTTGATGCCTAGTTTGTTGAGGGTTTTTATCATAAAAGGATGCTGGATTATATTGAATGCTTTTTTTTACATCTATTGAAATGATCACATGATTTTTGGTTTTTGATTCTGTTTATATGATATATCACCTTTACTGACTTGCATATATTAAAGCATGCCTGCATCACTGGGATGAAACCAACTTGATTATTGAATATTATTTTTGATGTTGCTATTGAATTCCATTAGTTAGTATTTTGTTGAGGATTTTTGCATCATGATATTGGTCTATAGTCTTCTACAGACCAATATTTCTGATTTTGGTATCAGAGTGATACTGGCTTCTTAAAATGGGTGGAGAGGATTCCCTCTTTCTCAGTCTTTTGGAATAGTTTCAGTAGGATTGGCACCAATTTTTCTTTGAATGTCTGGTAGAATTCAGCTGTGAATCCATCTGGCCCTGGGCTTTTTTTGAAGTCAACAATTTTTTTCTTACTGATTCAATTTCACTGCGTGTTATTGGTCTGTTCAAGGTTTCTATTTCTTTCTGATTAAATCTAGGAGGCTTGTATGTTTCCAAGAATTTACTCATTTCCTCTGGATTTTCTAGTTTGAGTGCACTGAGGTGCTCATAGTAGTCTTGAATGATCTTTCACAATTTTGTGATGTCAATTGAAATGTATCCAGGTCCATTTCTAATTGAGTTTATTTGAATATTCTCTCTTCTTTTCTTGGTTAATCTAGCTCATGGTCTATCAATTTCACCTTTTCAAACAACCAGCTTTTTGTTTCATTGATATTTATTTTGTTTTTGTTGTTGTTTTGATTTTATTTTGTTCTGCTCTGATCTTATTTCTTTTCTTGTACTAGCTTAGGGTTTAGTTTTGTTGTTGTTGTTGTTGTTTGTTTGTTTCTATAGTTCCTTGAAGTATGAAATTGGGTCGTCAATTTGTGCTCTTTCAGACTTTTTGCTGTAGGCATTTAGTGCCATAAACTTTCCTCTTAGCACTGCTTTTACTGTATCCCAGAAGCTTTGATAACTTGTGTCACTATTATCATTTATTTCAAAGAATGTTTAAATTTCCATCTTGCTTTTGCTGTTAACCCAAATATCATGCAGGACCAAATTGTTTAATTTCCATGTATTTGTATAGTTTTGAGGGTTCCTTCTGGAGTTGATTTTTGGTTTTACTCCTCTGTGATCTGAGAAGATACTTGGCATGACTTTGATTGTTTAAAATTTATTGAGACTTGTTTTATGCCCTATTGTATGGTCTATATTGGAGACTGTTCTGTATGCTGATGAGAAAAATGTATATTCTGCAATTCTTAAGTTGAATCTTTTGTAAATATTTGTTAGGTCCATTTGCTCTAGAGTGTAGTTTAAGTGCATTGTTTCTTTATTGACTTTCTGTCTTAATGATCTGTCTAGTGCTGTCAATGGAGTGTTGGAGTCCCCCACTATTATTGTGTTGCTGTCTATCTCATTTCTTGGATCTAGTAGTACACATTTTATGAATCTGGGAGCTCCATTGTTAGAAGCATGCAAATGTAGGATTGTAATATCTTCTTGTTGGATTGATCCTTTTATCATTAGGTAATGACCTTTGTCTGTTTTTACTATTGTTGCTTTAAAGTCTGTTTTATTTAATATAAGAATAGCTACTCCAGCTTGCTTTTGGTTTCCATTTGCATGGAATATCTTTTTCTACCCCTTTTCCATGGTTTTATATGAATCCTTATGTTTTAGGTGAGTCTCTTGAAGACAGCAGATATTTTGTGGTTTGTGATTTTTTTTTTTTTAAATCCATTCTGCCAATCTATCTTTTAAGTGGAGTATTTAGGCCATTTATGTTTAATATTCATATTGAGATGTTAGGTGCTATTCCAGTCATCATGCTAATTGTTACCTAGATACTTTGCTTTCTTCATTGTGCTATTGTTTTATAGGCCCTTTCAAAAGGTTCTCTTCTGGTGCATATTGACCTTTTGTTTCAGGATTTAGAACTCTTTGTAGCATTTCTTGTAGCGCTGGCCTGGTACTGACAAATACCCTCAGCATTTGTTGTCTGAAAATGACTTTATTTCTCCTTCATTTATAAAACTTAGTTTTTCTGGATAAAACAATTCTTGACTGACAGTTACTCTCTTTAAGGAGGCTAAAGATAGGACCCTAATCCCTTCTGATTTGTAAGATTTCTGCGGAAAAGTCTGCTGTTAGTCTGATAGTTTTTTGTTGTTATTGTTGTTGTTTTTTAATAGTTTACCCGATGTTTTTGTCTCAGTGCTCTCAAAGTTAATTCCTTCACATTGACTTTAGATAGCCTGATGACTATAGGTGTTGGTGAAGTCCTTTTTGTGATGAATCTCCCAGGAATTCTTTGAGCTTCTTGTATTTGGATATCTAAATCTCTAGCAAGCCCAGGGAAGTTTTGCTCAATTATTCCCTCAAATGATTTTTCCAAACTTTTCACTTACTCTTCTCCCTCAGAACACCAATTATTCTTAGATTTGGCCATTCTACATAATTCCATATTTCTTGGAGATTTTGCTCATTTCTTTTTATTCTTTTTTTTTTTTTAATTTTTTATCTAGGTTAATTCAAAAGCCTTGTCTCTAGCTCTAAATTTTTTTCTTCTACTTGTTCTCGTCTGTTAGAACTTTCCACTGCATTTTGTCATTCCCTAAATGTGACTTTCATTAACAGAAGTTCTGACTTTTTAAAAATATATTTCTTCAGAAAATTTTTTATTCGTATCCTGAGTTTTTAAATTTCTTTATGTTGGTTTTCCCCTTCCTCTGGTATCTCCTTGAGTAGCTTAATAATCAAATTTTTGAATGCTTTATCTGCTACTTCAAAGATTTCATTTGAGTTTAGATCCCTTGCCGGAGAGCTAGTGTGATCTTTTGGGGATGTTATAGAACCTTGTTTTGTCATATTGCCAGTATTATTTTTCTGGTTCCTTCTCATTTGGTTGGACTATTTATTCTAATTATTCTTGAATTTATTTTTTGTTTATTTTTTTTTCAATTTATTTTTTCCCTCTTAAGGATGTGACTTTAATGTTTACAGTTTATTGTTGCCTAATGTGGCTCTTGGTGTCTTCGGGGGTGAAGACTCTATAAGGTCCTTGGTTATAGAGAGTCTTTTTATGATGGCTTTGACAAATGTCAACATAAATTTAAATAGCTGCAAAAGATTAAACTTCCTCCCCCATCCTACATATTGACATTTTAAAATAAAACTTTTCAATAAAACCAATCAATACTCTGAATGCTTTAGCAAATTAATGCCTGCCATGATCTTTAAATAAATACACAAATAAGCTCTTCTTTGATCATTTATTTCATTTCTTTTTCTTCTTGAACTCTCATTCCCACTCCACTTCCTCCATAGAATTTTTCCCTGCTTTAATGTATTTTATGTTTGAAAGCAATTTATTGATCACTGTTATACTTCTTTGCAATTATTTTAGTATATTAATTGAAATTAATTTTTAAACGTGTTATATGACCCTAAGTATTGAGTTATCACAATTACTTTAGGATACAATTGCTCAAAGCAATAAATACATTATAAATATTCATAATTACAAAATACAAAAGTAAATTTTTTGTAACTGCATCTTAATGAGATAAATGTGGCTGTTTTTGTTTTCAATTAGTTCATATATCTAGTTTTGAGTGTTGTTATTTTTAGACTGAAACTGTATTCAGCATCAATTTTTTTCTGCTTCTCTCTTTTTTCAATTTATAGATTCTAATGTTAGAAACCTTGTTCATATATAAAATATATATATATATACACATAAATAGATACAAATGAAAGGAGTTTTAGTATAGCATATAGAGAATATTATAAAAACCACTGAAAAATAAATTATGGAATGCATATTATAGAGAAGACTATTAAAATTAGATAAGAGAAGTGTTAAAAGACTTGGATCTGATATGATTAATTATATCCAAGTAACTTATATATTTAGCTACACATTTTATTGCATTATATCCAAAAATAATACAATAAAATATGTAGCTAAATGTGTACATTGTTTGTGAAGAGTATAATAAGAGCATGATGTTTCTTAAATATATTCTCATGTATATAGAATTCTGCTGCTTTCCTTTGGGAATAATTAAATAATAAACATGTGTAAAAACAGAAACAATTGTATTAATTTCATCAGACATCAAATCAAATATTTGCTGGTATTCAATGAAAGAAAGTTACATATTGTGAAAATTAAAATTGGTCTGGCATGTTAGCCTATACTTTCATTTATTGTTAAATATTTCACAACATAAAATAAAATGAAAATAGGCTGTATTTGAGTAAGTATTTTGTAACATGATTGGATTCAGAATAAAGTTTACTTTATTGAATGATTAATACAAAATCTGAAAAAAAATACAAGATTCCTATTTATTAGTTTTATCCAGTGAATCTTTAAAAATTTAGTGTCTCAGAAATAATTCTGGCTGGGTGTGGTGGTTCATGCCTGTAATCCCAGCACTTTGGGAGGCTGCAGCGGGTTGATCACCTAAAGTCAGGAGTTCAAGACCAGCCTGACCCCAATATGGTGAAACTCCATCTCTACTAAAAATACAAAAATTAGCCCGGTGTGGTGGCATATGCCCATTGTCCCAGCTACTCGGGAGGCTCAGACAGGAGATCACTTGAACCCAGGAAGTGGAAGTTGCTCCAGCCTGGGTGACAGAGGGAGACTCTGTCTCAAAAAAAAAAAAAAAAAAAGGAAAGATGCTGGTTATTAAAGTAATGAGCATGACCAACCCATGCTGCTTCACCACCTCAGAGTTGCTTTTCTTTCCAGCTAATGACATGTCCTGGAGATAAGCTGATAAATGCCTGTCTTTAAATGTGGGGAGTAAAGGAGTAACTTTAAGCATTCTACATTCTCTGCTCTTTCTCAGAGGCCTCTCCCTAAAAAGAGATGAACGTTTTGTCATAGTTACGAGATAGAAAACCAGATGTTACTCTCAGCCACTCTCTATGACATACCTAAATTCAGACCCTCCCCACACAGACCTAGTAGTACCCTGAGCATAGCACAATCCTTCACTCTATAGAAATACACATGACAATGACAATCACACCCCCAGGCAAGTGGTTCCCAGTGAAACTTGGATTACAAGGAGGTATCCCTGAAATCACTCTGGCCATGTTTCCCTTCACTGGGGGCCCCTCCTGTGATTGGAGGCTTATCCCCCATAGCAATGCACCATAGAAAAAGCCTGTGGTGAAATGGGGAAAGCAGAATCAGGCAAGTGGTATAGGAAGAAAAAACCCACATACTTATGCAGGTTTGTTCTCAGGCGGGTATGTTCTAGGAAAGAGCACATTGAGAAATTGAGATCTAAAATTGATTCTTTTACAGCTTTTTGTGGCTAAGTGTGGTGACTCACAGCTGTAATCCCAGTCTGTAGCATGTGCCTATAGTCCCAGCTATTTGGGAGGTTGAGGTGGGAGGAATGCTTGAGGCTAGAAGTTCAAGACTAGCCTGGGCAACATAGTGAGACCCCCACCTCAAAAAATAAAAATAAAGAATAAGTCAGCTGGATATGGTGGTACATGCCTGCAAGTCCTAGCTACTTGGGAGGCTGAGGTGGGAGGATAGATTGAGTCCAGCAGTTTGAAGCTGCAGTGAGCTATGAGGGTACCATTGCACTCCAGCCCTAGGCAACAGAGGCAACAGAGCAAGACTCCGTCTCAAAAAAAAAAAAAAAATCTATCTGTGCGGTGTCCCCCTCCCTTTGGAAAATCTCCAGTTTATATCTGAATGACAATAGAATGATCATCTAGATGTTTGTTTCCAACTTCCCAGGTATTTGCTTCTTACAGAGATAATCTGAATATACCCAGCTTTCCTTTTAAAACAAAAAAGTAAAAATTAAATATTTTAAACGTACACAAAGGAACGTACACAAAGGAACATACAACACATCCCCCACTGTGACCCAGCAACAGCGATCATCACTGGTTAGATACTGTTATCTGCACTCTCCACTCATCCTTCTCACCGAAGCAAATCCCAGGCATTCTATCATTTCAGTCCTAAAGATTTTGTATGTATCTCTAAAAGATAAGGATGTTTTAAAAATAATGCTATTATCTCACCTTTAAGAAAACCAATTCCTTAATATCAAATAGCCAATCAGCAATCAAGTCTCTTCAATTGTCTCATAATTTTTTTTAAAAAGGGCAGTGGTTTGAAATTGAATCCAAAAAAGGTCCACACATTTCATTTGGTTTTTATGTCTCTTACCTCATTTAATCTTAAAAAAAGAGAGCAAGAGAGAATCTTCTTCTTTTTTTCCTAACAAATTCTTTGTTGAAGAAACAGAATCGTTGTTCCGGGATTCTTTTTAATCTTCATGTAGCCATTTAAATAATTTCTCTTTTCATGTATTTTCTATAATCCAACATTCTAAAGGCTTCATCTGATTCAAGTTTTGCATTTTGGCAAAGGTATTGAATAAGTGGTGATACAGGTATTCATTCAGAAGCTCCCAGTATCTGGTGGTCCTCTTTTGGGGCTGTGAGTGGACACCGCTTGGTCATTGCCTAAATTCGTGATTTCATTAGGGGCTTGAAACTAGTGATATTTTAATTCTTATATTTCTTCCCTTGTGGCTAAGGGAAATCAAATGGAAGATTTCTATAAGAAAGAAGCTTTTCTTCCCCAACTATTTGGTTAGACTGAAGTGCCATTTGTACTGGAGAGTGTTCAGCTGTTTTAAAAAATTAATAAATTTCAGATTGTTATGTTTTTACATTTTATTTTTGGCCTCTGTACTTTTGTTAAAAGCCATCCTAATATACAAGATTGTTTTCCTTCGAGGAAAACCTGAAATTAAATTATTTCTGGCATAAACTCTTATGTCAATCAATCCTTTTAAAAATGTAACAAGAAAATGATTTGACATGTACTTTAGTGAGATTTGGCATTTAACCTCTAACTCTAATTTCTGCTGGGTTTTTTTTGTAGCCAAAACGGTATCAGAAGATTAGGATATGCATATTCACTTAGTGATCCTATTCTCAATCAGACACAATATAACGATGAGTACACTTGGAAATCATACTCTAAAGAAGATTTGATCAAAACTGAGACTTCAAGAGAACTCAAGAGCCAAAAAACTCATCTCAATGAAGTAAGATAATATCTACGTATGTGTTGAATTTAATACTGTATCAACACCCGTGAGAGTTTATATCACAAAGATCTTTCAGCTTCTACAGTCACAGGATATATGGTTCTTTTTAGACTATTTCCTATCTATCTTCTCACATTTATTTCTAATCACTTACGTTCTAACCCCTGGAATTTTTTTTTTTTTTAAAGACTTGTAAAAAATTGAAATGAGGCTGGGTGCAGTGGCTCACACCTGTAATCTCAGCACTTTGGGAGGCCAAGGTGGGCCGATCATCTGAGGTCAGGAGTTAGTGACCAGCCTGGACAACATGGTGAAAACCCAACTCTACCGAACGTGCAAAAATTAGCCGGGTGTGGTGGTGCACACCTGTGATCCCAGCTATTCAGGAAGCTGAGGCAGGAGAATTGCTTGAACCTGGGAGGTGGAGGCTGCAGTGAGCTGAGATCATGCCTCTGCACTCCAGCCTGGGCCACAGAGCAAGACTCTGTCTCAAAAAAAAAAAAAAAAAAAAAAAATTTTTTTTTTCAGGTGAAATTTACATAATATAAAATTAACCTTTGAAAGTGAACAATTCACTAGCATTTAGTACATATATGTTGTGCCGCCATCACCTCTATTTTGTTCCAAAACATTTTCATCATCCTAGAAGGAAACCTCATACCCATTAGCAATTACTCCCCACCATCTGCTTTCTACCTCTGTGGATTACCTGTTGTGGCTATTTTGTATGTGGAATCAACAACAGGTGACCTTTGGTGTCTGGCTTCTTTTCACTTAGCATAATCATGTTTTCAAGGTTCATCATCTAAGAAATTATCTGACTAGAAAGATGACAGGAAAAGCACTACCCATGTAGCATCCATGTAGCAAATACCAGTACTTGCAATTCTTTGTCACAGTTGACTAGTGTTCTGTCCGGTGGATATATCACAGTTTGTCTGTCCGTGCATCCATTAATGCATCTTTGGGTTGTGTCCACCTTTTGACTATTGTGAATTGTGCTGCTATGAACAGCCACGTACAAGTACTTGTGCTTAGCCTTGTGTTTTGCGCACTCTCAAACCTCTATTTTTTAAATCATTCTGTTGCCTCTACCTAGAATGCCCCTATCCTGTGCGCTAAGGGAACCCCTGTATTTCTTCAAGGTTCAGATTAAAGAAAGCTACCTCTAAGTCCCTTCTCCCCTAGATGGAAATAACTGATTCTCCCTATGTGTTTTCTTGGCTTTCTATGCCCTTCTCCCATTACAAAAGGCAATGTTCGGTTGTAGTGAAGGGTTTCATTTACTTGACTGCCACCTGGGATGGGATCACATGGGATGGAGCCACCTTGATGCATTCAATAGATGGTAAGTTGGTAGAATGGACAGGATTTGATGACTAAAAGGAAGTGAAGGATAAGGAAGAGGAAAGTAGAATGTTCAGCTTCTGACTTGGACAGCCAGGTGTATGCAGATGTAATTTACTGAACATGGTGGAGAACCAGGTTTGGTGGAGAAGGGTAGTGGGGGGAACAATGCATTTTAGTTGAAGACGTGTTGGTTGATGTCCAACAGGCAGTTGAACAGACAGGTCCGGAGCTCATGGGGGATTGATGAGCTGGACATATGGACTTGGGAGTCTTTAGAATGTACACATATAGCCAATTCCATTTGGTTCCTTGTGACACCCATTCATTATAACCTATTCAACCCTGAAATATATATATATATATGTATAGATTTATACATATATATACCTACACACACATATATATATATGTATATGTCTACTGGAGATATACACATAAAACTCCTGTCTCTGAAAAATATATATATCTAAATTATATGTTTAATAAATCATTTATATATAATATATAAATATGTCTCTAGCATATGTATTATTACATATAATTACATATATTAGAGACAAGATCTTGCTTTGTTGCCCAGGGTGAAGTGCAGTGGCACAATCAGAGTTCGCTACAGCCTGGAACTCTTGAGCTCAAGTGATCCTCCCTCCTCAGCCTCCAGAGTAGCTGGAAGTACATGTGCATACTCCCACACGCAGCTAATTTTTTTATTTTTTGTAGAGGTGGGGTCTCAGTCTGTTTCCCAGGCTGATCTCAAACTCCTGGGTTCAAGCAATCTTTCTACCTTGGCCTTCCAAAGCTCTGGGATTACAGCCACGAGACACTGTGCTTGGTCATCCTTAATATTTTAAAATTAATGTAAAACAGTTGATTATAATATTATACTGTATGTACACAATATTATATTGTATGTGTACATCCACAAACACATGACCATATAATTTTCCCCTCCTCTAAGTGCTAGCTAAGGCTCTCAACCAATGAGAGCTAGTGTGGCCGACTGTCTTGTCCTCAGCCAATGAGAGCTGATGTGGCAGACTGTCCTGTGTGTTCTCAGCCAATGAGTGTTCACATACCAGACAGCAGCCCCAATTAATCCAGGCACTGAGTATCGGCAGCTGCTAACGTTACACAGAAAAGCAACCATATATTATCTGCTTCCTACAGCCTTGTGAAACATCATTTATTCAGGGGTGTCTAATCTTTTGGCTTCTCTGGGCTAAATGGAAGAATAAGAATTGTTTTGGGCCACACATAAAATACACTAACACTAATGATAGCTGATGAGCTTTAAAAAAAAAGAAATTGCAAAAAAAAAAAAAATCTCAATGTTTTAAGAAAGTTTATGAATTTGTGTTGGGCCACATTCAAAGCCGTCCTGGCTGGGGCCTTGGGTCGGATAAGTTTGACTTCTAGTCTAGTGAGTTTGAGTCTCTGGATCCACCTGCCAATTTGCAGGAAATACAGGGGGACAGAGGAACTTGTTAAACAATAAATGAATATGCAATCAACAAAACCCAGACGGTGAGGACCTCACCTCTGCACATCAAATGGCTTCTTCAATAGATAAATTATACTTTTATCTATTGGTTTTTCCAGTTGATAAATTATGAGGGAAAGAAGGGAGTCGAGAGAACTTGAAAACTAAAAGAGATTTAAAAGAGACATTTGGGACCGTGAGTATACCTAACTATTTTGAAGAATTTTGGTGTAAAAGGAAAAGGAGGAATAGCTTAGTAACTAGAAGGGGAAGTGGAGTGAAGAGAGTGTTTTCTTTTTGAGACAGGAGAAATAAACGCATACTTGGACATTGATGGCAATGACCCAGCAGAGAGGGAGAGATTCAAGTTGCAAGAGCTAAGTGAGGACTGTTGGACGACTGGCTGGAGTGGACTCCGTAGAGGAGGATCTAGTGCTGCAGGTGGGGGCTGGGCCTTGCTGGGAGCACCTGCCGGCTCCCCCTCCCATTACAGTATGTGCCAGTGCAGGTGTGGTGGCTGGGACATGGTCTGGGACATGGTTGCTGGGCTGTGGAGGTTCTTTTCTGGTGGCTTCAGTTTTCTCAGGGAAATAGGAAGCAAGATCATGGGAAAGAAGGACGTTGGCAAGAGGAGGTGGAGGTTTCAAGTTTTATCATCCTAAAATCTCTCTGGAGACGAGAAGAGAGTGCTTGCCCTTTGCTGTCCTTCAGGAAGGTGCTGAGGCCTCTGCATGTGAGGGGGTTTTCCTCAGGGGCTCCCAAGGGGAAAGCAGCCACTGCCCGCACTCCTTGGGAATGTCTGGCCAGAACTAGAGTTGACATGGGGGTCCTCTCCCCCTGGTCTTGTCTGTAGGAGACTTCTGGTTGGAAGAACAACTTGCGGAAGTTTTCAATGTCGTTCTCTCATTTTCAGTGTGAAAAGTCAAAGAAATGCATGGAACTTCTGTTTCGGCTAGGTCAGCCAGCGGCTCCTGCTGACTGGCTCCCCCGCATCCATGCACCTGCAGTGGCAGCGGGGGTGTAAAGGATTCTGAAGAATATGTGCACACAGACACTCAGATTATTGATCCCATTAGGTGATCCCATATGGGTTTTCTTGAAAATTGTGTTTGCGTTGATAGGACGTTTTCCTGTGGACACTACCTCACTGTCAACAAAAGAGGACACTAAGGAACTGCCTCCCTTGGAAAATCCCTGCTTCAATGAAAGAAGTTAACCAGGCGCTGTCAAATCAGTTTATTTCCCTTACTGAGAGAGACTTTGTGGACAGAGCGAAAGGTAAACATGTTTTTCTGTGGGGTTTTTTATTTGTTTTTTCCCTGGGGTCATGTGGTAGGCACTGGAGTTGCAGGGGTCAGCAGCACGGGTCTGTTCTTCTCCCTCAAGGAACTCAAAGTCTAGGCACTGGAAACAGGCAACTTTGCAAATGAAAACCATCAAGTATAAAAAGGTGCACCTTGTGGAAAATGCAGGTAGCTGTGGGCCTATGGGAGGACATCCAGCCTAGTGTAGGGCGGGGGATTAGGAAAGCCTTCCCTGCCTGGCCCAAAGGATGAAGAGGAATTAGCCAGGCGGAGAGGTCGTAGAGAGTGCTGCTGCAGGATTGAAGGCCTGGAGGGAACGTTTTAGGGACTAGAAGAGCATCACCAAGAGTAGAGCAGAAAAGGGCAAAGGGAGAGTTGAGGGAGGAGACCAGCGTGGCCAGAGAGCACCCAGTCGGGGAAGGGCCCTGCAGGGCATACTGAAGAGTTTGAAGTTTATTCCAGAAGCAATTAAGAGGTTTTATTAAGGTAGTGACACAATTCCGATGTTGGCTTTTAGAAGCCTCACATTGGCTGCAGAGTGAAGAACGGAGATGGCCCTTCAGGAGGAAGAGGGGCAGGAGGACGCTGTCAGAGCAGCACAGAGAGGAGTGAGGTGGCTTGACACAGGGCTGGGGCAGTGCAGGTGGAGGCAGGAGACTGCAGGGTGGCAGCACGGGCACTTCAGTCAGCAGTAAGCCACTTCCAGGGCAGGGGATGTAGCTCTTTGACTCACATTGTGCCACCAGTACCCACCCCAGTGCCTGGCTTATTACAGGTGATGAAAATAAATACTGGTGGAACAAAGGAATGAATGATAGGGATGAGTGACTGACAGATGTCAGGGATAAGGGAGTAACAGGAGTCTGCCTTGGAGTTCCGTGCAGATGGGATGCTGATGTCTTCTGTAGATAAGTAGAAAACCATGACAGGGTGAAGTGAGGGCCATTTTATTCTCCCACTTGTTAGAGGTGGAGAAGTCCAGCACGCTGTTCGTCCCACTTCTTGGAAAAGCACATGTGTCCTGGGATGGGAACTCTGCTATGCAGATTCCCCTGTGAGAATCCAGATTCTCTCTTCTTCACCTGGCTTTGCCCTTAGGGCTCTGTGGCTGAGAACACCTTTGACTGGTTTTCTGTAGGGTAGGTAGAGATGACGTCATAGCTCCCATGTCTCAGGGCATCAAAAATGAATTCCATCTATACCAACACATTTTCCAGAAATGACATATTTGGTGATTGGATGCCATTTTGTTCTTTATCAGCAGGAAATTTACTTTATTGAGAATTCATGAAAATTGATTATATTTTTACACTCAAAGAAGGAAACCTCTCTTTAAGTCACTGGGAAAACGACACACTCTGGTGCACAACTCCAAGCTCTATGACAAAATGGCAGTTGGAGTATTGGTGTTCTCCTGCCTTTTGGTGACAAAATAATGACACCCAACAACAGCGGAGGAAGGCTGGCTCCCCTGTAGGCTCTGAACACAAGCCAGAGAGTGCAGAGGGCCCCTGTTCGCCCAAAAGAGAATGACGCATCTCTCAAGGCCCATATGTCTCCACGTTCACTCCACATCCCCATTCCGGCCCCAACAGAACCATCAATGCCTGTGAGCTGTGCATCTGTCTCCCCCGCCCCCAAACGAGAATTTACCTTTCCAGTTCTCTGGCTGTTCTCCAGCACCATTTCCCCCATCTCTAAAGCATTAATCCCATGCCACTGGCATGCACCTTGACTGCAGTATATCCCATCTAGCATGTTCTAAATGAAAACAAAAACAGAGCTTCCCCCTCAACCCCATCTCTTCTTTTAGCTTCTGTTTATTTCTCCGCTTCCCTTCACAAACAGCCAACATTTACTAAGCCCCTGGCTTTTCATAAATGAACGCATTTAATCTTCACAACCTGTGAAGTTATCACCTCCAATCAAAGAGGAGGATCTAAAACTCAGTGTGGTTGAGTACCATGCCCAGCTGCCCAGCTCGGGACTGGTGGGGGCTAGGATTTGGACCCAGGCGGTCTGGCTTCTCCTGTTAGAACCAGCTCCTTCCCAGCTAACATTCCTTTAAGAGTCAGTTTATACATGCTGTTCTGAATTCCTAACTTCTTATTTACAGTTTTAAAAACTAAAATGTACTTCTATTAAACTAATGTATGCATACACTTAAACGATTACTCAGAGGATTATAAAGAAATAACAGCAGTTCTTTGACCTACCTCCCCTCCACTCCTACTCATATCCCTCACTGGCAATCAGTTTCAATCTGGTTAACTATGTCTTCTTATATGATTTTTAAACAATATGCTTCTACTGCTATTCCCTCGCTTATGAATTTTAGACATTATTGACTTCCGTTTTGGTAGCTGAGGATCTGGCTGTCCTATAACTCTGTCTCACTGGTACTCCATCCATCATGTCCATATCATTATATTACAGATTTCTTGTTAAATTCAATTGCTAGTGTGTGTATTATGATATGGCATACTGTGATTACATGAGTATGTAAATGTTTGACACTGAGCCAAGTTGTATTTCATGATTATTTCCTTTGCTTGTTGCTTTCTCTTATTTTTACCAGAATTATTCATTGTTTTTCTCCATGTGCTCAGTTTTCTATATGTCTGACACTATTTTTTTCCGTACTTTGTTGTACACTTACCAAAATTTTTTCCAAACACAATGACAGAATAGAACAGAGAAAGAGAGAGGAGAAAAGTATTAAAGGACTAATGCAGGAAAAAACTCTCAGAGTTTCTAGATTGAAAGGGCCCCTGAATGCCTGACACAATGAATGGCAAAAGACTGTCACTAATGCATGTAAGTGTAGAATTTCAGAATGTTGGGAATGAAGAGATCTTAAGAGTTTCTAGGGGGATAACATAAAAAAGGATCAGAAATTAAAATGGCATCTGTCTTCTACATAGAAATCCTGGATGCTAGAAGACATTTGGAAAAATGCATTGAAGAGAAGTGATTTCCAACGTAAAATTCTATATCCAGCCAAACTATCAAGCAAATGTAATTAAGAAAAAAGACATTTCCAGATTGACAAGAATATACTTTTAAAAGTTCCTCCAACACACCCTTTCTTAGGAAGCTACTGGATAGTTGGATTGAGACTTGAATTATCTTACCTTTTCTCTCCTAGTTTCTTTTTCTTTGCATTTTTCTTCTGTTTATTTGAAAACTTCTTTACTTTGTTTGTTTGTTTGTTTTTCATGGAGACAGAATCTCCACCAGGCTGGAGTGCAGTTGTGTGATCTTGGCTCACTGCAGCCTCTGCCTCTTGGATTCAAGCAATTCTTGTGGCTTAGCTTCCCCAGTAGCTGGGATGACAGGCACGCACCACCAGGCCTGGCTAATTTTTCTGTATTTTTAGTAGAGTCGGGGTTTCACCATGTTGTCCAGGCTGGTCTTGAACTCCTGAGCTCAGGCAATCCACTTGCCTCGGCCTCCCAAAGTGCTAGGATTACAGACATGAGCCACCGCACCCAGCTGAAAACCTCTTCATTTTCAATCTAGCTCTTCTATTAAATTTTATTACAGGTCTCATATTTTTAATTTCTAAGCTCACTTTCTTCCTCTCTCCAATTATTTTTTTAAAACAGCATTCTGTTCTTATTTTATAGATGCAGTAAATCTCACGAAGTTTAAGATATTTATGATATACTTAACTTTCCACATTTTCATCTGTGCCTTGCATTGTTTTTAATTTCTCTGAGTGTCTTAATGGTCTAATGAAACTTTGATTGTCCATATTTGCAAGGCAGCAGAGGCAGATTTATTATAAACCTAATAAAACTCAAGTTTCACTTTCATAGACTCTTCTTTTTCTTAAAGTGGGTACACACAAAATACTAAACTCCAGGGCTCACAAAACCTGCAAAGGAGGTACTCAAACATAATTAAAAACTATGTGCAGAGATGTGGCTTGATAGCTGGTAGTTGACCTAGGTGATTAGAGGGTGAGCTATCTTTTTTGGGGGGAATTCCCTAAATGCCATTATTTGTGGATCCATCTCTCCAGAGAGGTAGTTCTGACTGACTGTTGGCATTCTGAAAGCAGGATTGGGGAAGCAAGGGGTTGGAATCTTCCTGGCTGATGTGCAGACTTTCACTGACCCCTCTTTTTTCAGTCAAGCATCTCACTCCACTCACCTTTTACTGTGCCTGGTGTCCCTCAGTCCAGAGCTTCTTTGGTTCAGTTTTGCAGAGAATAAACTTCTGGTTGGGAAGAAATAGTCATATGACTATGCAGGGTTATAAAGGTGATCCATGAAGCTACTTGGTACCCAAGTTTTCAGCCAACCCGCTGTGTTCAGCCTTGAGCCTCTCTCCCTGTCTTCCACTGTACCTGTTACCCTTGAGCCTGCAGGTGTTCTGTACTGTGGGTTACATAGTTCACTTCTCTGCTGTTCCCCCTCTGCCATCATCTAGGCTTCAGCTTCCTCTACTTTGCTCATTCAGTTGCCACATCTACATTTGCTTTCCATTTTCTAAAAATGTGTTAACATTTCAAATCTATGATCATTCTGATGGAGTTTGGGGATAGAGGATCCTAAATGCATGCATACAATCCACTGAGTTTAATGGGAAGCATTGCTAACGCTTTGACTTTTCAACCCCTTCCAACCTGTGTCTGACCCCACCATTCGCTGAACTGCTCCTTTCAAGGTCCGCAGTGACATTCAATGGAGATTTTTCCATTTGCGTCTTACCCAACCTTTGAGCATCGTTAACGTGGTTTCTGCTCTCTCTCGAACCACTGCTCTCCTTGCACTTCTGTGTTGTCGCACGCTCCTGTTTTCCCCTACTTCTTTGATCCTTCTCTTTGGTCACTTTTCTGTTTGGCTTCTAACTATTAGTGTTTCTGATTCCTCTGTAAAACAACTATCCTGAGGACCTCCACATTTGTATCTCTCCTCAAACCTCTCTTTAGATCCTCAGTTTCCTGTACTGGGTGCTGAGTAAAAGCCTCTTGAGAATTCCAAATCATCTCCTTCCCCCCGCGGCCGATCTTCCTGCACAATCCATAGGTTCCCTCCAATTTTGTCGCCACCTGGCAGCTAGAGGAGCTTCCGCAGTGAGCTTTTCCAGTTTTATTCCCTCTAACCCACTGTCCATGAGACAGCCATAGTGAGTCTCCAGATGTGGAAACTGATGTCACTTTATGGCTTAAACCCCTTCAGTGAATTTTCGTTGTCCTCAGGATAAAAGCTAAATGCCTTACACGAGTCTTGTACAATCTGGTCCTGGTTACCACGCCACCTCCTCCCTTGTCAGCCCCGACCCTCATGGCCTTGCCGGCCATCCCGACTCACACCCTCCACATACCTCCCCCGCTTCATGGCCTTGTGCTGGCTGCACACATTGCTTCCTCCCTGGGGGAGCACGTTCCCTTCCTTCTCTTGCCTATGTCTACCCAGAATTTAAGTCCAGTTGTAGGCCTCACCTCTCTCCTGGAAGCCTTCCCTGATCCCCCACCTTTGGGTTGCTGGCCTTCTCATGTGTTTTAACAGCCCTGGTTCTTACTTCCTTTGTAGGACTAATGATATTGTAATAATCTAAGCTTCTGAAGCACAGGGGCCATGCCTTAGCTTTTTATCCTCATTATGGAATTAAGGTAAACAACTGAGAAGCACTGAAAGGTGCTTCTTTTCACATTCAGGGGTAGAGAACATGGCTCTGATGCATCAGAACAGCTGGAAAAGACAGCAGCACTAGTCCCCACTTGGCTATAGGTCATGTGCCAATGGCCCTCATGGTTTTGAATGGTCCTTGCTGTAGATTTACTTTTGGTTTGGGCCTTTCTGCAGTTCCCCTACCTAATCTTAAATGGGCCAGATTTTTCTTTTGGGCTAAACCACTCCAGTTTTACTCCAGTAGAAAAGAAACCCAGGGGATCTGAGCTCCTGAGGAATAGGACCCCTGGGGAGGCGTCACTGGGTGAGGTTAGTTCTAACTCATGGTAATGATTTCTCTCCATGCTTCAGCACAACTATGGGGGTTTTAGGTGTTGCTTAGGTCCCATTTTAACAGGAACCTCTCTTCCAAATAACACGTGAAACTTATTAACACATTTTATAAAGACAACAAAAGCGTCAGTTTAAAAGAACTGAGCCTATGCTACGGAATGAACAATATATAATTTACTAGGAGTTACCTTAAGCATAGATTGATCACACAGGCAGTCACTAGAGTGTAGTTCAGATATTAATTGCTAATCCGTAGCAATTACGCTTCCAGGTTTTTTGGTGTGTGCATCCACTCATTAATTTAGTTCTAGTACTGTGAAAAGTACTGAGGATCAATGCCAAGTGAGAATCTTTGTATTCTGAGTACCTCTTCCCAGGTGATCCTGATGGCTTATCTCCATGTGAGATCTACAGTTCCAAGTGATATGTTTGCAGGACTCACCATATTCCCTGTTCATCCTGTAGATATCTAAGTCCAGGTCCTTGGTTTTGCCTTTTCTGGGTCTTCATCTCCAGTGATGGCTGGTCCATCGTTGTTCATGTGGAACAGATGTCCCAGAGCCTTCACGGCCTGGCTCCAGCTTGCCTTTCCTGTTTCACCCTCGGCTCCTCCCTGCTGCCCTGCATGCCCCAGCCTTCTGCGAGTCAGGCCATGTTTCACAAACACACTACACGCTTTTTGTTTCCATGTTGACCCGTTGTCAAAGCTCCTTACTCTGACTGCCTTTTAGTCCTTGTCTTCCTCCTCTTCCTCCATCACAGCCCCTCATACTCTCTCTGGGCTCCTGTAGCACCCTATTCAAAGCTTTGAGTCAGTAATTCTTAAGCACATGGGTGGTTTGTTTTCACAGCATAAGGGCCTGGGGCCTCACTTCTAGAGGTTCTCAGTGTCTGGGATGCGGGTAAGCAGATGTATTCTGAGAGACGCCTCCCAGGTGATTCTGGTGTCATATTTCCATGTGAGATCCACAGTTCCAAATGTCATGGTTGCAAGACTTACCACATTCCCTACCTGTTTGTTCCGTAGATGTCTTTAGAATCACACTAACTGTCTTAAGACAGAACAATGACTTAATGACGTAAAACCTTGTCATATAGCACAGAACTGATACAGGAACTGAAAGCATTTATCTTTGAATGGTAGCTCTAGGGAAAAGATATAGGTAAAAGCATCAAGTGTTTCAATGGAAATTTGTTTTTGTTTGTAAAGCTCTTGGTAAATAATAAAAGCCAAGCGTCTTAGTCTGTTTTGTGCAGCTTTGACAGAATGTGTGAGACTGGGTAATCTATGATGAGATACATTTATTTGATTCATGGTTCTGGAGGCTGGGAAGCCAAGAGCGTAGTGGTGGCACCTTGCCACAACCTTCTTGCAGCATCATCCCATGGTGGAAAATGGAAGGACAGGAGCGTGAAAGTGAGAGAGAGAAAGGAAGCAAACTCACCCTTTATCAGGAACCCGCTCTTGAAATAACTAGCCCACTCCCACAAGAACAGTATTAATCCACTCATAAGGGCAGAGTGCCCATGACCCAAACACCTCCCAGGAGGCCCCACCTCCCAACATTGTTGCACTGGGGATTAAGTTTGCTTTTTCGGGGGAAACATTCGAATCACAGCACTAGGTTATAGATGGAAGTTGCAGGAACAGTGCCAGATGGTTTTCCAAAATATCTTAAGGGGTGCCCTGATTTTGAGCCTCACAAACTCCTCCCCCTCTATAACCTGTCTTCTGTATCGGCAGTTTCTGAGGTCATTACGAGGGCTACTGAATACCCATGTCCTCTCTTCCTGAGTTTTCTAAAGAGGCAACATGTACTGTAAACTTCTCCTCCTCTGCTGGTCTAGACAGAAATCATTTTTTTTTAATTGATATAAAAATGCTCTCAGATGCCAGTAGATGCAATTATATATCCTTTGATATAAAATGTATACCAGTAGGTACCACTATAAATGGTTTGATATACAATGTGTATTAGGATTTATTTTGAAAAGATCTATTGGAAAACTAATCTGGAAGAGATGAGTTCAGTGTCGATTGCAATTTGCACTGTTTGGACAATGCTCATGAAACCCATGTTTTTGACATTTTTGGCCTTCTGAATAAAGATGGTGTTATATGATATGCCTCGGAACTAAGGCTTTGTAGCAAGAATAAGGAATGAACTCATTCTAAGTGAGATGGATTGTGACTCTTGCCTCTGTAAATCTGATAACGTTTGTAACACTGGCTTCAGTGCTTCATAGATATTTAATTAATATGTTTTAGCAGAGATATTTCAAAGAAATAATAGTGGTACTATCCACTAATGCCAGCAATGTTACCTAACCCTCCATCAGTAAGGGATAAGTTTCCAGTTTTTTTAAAATTATTATTTTTTATTTTTTCCCGGGTAATGAGGATGATATACACCACCCCATCTAGGGCTGCCAGATTAAGCAAATAAAACTATGGGACACCCGGTTAAATTTGAATAATGATATGCAGTAGATAGAAAGTATTTACACTAAAAAAAAATCATTATTTATCTGAAATTCAAATTTAACTGGGCATCTCATGTTTTATAAAATGGCAACCCTGGCCCTATCCAAAATCTCTTTGATACCCCCCTCTGCCCCAGGAACTAGACAGACCTAGTGGAGTGATCAGTGTCTTCTGTACCCACTGAGCAGACTCGTGACTTAAAAATATATTCACTAGAAACTACTTCTGATCATTTGAGCATATACTTCCTGTGACTGATAAGAAAATTATTTCTTCATCGAAATGTTCATTCACGTGACTGATAAAGAAAATTATTTCTTCATTAAACTGTTCATTCATTTGACCACATACCTCCTGTGACTGATAAAATTATTTCTTCATTGAGGTGTTCATACAGAGCACATTGACCGGGCCTGTAAATAAAACAAGAGAGGGTTTTTAGTGTGATAAATTGGAGCTCCTGCCAGAGGCAAGGTGGGATGTGGAGCTTCTTAGAAATCACTCACACGGAGTAAGTATTGCCTTCCATTTCCACCCCACCCCAGCTCAGAAGATTAAGAAAAGTTCTTACCTGTCTCTGGAATGGAAAAAGTTCCTTCCCCGACCTCCAGACACCGAATTCCGAAGGAATTACCAAATTCCAGCTAAAATTCCTGAGCTTCAGGATTTCAGTTTCAAATACGGATGCTACGCAAGCTTGCCCGTTGCTTCTCGGGGTGTAGGTGAGTACAGCTGCAGCTTCTACAACAGCCTCATAGATCCCAAACCCTGGCTCCAGGACTTCTCAATGCAGAAGGCACTGGTAGTGCATTTGGTAATAGTCATGGAGAAAGCCGGGGATCCTGGCATAAAATCAGAACCTCATCGCTGCAGCTCCCAACCTGGAACCCAGGGAGCCAGCAGATTTCAGAAGATTACTGACTGCTTAGGCCATGAAATGAGTGTAATCCTTGGTGGGGAGGGGCAGTGGTGAGGATTAGGGGATACTTCCTCCTTATAGAATGAGAGGAAGGACGCAGTCACTGTAAAGTGACAGAAAGAGGTGAGACAGGAAACCAGTTTAGTCTCAGTCTCCTACTGAAGTGTATCCACATGTGCATCCTTCGAAAGTTTCTTAAAATTCCATGACCCAGACACCTCCAAGCTACCAATCAAGGGGAAAACTTGGTGTTGTCTGAGACGTGATTCATTCCTGGCATGGAGTTGAGAACAAGTAACACTTGAGATGAAAATCAAAGAACTGACACTTAGCACCTTGTGTTAGAAGGTAGCCTAGAAATTACCTCGTCCAGAGCCTCATGTTGTGTGTGAATCTTCCTGACTCCATCCTTGCCAAGGGGCGACACTGCCCCTGCATATCCACTTCAGGGTAGCCCCGTCCCCTTCGCTGTCAGATGGTCCAACTATTTAGAAGTTGGAGCAGCTGTAATATTCCTTGCTAAACTTCTAGCCACTGGTTCTACTTCTTCCCATGGATGTTAGTTATTATAAATATTTTATTCTATGAAAACCTTGTCATATGCCTTCTAAGTCTTTTCCAGTTAAAGCATTTCCAGGCCCTACAAACACTCTTCTCAGGGAGTAACATTAAATCCTCTCACCAGTCTGGTCCCTCTATTTGGCCAATAACCCTTTAAAGGGGATACCTGGAGCTGGAAGGTGTTCTTAAGGTTTAAAAATTGGGGCTGGGTGCAGTGGCTCACACCTGTAATCCCAGCACTGTGGAAGGCAGGGATGGGTGGATCACGAGGTCAAGAAATCGAGACCATCCTGGCTAACATGGTGAAACCCCATCTCTACTAAAAATACAAAAAAATTAGCTGGGCGTGGTGGCGCGCGCATGTAGTCCCAGCTACTCAGGAGACTGAGGCAGGAGAATTGCTTGAATCCTGGAGGCAGAGGTTGCAGTAAGCTGAAATTGTACCACTGCACTCCAGTCTTGGCAACAGAGAGAGACTCTGTCCCAAAAATAAAGAAAGAAATAAAGAAAGAGAAAAAGATTGGGCAAGTTGTGAAAATTTGGTTTTTAAATCATGTTTTATTAGTTTTTTCATGATCATTTCTTGAATCTCAGAACTCACATTAAATGAGTAATATTCATAATCAAATATAAGTGATTTGGGTATTGCCTGCACCTCATACCCCGATTAGTCCAAATGGACAACGAGCGATGACTATAAAACCATCATTCTTCCAAAATGCTCATCTGAAGATGACTAGGTCCCTGGAGGGAGGTCCCGTACTGTGCCATCAAAATGTGCACAGGAGATGTCCTGAAAGAAAAAGAAACTTCTATGAGGACCTTTGGTTATTAAGCAGACAAGTGAACATCACCATCGCAGCCACCAAGGGCAAACTTCCTCTTTACGCTCTCAAGGTTTGCCGAAAAATCAACTGAAAAAAGGCAGATTAAAAGGAGAAAAGGCATACAAATTTATTAACACGCATGGGAGTCAAGCAAAATATAAGAACTCAAAGAAATGACGGGAGGGTTGATGCTTTTATACCATCTTAAGGTAACAGGAAGAGCTGGCTAAACAGGTTATGGGCGGGGGGAGAAGAGGAGGCCTGGCTAGCAAAGGTGGTCTCGTTCAATGGTAGCAGCCCCCAGAGATAATGATGGTAAAGGTTTCTTTTAGACCTACAAAGTCCAATCTTAGTTAATGTTTCTTAGATCCAGACAAGGAAAGGCCTTAGAAAGCCGGGCTGCATCAGTGCAGATTCCCTATGGATGCAGGTCACCCCACTCTCAAAGACAACTTTGCAGGGTTAATGCCGTTGCAGGACTTTTCAACAGCATCTCAAAGTATGCCAGAGAAGTGTATTTTGGGGTGAAATATTTCAGTTTCCTTCACCATCATAACACACTGACCTGCATAAGAGTCAAATTCAGGGAAAACTTCTCTTCCGAAAGTGGTGGTCAAACTCACCCTTCTGGCCATTGTCTTCCATCACTGCCACTTTCAGCAGCAACAGGCCGGAAGTCCCCATAGCTCTGCTTGGCTCTCGTTATTGGAAGAATTGGTTTAATACAGAGCCTTAGTGTCCAGCGTCATGAAGGACGCTGCCTGAGCTCAAAGCTGGGATCAGGGCTGTCAGGATCATTTTCTTTCTTTGCTTTTTTTTTTTTTTTTTTTTAGACACATTCTCACTATGTCACCCAGGCTGGAGTGCAGTGACACAATCTTAGCTCACTGCAACCTCCGCCTCCCGGGTTCAAGTGATTTTTCTGCCTCTGCCTCAGCCTCCCAAGTAGCTGGGACTACAGGCATGCACCACCATACCCGGCTAATTTTTTTTTTTTTTTTTTTTTGTATTTTTAGTAGAGATGGGGTTTCACCATATTGGCCAGGCTGGTCTCAAACTCCTGACCTCATGAAATGCCTGCCTCGGCCTCCCGAAGTGTTGGGATTATAGACGTGAGCCACCGCGCCCAGCCTCAGGGTGATTTTTAAACAATAAGGGCAACACTGCTGTGCTTGGGTACCAGCCCCTGAGCCTCTCCTCCCCTGTGTATTTCTGCAGTGCCCTCCGTGCTGCACAGCTACCTAAGGAACCAAGAGCATATGAAGAAGCAGACCACGTACCAAAGCGACTATGACAAAACTTACCTGGATTTCTTAATGCTTTTAAACTCATTTACTTCCTCTCAAGTCAAAAAATACCTCCAGAGTGTTTCCTACAAAGGTAAGATGAGGTCTTATTTCATGCACTTACAAATCATAATACATTGCTTTTGCCAAATAGAAACTGTTCCAACTTGTAGCCACTGGAGTTGAATGCCCACAAAAAGGGAAAACATAGCCTCAAACATAAAACAGTGTTGTGCAAACCTCAATCCACTGAAAGGATATTTTCCTTTAAAGAGACCCCAGTGACTATATCCCCACTTATTAAAAAAGAGACCTACAGCTTTTCACTCATTTCTGATCTCATTTTGCCTGTGGTTGAATTGCTCCAGGATGACTCTTCTTTTTCTTAGAGCTAATTGATTGCTCCTCTGGGTGTTTGTATAATCACACTATTTTGCTGTGTTTTGTCTAATCTTTATTTTCTGTTTGCTGGTACATTTTTGTGACAGGCTTTTTAAGGTACAAGAGACTCTCTATATATCACTCTCTCAAAGAGAGTAAACGCCATTGATGTGGCTTCACTCCACATGACAAAGACTTATCCTAGTTTGTAGCCAAGTGACTGGAATTGATTTGGGAGCATCTTAGGGGCAACTGGTCAGTTTAACTGAGAGTGTGTCACATGTCAACTCAGAGACTAAGACAGCTTGAGGAGAGGAAACAGAGCTCTTCCCGCACCTCTCAGCATCCTACGTGAGGGATCACACCTCCACATTCCTCCTCATCTGTGAGCACATCACCTAATGCAGATGTAAAATTTTATATAAAATATATTCATATGCCAACTAAACTAATGTATCACATACATTATAGAGCATACAAACTATTATAGAAGAAAGTAAAAATCAAATAGCAATAGGGGTCTACTGCTTATTTCTGTACCCAGCTGATCGTTTTCTGTACCCCATTTTGTGCCCTAGGCTATTTGGGGGCTGCTAACTTACTGTGTGCCCTGTAATGAGCTTGGGACTTCCACCAGCTATGTGGGATCCCTCCGAGGGCTCTCCGTCTCTTGTCTGACTCTCCTGGGTCCCCCAGGTGCTGTCCCCAGCCACAATGAGAAGAGCTTGCACCTCTGAAATCCTCGCTGAAACCCTCTTTTTTTGGGATCTCCTGCCCCAAGAAAAACTAAAACTCTACTGTTGGCAAGGCTGACAGGGAGTGGGGTGTGTGTGTGTGTGTGTGCGCGCATATGCGTGTGTGTGTGTGCGTGTGCGTGTGCGTGGTGTGTGTGTGTGTGTATGTGTGTAGAAAGGGAGTATTTGCCACTCTCACACATTGAGGGCTGAGAACCTAAAGACCCTTCTAAGAACTTGAATGCTGGGTTTCAGGGAGGTACAAGAAGCAGGTGTCTGCCTCCTGTTGAGGCAGGAGTGTGCATTTTCTGTTGAGACAAGGGAACAGGGAGGGACTATGATGCCTCGCTGCTCTCCACAGATGGCTCTGGGCCAGTCTGACACTTCAGAAGGAAGCCAAGAGGCTCCTGGGGGTCCGCTGGCTCAGTCTCCCCAGAGGGCCCAGCCAAAGCTCTGCAGCAAGCTCAAGCCTGCCCGCCTGTTCTCATTCTCAATTTTGTATATAAAAGCATCCTCTGCATTTTACAAGGAGCTCTGTTGAACCCTGTAGAAAGAGGGTTTTTGTCTTTCCCAAGCAGATGCTCCCATCTGCCCAGGGACTTGCAATGCAGATGCAGCTGTCACTTCTCTGCCCCCACGGAAACCATGGTGGCTGCAGGCAGCTCTGTCTCTTACTGTGTGTCAGGCGCAATCCAAGTCTTAGTGGCGCCCCCTAAGGTGAACTAGGAACTCCTCAAAGTGCTCTGGCAGCCTTGGATCTACATTCTCCAAGATACTGGGGTAAGCTGGTCTTTCAGGTAAAACACTGTCTACCTGATAGGACTTTCCTCCCCAGACAGGTGAGGCGTGACCTGTTAGCTAACAAGGTAACTTACAATAAGCTAGGGTTTTGTTTCTTCTTAGCTCTTCTACTTTCCTGGTTCCCTCAGTGCAGCACCAGGGGCCGGTGCCTGAAGGCTCATGACCCAGACCTTTGCTCTTTGGTGCTGCGGCTGATGCAGGATCCACTTCCCACGGGTTTTTACTCCTCTTTCCAAGCTCTGCTGTAGAATGGCCCACTCATCACTGCCAGACGTGTTAGAAGCTGACAAACAAATGGAAGCCTCCCCCTGAATTCTTGTGCCCGAAACCTCTTGTCATTTTCTAGTGTCAGGGATGGCACTGACGCTTTTCAGCTGGTGAACATCACAGCAGAGCTTTTGTGACTGAGCACATATGCAGATGTGTTAGGCAGAATTATTATCAACTCCGCTTAAATTATTTTACTGGATTATCTCTCATAGGTTGTAGGACCTGATGGAATAGGAGCCTAGAACAGGTACATTTTAGAGACGGAGAGAGGAATAGAGGGAGAGAGGGAGACAGGGGGAAAGTGGGGGGGGGAGGGGGAGATAGAGTATAGATAGAGAGAGAGACAGAAGGGACCAGGCTTGTTCTTATGGACCAAGTTGGGTGGGGAGGTGGGGGTGGGGGAGAGAGTTGATGTGTGTGGTGGGGGGTGAAACACAGTAAAGAGAAAATTCCAATACAACAAAAAATAAAGCTGTGAAAGCATAAAGGAGAGAGAGCTGAAGGCAAACCTTTTATTTTCACTAACTCTGCCTGTCACCACTATTTGGTATGCAGTTTATTTATAACGTGAGGAGGTTGAACTAGTTATCTTTAGTGGCTATTCTACTTTCAGAATTGTTTTAATCTCTGAATCTGCCTCAGACCACGCAAAAGCTTACGCATTGGGCAAGTGTTTCCTATTTGTAAAGACTGTATCTTCAGTCCACTTTTCCCCAGTTGAAAGGTAAAATGATCTGAAACCCAGTTTTCTGTGAATTTATTCAGCTATGGCTCCTGCCCCGTCTCTTCCTCCAACTGAAACTCCCACAAATGGCCATGTAAAAGGTATTTCTTCATAGCCTGTGTTTCAATACTAAGAATCAATTTATTTACTCGATAAATGCTCAGTTGATACAAAGATAAATAAGGAATCCTTCTTCTCTGGGAACTCACTATCGGTATAGGAGATAGATACATAGTTAAAATGTCACCAGTTCTGTAATCAAAGCAATCTTTGGGTACCTAGAAGCCTGTGAGGGGTACTCCCAACCCTGTGGGTGGACAGGAGATGCGGAAAGGCTGCCTGGAGGAGGGGTCCTTTAAGCCTTAAAGATGAATCTGCATGACAAGGAGAAGCAGGAGCATTCCTGGCAGAAGCAACAGTGTATACGCAATCACGAGGAAATGAATTTGCATTTATACATAATAAAGATGGGTAGCATTTGACTTACCACTGGTAGCCGTTTTGAACAGTTAAGTTGACGTTAAATTTTGCAGACTCTCGTCCTGTTTTACTAATTCATGCAAACCTTGATTAACAGTGTGTGAATATCTCTGGTATGAGAAGAAAGGATTTTTTTATTTTAATATAAATTCTGTGGTAATAGAGACAGTGCTTCAAATAAGAAAGACTGACAATAGCAAATATCAGTGAGAGGAAGCAGTCAGAACCCCACCCAGCACTGGTGGGAATATTAAAGAATAAAGAGTACAATTACTTTGTTGTTTTGTGTGGGTGTTTTTTTTTTTTTTTTTTTTTTGACAGAATCTCCCTCTGTAGCCCAGGCTGGAGTGCAGTGGCACGATCTCAGCTCACCGTAACCTCTGCTTTGAGGGTTCAAGCAATTCTCATGCCTCAGCTTCCCAAGCAACTGGGATTACAGGTGTGCACCACCACGCCCAGCTAATTTTATTTTATTTTATTTTTTAGTAGACATAAGGTTTTGCCATGTTGGTCAGGCTGGTCTTGAACACCTGGCCTCAAAGTGATCTGCCTGCTTTGGCCTTCCAAAGTGCTGGAATTACAGGCATGAGCCACTGTGTCCCCTTATCAAAGAATACAATCACTTTGGAAACAGGCAGCTTCTCCTAAAGTTAAATGTATACCTACTCCATGACCCAGAAATTCCACTTCCGGGTATTTGCCCAAGAGAAAGGAAACCATATGTCCACAAAAGGACATGTACAAGAATGTTTATAATCACTTTATTCTTAATAGCCTCAAACTGCATGCAACCCAAATCTCTATCAGTAGGAAAATGGATAAACAAACTGTGATATATTCACATAATGAAATACCACTCAACAATAAAAAGCAATATGTTATTGATATGTACAACAAAATGTATGAACCTCAAAAACCTGCTGAATGAACAAAGCCAGACACAAAAGAATACCTTCTGTATGATTTCATTTATTTGAAGATCTACAACAGGGAAAACTCATCTATGGTGAAAGAAACCAGAACAGTGGCTGTCTTAGAGTAGGGAGTGTTGATTGAGAAGGAGCATGAAGGGTCTTCTGGGATGGGAGAAATGATCTATATCATCCTGTGGTCATAGATTACAGTAATGCATGTGTCTCTTCATCGAACTGTACACAAAAGATTAGTGAATTTCACTTTATGAAAAGTATACCCAACTAAAAAAGTGCTGGAGACAAGGTATGGAACAGGGTAGGGAAGCTTCAGAATTAGACATGAAATTACAAAAACAAATAAATGAGGACATGATTGAAGAGGAAACAGGAACAAACACACTCACACATGCACATACACACATCCGCACACACATGCACACACACACACATGCACACACAGACATCCCTGATCTATGGACCTCCACTGGCATTTGGGACGTTGAGCAGGATAACATGAACATTGAATATGAGCATAACATTACTAGTATTTTCACTCCCTTTTGGATTTGGCTGCACAGGTGATAACTGCTGGGAGTGAACAAGTTTTACAGCTCCACTCTGTACAATTAAAAATACGTATGATTAGGGGCTGGGCACAGTGGCTCCTGCCTATAATCCCAGCAGTTTGGGAGGCCAAGGCGAGCAGATTACTTGAGGTCAGGAGTCTGGGATTATACTAAAAATACAGTAATTAGTTGGGCATGGTGGTGCATGCCTATAATCCCAGCTACTCAAGAGGCTGAGGCAGAATTGTTTGAATCTGGGAGGCAGAGGTTGCAGTGAGCTGAGATGGCACCACTGCACTCCAGCCTGGGCAACAGAGTGAGGCACCATCTAAAAAAAAAAAAAATATATATATATATATATATATAAATATATATATATATATATGTATGTATGTATTTATATGTGAAAGTATGTATTTATATGTGTATTTATATATAATATATATGTATACATACATATGTATATAATGTATATATATTATACATGTTATGTGTGTGTGTGTGTGTATGTGTGTGTGTATATATATGTATGTATATATATGACTAGGAATAGCGAATCATAGATGTTCAGAACCAGACAAGAATCCTTCATGTTACAGATCAGGAAATGAAGGCCAGGGAGGGGAAGCTGAAGGGCCTTCTCAAGGTCTTGACCTTCTCAAGGTCAACATTTACCATTCAAGGACAGCAAAGCTTACCAATGTCGGTGGGTACAAAAAGAGCCCTGGCTTCTGTGAAATTGGGAACAATAATCTCTATTGCTTATCATCACTGTTTATTACTATGGACCCAGTAATAGAAGGATAAGATGACCATTTATTGTTTTTGATAGGCCAGGCACTGTCTGGGGTGCTTCACACACAGTGTCCCTAATCTATTCCAACATCTGTGCAAGGTAAGTACTGCTGCCTGTATTCAAAGATGAGGAACTGAGGAAGTGGGGGAGGCTAAATCATTTGCTAACACTTGCCAACATACAACTGAAACTTAAGTCTCTTTCATTCTAAAATCTGTGTCTGTCCAGTAAGTTTGCTAATCCCTTGAATATTAAGTTTACTCTTCTTAATCAATAATTATACAACTGTGACTGTTTAGGTATTAAATATAATAGCCTGTGATTATTTTGGTCTCTTATCAAATTTGTATATTTAGTAATACTGTCAAATATTTTCTTCCTAGAATTTCTCAATTTAGCATTTAAATACATGGAAATTTTCATCCTGTTTTTCTTCATACTTTTCAGATAGACAGATTCTTGATCACTTTATTTGTACTCACTGTGACACTAACAAAAAGGAGAAATGAAAAGGGAAAATAGTTCAAATGAAGAAAATCTGAAAATGGAAGCACGAGGACCTTCCTAGTCATTTTCTCAATTATCAACAAAAAATAAGATGCAAATAGCTCCAAGTATGTTGTGATAGTCATGAGTTTGTGTATTTTGCTTTGCTTTATTTTTAAATAATAAAATATTTAAGGCTACAAATTTTCCCCTGAACATAGCTTTAGCTGTATCCAATAGGTTTTGATATAATGGTTTTTTCTTTTCCCTTTTGGATACTTAATTTGCGGTTTCAATTTTGATTTCTCCTGTGAACTAGGAATTATGTGGAAAAGAATTTTAAATTTCCCAATAATTAGAGATTTTAAAGATCATTTTATTGCATATCTCTTCTTTGAATGAAGGAAAGTTTAAAAATCTGCTTTTGGGAAATTAAAGTTTTATTTAATGCCATTAATCAAGTATATGATTAATTTGTGTGTTACATGAATATAAGAGAAAAATTATAGTTTATTGTACTTTTGAAATCCCTTATATCTTTAATTGTATACTTGGACTGTTCAATTCCGAAAGAATATTGCAACCTTCCACAATAAATATGTTTTTATCAATTTCCCTTGTATTTCTGGGGTTTTTTGCTTTATAAATATGGTTGCTATATTTTGTATTCTATTAGGGTTTATCACTTATACACAGCTTCTTCATTGATTAACATTGTCTATTGTATATCATTCATCTTCTGCAGTTAACGTTTTTTGGCTTTAAATTGAATTTTAATTGATATTAATGTTGCCATTGGTGCTGATTTGGTTTTAGTTTTACCTTTGCATTTGCTCAGTATGTCCTTGTCTTCATTTCCAATCTGTCTTTGTAACTTTGTTTCAGTATGTTTCTAGAAATAAATTATGCCTGGCTTTTATTTCATGACGAATATGACACTGTTTGTCTTCAGAGAATTTAGTCAGTACAGAGCAACTGTGATGCTTCACATACTGGGTTTTGTTTTCTGTGTCATTTTTGCTTGCTATTTGCTGTTTTTTCTTTCTAGTTTTACTTTTCCTAATTTTCTTCATTTTCCCCTCTAATGTTAGTTTTGGAAATATACTGCTTTTCATGATACTAGTAGTTTTTATCACACATAGTCATTACGACATTTGGGTTTCTCCCCCCAACATATAAAATATAATCTCTATGCTCCCAGGACCTTTTACTTCCCCGTTCCTCCCACAGCTGCTGACTGAGAAGATATCCTTTATTTCCTCATGCCACATTGTACTTTTCACTACATCCTCCACTCATGCTCTTGTGCATGCACGTGTGCACATGTGCGCATGCACGCGTGTGCACACACACACACGCACACACACATGGAGTGATGGGGCAAGACCTTTCCAGGCTTAGAGAACAGCAAGGCAAGGGCCCTAAGATAGGAACAATTTTAGTGTTCTGGGAACTGGAAGAAGGTGGAGTGGTTGTCACATACATAGCGAGGTGGCCAGGGACAGGGAAAAGTCATACAGAAAGAGATCAAGGAGGCAGGACTCGGATCATGGTGTGAGTGGCATTGTATTTCTGATAGCATAGACTCTTGTATTCTACGTAACTTTATTTCACAACAATCAATAAAATTCTATTGATTCCAGTTGTGGATCACCCATGAACATTGTTTTTATACTATTCATCTTCTTCAAATTTTGGTAGCAAAGTTTTGTGTAAGACTTCAGTTTTTAGCTACTGCAGACATGTCTGTGTGTGCATCTTAAGTTTTTGACCTATCTCTACAGCTTGGGAGTCCCAAATGGGATCCCTGATCTCCCAAATGATTTTTAAAAATTCACATACATTGAGGTTCACTCTTTGTGCTATAAAGTTCTATGGGTTATGACAAAAGCATAGTGCCATGTATCCACCATTACAGTATCACACAGGATAGTTTCACTGCCCAAAAAATTCTCCATGCACCACCTGTTCAATTCTCTCCTCTTCCCTTCAAACCCTGATTACTTCTTTGGAGATCATTTTGGTATTCTGGGGGTAAGGCAGGCAAGAAAAGCCAGTATCACCCACCTTGCCCTGGGGCAGCCTATGGATGAGTATTGCCATCTGTCTGAACGCAAAAAGTCATCTTATCTACCGGGTTCTAGAACTTGTCAATGACATCACTCTAGAGCAAGATGTTCTACTTGTAAATACAGTATTGAGATGTAATCTTCGACAGACTTTTACTTTAGGGATGGAGGTAACGGGAATTATTGGTCCCAATAGTTCAGCTCTCCCTGTATCCACACCTTTGGCCATGTAACCTTGCAGTCCTTCCCACTAAAGATGCAATGTATTTTCCCCACCCTTGAATGTGAGCATGGCCACGTGGCTTTCTTTGGCTAATGGGTTGTTAGAAGAAATAAACCTGAGCTGCTCACTGGTCCCAGGAGAAAAATGAGTCACCCTAGCTGACCTGCCCTAATAACTCACAAACTGCAAGTGAGAAATAAATGTTCTTTGCTACATGCCAGAAACTAATGTAGCCATAGCTGACTGGTACAGGCACAGCATTTATTTCGATGCAACATCCCTGGGACCCTCAAAATAAGAAAAGGCTTTGTAGAATCAGTTCTTTCTCAAAAATATTAAATTCTATCACCATCAACAAATGAGTATTTAAAAAGCAATTGCATTTTAAAATAAGAGTGTGGTTGAGATTCTCTTTTATCTTAAAATCTGCCAAATGGCAAAGGCTGTTTAAACATCGAACACTTTAAAGGTTCTCATGAGGCCAGTAGCCACTGCTTATTTTAATGTGCTGGAAGCTGTGAGTGCTTTAATCTGGTTCCTTCTCAGAGAAGATTGACAAACCCAGATCAGTCATGGACCTGGCATGAGTTAATTATGTGGCACTAAAATTTCATTTATTATATTTGTAAGACAGTAGTTTTTCAACAGTTAATAGTCCTGCAATTTTTTTGATTTTGTGGTATCCCCCATGGCTCTTTAATTCTCTTTTTATCTTCCTGAAAAACTTACCCTTATTAGGGGAGCTCTGGGATGTTGATTTTTTTCTGGCTAGAAACCTCTGTGGCCGCAGCACCTTTGCCCGAATTCTTGTCCTGCGTCCAGGAATGATGAGGTACACAAGTGAAGGGTGAAGAAGAGTTTAATTATTTAGTGTTAGAACCATCTCAGAGGAGTAGGTAACTTCTCTCTGCTGGCAGGTCGTCTCTGCAGTTCTCAGTGGAGAGGGTACTCCTCTCTGCAGCTGGTCTTCTGGTCCCATGATCTCCCTGCCCTCTTTGTCCTCTGGCGGTCCTCTGCCCTGCTCTGGCTGAGCCCAGGGCTTTTATGGACCTCAGAAGGGAGGTAATGCATGCCAATTGGCCCATGAGCAGCCATGGGTGGGCCTGGAAGAGGCACACGAGTTCCCACTCCAGTCCATGGGACTGGCAGCCCCACCCCGCCCCTATTCTTCAGTCTCTCCCTGGCCTGAGGGTGGGGCCTTACTGGGGACCCACTTCCTGCTGCCCAGTACTCTGTCAGCCTCCTGCCGGGACTTGGCCCCAACCCCTCTGGGAGATTGAAGCGGGTGCTGGGAGCAGAGAGAAGCCAAGCAGTGGGAGCAGACACCCCTGAGGCTGCAGGGACACGGGTCCTTCCTGGGGCGCCCGAGGCTGTAGGCTGCAGAGATGCCTAGGTCCTGTGGTTGGGAGGGCAGTACAGCTACACCTGGGAGCTCCCACCTCCCCCTCCAACTCAGAAGAGGCAGGGCTCCCACTTGTCCTCGGCTCCCCCTTCCTGGAGTGAGGTGGCTGCAGCTGCACCTGGGAAGGCAGATCCTGCCTGTTCCCGGTTCTCCCAAGAGCACAGGGAGGCTCAGAACCACAGCTGCAGTTTGGGCAGCTGTAGCCTCACCCAGTACGATGGGGCTCCTTCCTGCTCCCTAGAGCAGGAAGCCTGAGTCTGCAGCTGTGGTTTGGGTGGCTGTAGCATTATGGGGAACTCCTGTCCCAACTCAGAAAGGGCAGGGTTCCCACTGGCTCCAGGGAGTGTGCAGCCCCAGCTGTGCTTCCCTGCTGCAGCCGGCATGATGGCAGCAGCCACTGCCAGCACCCTTACACACCCTATTCAAAATCAAAGTATATATAGTGGATTTCTACGCTTTCTAGAAATATCTGTTCTTGGTTTTGAACATTTACAGTTATGTAAATGTGTTTAAAATTGTTCCACTTTGTTTAAAAATGCTTTTGTGAATAAGTAAAAAACAACATCCCTTTAGAATGAAGACTGCAATAATTTGTAAGAAAGTAAGAAATAGAACACAGGTTATAGGAATTTGTTTTCATTACGTGTTAGAAGTCTCCTTCTGCACAGGCGGTGTATGAGGCTGGAGCAGTGCTTATCAGCCTTGGCTGCCCAATCGAATGACCTGGAGAGATTTTTCAAATCCTGATGCCCAGGCCACTTTCCAGACCAATTACAGCAGAACTTCTGGGGACAGATCATAGGTACTAAAGCTCCCCAGGTGATCCCCATGCACAGCAAAGAGTGAGAACCACTGAACTAGAGGGGAAGATCTAATTGGTAAATTGCACTTGCAAAGGTTAAGTTGATAGTTTAGTCAACATCTAACCAGGAAGCAGAATCCACCTCCATTTTTTTCAGATGATGGGGCTTAAATAAGGGAACTACTTACTGAGGACATAAACATGGGGTAAGGCTCCCAGAGACTTGTGAGAGAAGGAAGCTGTTACCACCTCTCCCTGTGAGAGCCTGGGCTGTTGGGGAGCTGCTGTCCCCTGGAAGGGACAGAGCCATTTTGAGGGACATGACACAGGAAACAAGCAGGGAAAAAATCCTCCAGCCTTGCTTCTCCTTCTCTCTCGTATAATCTGCCGTCCCGGCGATGGCTTTTACTGACAAGCCCAGTGGATGCTTACCAGCAAGATATCGACAGAGATGCAGTCCAAAGGGTTAACCTCCTGTGGCACCAGCCAGGCCAGAAAAGGTGGTGAAAGGGAATTTGGAAACCAAATGAGATATAACCAACACAATTGGCCCCTTGCTGGATGAAAACCACAAGCAGAGGGTGTGGCTGACTACTGAATAAATTTTTGAATTAGTTTTTTAAAAAGTTTTACAAAATAGGGAAATTATTCATTTAAAGAATTGTCTTAATAAAAAAGATATAGCATAGACATATCATGAAATTGGGAACCTTCCAGAAAATTCAAGGCATGTGACGATGACAATTTAAATTTTATCCTTCATGTAACATTTATTTGAAAATATTTTTAAAGTCTTTCATACCAGACACCCTGCTGTACTAGAAAGAGAAATGAAAGACACAGTAATCTATTCTTCTATTCTTAAAGATCTAAGAGTCTAGCAAAAAATACAGACAAGCTGGCAAATGTAATGAAATTCACAGTTTTGCCAGCCCAGAGGAGCCTGCCTCCAGTTGGGGGATACTCTCCCATCCAAATCCAGCCATGTGGTTCTGATGTCAGCTGAAGGCTCTCTGTGCCCTGCCTGGGCCAGGTACCATCTGAGTTTGGTACCTTTCCTCTCTGGCCACGGTCGGGGTTTGGCCCAGGATTTTCTTCCATGGGGACTGGGCAGAGCATTCTTTCCTTGGTTGCTGTGAGGCTGTAAGAAGATGCGTCCAGGGGCAACCAGCCTCAGAGAATGGAGACCTGAGAGAGGATGTATGAGGAAGGAAGAATCCCGATGAGATTGGAGTGTCCATCCTTGAAACCATCTCCACCCCTGCCACATGAACAATTCATTTCTTGATTTGACTACAGCTGGATTGAGTTGGATTTCTGCCACTTAAAATCAACAGGATTCTAACAAATACAGAGGAAATCTCATAACATTCTAAAACAGCCATGTGCAGAATGCTATGGGGTTTCTAAGAGCTTGCCTAACCTGGCCTAAAGGGTCAGGAGAGGGTTTCTGGAACAAGGTGAAGGCCCAGGTTTTTATTGGATGTACAGGCACATAATTAGGCTATTTTCAAAAACAAGAGTCTCAAACTGAAATGCCTACAGGGGGTGCATAGGTAAGAAAACAAGATATTTTTCTCTTTCTGTACTCTCCTACTACTCTCACACAACACAAAACATTCTGCGACCACATGTGAAGTGGTCCCCCACTGAATAGTCCTCCTAGCTCACAGTTCAATTCAATTGTGACAGTAACTGGAGTTAGTGCAGACCTGGTAGGATGAGGACTCATGAAACCATCTTTGCAAAAAGATTACAGTGAGAAAGTTGTAACAGTAAAAGTGATCTGACCTAAACAACTCCTCCTTGTGTCTAACCTTCTAGCTGTCCTTGTTCATTCCTGAGCATAGGCTGAGCTAACTTTGGGAGGAACTTAATACATAGTTTAACTTTCTCAAAACAAGCCCCTTCTTACCTGGGGACTTGCCTGCCTTTGTAGGCTAACAAATCCACCATAAGAAATGCAAATTTCTCAGTTGCTCCTGCAGATAATATCACTATCATAGAGCTTAAGATTTGAGATGTCTTTTCAGGTTTTTGGGTTTCTGATGACTGATGGGTCTACCCAGACTCACCATCTGGTCCTGTGGCCCCACCCAGCAAGTGACTCATCGCAAGGGGACACAGCATCAATTCCCTATGATTTCATCTTCGACCCAACCAATTAGCACTCCCCACTTTCTGGCCCCTACCCACCAAACTATCCTTGAAAAATCCTAGTCTCAGAATTTTTGGATAGACTAATCCGAGTAATAATAAACCTCTAGTCTCCCATTTAGCTGGTTCTGTGAGAACCGAACTCTTTCTCTATTGCAATTTCCTTGTCTTGATAAGTTGGGTCTATCTAGGCAGTGGGCAAAATGAACCCACTGGGTGATTCCACTCAGTCCCACAAGACAACAGGAAATAGTAAGTCCCCAGGTTACTCACAGCTTCTGCCTGACTTGGCTACAAATTGAAAGCCCCCATTAACTGCCTTCTTGAGTTTGATCATTTGCTAGAACAGCTCATAAAACTCAGAGAAACACTTCACTCACCTACGCCAGTTTATTACAAAGGCCATTACAAAGGATGCACATGAAGAGCCAGCTGAAGAACTGCACAGGGCACAGTATGTGGGAAAGGGCAAGGAGCCGCCATGCCTTCTGCAGGCCCACCACCCTCTAGGCATCTTCAACGTTCAGCAACCTGAAAGCTCTCCAAAGTAGGTCCTTTTGAGTTTTATGAAAACTTCATTACATATGCATAATTGATTACATCATTGGCCAGTGGTGATTAATTCAAACTTCAGTTCCTCTCCCTGATTGGGGGGTGGGACTGAAAGTTTCAACTCTCTCATCAGGATTGGTTTCCCTGGCAACCAGACTGCATGTGAAGTCTATCCTGAGGCCCCCCTCCTTCCCCGGCAGTCATCTCAGACATCTCACTCACATACACAAAGACATATCACTTATCACTTTAAAGCATTCTAGGAGTTGTGTACCAGGAAACTGGACAAAGACCAACGTAAGTATTTCTTATTGTAAGCCACAGTATCACAGGGGGCCTGGCAGGTAACCTAAATGAGAGAAGCAGCCCAGGAGTGAGATCATAGGGAGAGTGACTGGTGAAATGAAGAATGCCTGTTCTGTTTAAAAGGGCTGCTGAGTTATTGTAACAGAAATAAGTAAACAAATAAAATTTAAATTTAAATTTAAAAAACCCCACTTTACTCCATTTTTGTTTAAGGATCCTTTACCCATTCCTGCTTACAAGCTGGGATAATTTTAGAGTATTAATGTGCAAAAACAACAATAATGTAGTTTAAAAAACAGTTTGGGATTAAAGGAGACATGTTTAAACAACCATGTTTTGTTGAAGATTTATAGGAGCACTAACACCTGACCAAGGACAAAGACATTCCCAGCCTCCCCCAGACCCTGGCTGCCACCCAGTTGTATGTGGTTACTGGTTACCTCTTGATCTCAGTTCCCTCCTCTTTCCCCTCCCCTTAACATGAAAAGTACCTACAATTTATACTGATTTAAGATGATACTTTAGCACAATAGTCCAGCATCTTCTCAGTTTTCTGACTCTCCAATAAACCTGCTTTCCTCCCGCCAGTTTTTGTCCCTTGTGTTTGGCATTTGAGTGGCGAGCTGCTGGACGTGGGTTTGGTCACATTATGTCTGGCTAATTGTTGCCCTGTTAGAATGTATTAGTCATACAGGATTTCAGGAAAAGCAAAAAATATGTTTTTTAAATGTGTTTACAATTTTTATCGTCAGTCTTTCTGGTGTATAGCGTTATAGATTCTGACAAATGCATAGAGCACTGTATCTGCCACCCCAGTCATGATATGGGAAAGTCAAATCCCCTCTAAAATCCCTCCAGCTGTTTCCCTGTACACAGCCCCACCTCCCTAGTCACTGTCAATGACAGGTCTGGTTTTCATCACTATCATTTTGCTTTTTCTAGAATGTCATAATACAATATGTAAGCTTCTGTATCTGCTTTGATTTAGCAAAATGAATTTGATTTTTTTGTTGAGTAATCTGTAATAATTTGTTGCTTTTTATGGCTAAGTATGGATTTTCAGTTTATTTATCTGTTCACTGGTTGAAGAACATCTGGGTTGTCTCCAAGTTTTCGCCATTGTGTATAAAGCTGCTATAAGCATTCGTGTTTTCTTTTTTTTTTTTTCTTGAAACACACTCTTGCTCTGTCACCCAGGCTAGAGTACAGTGGTGCCATTTTGGCTCACTGCAACTTCCACCTCCCTGGTTCAAGTGATTCTCCTGCCTCAACTTCCCAAGTAACTGGGATTACAGGCGCCCACCACCACGCCCAGTTAATTTATTTGTATTTTTAGGAGAGACGAAGTTTCACCATGTTGGTGAGGCTGGTCTAAAACTCCTGACCTCAGGTGATCCACCTGCCTCAGTCTCCTGAAATGCTGAGATTACAGGCTTGAGCCGCTGCACCCGGCTCAGGTTTAGGTTTTGTTGTGAATACAACTTTTCATTTCTCTAGAGTAAATAAATACCTGGGAGTAGGATTGCTGTGTCATAAGCATGTTTAACTCTATAAGAAACTGCCAAACCATTTTCAGAATGACTGTATCAGTTTGCATTTCACCAGCAACATTTGAGAGTTACAGTTGCTCCACATCTGTTATTAGCAATTGGAACAGTTAATTTTTATATTCTGTCAGCCTGCAATAATCTATAGGATCAAAATCCAGTTTAAGAGTGTTTATGTAAGTGCAAAGCTGAGGATGACCATCTTGAAAACACACTCCAAAGGAATGGGGTCAGTGCTCTGAAACTGAAAAGTTAAGGTCTGACCTATATAGGCAGAAAACAAGGAAATTTAACAGGATTACAACATTTTCCATACAAGCCTATTTTATGTGTTACAGAAATTTGATTAGATATGGCTTGTTTTCTTTTCCTTTCTCAATTTAAAAGAGTATATTTAACATTCCATCTTAGCCAATGTGATGTATTTGTGTAAGAGAAGAAAAAGAAGTTAATCTATAACAAAGATCAATGGTTAAGTGGGAAGGGGATCTTCTCTGAGGCCCTTTAGTCTTTACAACATTTTACAAAACAATGTAGGTAAAGAAAAGGCTAATCTATAATCAGAGAAACAAAGGTTACGGCTGTCTAAGCTACAGCTGCCTGTTATATGACTCACGTCCCATAATTACTTCCTTTAAGGCCCCAGATAAAGTTCCAAAAGTTTTAATTTTGAATTACTTATTTTCACATTTCTGTTCTATATATCATGGTTTTACTTTGCATTTCCCTAGTGAAAATTATGTTGAGAAGCTTTTCATGTGCTCATTTACCAGCTGTATATATATTTAGGGGAAGTGTTTATTCAGATCTTTTGCCCATTAAAAAACATGGATTGTTTGTATTCTTATTGTTGAATTTGGGGATTATATATATACATATTTGAATACAAGTTATTGGACAGAAATGTGACTGGTAAGTATTTTCTCCAAATCTGTGGCTTTTCTATTATCTTAACAGTGTCTTTCATCAAGTAAAAGCTAAGCCAGTGTCACAAAGATTGATCAGGTGAAGGATATTCCTTTCTCCTCCTAGTTCGCTGAGTTTTGTTTAATCATGAATGGATGTTGAATATTGTCAAATGCTTTTTTTGAACCTGTTAAGATGATCATGTGGTTTTCTTCTTTAGTCCATTAATATGAGGGTTCTTTGGTTGATTTTTAAATGTTGAACCAGCCTTGCATTTCTTGGAAAAATCCTTTTTGTGGGAGAATTGCTTAAGGCCAAAAGCACTGGGATTACAGGCATGAGTCATCATGTCCAGCTCAATTTCTTCATAGATATTATCTGAACTGTTCTTGTTATCCACTTCTTCTTTAGTGAGCTTGGTAGTTTGTTTCTTCCAAGGAATTTGCCCAGTTTATCTAAACTGTCAAACTTATAAACACAAAATTGTTCATAGCATCCCCTTCTTCTCAGTGTACATGGGTTTCATAGTCATGGTGCCTCTTTGATTTCTAACACAGGTAATGTTTGTCTTCTCTCTTTTTTTTCTCAGTCAGCCTAGCTAGAGGTTCATCAATTTTGTTTATCTTTGCAAAGCACCAACTCTTGGCTTTATAGATTTTTTCTATTGTTTTTTGTTTTTTAATATTCTTAACTTCTTTATATATATATTTTTTATTACATTTTAGGTTTTGGGGTACATGTGAAGAACATGCAAGATTGTTGCATAGGTACATACATGGTAATGTGGTTTGCTGCCTTCCTCCCCCATCACCTATATCTGGCATTTCTCCCCAGGTTATCCCTCCCCCACTCCCCACCTCCCCACTGTCCGTCCCCTAGTTCCCCCCCCCACAGACCCCACTGTGTGGTGTTCCCCTCCCTACCACGTGTTCTCATTGTTCAACACCCACCTATGAATGAGAACATGTGGTGTTTGATTTTCTGTTCTTGTGTCAGGTTGCTGAGAATGATGATTTCCAGATTCATCCACGTCCCTACAAAGGACATGAACTCATCGTTTTTTATGGCTGCCTAGTATTCCATGGTGTACATGTGCTACATTTTTTTCTTCTCAGCACCACATCACACTTACTCTAAAGTCGACCACATAATTGGAAGTAAATCACTCCTCAGCATATGCAAAAGAATGGAAATCATAACAGTCTCTCAGACCACAGTGCAGTCAAATTAGAACTCAGGATTAAGAAACTAACTCAGTATTCTATTAATGTCAATTATGTCAAGTTTGTTGATGGTGTAGCTCAAATCTTCTGTATCTTTACTGATTTTTTGTGTATTTATCAATTACTGAGAGAAGAGTGTTCAAGTTTCCAACTATAATTGTAGATTTATCTTTTTTTTTTCAGTCTTATCAATTTTGGCTAATGTATTTTCAAGTTTTGTTATTAGGTGCAAACACATTGTTATGTCTTCTGGGTAAGCTGATCCCTTTTTCATGATGCCCTCTTTATCTCTGATAATATTCCTTGTTCTTTTTTTTTTTTTTTTTTTAAGGCAGAGTCTCACTCTGTCACAGAGGCTGGAGTGCAGTGGTACAATCTCGGCTCACTGCAACCTCCACCTCCCGGGTTCAAGCGTTTCTCCTGTCTCAGGGTCCTGAGTAGCTGGGATTACAGGTGCCTACCACCATGCCCAGATAATTTTTGTATTTTTGGTAGAGACGGGGTTTCACCATTTTGGTCAGGCTGGTCTCAAACTCCTGACTTCAGGGGATCCACCTGCCTCGGCCTCCCAAGGCTCTGGAATTACAGGCATGAGCCACCATACCCAACCTAATATTCCTTGTTCTGATGTCTACTTTGTCTGATATTAATGTAGCTATCCAGCTTTCTTTTGGTTAGTTTCAGTAAGATACATCTTTTTCCTTCCTTTTCCCCCATCCATGTCTTTAAATTTAAAATGAAATTTTTTTTACAAGGATATGAGTTGGACTTGCTTTTTTAGCCAATCTGACAATCTCTGTCTTTCAATTAGTATGCTTTGGCCATTCACACTTAGTATGATCACTGATATAGGTGAGCTAAAATCTATCACTCTGATATCGATTTTCCATTTATAACATATGATCTCTTTTCCCTCTTTATCTTCTCTTTGATTAAGTCAGTGTTTCCTATTATTCTATCATTATCTCACTATTGACTTTTTTTTTAAGTTTTTTAAAAGTTTTTAGTGATTCCCCTAGCTTTCTTACATGCATCTTGAATTCATTAGGTTCCACAACCAAATAATATTTTACCACTTCAAATGTATTTAAAGACCTTATAAGTGTATACACCTAATTCCTCCCTCCTTTTCTTTGAACTATTTTGTCACACATTTTATTTTGATGTATTCCACAAGAATGTAATATATTGCTATTATTTTTAGATAGTTATCTTTTAGAATAAAAAATAAATAAATTGTATATCACCTTCATTTATTGTATTTCCAGTACTCTCCACTCCTTCATGTAGATCTGAGTTTCTGTCTGATATTATATTTCTTTTTTTAAAGAACTTTTTTTTTTAACATTTCTAAAGTTTTTCCTGCTGGTAGACCTTTAATGTGAGGATTAATGTTAATCTAGGAAGGAACTGGGCTGGGTTTGAGGTTAGTTATTGCTGGGGTTGTCCTCAGTGCCCCAAGGCTTCTAATTTCTCTCAGCTGGTATTTGTCTCAGAAGTCTATTTTCCCCTCATTCATGAAAGTTATTTTTGCTAGTTACAGAATTCTTATTTGACAGAATTTTAAAAAATCTTTTAGTCCTTAAAATGTGGCATTCTGTTGCCTTGTTGCTTATACCATTGCTAACATACGATATGCTGTCATTCTTTGTTCCTGTGCTGTAAAGTGTTTTTCCCCTCTAGTTGCCTTCCAAATTTTCTCTCTGCTCTTGTTATCAGAAGTTTAAATATGAAATGATATATCTTTTGTTTGGCTGGTTTTGGGATAAATATTCTACTTGGTGCTCTCTGAGCTTCTTAAATCTATGATTTGGTGACTGTCATTAATTTTGGAAAATTATCAGCCATCATTTCTTCAAATATTTCTTCTACGTTGTTCTTTCTTCATGTCCTTTTGTGATTCCAATAATCCATATGTGACATCATTGGATATTATCACACAGTTCTTGGATGCTTTTTCTGTTTGTTTTCTCTCATCGTTTTTTCTCTTCTTTTCCATTTGGCTAACTTCTATTAACCTGTCATCAACCTCACAGATTCTTTTCTTGTCTGTGGCAGGTCTGCTGTTTAGTCCATCAAAAGGGTTCTTCATCTCCGTTGCTATATTTTTCATTTCCAGCATTTTCATTGAATTCTTTCTTGTGATTTTCCTCTCTGTATTGAAATCACCCATCTAATACTGCATATTATCTATATTTTTATTATAGTCTTTAACATATTGATCATAGTTATTTAGAATTCTTCATCCAACAGTTTCAACATCTGTGACACATCTGAGTCTGTTTCTGTTCATGTTTTGTCTCTTGGTATTGTGGTAATTTTTTACATTGCCTTTTCATGTACTGTATAATTTTTGTTGCAAGCTGGAAATGTTTTATAAGATGGTAGAGACTGGGATAGAAGCATGCCCTGAGAATGGACATGCTTTTTCTTCTGGTAGATATTCAGTGTGGGGGGTTAGTGTTAGAAGGTGAGCTGAATTTGAAGTTTATTGTGGCAATGTGTCTTAGTTTATTCAGACTGCTATAACAAAATACCATAAACTGAGTGGCTTAGAAACAACAGATATTTATTTCTTAAGGTTCTAGAGGCCAATAAGTCCAAGATGAAGGCACCAGCTGATTCAATGTCTGGTAAAGGCCCATTTCCTGGTGCGTAGATTCCTAGAGGCCAATAAGTCCAAGATCAAGGCACCAGCTGATTCAATGTCTGGTAAAGGTCCATTTCCTGGTGCGTAGATTCCTAGAGGCCAATAAGTCCAAGATCAAGGCACCAGCTGATTCAATATCTGGTAAAGGCCCATTTCCTGGTGTGTAGATTCCTAGAGGCCAATAAGTCCAAGATGAAGGCACCAGCTGATTCAATGTCTGGTAAAGGCCCATTTCCTGGTGCGTAGATTCCTAGAGGCCAATAAGTCCAAGATGAAGGCACCAGCTGATTCAATGTCTGGTAAAGGCCCATTTCCTGGTGCGTAGATTCCTAGAGGCCAATAAGTCCAAGATCAAGGCACCAGCTGATTCAATGTCTGGTAAAGGCCCATTTCCTGGTGCGTAGATTCCTAGAGGCCAATAAGTCCAAGATCAAGGCACCAGCTGATTCAATGTCTGGTAAAGGCCCATTTCCTGGTGCGTAGATTCCTAGAGGCCAATAAGTCCAAGATGAAGGCACCAGCTGATTCAATGTCTGGTAAAGGCCCATTTCCTGGTGCGTAGATTCCTAGAGGCCAATAAGTCCAAGATCAAGGCACCAGCTGATTCAATGTCTGGTAAAGGCCCATTTCCTGGTGCGTAGATTCCTAGAGGCCAATGAGTCCAAGATCAAGGCACCAGCTGATTCAATGTCTGGTAAAGGCCCATTTCCTGGTGCGTAGATTCCTAGAGGCCAATGAGTCCAAGATCAAGGCACCAGCTGATTCAATGTCTGGTAAAGACTCATTTCCTGGTGCGTAGATTCCTAGAGGCCAATGAGTCCAAGATGAAGGCACCAGCTGATTCAATGTCTGGTAAAGGCCCATTTCCTGGTGCGTAGATTCCTAGAGGCCAATAAGTCCAAGATGAAGGCACCAGCTGATTCAATGTCTGGTAAAGGCCCATTTCCTGGTGCGTAGATTCCTAGAGGCCAATAAGTCCAAGATCAAGGCACCAGCTGATTCAATGTCTGGTAAAGGCCCATTTCCTGGTGCGTAGATTCCTAGAGGCTAATAAGTCCAAGATGAAGGCACCAGCTGATTCAATGTCTGGTAAAGGCCCATTTCCTGGTGCGTAGGTTCCTAGAGGCCAATGAGTCCAAGATCAAGGCACCAGCTGATTCAATGTCTGGTAAAGGCCCATTTCCTGGTGCGTAGATGCCACCTTCTTGCTGCATCCTCACAGATGGAAGAGGTGTAAGAGCTCCCTTGAGTCTATTTTATAAGGACAGTAATCCCATACACGAGGGCAGAACCAGCTTAACTTAGTCACCATCCAAAGGCCCTACCTCCTAATAACTGTTATAGACTACAGGCTCTTTGGCTTCTCTATGTAATGAAAATTAGCATGGTACCAGGCAGATTTCCCAGACAAGGCTTTTATTTTAGGGCTTGTGCTCAAGTGCAAGGAAGACAGTGGAAATGTAAGGATCCTCCTGATGACTCTCCTTAAAAAAGGCAGTAGGGATTTTTTTTTATTAGGCAGAGCATGGGAATTGTCAGCAGGGTTGGGTATGCAGGGGGGATCAGGTCAGCACATGTGATTGCTTTGGTTATCTTGAGTAATGGGCCACCTGGTGGTTTGGTTGGTGGCAACAAGGATGTAAAAAATAAATTGTTCAGCATTCTTTCCTGAGGTGGGACACTCTGCAACCTTGGTGTGATATTTGGATTTCTTAAGTCCCTTTCCTGGAATTCTTTAAGTAAAACGTGTGGTTAACAATATGGCTTTAGTGAGGTAGTGGTGTGGGTTTTGTGATCAGTGGGACTACATGAAAGAATGCTCTGGCAGGGGTGAGCTGAAGCCAAGTCCCATTCCTACACTATCTCAATATCAACACCTTGGGCATTCGAATTTCGTTTTTCTTTCTTTCTTTTTTTTTTTTTTTTTTTTAAGACAGAGTTTCGCTCTTGCTGCCCAGACTGGAGTGCAACGGCGCAATCTCGGCTCACTGCAACCTCCACCTCCTGGTCCAAGCGATTCTCCTGCTTCAACCTTCCGAGTAGCTGGGACTGCAGTCACCTGCCACCATGTCCAGCTAATTTTTGTGTTTTTAGTAGAGGCGGGGTTTCACCATATTGGTCAGACTGGTCTCAAACTTCTGACCTCAGATGATATGCCCACCTCAGCCTCCAACGTGCTGGGATTACAGACACGAGCCACCGCGCCTGGCCCAGACCTCTCTCTTACCTCCCCTGTGGAATAGCAGAAGTCTGTGTTCTACCGTTACTGATTCCTCAATGCTTGTTCGCCTTGCTGTGGGGGTGTTCTCTGTTGTTTTGGTTAAGGCTTTTTCTTAAGCAGGTACTTTGTTCCTGGGTCTCAGGGCATGGCCTTCTCAGGGCTCCTTCCTTTCCCGCAGCACTTACTCCTGTCCCTCCCCAATGAATAGGGGATATTTTCTGTTCCCTTCCCCCAGCAGCAGTGAGTGTCCCCCAGTCCCCTTACAGATGAAGGCTTTGTTCCACAGGGGGAGATAAGCGAAAGGTCTGAATAAGATTTCGTGCTTCTCCTGCAGTAGCTGCTGTCCTCAAGGCTTGCACCAAGAAGGATGTTTTCTCCCAAGGTTCACCAGACCCTTTGGTGAGTCCTTGGTGGGGTACACGGAGAAAAGGCTACAAGAGGGTGTGAACTCCCCTATATCTGCAGCCCCATCAAGCACCACACTCTCTTGCCAGCCTATCCTCAGCCTTTATCAAATTATTAAGTATTCTCACTGAATTCTTCTTTCTGGTGTCCAGCCACTTCTGTCTCAGGTAAGCAAATTACAGTGTCCCACCTCTCCCTGCAGGTACCTGTGTCTCCTTAATTTTGGTTGCCCTGTGTCGTCAGCTCTCTGATGTGCATAAGAAAGGTTATGAACTTGCAGGTTGTCCAATTTTCTATTGCTGTTATCTCATTAGGGTGGGAAATAGGCCATTTCTGACTTTCTAGGTTCCTGAGTAGAAACAAAAATATGGTTTTTATTTGAAATTTCCTGTCTTTTAACGGTTTAAAAGACTTTTAACAGTTTACATTTTTAAATTTAAAATTCAAATTTTTTAAATATGCAAGTCAAACACATCTTGGATGGGATCCCTATGTGATCTCTGCTCCCAGGGTCCTGCTATGTACCAATTTGTGCCAGTTCAGGGTTCAGGGGATTGTCTACACCTGTTTAGCCAAATTAAAGGTGTAAATCTTATATCACAAGTCTTTTCTTATTTGCTAACTGTTTGTATTTAGTTTATGGATATAACTGGTCAATCAGTAATCAGCTATTAACTAATCCTTTTTAGTTTTATTAGTCTAATTTTTATAGTAACTATAAACCACCATAAAATACTTTGGATAACAGGTAATTGGAATTCTATAGGACTCCTATGATGAAAACCATGAAACTCACTGAAGGACATAAAGTAAGACTTGGGTAAATGAAGAGCCAGTACAGTCTTATAAAAGAAGATTCAATGTGGTAAAAATGCCACTTCTTCCAAAATTGACATAAAGTGAATACCAGTAGAATTTCCAACAGTATTTCTTTATGAGTGTTGTGTGTGTGTGCATGTAACCTGACAAAAAATTCTAAAGCTCATTTGGGAAAGAACAAATATCAAGAATAACCAGGAAACGTTTGAGAAGATGAGACATTAGGAGAAAACTTCCCTTACAAATATTAACATACATTATAAAATTGCCACACTGTACTATGTTACAGGTACCAGGAAAGATGGACAGATTAATCAAACGAAAATAAGATCAAGAAAAAGGCTAAAATACAGATGGGAACTTAGTATGTGATAAAGGTGCCAATGAAAAACTGTGAGAAAAAAAAATGACTCGTTGAATACATGTTATTCAAAAAAATCCTTCAGAGAAAAAAAAAGATGCATCTTCAAACTATGACTCAACAAAAATAAATTTCAGATGGAAGAAATAAATAAATGTATCTATAAAATACTAAATAAAATTTTCCAACTACTAGAAGAGTTTTTAATTTTATTTATTTTTTTACTTTCAGTTCTGGGATACATGTGCAGAACATGCAGGTTTGTTAGACAGGTATACGTGTGCCACGGTGGTTTGCCCCACCTATCAACTAGTCATCTAGGTTTTAAGTCCCACACGCATTAGGTATTTGTCCTAATGCTCTCCCTCCCCTTGCCCCCCACCCCCCAACAGGCCCCGGTGTGTGATGTTCCTCTCCCTGTGTCCATGTGTTCTCATTATTCAACTCCCACTTACGAGTGAGAACATGTGGTGTTTGGTTTTCTGTTCCTGTGTTGGTTTGCTGAGAATGATGGCTTCTAGCTTCATCCATGTTCCTGCAAAGGACATGAACTCATTCTTTTTTATGGCTGCATAGTATTCCATGGTGTATATGTGTCACATTTTCTTTATCCAGTCTATCATTGATGGGCATTTTGGCTGTTCCTGAGTCTTTGCTATTGTAAATAGTGCTGCAATAAACATACGTGTTCAACCATTGTGGAAGACAGTGTGGTGATTCCTCAAGGATCTAGAACGAGAAATATCATTTGATCTAGCAATCCCATTACTGGGTATATACTCAAATGATTATAAATCATTCTACGATAAAGAATAATTTTTTTAAAGAAAATCTGAGGCTAAGGAAAGCCTTTTCTAAGCATGGTGTAAGAACCAGAAACTTAAATAAAGAGACTAATAAATTTGTCTACTTAAAATTAAAGTATGGCTAAAACAAAATAAAAAGACATCCCCCTCTCTACCAAAAAAAATGTAACTGTAAACATGTTTAGGAGACAAATAACTGAAAAGGTATTTGCATCATATATAAAAAGTAGCAATAGTAGCATTATCTATGCAAATATTAATAGTAGTACTTGTAAATCAATAACAAAATAACAGATGCCTCAATGGAAAAATGGACGATGGTTTGCCACATCAGCAAAGATGACCCAGTGTCAGCAAGGGTGGGAAAGGGCACGCTCGTGCATGCGTGGGGCGTTATGAATCTCCCAGAGTCGCTGTATGAAAGCACCACAAACTAGGTGGCTTAAAATAACATAAATTTATTATCTCATTGTTTTAGGGGCTAAAAGTCAGAAACCAAGCTGTCTGGCAGGGATGCCCCTCTGATGCTTGTAAGGAAAGATCCTCCCCTGCTTCTTCCGGCTTCTGGTAGTGCTGGCATTGCTTGGTTTGTAGATTTATCACTCTAATCTCTGCCTCTGTTGATACATGGAATTCTCCATCTTCCTTCTGAGTCTGTCTGTGTCCAAAGTCTCTTCTTCTTATAAGCACTCCACTCATATTGGATTATGAGCCACTCTAATTCCTCATGACTTTATCTTAACTTGATTACATCTGCAAAGACCCTATTCCCAAATAAAGTGGCATTCACAGGTTCTGGAGGTTGAAAATGCAACATATATATTTGAGGAACACAATTTAACTCATAACAGAGTGTAAGTTGGGTACAATATTTCCAAGGGACAGTTTGGTGATGTGTTTCAGAGTTCCATTTTCATAAACACTAATGACATCTTTGCACAAAGGGGAAAAGTTACATACTGGCTTTTTTGTTGTGATTATTCATCAACGTGTCATGGTCAGTGATTGCCTGAGGCTGGTGCATGGGAGTAAAATAATTTATCAAGACAGGAATGAGTTTAGAAAGGCAGGTTTACTTTTTTGTTTTGTTTTTGTTTTTGAGACTGAGTCTCGCTTTAGCGCCAGGCTGGAGTGCAGTGGTCCCGGCTCACTGCAACTTCTGTTTTCCGGTTTCAAGCAATTCTCCTGCCTCAGCCTCCCGAGTAGCTGGGATTACAGGCATATACCACCACACCTGGCTAATTTTTTGTATTTTTAGTAGAGACAGAGTTTCACCATGTTGGTCAGGATGGTCTCGATCTCTTGACCTCATGATCCGCCCTCCTCAGCCTCCCAAAGTGCTGGGATTACAGGCATGAGCCACTGCGCGGCCTAGAAAGGCAGGTTTATTACACAAAGGGGAGGTATGTTGCAAGGATACAATGGACAAGACAGCAGAAGGAAGGCTGTCTGCCAAGAGGCAGGGCCTGGAGGGAGTTGTGTGAGGAGGCTGGTGCTTGTGGACAGGATGCTGAGGTACAGGTGGGCTGTGAGCTGAGTGCCTGTCGCAGGATGCCTGAGTGCTGGTGCTCCTTTTGCACTTGACCCCACTTCTCAGAGTATTTTTTCCTTTGTGCCCCAGCTAAGCCCGTTCTTTAGTTTTTTTCTTTTAACTTTTTAGGGCCCTATGCAAAGCACTGTATAAAACCCCAGGAAAATGTCAACAACCGTTACTCTCATGGACAGGGACCTGTTAAGGAAATTCAGAAGGAAATGTCATGCGCACGTTTAGGTCTGTTTTTATTGATACGGGAACACAGTCTAGATATCTTGCTAAGTGAAAAAACCAGGTTACAAGATGGTATGATCTCATTTATGTAAAATCGAACACCTTTACATAAAGGTAGAACTGAGAAGATGTTGAGCAAATTAACCGATTAACAGTGGTGATAGTATAAGTTGGGGAAGGAGTGAGAGAGCGAAGTCGGCTCCACCTAGCTGAATGGAAGGGGCTTTTGATAGGAGAGAGTTCCTGTGAGCCAAACAAGGGTAATAAAGTGACTGAGGCAGAACAAAGAAGCAAACTCAGACAAAACCACACAGATGCCACCCCAGGGGACTTTATCTGGAGGAACTGATATCAAAGTTCTCTACTGGATGATATCTCGCACATAGTATTTAAAACCAGAGCATCGCCACCCTTTTTTTTTTTAAAGGCTGGGAGAGGTCATTGTTGTGAAGTTCAAAGGACCCTGCGCTTGAGGACTGGCCCATCTCCAAACAGAAAAGCGGCTGTGTTGCTTACTGATTATGAAATCTCACATGCATCACATCTTATCTGAACTTTTTTCTTCCTATGTAGGTAAGGATTACAACCCCTCCGCAGTTTTTACAAGGATTAAGTAACGAAGTATCTGGGGATCACGGGCAAACTGGGAAGTACCAGTTCATTCTTTATCTGTGTTAGGCAGAGTTCTAGGCTCTAAGGATTCCTCAGGAAAAAGGATAAATGTACATTTATGGAGCTAATATGCTGAAGGGAGAAAATTGACAAATTAATAAACAAACATTTGCTATAACTACAAGTATGGAAGTATGAGGAAAAACATAAAACGAATGTAAGACAAACATGTATTTCATATAACTCTGCCATAGAAATACGTATCGCAATGTTGAGTTCAGAAGTATAAAGAAAACTACAACAGGCTAAGGGGATCAAGAGGACTGAGAGGCTGCTATTTTATGGGAGAAGACCTCCCCATAAGATGGCACTGAGCTCATTCCTGGGGGAAGTGTGGGAGGAGGGGGAGAATCTTGGGACCATTTGGGGAAGAGCCTTCCAGGCAGAGGGAACAAGCACAGGAACACGGCATGTCCTAAGAGCAGGTCAATGTGGCTCCAGAGAATTGAGGGAGACTGGTGGTAGGTGAGGTCTACAGGTAGAAGAACAGACCAGGGTGTGCCTCTGAGTTCGGACTTCACTTTGAATGAGAGAAGAAATATGGCAGGGTTTTGAGTAAAGAACTGACACTGTCCAACTTTTGTTTTAAAAAGATAACTGTCTACATAGAATATATTGTTGGGGAGGTGGAAATGGAAAGAGGGAGACCACTTAGGAGCCTATTGCAAAGCCCAGGTGAGAGTCATGGGTGGCTTGTGCTGGGAGGTACTGGAAAGAAAGTGAGGTGTGGTGGGTTCACATGGATATACCATGGAGGTAGAGATGAAGAGACTTGCTGGTGGACTTACCGTGTGTTTGGGAGAGAAAGGGGAGGGAGATGACTGCAAACTTTTGCCCTAAGCAATTGGAAGAACAGAGTTAGCATCTGAGATAAGGAAGGTTGGGGTAGGGATGGGATTGGATAATCAGGGTTCAGTCTTGGATGGCAGGTGGCACCCAAATGTAGGTTAGAATTATTATTGATTGTACTCTGGGCAAGATGATAAGAGAGCATGTTTAATACCAGAGTTATTTTCCTCTTTGTTCACTCCCTGACATTTCCTCCCCCACCCTCAACTTCACAGGAGCACCAATTACCTTCACATGTGATAGGATTCGCATACCTGGGAGGAGTGGAGAAAGAAAGAACCTACCCTAATTCTCCAGTAACAAACCCTGGCAGGGACAGTGGAAGCTGAACCTCCACCGTGAGTAGATCTCATCAGCATCAGCTGCTCCTAGCATAAAAACAGCACAGTTTTCTTCCCAAGACATCTTTCTGATCATTAGCGATTGCTCCACCGGACTGAGTGGACACAATTCTAATCAGTAAAGAAGAACTTGGGAATTCTTACTGTCTGATACCATGAACTGGAGAGGAAGAAGTTCTGCTTTGGGAATGTTAGAAACCTCTCATGTTAACAGGTAAGAAAAAGCTATTTTCAGTTCTTGCTTTTTAAAAACCTCATAGAATTCTTTAGAATTCCATTAGCTTGGATTGCAGGCAGAGTTGTTTGCTGTAAAAATGGGTAGTATAAGGTAACTGTTTATGTTGTCAAAGAAGCATTCTTTGGCTTCTCAGGAGGAAGGTAGGGGGAGATCGGTCCCGTTCACTGGGAAGCCTGACCACTTCCCCCACAGCCTAGCACGAACAAGGGTGTACAGCAATGCGTCAGGCTCAGTGTGTTAAATGGGCTGTTGCTATGGAATTTTTGTCCCTGTAATCAGAGCGTCTGCCTTGATAACTTAATGGCACTTTAAAAAAAACTCTTGAATTTGAGTACATCCTGAGAATATCACGAGGGCTTTTGATTAATGTAAAATTAAAGCTCTTTCAGAAGCATTAATTGAATAAACAGAACACTATTCAAAGAGCTGTACGGGCATCCCAAACCATTGAAGATACAGCCTCTACTGTCGTTATCTGAAAATCTGGTTAATTAAGGTGCTAAGTGTCACTTCAAACATTGTGACTTCCGGGTACTTTATATTTAAGTTTCTATCTAATTTCTTGTTCTCTTGACCATTAGGAATCTATTGTTTCTTCTCACATGAATCTTTTTATTTCAATGTTAGCAGGAAAATAACTCTAGAATATTTCCCATGCAGTCTTTCAACCCATCTTTCTTACTTGCCAAGTGTTGATGAAATGTCATAATAAAAAGTGATCTGTTTCTTCTTTGGTGACTAAGCTAAAACATGCTCCTTGCTTGGCAGAATAATTTGTTTTTTGACTGTTGAAAGAAACAAATTATAAACATACTATTAAGTTAATGTTAAAATTGACAAACCATATACTTAACAGATTGGGTAATTGCTATTTCCCCAAATAAGGTAAAAGAAACCATTACATTATGGGTTAACCATCAAGTTAACAGGTTGACTTGAAACCACAAGCACCATTTAAGATGCTTTTGGCTGAAAGCCGCAGAAGACCCGTAATGCCTACACATTTACAAAATTAATTACTTACAACATAAACTAGGTGGTAGAGAATTCTCCAAAGTTGGGTAATTCAACATGTGATTTAAATGGAATATTTATTCTATCCTCATTGTAAGGGCTTTAGTCCTCACATTCATCCTGGTTGCAAGATTCTGCAGCACCTCCACACAGAAGCCCCCTATGAGGCAGGAGTGAAACTCCGCTTTCTCCTTTCTTTTTTCACTTTTTAAGAACAGAGAAATCTATCTCCAAAAGTCACCCAGTACACTTCGTCTGATTGGCCAAAGTTCTGTCAAACGCTTATGACTACACCCAAATCAGAGAGGGGAATGGGTTACCATGCTTGTCTCAGGCTGTTTCATTCACCCTCTGAGATGAGGGAGAAGCCCCTCCTTTCATGAAGGGCATGACCCCAAACACCTGCTTGAAGGCAGAGTTGTGTCAGCCAGGGAAAGATGGGCAGAATGGCTGCTGGGTGGAAAAGCATGTACTGTGGTTTTGATGTTTGTCCCCCTCCAAACTCAAGTTGAAATGTGATCCCCAGTGTTGGTGGTTGGGCCTGGTGGGGGGGGTCTGGGTCATGGGGCTGGCTCCCTCATGAATGGCTTGGTAATGAGTGAGTTCCTGCTCTGCTCATCCCCGTGGGAGCTGGTTGTGTAAAGGAGCCTGGCACCTCTTCCTTCTCCCTCTCTTGCTCCTTCTTTCACCATCGGACATGCCTGCTCCCCATTTGCCTTCTGCTATGATTGTAAGCTTCCTGAGATCTCACCAGAAGCAGATACCAGCACCACACTTCTCTTATAGGCTGCAAAACTGTGAGCCAAATAAACGTCTTTTCTCTATAAATTACCCAGTCTCAAGTTTTTTTTTGTTTTGTTTTTTTTTTTTTTGAGACAGAGTCTCACTCTGTTGCCAGGCCCCACGCTGGAGTGCAGTGGCGCGACCTCGGCTCACTGCAACCTCCGCCTCCTGGGTTCAAGCAATTCTCCTGCCTCAACCTCCCGAGTAGCTGGGACTACAGGCGTGCACCACCACGCCCAGCTAATTTTTTTGTATTTTTAGTAGCGCGGGGTTTCACCATGTTGGCCAGGATGGTCTCCATCTCTTGACCTCGTGATCCGCCCGTCTCCGCCTCCCAAAGGGCTGGGATTACAGGCTTGAGCCACCGCACCCGGCCCTCAAGTATTTCTTTATAGCAACACAAAGTGAACTGACACAGCACGGCAAGCACCAGTGTCTGCCTGCACAGTCTGCTGGTGCTCCTCCTATCTCTCCAGCTGCTCCCCTTCAGCTCCTTTCCTGACTCCTTCTCTGCCTCTCCTCTAAATATCCTCCTGGGCCCTCTTCTCCATGTGTGCTCTCTGCTTAGAAAATCTCACCCAGGCTCCAGCCCTGTGGATTTAAATAGCATCCACATGCTGGCAACCCTCCAAATTGATAGCCTCAGTCCTGACCTCTCCTCTGAGCTCCATATCTGGACACCTAACTGCCCATTTGACATCTCCACTTTCATATGCCAGAAGCATCTCAAACATGATATATTCCAAACAGAAATTTGTATATTTGTATATTTCCCAAATCAGCAACTGCCCAAGTGTTTCCAGCTTAGAAAACGGCACCTCCCTCTGCCCAGTTGTTCAGGACAGTTGCCCGGGAGTCATTCTTGACTCTTACCCTCCCTAACGATACATCTCACCCACTTTTTTTTTTCTGTTCAACCTGGTGTCTAGCATGGTGCTCCAGGGCCCAGCCAACATCAGGTACTCAATAAATATCTGTTGAAAATTCATTGAACGTTCGTGTATAATACGAACCTTGACTGAAGAGTGAAAATGTGGAAGTCAGAAGGAGCATGGGTTTGGCATTCTGATAAAGGTGTTCATTTTAAGATGAATTGAAGGCAACATTTACAATCCATTCTGGGAGGTATAATGCCATTTTTCCTCCTCAATTCAAATGTAATCCCACCCATTGTTGGATAAGATTTTATGGGCACTAAAGCAGTGGTAGAGATAGAGTCTTACAATTTACTTGGAGCTTTTCAGATGCAGTGCCCTCCAGGATGCTCCTGGTGGCAATGCTGTGTTTGATGACACAGTGCACAGTGAGGACCCAACACGAGTTGAGATTGTAATGCATGGTCTGGGGTTCTCTGTCAGTGAGGCCTGTGGTCGGTGACTGCGGAAATGGAGAGCTGAGGGATATTCTTGTCTGTCCCGTTGTCAGTGATACAGATTACCGTGATGTTGAGAAAATGGAAGATTCTATCATTCAGCTGCTGCTGCACAACAGGCACCTACAAAATCCTGGTGGCACACAGCAATGAACATTTATTCCACATGCATCTGCTGCTTGGCTGGAGTGGCTTGTCCAGGCTGGGGTAGGTCTTAGAGCTGTCGATCTGGCTGGGTTTGATGGGACTGACTCTTCCCCCATGTGTATTCATTTGGGTCCCAGCTAAAGTGACGGCAGCTACAGAGGCAGGCACTTCTCATAGTAATGACAGGAGGCCAAGGGGAAGCTCCTGAAACCTTTTAAAGTGTAGGCTTGCAACTGACACCCTGCCACTTCTGCCAGTTAGTCAAAGCGAGCTACAACGCCAAGCCCAGAGTCAAGGGCAATGCGTGATGCCTTTTGTGGAAGGATCCACAGGGTTATAGGGCAAAGAGCATGGATACAAGGAGGAGAAGGAATTGGGGCAATAATTTAGTCCACCTGAATATATACCATACATGGAAGAGACAAAAGAGAAAGCCTGGGCTCAGGTTGAACTGATGGAGTCCAGGGTGGAGCTGCCTGTCTCTCCATTCCTGGCTGCATCTCACTGTAATTCAGACTACACCGTATGTTCCCTTTGGAATAGACTACCCAATACAGGCTCCATCCCTCCCAAATCCGTTTGTTATTTATTCAGTAATGCCTGGACTACTTTCCAGGCTGGTGCCCTGGATGTTGATTCCTCTAGTACGGTTGTTATGGGAAACATTTCATTTCACATCTGCTGACACAATTTGCTGTCTCTCTCTAAAAAAAAAAAAAAGAAGAAGAAGAAAAGGAGAAAGAGAGGTTCATACTCCAATGGCTGTAAAGGATAAAGAGTAATTTATTCAGAGCTATATACAAATCAGACTATCATCTTCCAGACAGAATCAATAATATAATTTTAAGCCCACACACATTTACAAACGCTAGCACTCCCGTGCAGCTGGGTTGCCATGGGCAACCAGGGCATGCCAGCTCCTGATCTGAAGCAGGCCGATGTCTCCCAGCCTTGTAAGCACATTCTGCAGACAGGACTCACAGGATTCAAGGGAGCTGAGGATGTTAGTGTTGGCACTGATCTGGCCGCCACACAAACGCACCCCGTGATGGTTTGGATTAGCTCTTGTCTGAACTGCTTAGCTTTATTTAAACTTCTGTTTGCACAGGACTTCTTCAATATCCGTTCTGTGTCTGTGTTTCGGCAGGCTGGGGATGGAGGGGGAGGTGTGTGAAGGACCTGCAGGCAGGGAGGAGAGCAGGTAATGAGAGCTCCACCCACAGTCACTGGTGGTCACAGCAGCCAAGGGCGGGGTCAGGCCCACGGTGGGGGCAGGCTGGGTGCTAAACCAGAAAGGTGGCCTAACAGAGCCTGATGAAGTGTTGAGAGTGGGTGTGTGTTGGATGTGAAAACAAGAGCCAGAAACAGAAAGGTGGAGAAGAGGGTGGTCTGGCAAATGCAAGCTTTGGGAGCAGGTGGAGGCAGGCAGGTCCCGGTAAAAGGGCCGGGATTGGGGGAGAGGGTACTGGAATGACCCATGATGGTTGCATTTAGATATGTCAGTACAAACCTAAATCCACTGTCAAAGGAAGCCTGATTTAGAGATTTCCTGGTGAGGAAGCCACGGATCCTCACAAAAACTTGTGAAAACATTTAATGAAGGATGTGGAGGTTTTTTTGTTTTGTTTTTTTGAGACAGAGTCTCGCTCCTTCGCCAGGTGCCAGGCTGGAGTGCAGTGGCGCAATCTTGGCTCACTGCAACCTCCGAATGTGGAGATTTTTTTTAAATTAAGTAGTATGATAAAATCACGTGACCAGTCCCCACCCAACTGGACCTAGTCTTGGTCAGACACAAAGAGGAACAGATGGATAGAGAGACCTGGGCTGTATCCCACACCCACCACTGAACCAGCACAGCCTTGACTTGTAATGGAAGTTTCTACTTCCATGTACACACCGGCTGCAATGGAGAGGTGCCTCGGGTGCGTGGCAGGTCTTAGGGGAGATTGGGCTGGTGAAGGGGACCTGGAAGCCTGGGGTTTGTAGGAGTTAGTGGCGGAGAACTCATCAGAAAAAGTCTTTAAAGTGCAGCAGAAAAATTGTAGGAAGCACTTAGAGATCACCTGTTCCAACCATCTCATTTTACAGACAAGAAAGTTCAGATCACAGAAGTTAAGTAATTTGCTCAAGGTCAGAAAACCCGAGGGAGGCAGATGGAAGGCAGTGGGGGCCATACTGACCATGGGGTGGGGGGAAGCCCCAGGCTCCAAGCAGGGGGTGGCATGAGGAAAGGAAAGGTCAGGAAAGTAGATCTGAGGTCCAGAATGATCATGGAGGAGAATGGCAAAAGTCAGGGGGCCCCAGAAACCACTGCTGTTGAGGGTCACAGTAACAGCGGACAACAGGACACTGGCTAATGACATGGACCCTGGGCAGATAAAAGGGATGAGGGTGAGAAAGAGTAAAGTCATGGCTGGGCTTCTGAGTGCCGGCGGCAGGTCAGATCGTCCTTCTGTTTCCAGGAGAGTGAGGAGTGGGAGAGTACCAGATGACTCATGTTGGGAGGCTGGGCAGCTGGTTGGACGGTGGGGATCGTTCCTAGGGAATCAATCTCTCCTTCATGCTGCAGGGAGCAGCTCCCGGCATGCTGAAGATGGAGGAGCCAGGCAGAAAACCAGGGGAGGTATCCTGCCTCCAGGGAAGGCTGCCCTGCACTTTTAGATCAGTGGGACCCCACCCACCATGCCTCATTCATGCTACGGCGAGCTCCAATGTCTCTGCATCCAAGGTTTGCCTCTGACTCTTATGTCCCTTGTTCCTAAACACTCTGGCTTCATATTTTCCAGCATAGACCCCCAAGATCTGATCTTCTGGTATTAATCTGTGTGCACAACTGCCTCTGAAGTACTAATCTCGACCATCGCCATCAGATGCTTCATTCCTTGTGCACACAGATGTCAATGACACCAATATTTCTGCGTGAGGACAGGACACTCTTTCCTGCTGTCTGTCCTGAGGGACCTTTTTTCTGAGTGACATCACCCTGCTGTGACGGTGCCTCCATAGCTCTCCTGAGCTCCAGACTTTTATTGCTAATATCCTGATAAGCCTGTCTACCCAGATATCTCAAAAGGGGCTTTGATGACCCCAATGGAATCAATTATCTCAAACTGCACTTCTTTACTCCTTTTCTCACAGCTCTTCCCACTGTGTCAGCCAGAACCCTGCAGCCATCCTTTCCCCAAACCCTCCAGTCATGGTAGCTCGTCTCCATCCCCCACTGCCCTGCCTTGGTGCAGGTCCTCTGCAGTTCTGTCCTGGGCTGCTGCAAAGGGTCTCCATCCCTTCCAATCTCTCCGTGCTGCAGGGAAAATGGTTTTTCTATGAAGCCTTGCTGAGATGGCTGTCCATTTTCTTAGGGATGATGAAATCCAACCTCCTTAATATGACCTGTGCTTTCCTGCAGGATCCCACCCCTACACATGTTTTGGCCTTATCTCTTTCTCTTTCCTGGCTGACACCAGAATTTCCTCGGCTTCATCACTAGCAGTTCCATAACTACATCCAGCATCCAGCTCATTGCTGCTGCTTCACTGTTTTACTGACTCTGTCTCTTCCTGGAAGCACAGCCCCTCTTGTCTGCCTGAAAAACTAACACTTACCCTTCCCATGGCGTCTCCTTTGGGAAGCGCCTCCCCCACCCCACCTTGCCAGCCAGCGTTAAGGGCTTCCTCTCTGTTGTTGAAGGGCTCCAAGGACACCCTCTGACGTGGCACTTACTGCGGTGTAAAATCGTTGGCTCATCTCTCTGTCCTTGGTTTTGGCTTCACTGTCTCAGCAGCTAGCACATTGTCTGGTGTAGGGTATGTTTTTAACAAATGCTGGTCAAAGTCAGAGGATGGAGGAAGAAATGAATGAAGAGTTCCAGCAATGCTCCCTCCCTGTGCCTGCTCCCATTCTGAAGGAGCTGCTTTCAGTGTTGAACAGAGGCTGACTCCCAAGTAAATCACCCCCCGCAGACTAGCTGCAGCTTTGCGGGTGCAGATTCTGCTAAGCTGGATGACAGGGGATAGCAACAGTATTTGGAACCAGAATGAAACCTAGGGATTCCTTAGCACACCTTCTCATTTTAGGAGCAAGGCTCAGAGGGTGAGGCAGCATGGCCGAGGTCACATGACTGGATAGTTAGAAAGCCACTTCCGCCAGGCACAATGAGTCACAATGTAATCTTAGCACTTTAGGAGGCAGAAGCCAAGTGGATCACTGGAGCTCAGGAATTCAAGACCAGCCTGAGCAGTATAGTGAGAACTACAGATTTTAAAACTGGCCAGGCATGGTGGTGCATGCCTGTGGCCCTAGCTACGTCGGGGAGCTGAGCTTGAGGCCAGGATGCCAAGGCCGCAGGGAGCTGTTATCACATCACTCCACTCCAGTCTGGGAAAAAAGTGAGATCCTGTCTCAAAAGAAAAGAAAAAAGGAAGCCACTTGAACACAGATCTGACCTAAATTTCCTTGGTCTTTCTTCTACAAACCTTCTGCTTGCTACAAATGGGTGAGCTAATTCTTTCATTTAAACAGAACTTTTTTTTTCTGGCTACAAAATACGTGTCCATTATAGAAAATTATAAATTGATTATATAAGCTCACTGCAGAAAATAAAGAGAAAAGCAAAGAGAAGATGTGAATCATGTGTGGACATTCCACCAGAAAGACAATTTGTTCCTTCACTTTTGGCTATTTGGATTGCAAGGAACAGAATCCCCGGAGTTGCCTCAAGCCAAAGGGCTTTGTGGTAGGGAGACAGGTGGAATAACAGAGAATCTCACAGAAATCTTAGAGCAAGAAGCTGTCTCAGGGACGGCCCTTATTAAGCTGGAGGGAGAGTGGCTTTGGATTCAAAGAATATTCAGGGATCCAATAACCAGTAGCTCAAAATTTTTACCCTGGAGCCCCACTGTTTATTCAACTCAGCTCACTCCACATGCCTGCTTCTTTTGGTCCCGCCAGGATACTTTTCAAATGTCCTAACTTAAACATTGGCAGAGACTCATACTGGTCCAGCTCATCTTTTCAGTAGTCCTCGAGCTGATGGACATCCTTCATTCTGTGCCAAATCAACTGTGAGCCAGAGCATCAAGGGCTCATGGCCAGCCTCTTGCAGGATAGTAAGAAGCTGTCCTGGCCTTAACGATAAGAATAATAGCCAACATGCATAGAGCACCCGCCACACGCCTTCCGCTGCTCTACACCCTGCACACGTTATAACATTAGCTTTACTTTTCACTCTATGAGCAGGCACTGTGAAGATCGCCTCCTGACAGTTGGGGAAATTAAATATTGTAACCCATACAGCTGCAGCTCTGTACCTGACTGCCCTAGCTAAAAAGGTGATGCATCTGTAAGGCTTCCATCCCTTATCCTTCTCTGCCTGCAAGTCCCCTTCCTGCCAAGTCCCAGTGCTCTCACTTTGGTTGCACCAAGTACCTCGTTTAAGTGCTCCATGCTCCAGAATCTCCCCCTCCCTCTACCATCTGCCCAAATCCTGCTTCCCTGAGTTCACCCTGTCTCTCCACCTTCCCTTCACCTGATCCCAGAGAAGCCTGGTGTGGCCTTTTGGAGTGCAGGGCCTGCCATTAGTAGAGGGTTCTTTCCTCTAGGGTAGACTCTGTGTTCTTTGGACACAATGAAATAAAATATCAAGGGACCAAGGGTGAGAGAGTCCTTAAAGGGTTTCGCAGGCTCTTTAGCACGGATTCCTACACGCAGAATCCAAGCCACATCCAGGTCTTACCAAGATGCTCCCAGCCTTCTGCCAAAAGGGGGCACTGTGAATCACCCGCAAATCCTGAGCCCTGAAGATGGCAGTCCTCTGCTGGTGGGGACAGAAGACCCGCAGTCTAGCTTATGACTTACAGCTGGGCCCTCACTGGGAGAACTCCCTTTTCCCTGAGCCAAATGATGGCAAGATGAAATGAGCTTGCAAACTTCTCTGGCCCTATTTGGCAACCAGGAAGATGAGTTTGCCCCTAATCTCTCTATTTCAAGAAGATTCAGCAAGAAGGGCTGTAAACAGGAAGTTTAAGCGAAGGACTAGTGGGCATCTCCTAAGCACAGGTGCAAAAGGGTGCAGTGCTTGGGCATAGATGCCTAGAAGCTATTGCTGGCTCTGCTTCCTCAAGACAGAAACACTCACATGAGAGAACCACAATCTCAGGCATCTTTGGGAATTTTCCTGAGCAGCCCCCAAAGTGCTGTTGTAAAATTAACCGTGATTAGGAGTATTGCTTCAACAAACTGTCACTTATATCTAATACCATTTAATACAATCAAAATTATTATGAAATACGTGTCAGATTCACTTTGTTGTAGACTTTATGTGATTACAGTCCTTACCTTCTGTAGAATTTTTTCCTTAATAGTTTACTACTTGCTTGTTATATTACATGTACAGAACTAAAAGTATTTAAGAAATGAGTGACTGGGAAAGAGGCCCCTTTCTCGTCCTGTTTTTCAATCATTATTTATAAATAAATAAGAAAAAAGTATTATTTTTATTATCTTCTGAGATAGGATCTTGCTGTGTTGTCCAGGCTGGTCTCGACCTCTCCTGGGTTCAAGTGATCCTCCTGCCTCTGCCTCCTGAGTAGTCATGAATACAGGCATGTGCCACTGTACCAGGCTCCTGCTTCTATTTCTTTTCTTCCTAAAGTGGGTGAAAAGGGCTTTCAGCCTGATGTCTTCTGTCTTGATCAATTAAGGCAGAGACCTTCCTCCCCTGGAAGGGGGAGGTGGCTGCTGTGGCTGCACAGAAGGGAGTCGCACGCGGGCTGGGTGGGCCCAGTCTCACCGAGACCCTGACAGGCCTGTGTCTTGGATGGGGTCTGTGCAGCATCCTGAACGCACCAGCGATCCTGAGGGACCTGTAATGCTTCCAAAGCAAACCTGTCCCGCTGGGTCTCAGCAGGTGGACCAGCAGGGGCCGCTGAAAGCTGAACTCCAGACTGGCTGCTGTAGGCCTGCCTCCCCCACGGAGAACACACAGCCGCTCCATGGGAACCGAGGAGCCCCTGCACTGTGCATGTCTGACTGGGAGCCCAAGCACAGGAAAGGAAGGGGCGCAGTCATCTCTCGGTGAGTGGGGGGCAGTCTGCCAGGCAGGGCCTTGGGACTGGGTTGGGATCCCCTAGGCACGGCCAGGAGGTCAACTTTCTGCCAATGATCCCTTTTAAAGCCCAGATCTAGAACAGGTGCCTGGTGGCCTGCTGTGGAAGGTGGCATCCCGCCTTTGCTGCCTATAACCCCCTCCCCAAACCTGCAGACCTCCCAGCCACCCCTGCACCCACGTGGTGGGCTTCTGCGAGTTTCTTCCTCTCACTTTCTCATGCCCACAAAACCTCCCTTTCTATGCCCACTTCCTTTCCAGGCCAATCCCATTCTTTGCTTTCCAGGGTGACAATCACCTCTTTGGATGAATCAGATTCTTGCTAACAATGTTAGTGTATAAATAGTTTCCAGTAATCCAGTGCACTTGATTTCAATTTAGCAAACATTTATGGAGTAATACCATAGACAGCCCTAGAGAAAAATCAAACGTAAACAAAATCCAGCCCCTCAAGGCTTTACACAGCTAGCACAAGGTTTCCTCAAAAGGGATGTTTTTAGGTGGTACCAGAATGAGATTTTTAAACTTTTAATAATGTCATATACATGTTAACATGCTGTAAGATGTAAAAAGTACATTAAATCCATGATTTCATGATGACTTTTGTTTAGAATGAAGCTGAAGAAGGTAGTATGTAAAATAAGTGAGTATGCTTAAAGAAAAATATTCAGGAAATAACATTGAAATGGCAGAATCTGTGCAGATGATGGATTCATGGCTAATTTTAAGGAAGCAGGAACTCAGTGGGAGAGGAAGACTGTATCCAAAAGGCACATTCTCCTAACAGGGAAACTAGAGAGAGGGAAATTACGTCCGGCTTTGGAACAAGAAAGGCTTCTTGGAGGAGGTAGCATTTGAGATGGGCCTTGATAGACAGCAGGAATAAAACCAGTGTTGAACAGTGAGGTGGAAATGGATCATAAGGAGTTAACAATTGGGTTTTGTTCCTTTTGCCTTAGTGACCTGTGCAAATAATATAACAAAAGAGGATTTCCTGAAGGCAGGGATAGACATACTGTGGGCGAGATCAATGGGTGAGAAAACTGATTTACTGGAATATGATTGACATATAAAATACTGACAAACAGTTACCGTCAGAGTGCAGCTTCCAGAATAAGCAAAAGCACTGTGGAATTTTTGGTTCCAAGTGAAGGTGGAGTCATTTGAGTCCTGTGAAATGGTCACAGTCAAGAAAGCCTGAAGCCTGTTGTCCTGCGTGATGCACTTTCAAGCCGGGTAAAGCCTCATGAGGAATCTATTGCTGGTCCCCTCTCAAATCCAGGCACACAGAAGTCATCTGCGTTGGCTCCACTTCCACCTTCCCTTTCCCAGAAAGTCTCTTTTCAGCCTGCTGGGGTAAAGTAGGAAGTTATGGTAGCTGTCAGAGGATGGCAGAGCTCTGTGGAGCATACTTCATGGTTGAGAGTGAGTTTTTAACTGCTGCCAACCTGGGTAATTTTTTCGTTGAGCTTTATTTATCAACTAGATATACAATATTGAGCTTTTTATTGATCTTTATTTATCAACTAGCTTTATTTATCAACTAGATTTAATTTCTTTTTTTTTTTTTTTTTGAGACGGAGTCTGGCTCTGTCACCCAGCTGGAGTGCAGTGGCGTGATCTCTGCTCACTGCAACCTCAGCCACCTGGGTTCAAGCAATTCCCCTGCCTCAGCCTCCCGAATAGCTGGGACTACAGGTGCCCGCCACCACGCCTGGCTAATTTTTTATATTTTAGTAGAGATAGGGTTTCAACATGTTGGCCAGAATGGTCTCGATCTCCTGACCTTGTGATCTGCCTGCCTTGGCCTCTCAAAGTGCTGAGATTACAGGCATGAGTCATCGCGCCTGGCCTCAACTAGCTTTATTTACCAACTAGCTTTATTTATCAATTAAATATATAATCAACTGTACATATTGAATATATACAATTTGATGAATTTGGACATAGGCATACACCCATGAGACCATCATCACAATCAAGGTAATAGACATATCCATTACCTCCAAAAGTTTCCCCATGCCGTGTTTGTGTGTGTGTGGGGGGGGGGGGGGTGTGTTAAGAGCACTTATTATGAGATCTACCCTATTAACAAAATTGTAAGTACATAGAGTATTGTTGACTATGAGTAGTATCATTGGCTATAGGTGCAATGCTATATAGCAGATCCCTAGAACTAATTCATCTTGCAAAACTGAAACTTTATAGAAGTTCCTCAAAAATATTAAAAATAGAACTGCCATATGATCCAGCAATCTGACTTCTGAATGTATACCCGAAAGGACTGAAATCAGGATCTCAAAGAGATGTCACACACCCATGTTCTCAGCAGCACTGTTCACAATAGCCAAGATATGGAAATAACTCCACCTGCTTCCAATCCTTTGCTAATTGGGTTAGCCAGTTCGGGGACTGCAGTTGCCCAAGCCATATTGCTTGTGACTGGACTATGTTTGGTGGGGTGCCTCTGAGGCCCGAGGCGCCTCATTGCCAGCTCAGAATAGTGACAAGATCTGAAGCTCCCCAGCGTGAGGTGTGTGTGGGCTGGTGCAGGATCCAGGCTGTGTAGGGGAACGTGGGATGATGCCGCTTCAAAGTAAAAAGGGACGGCCTCAGTGGCACACATTTAAATTCGCTGCAGGAAAATAAGCACACAGCAGCTATTTTTAATTTGCTTTAGAACATATAAGAGCCAGCGTTGCTCGTAGAGCAGAATATTGGCTTCGGATAGAGGAGATGAAGAGGCTCTGAGCTCCACCGCTCACTTCTTTGCCGAGAGGCATTGGGAAAGAGCCCAGGGAAGACAGTAAGGCGCTGGACCGGGCCATTTGTGAACCAGTCCAAGTTCATCTTCAGTGCCGCCACACTCCTTCCATCTCTGAGAGTCCCTAGCTTGTTCCCCTACCACCCCAGGTCAACTCCTCGTATAGTACTCCTCCCTCTCTCAAGGTCTGCTCCCAGGCAAAGGTCTGGAAGTTGCTTTCTCAGTCTGGTGTAAAAGACTGATAAAAGCTTTCACATACCTTTGCAGACGTTTTTGTATTTCGGCAAGGCTAAACACCTTCATGTCAAACTGCCCCGCTCCAGGTGGCCTGCCCCAGCATATCAGTGGGGGAGCGTGTCTGTAAGGGGAGGGGTCTCTCCTGACACAGCTGGAGCACAGCGTGTAGTAGCCGTTTATTCCACCTCTGCAGACAGTCAGATTTAGTTGACGCTACTTAGAATTAGATTTTTAAAGCTGGAAAGAACCCGGTAGAATTTCCTCACATGAAAGATAAAGAAACAGACCTGGAGGCCTAATGTCACTTCAGTTCAATTCAACAGGTATTTTCTGTGCACCTACTGCGTGCCAGACCCCAGACTGACGTAAGAGAATCAGTGAAGGATATGATGTGGCACCTGCCCTCCGTCTTCCCACCCTCACACGATCAGGCTGGGCAGACACTGGACCGCATTCTCCCTTCTGCGGGCAGGTTCACTGAGAGCAGCCAGACAGCCCACCAGTAGGGCCAGCATTGGAAACGGTTCTTCAATTTGCTAGACCTATGAAGAGTGACTCATAAAGCACTCCCAGAAGGGTACGGTCATCGTCATGTCTCTGAAATCTTGGGAAATTAAGTTAGATCTCAAATGCAGGGATTAGGGATACAAACCCAGGAAGTTCGTAACTGTAAGCTTCTCTCAATTCAGTTGAATTCAACAAATATTTGTTGAGTGCTTATTTGTGTCCATTACTGAGAAGGGTACCAAGAGCACAGAAGATACCTGTTAACATAAGAAAGTCTTGTGGCAAAGCGTCATCTGATTTTCAAACTCCAGTTCTCTGCCCACTAGTGAGTCACGGCATCAGTTTAGTGTATGGTAGTAGTAGACACAACTTAGGGGTGGAGAAAAGGAAATAGAATAGAATAGAAAAAAAATAAGAGCATATTACACATATTAAAGGTCCATAGTGTTTCACAAAATGTGGTGTATGTGCATGTGTGTATATGTAGTCGATAGCGTGTGTGCATACATATGTTTAAGAGATTCTTACAGAGGGTTGTGATACAAAAAAAATTGAAAGTTGCGATTTACAACACATACCATAGGAAGGGGTGATGCTTCAGGCTATGTTCCTGTGGTAGAACCAACTAGACTGTAAGTTAATAGCATATCAGTTATGGATTGCCAGAGTAATGCTGCGTAACACATAACCACAAAACCTCCGTGGCACACTGAGTTCTCACTGGTTTTCCCAGGCACCTGCTCATCAGCTAGAGAAGTCTGTTCGCCGTCATTGGCTGGCTCGCACATCTGAAAGCCAGTAGGCCATTGGCTGACCTAAGATGAACCTGACTGGGAACTGGGGCACCTTGGCTCGCTCCCTGTGTCTCTCCTCTTCCAGCAGACGAGTGTGGGCACGTTCTCATGGAGAGCACATGAGCGAGAGGACATACCCATTGTGCACACATTTTCAAGTCTCCTCTGCATCATGTTTTCTAATTTTCCACTGACCGAAGTCACAAGCCAAGGCCCAGATTACATGGCAAAGAGTGTGGGCCATTTCTACAGTTTACCACAATGATGAGCAGTAAGGTTGGTTTGCTCCGATTCATCCTGTCCCCAGACTATTGGCCTTCCCTTTTCTGATCTTGATTACAACATCCGGTGCCTAGAATTCCAGAGGGTATGACTAGAGCCTTTGTTTCCTTTGCAGCCTAACAGGTGGAAAAGTTACAGGTGGACAGCAAGGAGGTGCCCTCGGGAGACACACTATAAAAAAGATATAATACAGGACCTGGCAGGGCAGGGCTGGGTGGAGGGCAATCGGGAGAGAGGGTGCAAGGGAATCTACAGGAGGGAATTTGACAACTTGGAACATCTCTGTTCTTACCGAGTTCGTACTCAATTCAAGGAGGGAATTTCAGTCAGCTTGTTCCAGGAAGAGGATGAGTTAATCCCATTTCTAATGTAGAAGAAACACACCTTCTATTCCTGCCACTAATCCGTGATGTGACCTTAGACAAGACACTTCTCTGGTTCTCAGTTTCCCCACTGTAAAGGAAGGGGGATGACTCTGTGGGTTGGATGGGGCCTCCCAGCTTCGTCTTTTCTGCCTTTCTCCAATGCCTTGCTCATGGTACAGATGCATTGCTTAAGGCCCACTCCACCCTCAGTGCTCAGGACACAGAGCTAATCCATCCTAACCTTCCCTCCTAGGGTGGACATTGCCTCGACAGCCTCCTCAACATCCTTCTCCACTGCCACAGCTGACCAGTCTGCACAGGCAAGACGAGCACTGCCATGTTTGTTTGGTAAGGCTGGAGGAAGCACCCCTCTTTATTTTTAAGCCACTAAGAGGCCATGGAATATACCCAAGCAGCTGGAAAAGCAGCAATGTATTCATTTTAGATTAATTTAGAGGAGTGAGCTGGAAAATGCTTGGGCCGTGCCTTGCAACAAATTTGGATCCTCTTAAAAGCTTACATAAGCTGTGATACCCTGATGGTGGGAAGTCTTTAATACTCACTGGGAGAAGGGGAAGGATCTGACTCTTTAAAGGTCACCATTACTTTGAACTACTTTAAAAGAATAACAAAGGAAGAATACCTCAAGTAAAGGCATTTAAGGTTCATTTCTAAGGGACAAGCAACTTGGGTTAGAACAATTTACACTGATTTTTAGACTGGATGAGAAGAGAGATGAGTGATAGTGGACACTGGAGGCTGGCAAGTCCACACCGCTCCCCCTCTGCTCATCCATCTGCGTTCCCCTTGGAGGTAGCTGGGGACCTCAAGCAGAGACTGGAGAGCTGGGCTTGAGTGATCTGTGAGCGTCGTGGCTCTCCTGTGCTGGGATCCTGGTTTCAGCACTTACTAGCTGTGGGAAGCCAGGCAAGTTCATCAACCTTTCTGTGCCTCAGTTTCCTGATCTATAAAATGGGGACAATAACTGTATGTCTCTCACAGAGTTGTTCAGAGGATTAATAGAAACGTACATGTATAAGACTCAGTGCTTGGCACATAATAAGCTCAACAGAGACTAGATATTAGCGGCAGTGCTGTCCAAGCATGCATTATTTTAAAATTAAAGTACTTTTCTGACTTTTGGTTGCTAACATGGCTAAAAAGACAACCCTCTTTCAAGTGTCAGCTTGTGGTGGGTTTGAAAGTTCCCAGCACAATCGCCCCTACCATTTCTGCTCTCCTTCCCTTGCTTAAGCAATATCTGGTCTCCATTTTTGCACATGTGCTTTAACAATCTAGATTCATTGATGAGCTCCCTTTAGCCTCCCCCACTTTTCTCTTCATCTGGACAAGCTGCTAGGGAATCCTCTGAATTTCAACCCCAGGGAAGCCCCAAACCTTCTGGAGTCACTTTCTCTTTTAGAATCTTAAGATCATTGATGGTATCTGTCTATTTTCTGAAGCTGTAGAGACAGCCACTCAGGAAACAGATTTTCAAAAGGATACTACATTCGATGAATTAGTCAATTCCCTTGTGGTAGACGTGAAATTATCCCTAAACCACCCCAACAGAGGAGACTCTTACAGTGAGAGGCAAAGAGATGCTGGATTGCAACAATGGGAGAGCTCATTTGCAATGCAAATGAGCAACCAACAGGCAAATGAACCCTTATGGGAAAACCACTCTAATTATAAAACCCACTTGCTTTGGGGAAAGTGCAGTGTAAGGACAAGCAGAATCATAGCTCCATGAATTCCCTCTAATATAGGATATTAGGGAATTATCCAGGTAGTTTTCTATGAAATTGCATTTGAATGAAACAAAACGCATTGCTGGGCAGTAGATAATGTCTTTAAAAATTGAGTCCACAATTGCAGACTAAATTATTTATGGTTGTCACTGTAGCTGTGATAGTTTGGATTTGAAATAGTCAGGCTTTTCCCTGTTTTTATTTGTAGGAAAACAAGTCATTCAAGCTTTTTAGTGATACAATGTGACTTGCTGTCGATGGCAGTTACGAATTTCCCAGCCCTGCCAAGCACAGGAGTACCCAGAAGGGACATATGTTTTCTCTGCTTTGTGTTCCAAATTTGCCTTAAAAACATGCAATTATGTGAAGGCCTGATTTATATTTTCAAGGAAAAGCACAATAATGGCCCTGTTTTCTAGCTGTGCTTCTCCAAAAGTATTTATGCTGCCTTTAAAAAAGAAGTTGGCTAATGATCACTGGATTTTTGCTTTCCTTCATGACATATGAGAATTTGATGGGGTCTGTGAGATTTAAGAACTCTTTTCTTAATGCAAAGGAAATTTAGTTAACATAGAAATTTAGACAAATCTTCTGTAGTTACCTTTCATCCATTTCCTTATTTTTGTGGAGGGCGGGAGGAGGGGAGTCAGGAAGTGAAGAGAGTAGATGTGGCCAGGAGGCAGTGATGGAGCATGACCCCAGAGGACAGACAGCAAACCTCACTGGCTCCGAAGGCATGATATGTGTGGGTGTGTCATGCCTGTTTGGTGGAGGTGGCGTGGGATGGGATATTTGTTAGGGATGGAGAGATATTTGCTGGGAATGGCTCTGAGGAGAAGTTGTGAAGGGAAAAAGTGAGGCTTTTTGGTCGCATTTTATGCTTAAATGAAAATTACTGCAAAGCCCTTTATAAATTATATAATCGTACTCCCTTTAGATTTCATCCCTTCATTGCTATTATTCATGATGGCTTTCACTCCACTCTCTCAGCAGCATTTCCAGGAAATGTGTTGAGAGAAGATGAGTCAGTCTCTTTCTGGATTGGGGAGCCCCCCCTCCTGGGAGGTAGGGAAATTTTTGTTGCTGTTTGTTCTTTTTCAGTAATGGAGGTAGAGAAAGGCAAAAGGCCAATTCCACATAAAATGGTCGCTAGTGGACAGGCAATCCATTGCCGTAAAAAAATTTAGGAAGTATGGCAGCTAAGAGGAAAAAATGTTCAGGTACAGTGGAAAGAATGAAAGTTTGTGGTCGGGATAACATATAGGCAATATATTTTGATTCCTTTGCACAAATCTACAAAACAAATATGTTTTATGTAACTTATGGACTAATGAAGTATTTATATCTGATATTTAGAATTGTAAAGGCTCAGAAAAATACAATGTGAAAAACTGTGATAGCAGTATGGCTTTTCTATAATTTTCCAATAGTAAGAGAAATAATTTTCAAATCCTTAAAAAGTTGTTTCACCCTCTGGAATTCACATCTAGAACTCAGGAGGAGAAGTCACGTAGGTGTTCTTAGAGACAGGGTCTTTTGGTTAAAGCTCAGACCCAAGTTTGTTTTTCTCATATGTGTTGTGTGTGAGCCTGCTAAATTCTCATCTGGTTTTTTTGGATCCTAGAGAAGGTTTTGGTCAAAAAACACTCTGAATTGACTCAGTGGTAATTAGTCTTTTGTCTGATAAGGGAAATGGCCCTCCATCTGATGAAGTATCTTTTGCGTGTATTTAAATACCGAGGAGAGCTTTCTCCCAGTTAACTTTTGAAATTACCTCCTGGGTTCAGGTCTTGCCAGAAAAGCCCTACAGGGAATTTTCAAGTAGAAACTTCAGGCTACATGTGTCTCCACTCTAGAGCTGGGTCCTTGGTTTTGTTCCTCAAAGAAAGAAATTAAAAAGTAATTGTGAGGTCATTCAAGTCACAATTTGAAGGGTGCTTTAATTTTACAAAATGGCAGATCTCCCAGTAGCTTTGGTGTCAGTCTGAGTTTTACAGAAGGAGCCATCACCTTGGAGACTGGTGCACAGAGCTTTCAGGAGATGATCCTATTGGGAGAAAAGCCAATTTCCTCCTTTGCTATTTGTCTCAGGCCTCATGAGACAGTGTAAGAACATCAGAGCTTGACTTGGCTGTACTCGCTGGTGATAGCTTATTCATTCTAAGCCAGATGTTTGGGGATTTTCATTTATAAAAGGCAAATTGGTTAGACAGTAGCTAAGAGACTGAAGGTGAGGAGGAGATATTCTCTGGGGGATCTGTTTATTGACTAAAAGAGATCCAGTTTCACTAACACAGAGTACCTCCATCCAATGGTCACAGCTTCAGAAAATTTACCCCAGAAAAAGAGATGGCAGGTCAGTTCTCCCAAGGCCTCCGCCTGGTTCAGCATGGGTGAGAGATGGGCTGGGGAGCAGAGGATGTGGCAGAGGCGGCTGTAACACACAGGACTCCTGACAGAGGACAGAGTCTTTGGAATTTGACACAGTAAAATATTTGTAGACTCCCCTTTTCTCATTCAATCTAGTTCCTGACCCTTTTTGTGTGGGGGGTGCAAAGGCTTCCTCTTTTTCTCCCCCCAAGTCAAAACCTGTCCTATCCTCCCTCTCCTCCCACTACCTCCCCCACTTCCTCCTTCCTTCCACCCAGTAAAGCCAACCTTACACTAGAATTTGGGGTTGTGAAATCAATTGAATTGGTGTAGAGACTCACAATAGTGAGGGGGTGGAATATCCAAAGTGACATGGAGGCTCAGCTTATCTCACTGGCTCCATAAAGGGAGAAATTATGGGTTTCCAGAAATTGTATTTTGTAGATATTGCTATTAGCATTATACAGTTTTAATTTACTTTCTTTTTGTTTTGATAAGATAATAGCAAATGACCCTTGAAGAGTTACAGAACTTAAATGCACTCTTTCAGGTAGGAATTGGCCAGGTGAACTTTCAAAATATTCATGTGGGTAATTTGATTTTCTTTTTGAAGATTGATTTTTTTCAGTGAAAATCCTTTTAATTCTATAAAATATCAATGGAGATTAAATTCTTTTTAAATTGCCACTTCTTAATGGATTTAGAAACAAATTGTGAATGCATCAGAGAAATGAACAAAAGAAATACATGTTAGAAATTTATAGAGTTTAGGTAAGTCTAATTAGACATTCAATTCTTTGGACTTTGGCTCCTAGACTAAAGAAAATGCAGCTATGTTCATAGTTAATTATTCTTTTTTGCTTTCAGGAGTATGAAAAGAGAGGAAGACAGCTGCTGGATCTGGAAACTTTCAAATGCATAATGAAACAGAGTATGAGGTCACAGAATAAAGTAAATGGATTTTATAAACTTTGGATCATTAAAACCACAGTTAAAACTTTAACCATATGAACCAATTAGGCTCAAAGATCTTATCTGTAAGATCGCTCTCAGTTCTGAACTGCAATTTCTACTTAAAACCCACCTGATTTACTGAACAGTTTATGTGGGAAAATATATTTAAATTACTTAGTACACTAGACCAACAAGATATTTGAAAACTTTTCTTAAAAACAAGACTTTTATGACATCACTGGTTGTATATGTGTTTTTGTCCAGAGTTTGGGCATTTCCCTTACCCCAATCTGCTGGAATTAGGTATTTTAAACTTTTTCTCTGCCATCTTGGTTAGCCTAGAATATGAAATCTTAATGAATAAGGTTGTACTCATATCATAAAATAAAATATATATTATAAAGGGATAAGCTGTTTAAGCTCCATTTGTTAAGGTTTCATGATTATGTCTTAAATTATAGAAAAAAGGTATTCAAGGTAAAGCTCTGTGATCTTGTTCCTGGAGTTTGAACAAAAACACACTCTTGTCAGCCTGTAGGCTGGTGAAGTCCTCAGATGCCCTTTTCAAGGGCAGAGCCCCAGATCCCATGGTTACAGTGGGAGTTGAGGTGTGCTTAGCATTTCACCCGCTGTGGGAAGGGAATGTTAAATAACACCTATTTTTAAAAGTGTCCCTTCCTGTCTTAGTCTATTCAAGCTGCCATAACAAAACACCTTAGACTTGGTGGCTTACAAACAATAGGAATGTGTTTATTACATTTCTGGAGGCTGGAATGTCCAAGATGAAGGCAGATTCACTGTCTGGTGAGGGCCTGCTTCCTCGCTCCTGGACAGCAACTCCTCGCAGTGTGCTCACGTGGTGGAAGGAGTGAGGGGTCTCTCTGGGGCTTCTTTTTATAAGGGCATTAATCTCATTCAGAGGGATCTGCCCTCATGACCCAATCACCTCCCAAAGGCCCCACCTCCCAGTACCATCATGTTGGGAGGTAGGGTTCCAATATATGAATTTTGGGAGAACATAAACATTCAGACCACAGCAGCTTCATTTGTGTGAAATGAAAAAAAACTTCCTCTTAGGAAGAGAGAGGAGTGTCTTATTTACATGGATAAATTATTCAGTGTTTTAGCAATATCCCAGATATTTTAAACCAAAGTGGGGTCATTACCTTTACTTTTAGAATGCCTGCCTGCCTGCTTAGTCATCTACCCATTCCTTCCTTCCTTCCTTCCTTCCTTTGACCTTCCTTCTTTCCCTCCCTCCCTCCCTCTCTCCTTCCTTCCTTCCTCCTTCCTTCATTTTTCCCTTGCTTCCTTCATCCTTCCCTCCTTCTTTCAATATTTATTTACTGCAGGAGGCTTTGTCTTAGCCCCCATGATGCATCCAGTCAAGTCATGGTCTGTGTCCTGGGGAAGATCAGAGTTGCGGTAGAATTAAGCCTGGGTGCAGAGGGGAGCACCCAACCCAGACCAGGAGTCAGGGAGCCTCCTGCAAGGTGAACCTTGGGCTGAGTTTTGAGGGATGAAGGGAATCGCTCCATAAAGGAGGGAGAAAGAGGCAAGGCCTCCTAGGCAGAGGGGACAGCATTTGCAAAAGCACAGAGGCAGGAGGCATCATGCTGCCTGTTCCACACATCCAGCAGAGGGTGTGCAAGGAGAGGTGGTGGGGGACCAGGACAGACATCACATTACCTGGGGCCATTTTTTCTAGCAAAATGTTACCCAGTACATCACTGAGGAGCCATGAGACCACTTCTTTCTTTACTTATGTATCAGTCATTGATTTCCAACTAGGTGACCACATTGCTTTAGGATCTTTATGTATTTTATTTAATCAGTCTCCAGAACATCAAAAGGGTCCCTTCAAAAGGATCCTTATCCCCCATTTCATAGCTAGGAAGACTGAGGCTTAAAGAATCTGAGTAACTTGCTTGAAACCTGTCAGCTACTAAGGAATAGATTTGGGACTGAAACTCTAGTCTGTCTCTAAAGCTCATTGTATCAGTTGGGATTTCTTTAAATACAGGTGACAGAATATGCTTAACCTCAAAGGCCTGAGTGAGGCAGAAGCTTTTTCCTCTCTCATGTAGGAAGTCAAGGGTCAAGTGGCTTCATAAAATGTTCAGAGACCAGACCCCTTCTCCTCTGCAGCTTTGCCATCCTCAGCCTGTGCATTGCATTCCTCCTCATGGCCCAAGGTGGCTGCTCAGACTCCAGCCAACATGCTCTCATTCTAGCCAGTAGGAAGGGAGGCGTGGTAAGGAAAGACTCACCCCTTCCCTTTAAAGACAACTCCCGGAAGCTGCCCATGACACTTGCATTTGCAACTTTTGAGTCAGAAATTAATAATGTGCCATATCTAGCTGCAAAGGAAGCAGGTAAATGTGGTCCTTGTTCATGTCTTTTCCACTGTTCCAGGGTTTTGTATTCTGGTACCTGCTAAGAACAAGAAAGTATCTCCTTTGCTCTTTCTATGAAATGCTCACTTACTTCATCAAAATTCAGTGCCAAGAAGGGGAAGGAGTGCTAAAGCATACATTCAGGAAGGGCATGATGTGTAGGATCTTTCAGACATAGGTGGCAACTAGAGGAACAGTGGTCTCAGCCCAGAAGCCAAGAGGGTGTCCTAACTCTCCTCGAAATACCGTACTTAGATGCGCCTCCTTTTAAACTGATAGTGGTCTGCAGTTACCCATAGAGAACTCACCATTTTGCATTACATGGTTGGTTTGCTTGTCTGTGGCCTTACTAGACAGTGAATGCCACAAAAGCACATCTTTCAGCTCTGAAACCTCAGCATCTAACACAGTGTTTGGCCCACCACTGGTGCTCAATCTGAGTGTCTCCAGTGGTTGAAGCACTGTGTAGAGGCAGAGTTCAGTGTCCCTGAGTATGCCACTGAGAGTCATGCCCTTTCATGCAGAAGCACATGCTCCTCCTCTGGGCTGGAAGGAGGAGGCTGGGTCTCTCTGGGCACAGCCCACAGTGCTGCAGGGCTAACGAGAGCCCATCTGATGGCCCACAGCCTCACCATGCAGCTCACAACATCACACGGCCCTTGCCTGCTGCCCCCCTGTCTGGAACCTCAGAGTGCCCAGGGGATACACGCAGCTTCCCCAGGCTTGGCTCCACGGTCACAGAGGTGGTCTTGGGGGCAGCCTGAGCCCAGTGTGTAAGTGCTCTCCTCCTGGGCTTTTCTGTTTTCTGCTCCATCTCTGACCCTAGGCTCCTCAGGGCATTTTGGTTTGTTTGTACATTTGGTTTGTTTGTACATTCATTCCAAAAATATGTGTTAAATAATTGTGTGCATGGTATTGTCTAGTGGCCATGGTGAAGTTTGGCACTGTCAGCCACACCTGGGAACGTGACACGTCTCCACTGGAACATGACTTAGAAGGAACTGGTGCTAAGCGTGGTTGCATAGCCAGGGTCTTTCTTCATGGCCTCTACACTGTCCCTGGGTGTTGACTCACCACCGGGCAATGCCCCGGTGTGTTGGATACCACGCATCACCTCATTTTCTTCATTTCACTGTCATTACTGCTCAAAGGCAGACACCCCTGGGATATATGAGAGAAACCAACCCCTTACTTCCCAACACAGACATGTAACACAACCCCTTCTGTTGAAGCTGCCTTCTACATACAGTCATGAAATTATAGATCTTGGGGCTTGAAAGGACCTTAGCGTTTTCTTAATGTTTAACCCCTTCAGTTCTCAAATTCTCTTCTCTGCTAAGCCATGAGCCAGCATATGCTTGAATGCCTTCAGGTAAAAAGAACTCAATACCTTATAGGGTAACCCATTTCAAGGTTGGAAAGCTCTGACCTTAGATGTTTTTTCTCCTCTTTGAGCTGAAATTAGTCTTTATTGACATTCTACCCTCTAGCCCAATTTCTGTACTTTTCAGCCACTGTATTAGTTATTCATGGCTCCATAGTAATTGAGACAGAGTTTCTTGTTGCCCAGGCTGGAGTCCAATGGCACAATCTCGCCTCACTGTAACCTTCACCTTCCAGGTTCAAGCGATTCTCCCACCTCGGCCTTCCAAGTAGCTGGGATTACAGGCATGTGCCACCACATCCAGCTTATTTTTTTTATTTAGTAGAGATGGGTTTTCACCATGTTGGTCAGGCTGGTCTCGAACTCCTGACCTCGGGGTGATCCACCTGCCTCGTGTCTCATTGTTTTTATAAATTAGGAATCCAGGCATAGCCTAGCTGGGTCCACAGACTGTCCCACCAGGCTGAGGGCCTCATTTGAAAGCTTGCCTGAGGAAGGGTCTGCTTCCAAGCTCACGTGGTTGTTGCCAGGATTCAGTTCCTTGCAGGTTGTTGGACTAACGGTCTCAATCCCTTGCTGGCTGTTAGCCAGAGGCTGCCCTTAGTTCCTTGCCACATGGGCTTCATTACAGGGCAACTAACAACATGGCATCCAGCTTCCTCAAAGCCAGCAAGGGAGCAAGTCTGCTGGCAAGAAAAACCATGAGCTCATGTAATGTCATCACAGAAGTGACATCCCCTCAGCGGTGAGGTATTCTACTGGCTCGAAGAAAGTTACTCAGAGCATGAGAATAACACAGATGAGCCATGAACATCAGGAGGCAGGGATCACTGGGTTGATCTGACAGTCTGCCTGTATAGCCACCAAGAAAAAAATATCTCCTACAGAATGATCCTGCTAATATTTGAAAATAATTTTCATGACTTACACATCTTTTTGTCTCAGTTTACACCCAAGTGAGTATCCTCACCATCCTTGTCCTTTGAGCTTGGTTTGCTATTTAACTCAAAATGAGGCCCCTAAACAGAGACAAGTGTTTCATCAGGAACTGACCAGGGAAGAGCGGGACTTCCTGGGAGCATGAGCACTGAGGAACACACAGCTTCTTCTAATTAGGGCTTGATTTAAAAAAACAACAGGTCTAGGAGCCCAGGTCTCTCACTGGAGAAGGGTTTTGGTGTCTGCGTTAAATTTCAATTAACCATCCTATTAATGTTGTAGAGTTCCAGAGATTGTTGAGTATTACACATTTTTGAATGTGAAATTTGTATGACAGATTTCCCCCCTCCTTCTGTATCCCTTTCCCCAGCAATCTAGTGAAGTCTATAAACAGATTTGTTTATTTTTTTTTTCTCTCTGGAGTATTGAACAAATAGAACAACTTTTCATGAAAACAGACTCTGAAACAGTGGGCAGAATTCGGTGGGTAATTTGGGACTTTTGTGAATCAGAGTTGGAGTTCTAGGGAATTTGCACAATGTGTGTATTTCCAGCCCATTCCTTTCTGGAGTGCCCTTTGCCCCTCAGTACTTTTGGCCAACCTGAAGATGAACCAAGGGACATGCTTGTTTGCAGTCTTCAAATTCTTGTCATGTCTGGCTATACTTGTAGTACTTCAACTAGGAATTTCAGCAACTCAGGCAAGTTCCTAGAATGACGTCCTAAAACTAAGGGCTGAAGGGTGCGTCCACAACTTCACCCCAAAGCAAGAGCACACCAGTGAGCAAGAAATGCCATGGGTAGCCACATCCGGTGATGATCAGATCAGTGTTTGGAACAGGGACATCCCAGAATAAATTCTCAGTGAATATTATCATCATCATTATTAATATTTCCAAATTTGGGTTGTATAATAATGAGAGGCTAAGAACGCTGCTTTTAACATTCTTCATCGTCGTGTCCGTCAGTGTACTTCCATTAGTCTAGAATGAATTAAGTTTTAAAATGACAAGTTGAGCTATAAGACACCTCTCTATTCAGGCTGGGCATCCTGGCTCACACCTGTAATCCCAGCACTTTGGGAGGCCGAGGTGGGTGGACCACTTGGGGTCAGGAGTTCAAGACCAGCCTGGCCAATGTGGTGAAACCCCATCTCTACTAAAAATACAAAAATTAGCCGGGTATTTTGGCATGTGCTTGCCCAGCTACTCGGGAGGCTGAGGCAGGAGACCTGAATCTGGGAGGCAGAGGTTGCAGTGAGCAGAGATCATGCCACTGCACTCCAGCCTGGGCAACAGAGCGAGACTGTCTCAAAAAAAAAAAAAAAAAAAAAGACACTTCTCTATTCAGACTTTTGGCCAATTCCTTCACCAAATTAAATGCAAGTGGTCTCACTGTCATCTGATTTGAAAAGGAACATTCAGAATTCCAGGGAAAAGAACTAAAGCTTCTAATGAAGAAGGGCTTTTGGAGTAGAGAGAAAATGTAAATTTCCCAAGTCCCAAATACCCCAACCCCTTCGCTCTGACCACACAGGTTTTTTTCTGCAGGTCTACCGCTAAGATTCTAAATGAGGCACACATCCTGGTGGGTAGGACTCCAGAGCTGTCACACTAATGGGGACTCATGCCTCTGGCCAACCACTTACTAGTTATGACTGTAGGCAAGTTATTTAACCTCTCTAAGCTTACGTTTCCCAATTTGTAAAATGGGGTGAACAAGAGAACCAATCTCCCACAGTTGCCTTGAGAATCGAGAGTAAGGTCTGTGTTGCATGGAACATGGTACGCTCTCAGTAACAACCACCATCATCATCCTCTTTGGAGAAAGAGACTAGCAGCAGAAGCAAACCCAGCAGCTGGGCAACAGACTTCTGGGCCCAACCCAACAGGCACACCCCAGCTATTACCCCCCCAGGGTTTTTGGCAGCTGAGTTTATGTGCTAATAATGATGTCATGTCCAAGAAAGGAATTATCCATGCCCGAATGGTCAGGAGAATGTTTGAAAGCCAGAAAGACACTGGATGTTTCATGAATTGTCCTTTATCCTCCCGGGTGGCTTCTGCACATATCTGCAGCTAGAGTATTTGGAGCGAGCTAATGCTTTGGCCCGACAGGAGAGGTTTCCTTCCTGCTGCCTGCTGTGCTGCGGAGGCTGTCATATGGGGGTCCCGTGCTGCGCATTCTCTCTATGCCTGACGACACCTTAATCATGATCAGAGAAGACGGAGCTATTTATTTCTGGTCCCTGCAGCTGAAGTTGAAAAGAAGAAAGCGGGTCTTTGTATGTGATTTTCATTTGATAAGGATGCTGAGTGCTACAGTTTGATTTTATTTGCTATTTTAAACTGCTTCTTAAGTGGTGTGATTATATAAATTGTGTCCTTGAATATAATATATTCATGCTGGATTTTGCTAGTCTGTGGAATGCAAATAAAATATGATCTCCCTATGTAGTGCAAGATAAAGCTTCATTTTGCTTCTAAAATCAGATGGAATGATGGATTACACGTGATTCCATCATGTAATTTTTTTTATGTCTTAATGAATTACAAATAGAAAAGAATCTTCCCTCTTTACCCCATTAACGGTTACCTCAGTTTAGGTAGCTCTGTTAGGGCTTCCCTTCAGAGAACTCACGGAAGGACAGAATCAGAAATTCAGAAGGCAGAAAGCACTGGGAAAGTGTGCTTAGAAATGACAATGTCTGACCCATTCCAGGATATATTCTGTTTTTAAAGCCTTTCTTTTATTATCTCAACAAGTATTTGCACCTCTCTCATCATCCAGGTATCGTGCTGGGTGCTGGGAATACAGAAACCTCGTCTCTGCACTCAGGAAGTGTATAATCTGTCCCAGAGATTATAGCTGTCCCAAACCCCTCTGGTTGCAGAATAAGCCCTCCCTAGGGAGAGAGAATAAAATTGACTCTCCAAATCTATGAAACTAATTTTTTCCACTTGAAGGAGAAGATAAAGAAAATTCTATGATGTTAAACATGCATACTATGGGCAAGCATGACTTGAGACAACTGAAATTGTCTGATCATTAAAAAGGCGTATGCTTGTTCATTTCCCTCCTACAACCCTTTAGGACAAGTCCACCAGCCAGAACCCCAGGTGGATGACAGATGGCATCAGCGTGACACAGTGCACCTAACGATGATTGGGACCAGCTGAGTGGTGCTACTCTTCAGCCCAGAAATGAACAATTGGCCAAGAGTGGCGGCTCACACCTACAATCCCAGCACTTTGGGAAGCCGAGGTGGGCAAATCGCTTAGTTTGAGACCAGCCTGGGCAACATGGTGAAACTCCATTGTCACCAAAAATACAAAAACATTACCCAATGTGGTGGTGCATGCCTGTGGTCCCAGCTACTTGGGGGTAGGAGGCTGAGGCAGGAGAAACATGTGAACCCAGGAGGCGGAGGTTGCAGTGAGGCGAGACCGCACCACTGCCTCCATCCTGGGTGACAGACTGAGACTCCTTCTCAAATAAAAAGTAAAATTTAAAAAAAGAGAAGTGTATAGTCACTGTGTTATGGAATCCATTTTCATGTGTGAATTCGCACAAACAGATACATGTTTGTGGTACCTAGAATTATGAGACCCTTTTTCAAAAAACACTAAAAGTCATGTATCAGTCGAAACTACCATGTCAGGTTATTACTTAGGCCTGTTGCAGTGATGGTGTCATTGATCTCAACACAGACCGAGGTTCTCTTTGGGGGAGTACTTCTGGGGCCAAGGCATGGGCCAGATTAGAAAAACATTAGCCTTGGTACATTTTAGTACACCTTATTTTAGATTCAAAATAGTTTTCCTATTTTATTATCCTCCAAAATTTTATCTGTAATGCTCTGAACTGATTCAAAAATTAAAATCCTGAGTAGAAAGATGATCACGCTCAATGCTGAAGTGCTTCAGAAGAGCGAGTCTCAGGTGGGAAGGGAGGCCCTGAAGGTTTTGATCAATGGCATCGTCACGAAACAAACATGCAGGGTCCTGGGCACGTTTGACTCATTTCAGTAATGGGCCAGGTCAAAGGAGGTGCGGCTTGGTGGGAAGAAAATTTGGAAAAGTTCAAATCAAGGTTGCAGCAAAAGCAATTTCTAGGCCATTGACCACTACCTAGAAAAAGTAGTCATAATAATTTTATTTTTCTTTAAAAAAAAAAAGAGCAATTTCAACACTGTAGGAGGATGAATTGTGATTGAGTGGGTCTATGCTGAAAAACTAGGCTGTTTAGTGCTGGAGTCTGGGGGGCATGACTGTGAGAGGGGGAGAGTGATTGAGGTTCTCACAGCACTGCCCACCAGGACAGCCCGTGGACTCCCTGGAAGCTCAGCCTCTTGCAAGGCTTCTCCTCCCACCTTGTCTCTTCCAGAAGTCACTGGTTCTCCAGGTTAACTTGAGTGAACAGTTACTACAACCTCAGACCATCTAGCCTACTAAATATGATTAATTTTAACGTTACATATCATAATGTATACATTTATAAATATATTTAAATCATTAACATGTATTTATCAAAATTTAAATATAATTAACATAATAAATATTAACTATTCAAAAAGCAACACATTTCGACTTACAAATTCAGTCCAGTTTGATTTTTTGAAGTACCCTGAATGACTTTCTCACCGTGTTTTAAACACACAGAAGTTGAGAGATTGGAGCATGATCTTCTAGTGGCCCTCTGAGCTGACAAACCAGAAGTCGAGGCAGGGCAGAGGCCATTGGGAGGCAGGGAACCCACTTTTGAATTGCAGGACAGGTAGAACTGAAGTTAAAAAAAAAAAAGCCATTTAGCAGAGACAGGCAAGGCCTGTGGACTTGAGAGTGACCTGTGTGAACAAGTCAAAGCAGTGAGTTGTTTTTCCCTTTTCTCACATCCCCAAAATTCTTCTCTTCATCAGCTCCAAGACAGACAAGCTAACATAGGAGGGAAGGGGTCCTCCCTGCAGCTTAGGAACCGGGGAAGCAGGGAGGCACCAAGGTAACCGTTTAGTTCAACCCTCTGCTTGCAGAGCTAACCCTTTTCATATTATCAGCATTCAACACCAGCTCACACTGAGCACTTCACAAGTCCCAGACACTGGACTGATCCCTTTCTCACGCGTCGTCTCACGTAATCCTCGCCACTCTCCTATCAGGCGGGGACTGTTACGATCTCATTTCACAGATGAGGCCACTGAGTGCTGAGCTGGGATCTGAACACCCCTCTGCTGGAATCCAGAGCTCAGATGGTTGAAAACTGCGCTAGCTTCCTGATGGAGAAGGACCCACCCTGTGGGCAGGTTTAGAACCAAGCCAAATGCGGAGAGCTGGGAGGGAGGCCTCAAGCTCCACCCTGCCAGGTCATTGTCAGGTGCTTCCGTTTTTGTCAGATTTGTGGAGTATGACATATTTCTACAGTGGTGAAGTGGGAAGCTTGAAAGTCTACTCCAAGTGTGCTTGAGTTTTAAACAGAAACCTCAAAACCCAGCTATAGGAGCTCTCCAGCATGGAGCTCCATTATCACCACGGTGGCCTGGAAGCTGTGCCTATGGAGTTGGACTGCTGGCAAGAGAGGGCGTCTGCAGGGCCAGGAGGCCTGGTTGCAGGCGGCTGTCCCAGGACATTAGCACCTGGCCTCTCTCCGGGGGCAGCTGTGTTCCATCAGTAAATGTCGGGGTTCCAGACAGCCCGTCACAACCAGGCACAGCTCCCTCTTTGTGCCCAGCAAAGAGGGAGCTTCCTGCATCTACAAAGGACAGGGAAGCCAGGGAGGTGAAATTATTTTTAGAGTCATAAGGTTATAAACTAATTTATGTTTTAAATGAGACTGGATTCATTTTCCTGAAATTCAACTCTGATCACATTACTCTGCTTCTTTTTTTTTTTTCTTTTTTGGCACGGAGTCTCTCCCTGTAGCCCAGGCTGGAGTGCAGTGACACAATCTTGGCTCACTGCAACTTCCGCCTCCCAGGTTCAAGTGATTCTCCTGCCTCAGCCTCCTGAGTAGCTGGGATTACAGGCACCCGCCACCATGACCAGCTAATTTTTGTATTTTTAGTAGAGACAGGGTTTCACCACGTTTGCCAGGCTGGTCTTGAATTCCTGACCTTGTGATCTGCCTGCCTCGGCCTCCCAAAGTGCTGGGATTACAGGCGTGAGCCACTGCGCCCAGCCTTACTCTGCTTCTTAATGGTTGCCAGTTCCTTCTCCAACACAGTAACGTTGAAACCTTTCTGAGGCATCCATGTCTCCTCTGCCTTTCCAGACTTTGCCTCACTGTTCTTGAGGCTGAGAAAGCACTAACCTAACTGAACAGGGAGCCCTCAGTGTGCCAGGCACTGTCACCTCCATACTGTTCCTTGCGCTGCCCCTTACCCCAGCCATCTGTCCAGTGGCGTTTGTTGAGCACTTACTATGAGCTGATGTTGTTGGGCATGAAGATGCACATGTGAATAAGACCCGATTCCCCAACAAGCTGCAAATCTCATAGAGCAGGTGGTCCTGCTACAATCCTACCATTCTTTCCAGCTCACACGTCACCATGAAGATTGCCTAGAATGTCCATCATACACAGAAGTGAGTGTCCCCAGGAGATTCCTCAGACTTGAGCTTCGGCCACCAGGTCCTGAGTTATTTGTGGGTGACCCCAGTGCCTTAAGATTTGCTGTCTACCCTCTGGCACCTACATATCAACTGGCACATGGTAGGTGCTCAGGAAACGTTTTTGGATTGACCAAGTCAGAAATTCTTATTTAAGTGGACAAAGAGAAGGTCCAGGCTCGTTTGGCCTTTCCCTTCACGTCCTCCCCCTTCTTCTCCAGATGAGATAGAAATCTCTTATAGCTGCTCAACAATCGCAGTGAAATAGGTCTCTCATTCATCTCTCTCCTATCAATCATTTTGTATATTGAGAAATATAGAAAAAAAGTTAATGGATTTAGGAAGAAATGATTGAAAAGCAAAACTGTCACCAAGTGGGTTCTTGCAGAGAAAAGGCCTAGGAGACACAAGCCAGGCTCAGCTGCCCTGCCCTGCCCTGGAGCGCCTTTCACATAAGACAAGCGCCTTTCACACTCCTCTGGTGTGCAGCTTCTGCCCTGTGGGACCCTGGGTTCCTCTCCAGCCCATCCAAGACCCCGATTCCCGTCCAGAGGGCAGTGCCCACTTGCACCCATGACAAAGGTTGGAGGTGGCGCTGCAGCTTCCCCATGCCCTGGTGGGGCCCAGGCTCCCAGCCCCTCTGCACTTTGCATCTACCCCATAACCACCCTTGGAAGACTCTAGCATCCAGCATCAGGGGGATCTGGGCTCCACCTAGTGCAGCCTCGGCTCTGGGGGAGGGCAGGACAGAGCGGTGGACTCAGGCAGACTCCAAAGCCCGAGGAGTCTGGCTCCCTTCTCAGCCCTCTTACTCATCTCTGGGGACCTGAGCCAGTCATGTCTTCATTCCCAGCTTCAGGTGTCTCATCTGCAAAGCAGAGCTTATACAACTGACCTCACCAAGCTGTGGTTGAGAAGAAATATGTGCTGTAGATAAGGCCCCTAACACAGCACCCAACAGCAGGCGCTCCACACACGGAACACCCTTTCCTTTTCTAATCCCAGCATGCTGCGAATGGCAGGAAAGACGCTTGATGGCCCTCGGGGCTTCTGTCCCCACACTTGGCCCTCAAAGCCACTCAGACCCCTCATCTTCCAATCTCTCCTGACTTGGGAGCCCCAGTACTTCGGCCTCACTCAGATCCGATCTCACTCAGCTCTTTCCTGTCTCAGGTCCTTGGCATATGCTGTATCTGTGCCTGAGATACTACGCCAGCCTTTCCTTTCAGATCTCTGTTGAAACCTCCCCTCCTCTGACCATCCTTTCCTAAATGCCTCATCTAACTACATCCACATGACCCTGTTCCTTTCCTTATTGCATATAGCATAGGCCATGAGTATAGATGGTGAATTGTCTATTGGCGGTCCCGTCCACTACACAGTGGGGGTAGGACCCACATCTGCTTTCTTCTCCACTGTAAACCTAGACAGTGCATGGCATGTCATAGCTGTTCAGTATTTTCTTAAATAACTGAACAAGCAATCAAAGGCTTAGACTATGAAGTCAAAGTTCACTTGGAGTCCCGGGAAGTTGTCCAAGTGCTTTGTGCCCCAGCTTCCTTGTCTGTAAAATTGGTAGAATAAAAACAGTACCCACCTCCTGCATCGTTGGGAGGTGTTCTTGTGATAATAGCTCCCTGGCACACAGAAGGGGCTTTCTACGTGCTGGTTTTCATTATCCTCACAATTACATGAACTCTGGACCAAGCGGGGCTGGATGGACAGCACTCCAAATTCATATGAGTCTAGGGACACCATGGACCCAGGTCGTCATGAGGACCCTGTTCTGCGCCCTTGACTCCTGGGGCTTGGAGCTGTATGTGTGTGTCCTTTGCTGTGGATGAAGGTTCAGGGATTGCACACACAGGATGCTTAGCCTTGAGGTGGGCACAGTTTGGTGACTATATTTGTCTGCTGGCGCTGCAGGACACCACAGACTGGGCGGCTTAAACAACAGAAACATGCTTTCCTGCAGTTCTGGAGTCTAGGCATCCAAGGTCAAGGTGCCCACCCATTCTGTTTCTGGCAAGGGCATTCCTCCCAGCTTGCAGATGGCCGCCTTCTCACGGCGTGCCCACGTGGCCCTTCCTCAGTGAGTGAGTGCAGAGAAGAGGAGGGTGAGAGAAAGAGAAAGAGTGCTCCTTGGTGTCTCCTGTAAGAACACAAAGCCTATCCTGAGGGCCACTTCCTCATGACCTCATCAACTCCAAGGCAGTGTCTCCAAAGACCATCACGTGGGGGGCCTAGGCCTTCAACACAAAGATTTGTTGAGGGAGGCCAAGGCATTCAGGCCCAACACTGCGTGTTTACTGACTTAGGTGGTGCACTCCAACCAAGCCACCCTCCCTTCCCAAGGACCACGTCTGGGATGGAGTCAACAGTACCATCTACACACTAGCTGCCTCAGCCAATGGCACTGCCTGCTGATGACGTCATTCTCTGACAGCCCCTTATCTGTGACCTGGCATCCATCAGAGGGCTGTGCCAGGAACCAGAAATGAGGCTCAGGATGCTTCTCTGCTCCTGTGGAGACTAGATTTCTCTCTCTCTCTTCCTTCCTTCTTTTCTCTTTCTTTTTTTCTTTCTCTCTTTCTTTTCTTTTTCTTTCATTCTTATTAAGCTTGTAGACACACCCAATAGAAAACCAGTTGGAAACAGCACTTATAACCCGTTATAATTCCCCACAGACTGCGCACATATATGTGCAGGAAGGGGCTGGGGGTTTTATCCCTATGTCACTCTAAAACCTCACTGAAGGGTGGCTGACTCATTCCTTACTGATTTCTGCCTAAGTAATCAAAACCTAAGCTTTGTATTTTATCTCCATTTCATCTTGCCACCCCCCTCTCACACCCAGGCCTAAACACTTAGAGCAGTATTAGAACCAACACGGTATTCATCATAACACCCTGGGGGAGTCGGGTTCTGGTGAGAACCATGATCGCTAGTTTCAGGGACAGAGGCTCCGGGGGAGCACTAATCATGGTGTCTGAGAGCATTTGTGGGAGCACATTGTAAACTAATTACCACGTGTGGCTCACTCTATCATTACCTTTAACATATGATTTCAAATACAATACAACTCCTATTTTGTTGCTTTCACAGCACTGCTGACTCCGAGGCATGCCTCAGCCTTAAAATGTTTAGATTAAAGGATCGGTGCGGTGGCTCACGCCTGTAATCCCAGCACTTTGGGAGGCCAAGGTGGGCGGATCACGAGGTCAAGAGATTGAGACCATCCTGGCCAACATGGTGAAACCCCGTCTCTACTAAAAAATACAAAAATTAGCTGGGCATGGTGGCGGGCACCTGTAGTCCCAGCTGCTCGGGAGGCTGAGGCAGGAGAATCACTTGAACCCGGGAGGCGGAGGTTGCAGTGAGCCGAGATTGCGCCACTGCACTCCAGCCTGGCGCCCAGTGACAGAATGAGACTCTATCTCAAAAAAAAATTTTTTTTTAGATTAAAAACAAAAAGGCAAGAGAACTATTTTGGATAAGTGATAAATGTACCTGCCTAATAGAGCCCCTGGAGCTTAAGAAGGCATTCAACAACTATATTTTGACTAAACAAATAAATACATTTTAAAAAATAAGTAATTTTTAAATCTCAGCCCGACCTACTGCTAATTTGTCTGCTAACCAGGGCAAGACATTGCCCTCTTTGAATGTAAAATAAACTAACAACAACAGAAAAACAAATTTACTTTCCTAGGGGACATGACATCAACCCAACCCAGAGGATTTGTTGCAATAAAAACTTAAAGTTTTAGAGCGTTTTGTTAAACAACATATCAGTAAGAGACCAAACAGACATTGGCTTCACTTGTAAATTAGAGACATTCCTCTTCTGTTGTGTGTCAAAAGGATGCCTGTATCTCAACTCCTATTTGGCTGTGAAATGAGCGCTGAAATAGATTTTAAAAACACTGCTTTCTCAGGATGTCCACCTCAGGGAGGCCGGCAAGCCAACCCACCTTGCCATGTGGGGACTGGGAGCTGGTAAAGATTTGCAGTGGGTATGAGGAGACCCAGAGAGGGGGCACGCCCCTTCAGACAGGGGCTGTCAGCAAAGCCCTCCCAGGCAGTCATGGTGGGGCTGGAAGACAACAGGGAGGCAGGCTGAGGGACAGAAAGGACATTTCAGTCCATAGGAGCCAAATGAACATGGTGGGTAGCAGTGGGAATAGAGCTGGAAGGAGGCTGGGAGGTGTCCAATTCTTTGGAGAAGCTGACTTATTTTAGAGTGAAGGGCCCCTTTGAAGGAAAGAAACAGGAGTGGATCAGGAAAGACAGTCAGGGTTTGCTAATGAAAGGTCATCTATGCCTTTGCCAAAGACTTTGTTCTGCAAACTAAACACTGTGCAGATTCTAAACAGATGTCTAAGGACACTCACGCTGGTGGGGAATTGGGGGATGGATTAGGTGGGAGACAGGGAGACCCATGGGGAGAGTATTGCAGACATTCAGGGGCCTGAGGTTCCTCATCTGCAAAATGAAGACTTTCTTTTGAGGACTCAATAAACGAACAAACATAAAGCCCATTAGCTAGTGACTGGCATATAGTAAGTGCTCAGTAAGTTGTAACAGTTGTTGTGATGATACAGATAAGAAATGCTGAAGGAGCCAGGAAAGGCTGAAACAGAAGCTGGGGTAGAGAAGGACCTGATTCCAGAGCTTTTCAGGACGTCCGATCAGCTGGGTTTGGTACTGGTTAGAGGTGCGAGGCTGAGGGGGTGAGGGAGCATAGGTCACTCCAGGTCTGGGTGGCCCAGGGGCCATTCGGTTTTGTTCAGTTTAGGTGAGATGAGCTTCTGTCTGTTCTTCTACCCCGCATCCTCTCTTGCATACCATACCCACCACAGTAGCAGAGAAGGGCCAGGAGAGAGGACAGGATCCCAACCGCCACTCTACTCCCCACCCCTTCCCCTTGGCCTGTCTGGGGATGGCCTCAGCTGTCTGTCTTTGCCTTTCTGTTGGCCTTCCCTGAAGTGCTGCCGACCTCAGTTCCACTTAGCAAACATCCATTAAGCAGGCTTTGTGCACCAGACCTCACCGAGGTCAAAGGCTGAGTGAGGAGGGAGGTGAGGGAAGTGAAGAGAGGGCATGAGTGCAGCTGGAGGGCACATACAAGCCCACGACGGGGCTGCTTTAAGCCCCAGTGGGCTCTGGGAGACCCCCAGGCAGTCACCTGCCAGTCCCGAGTGTGTGCGTGTCAATCTGATATTCCACTTGTCCTCTTCTCTTCCCAAATCCCCAACAATCCGCTCTCATCCTCCTCTCAGCTGTTGGCCTCATTTCCCACCTCACTGGGAACATGGAAACCATCCAATAGGAACTTCTACCGGCTTCCACCCCTCCACTGTGCCCACCAGCACCCGGACCACAGACTCCAGTCGGCGACACCAAATGGCATTTCCATGTTGGGCTCACAGCAAATCTCTCCATTCAAGTCTCAGATCCCAGCATCTCCTGCCCACTCAAGGACAGCCCTCATGCAAGTCTCCCTTTACTTTCCATCACCTTTCCACTCTCCACTGCCTCCTTCCCATTAACTAATTAAAATGCTGTTGCTTCTCCCTTATTGAACAAACAAAATCCTTCTCTATCGCCCTTTTATCAGCCAGCCTACATCCCGTTTCCCTATAGCACAACTTCTTAAAAGGATCACAATCATCCACGTGCTGTCTCCCTGTCTACTCCCACCAGGCTCCCCCGCCCCCTCCGCCAGGCAGTTCTTTCCGAGGCCGCCAACAGCACCACGTTGAGCGTCTGCTGTAGTCTCTGAGCTCCTCGGATGAGGGCCATCATTTGATCTAGCTGATCCATGGTGGTTCCTCTCCTTCTCCCTGACGTCTTACCCTTGGAGCATCTTGGCTTCCATCCTGGTTCTCTTCTCCATCTACACTCGTTCCCTCTAGTAATCTCCAGATACCACCCGTACGTGGGTGGTTCCCAAGGCTGTATCTCTAGCGCAGACCTTTCTCCCAGGTTTCAGGCTCATATCCAACTCTCTTCTCACTGTCTCCACTTTGAAGTCTGCCAGGCATGTCCAAGCCCGCGGCAGTGACTGTGGATGGAGCTCCCTTGAAGCCTGCACTCTGTCCCCACCCATGCTCCTCAAGGAGCTCCTGTTCCAGCCTGCTGGGCTGTTCACCTCTCCCCGCAGGGGCGAGCAGCTCCCCAGTCAGGAGCCCAGTCACAGCCCACAAGCCTTCCACTTCTGACCACGAAAATCCTGCCAGCCCCCAAGATCTGACTCAGATGTCACTGTCTTCACGGAGCCTTGGCCAGTCCTCTAATCTGGAAGTAATTCCTTCCTCTTCTGGGGCTCTGGAGTGCTTTCTTTGTGTCTCTATTCTAGACATTAGCACTCTGAGTCTTCCGTCACACTCAGCAACGTTCATTCACTCAACAGACACTGCATGGGACCACTGCGAGGCCGACGCTCTTCTAGGGGCAGGGGAACCTTCAATGTACAAGAGAAATAAGACGTTCTGCTCTCCAGGAGGGGGTCGTTTGAGTAGAGGAAGAGCGACAATGAATATTATACATATAAAGGTATTATTATATAATGTCATATATTATTATAAAGATATAAATTATACGATTTGTTAGAAATATTTTGAAAATTATATTAGGTTGGTGCAAAAGTAATTGTGGTTTTACTTTGCACCAACCTGATAGATATAAATTATGTAGTATTTTATAAAAATATTATCAAGACGTAAATTAAATCACGATAGGTTACGTAGTATGTTAAATTACTACACATTACATAGTATGTTAGAAAGTGATAAAAGCAAACGAAAAGGGAAAGTAAGTCCAAGGATGCCCCTGTGTGAGCGTCGGTGGGAAGGGCGGCGCTGCCAGCTGCAGTGTTCAGGGAGGTTAGGGTGGGCCTCGATGAGAAGGTGACATTAGAACTGAGATGGTGAGGAAGCAGAAGGGTGGGCCAGGGGACAAAGGTGATGCCTGGTCAGAGGAGCTCAGAGAGGGGAACAGTGGGAGCTGCCCTGGCCTGGCACTTGGGGCCTCCTGGCATCATGCCCCAGTCCTTACCCACATGCCACCACACCTTCCCTGCCCTGCCTACTGCCCCTGCCTCTCACAGTGACTCCTAAGAGGCAAGTCCTTCCCTCTCTTTTGAGCCTTCTTTATATCAAAGGCGATAGAGGCCACTTGTCTGGCCTTGCCTTCGGAACTGTGCCTTGCACTGGTTCTGCTCGAACTGCCCCTCCTCTGCCTCAGGTGCCATCCCTGGCCTTCCCGTGAACCACATTCTCTCAGTGTTAAGTATTGCCTTTCATTTTCATGGCTTCAGCCGTGACTTAAACTCACTTCTTGATGCCACTTGGAGTCTACCTCTTTTAGAGAAGTTCACGGTTCCACACTGAGGCAGGTTGGGGGACTCCTTCCAGTGTGAGCAGATGCAGAGCAGAGATCTCCACTGAAGGCTCCTGCCTGCTTTCTGCCCTCTGAACACCAGGGGCGTGTCCACGAGGATGTCCTACAGGCCTTTCTAACGTGGAATGCCAAAACACCACTGTGCTCCCCCCTACATCCTGCAGCCTTTCCAGTGCCTTCTAGCTCCATAAGCTGGATCAGCCTCGACTTCATCATTCAAGTTGGGAACCTTGGAGTCTCTGTGGGCGCCTCCTCTCCCGTACTTCCACTTCAATCACTGACCTGCTCTCGTGGCTTTTGTCCCTTCATTTCTGTAATCCCGGACCCAATGTGCATCCCTATCATTTCCCACACATCCTGGTTGATTAGTTCACTGTCCCCTGTCTCTGCTCCTTGCAACTGAACCCACAAACTCTGTCTGGGCAGATCTGATTTTGCTTTGCTCAACAACCCTCAACAGATGACGATGGAATCCAGCTCCTATCCCAGTGCGTTAAGGTCTTTGTAGACACGGATGACCTGCACTTCTTCCCAGCTTCCTTGAGTTGCAAAAGGGATGGTGCCACCATTGTTTTCTGGTTTGCATCCAAGTTGACATGAAGGCATGGGCTGGCTCTCTCAAGACGTGGCAATCACCATGATGCCCCAAATGAGCTTTCTAACAAAAGTGAGGAATCTCAGCTGTCCTTCACTGCTTTAGCACAATCAATTGAGTTCAAGTCAAGCACACACTGAGAAAAAATGGCCTGCGTTCTTTCCTTAGCTGGGTTATGAGTTGAGAGCATTGAGAGGCCATTTACTTTATCTTGGAAGGCTGATGTCCGGAGGAGAAGAATCTAACATCAATAACTAGAGGCCCTTCAGGGTGATCTATAATCTGGTCCTTCCCTTTTCATACCTAAAAAAATGCCAATTTACCCCTCGCAGGCAGTGTTCATTGATCTCTATGTCCGTCATCTTTCATAACTGGGAGTCAGTGATTCTCTCCATGTTGAAGGGAAAACCAAGAGATGTGTTCTGTGCTTTATCCTCCTGCTGCATTCCAGGGGGGGGGGGGGGGGGAGAGAAGAGAGAGAGGGAGAGAGAGAGAGAGAGAGAAGAATGGTTCTTTTAAAAATCAAAAGCAGTTTCAATACGGAGATGGTAAGATGATTAGAATTTGGAATACCAAGATGTCAGAAATGGACTCACTTATCATAAATGGCTTTGAAATTGAGGAAAGTTCAAAGAAACAAAATCTGGAGCTGATCCACACATAGCTGGGTCTCTCCCATTCCCTGACTCCCTGCTTCTTTCCAGTGTCCAGATTTGAACATGCCCTGCATTTGGAGCTCTGTCCTAAGCTCTCTGTGGAAACGTCAGGGTATTAGATGTGACAAAATGCTCTCCTGGATCACCCGGCTGCAGCTAGTTGGGTAAAACTCCCCTGTGCTTCCCCTGACTCCCAAATGAGATGGTGTCCTTTGCTCCCTTCATTCATATTCTGATACACAGATTAGCTAGAGATGAGAAATTCCTGAAGAAAGGAGGAAATATAAGTTTTAACTGGCCCTCTTTGTATCTTAAAAGGAAATCAAAGATAGCCTCTTTGCAAAGCTCCGTCTTTTTAGGCTGTGACCCCCCCCAAGCGTGTTGCCGTAGCCACAGCACAGTGGAACATTTCAGATGCCTCTAATTCCCAGGATCTGGTCTCTTGCCAGAGCTGCAGAGTGATATGAATAATTTCTGGGCTCCCTTCCTCAGGATGGATCTGTTTCTGGGATTTTTTTGGCAGACATGCCATTGGAGTCTATCTCTCTCAGAGAAGGCAGCGGTCTTCGCACTTTGAAGCAGCATCGGAGACTCCTCTCGGGGTGAGAAGCAGCGGGGCAGAGATCTCCATTGAAGGCAACTCTTTCCATTTTTAAGCAGTCTTGTGAGAAAAATACGCCAGTATCCAGGGACAAAGACTCCAAAAGAACACCGCTGTACGTTGTGCCTGATTTTAATGTAATGCAACAAATGTGATGCATTACTTCAGATATGCAAAAAATAGAACTTGCTTTACTTCCCGAACTCAAGTTCATTTTTATTTTGAGCTCCCACCACCCACCACAATAGCAGTCATTTCGGGGATTCCCTCACCCATGTTGTGCCATGCTTGTGGGATCTCACGGTGGAAGCCAGTGACCTCCATCCCCCAGCCACACAGGGACTCTGGGCCCTGTGACTGCTTCCGAGCCAAGACTGCACGAGGCTGCCCCTGGCACTGTCTGTCTCCAGCCCATGCAGCCACTCCTCCTTGGGGACTTCACTGCCCCCACCAGCCCTTTTGGGAAGCTGGGACTGGTTACCCACTGCCCTCTCTTCCTCCCCCCTCCCTTGTGGCTCCTCTCCTAATGGTAACCTTTCCCCAGCCTAGGGAGCCTCTGTTTTAGTTCTGGGGAAAAATCTTCCTCCCTTGTACTTTCTCCACACGACTCTCTCCCTGCTGTGTGGCTCACTGGAATGTCACTGTCTCAAGGGGGCCTTCTCTCCCCACCTCCACGCAGACACGCTCTCCACACTACCCCACCCAGACCCAGAGCTCCTTATAGCCTGTACCCAGCTTTGTTTCTCTCCACAGCACTCTCCATCACCTGACACACAATATATTTATTGGGTAATTTATTTATGATGTGCCTCTCCTCATCAGAATGTAAGTGACATGATAGTAAGGGCTTTATCTCTTATGTCCCAAGGGCCTACAGCAATGCCGGGCACATAGTGTCGGTTCAGTATATATTTGCAGAATGAAGGAAGGAATGGATTTGGGGGTGTGTCTAGCGGTACCAGGCACCAACATTCATCCAACTCAGAGCAAAGCCATGAGTGAGTGAGGCTGTGGCCCTGAGCTTGGCTGGGTGGTGACTGGGACTCAGAAGTCCAGGAGAACACAGTAGTATGTGCGTGTAGTTGGTGTGTTAGTCTGTTCTCACGCTGCTGATAAAGAGATACATGATACTGGGTAATTTTTTTTTTTAAAGGGATTTAATGGACTCACAGTTCCACATGGCTAAGAAGACCTCACAATCATGGTGGAAAGCCAAAGGCACATCTTACATGGCAGCAGAAGAGAGAGAATGAAAACCAAACAAAAAGGGAAAGCACTTATGAAATCATCAGATCTGGTGAGGCTTATTCACTACCACAAGAGCAGTATGGGGAAAACTGCCCCGTAATTAAATTATCTCTCCCCAGTCCCTCCCACAACACATGCCAATTGTGGGGAGCTACAATTCAAGATGAAATTTGGGTAGGGACACAGCTAAACCCTATCAGTTGGGGGAGGGAGCAGTGGGAGTCCTGGGTCCAAGAGAGGGAGCCCTGTGGCCTCCAGGACCAGCTGTGATAGTGGCCGAGGCAGATCATGGCGTGTGGCTTGGAGGATGAGCAGCCAAAGGTGAATGACTGTTACCCTGAGGATCGGGGTGCAGCATCCAGGCCAGACACAGCGCATTCAGATGGTGCGGGACTCTCGTGTAGTACAGACTCGTGACGATGAGGCACCGTCCTGGGAGCTGATCAGGACACAGCTGTAACACACAGAACTTTAGAAAGCATGCTTTCTCAGCAAGTCTCTTCCACCAACAGATACAGGCCCTGTTTTTAGTGCTGAGAAAGAACAGAGAAACCCTGTGCTCTCAGAGAGCCCGCAGTATAGAGGGCAGAGACAGGCAATATGCAAAATTAACAGGGGTATGTTAGAGAATGAGGGCGAAGGAGAAAAAATATGGCATGGGAGGAATGAGACAGCAGGTGATGGGGGCCAGGCGGAGCTCTCTGGGCAGCACGGGGGTAGGACCGGAGGGAGAGCAGCGATGCACCACAGAGCTTCCAGGCACATCCAGAGGCTGTGAGGTGGGGTGCGGCTGGTGTGTGCAAGGAGCTTGCATGGAAGTGAGCAAACCCATCGTCAAAGAGATCCACGTAGTCTATGATGGGCCAGCACTGTTCTGGGCACTTGGGATAGGTTCACGAAGGAAGCAGGCAAGAACCCCTAGCCCAGTCAAGCCTGCCCTAGACAAGCCATTCTCATAATAGAGGATGGTAGGACACAGTAAGCACTATCAGGAAAGAAAGGCCGGGGAAGGACATCAGATATCCAGGACGGTCAGTGCGTGTGAGCTGGGGACAGTAGGAGCCCTTCGCATAGAGGAAGTTAAAGCCATGTGCTGATGAATGTGTTCACCACTGGCTTACAGGAACGTGGCGAGGGCTGACCGTGGGCACTGGAGCCTGGAGACGCCATGGTCAAGTGCAGCAGCTAGGAAAATGAGGCCCAGCATTTCCACCGGCTGCAGCAGCATAGAGGGCACTGCTGACCAGCAAGACAGCTTTGCAGAGCCGGGGCCAAATCTTACGGAGAATACTGCCAAGAAAGCAGAGGGCAGGGAGAAAGGAGACAGCAGCGTGAACCCCTTTCTCAAGTAACTTTGCCATAAAAAAGAAAGACAGAGAGAAATGGCCTGATAGTTGGAAGGGAAGGAAGTCAAGGTCGAGATAAATTCTTTTTTCTTTTCTCTCTTTTCTTTCTCTTTCTTTCTCTCTTCCTTCCTTCCTTCCCCTCCCTCTTCTTTTTCTTTCTTTCTTTCTTGAAACAGGGTCTCACTGTCACCAAGGCTGGAGTGCACTGATATGATCACGATTCACTGCAGCCTCTACCAGGCTTAAGTGATCCTCCTACCTCAGCCTCCTGAGTAGCTGGGACTACAGGCATGTGCCACAACGCCCAGCTACTTTTCTCATTTTTTTGTAGAGATATGGTCCAGCTGTGTCACCCAGGCTGGTCTCATACTCCTGGGCTCAAGGGATTGTTCCACCTCTGCTTCCTGAAATCGGGGCATTATAGGCATGAGCCACCACCCCAGCCTTTTTCCTTTCCCCCAGTGGCAGAAATACAGCATGTTTATGTGCTGATGGCAATGACTTGGTGAAAACTGGAACATCAAGGATATGGGAGAGTAAGGGGAGAAACGCCAAACAGGTGTTTCTTGGGTAGGAGGAGGGCTGGGCTGCCTTGCACAGTGGAGGGCTGGCCTCAGGAAGGAGTAGGGCTGCTCACCTGACAGCGGTCCAGGTGCAGGCGTGTGCACCTCTGTGGTGGGGTCTGGTGCAGCGTCTCTTTTGAGGGCCTTGGGTTTCGTGGTGACTTAGGAAGAAAGATCTCGTCCTGAGAATGGGAACTGGGGAAGAGGGATTGGGGACTTGCCGAGAAAGGAGGCAGTGAAATGGTCTTGGAGAGTGGGAGAGGGCAGACGGTTGCCAGGAAACCCTGAGAACCTGTGTGTGGTTTGTGGTCATGAATTTGAAGCCAGATGACTCAGCACAGTTCTGCGGTCTGTTTCCGGCCACATTTTCACATGAATTCAGGCATGAAGTAGGTGGAAAGTCAGAGTTCAGCAGGGGTAATGTTTTGCCAAACGAGAGCAGAAGAGAGAGAAAGCAAGGGAGGTGAGGGTGGACATGAAGAAGTGGTTGTAATCAGCCAGGGAGTCTAAGCCAAGTAAGAGGAAAATGAGGCAGGAGAGGGCCAGGGACAGCAAGCGTGTGTCAGGACCAGGGGCTGACAGTTTCCATGCTGGAGCTGGAGCATGGAGGATATTGGAGGCAGAATTATCGGAGGAAATATTGGAGGTAGAAAGTTTGAAATGGAGATTCTGGGAGGGGTTCCCATTACTCTATTGACAAAAACTGCAAGTGTGACCCTGGCAGTGAGTGGCTGCAGTTGGGTGGGAGACGAGACCATTGGGAGACAGGAAGTGAAACCAGCAGACCGGAAGGATTCTCCACAATGGCATTTAAAATCCCCAAGAATTATGAACAGAGTAGCGCTGGGGGAAGGATGGCGTGCAAGGAGAGGGGGCTAAGTTCTCTGTTTAATATCTATAAAAATGTGCCATATAGAGAAAAAAATTGGATCCTAACAGGTCTTTTTGATAGGTCGTCAGAGAACCTCAAGTCTTTGTCTTCTGGAAGAACACGTATTTGTTTGTTTTTGTAACCTACTAAACTGTCCAGACCTTCTTATCTAATAATTTCAATGTCCTGCGTGGACTGAACTGGTCTCTTCTGGGAGAAAAGTTGTCAGATCTTTGCAGATGAATGTGGCTTCGTGATGAAACTTCTTGGCCCCAGGGAACTTGACTTTTTACTATCTTTCCCACTCCCTCTCTGTTTGAAGAAGAAATTGACTGGCAGATTATTAAATATACTCAGAAATAACCTTAACAGCAACCTTTCTAAAGACAAAAGAAAGCCCAAATATATGGGAAGGATCTATCTTCCTGGTTGAGTAAATTGGATACCGGGAAGATACCCCAAAATTAAATGCCAAATTCAATGAAATTTTCATCGAAATCCTTATGAGATTGCTTTGGAGCTTAACAAGTTTATTCTAAAGTTCATCTGGAAAGGTAAATATGCAATAATGGCCAAGAAACTGTTGAAAAAGAATGAAAGAGGTGGAGTGCAGTGGCTCACACCTGTAATCCCAGCCTTTTGGGAAGCGGAGGTGGGAGAATCCTTTGAGTCCAAGAGTTCAAAACCAGCATGGGCAACATAGAGAGACCCCACCTTCACTAAAAATTAAAAAAATTGCCGCGTGTGACGGCGCGTGTCTGTGGTCCCAGCTACTCTGGAGACTGAGATGGGAGGATCGCTTGAGACCAGGAGTGTGGGGTGCAGTGAGCCGTGATAGCAGCACTGCACTCCAGCCTGGGCAAAGAGCAAGACCCCATCTCTAAAAAAATTTTTTTTAGTTAAGGAAGGACTTGAACTATAGATAGTAAACCATGCTGTTGAGTTACAGTCAACATAAGCAGTGAAATACTGGGGCAAAGAGGAGACAAGCAGGTCAGTGAGAGACCTATTTACATGGAAAAAAACATTTGACAAAACTAACATTTCAAATTAGGGAGGGAATAGTCTAACAAATAACTGTAGGTTATTTATTTATGGAACAGTTAAGTCCCCATACCATGGTATGTATAAAATAAATTTCATACCATGGTATACTAAAGATCTCAATATTTTTCAACGATATAGAAGGAGAAAGTATAAGAGAATATCTTCATAACAACATGGGTGGTGAAAATCCTTTGCAAAAGTAGAACTCTAAAGCCAGAAGTTGGGGCAGATTTGACTGCAACAAAACTTGAGGAATATTTCCACACAGCAAAATATTAACGTGTGGGAATTTCCAGGACAGGTAAAATGTATTTAGTTATGTTTTTGCTTACTAATAACAACCACCTAAAAAAGGATTTGAGAATACTTCCAGCAATTAATATAGAAGAGAATAAAAGATTATATGCACACTCACATCTACGAATAGAGGGAAAGCCTATATATATAGATATATGTGAAGATAAAGTCAATGAAGAAAATGTATCTCATGATACCCTGGACACTTTTTAGAAATGAACAACATGTTTCCCTGTGAGCTCCCATGACCCAGAAAAAAGAAGGAAGCAACCTCCAGCGTAGGCTTCAGAGTGTCTGTAAGAGAAGAGTAACTCATGTGTTTCAAAGACATACAGATTTCTCATACTGACACAAGAAGAAATATTTCTAGAAGATTCCACTGTCAGAAATAAAAACGCAACAAATAAGTCTCATACGAACTGACTGATTACGCATTAAATTTAATGTAACCACACAACGTCACACAACGTCGAAACCTTCCCATGGCAATGTTAATTTCCAGAAGTTGGCACGGCCTCCACCTCTTACATCCACTCAGCCCCTTCACTGGTGTTTGACAAGAGGTCCAACAGCACCATCACAAATCATTTTGTGATTTTCACAGACATAAGTGAGGGTTTGTGGGGTCGCTGGGAAAGGTCACACCGCCTGTGTCTTGCCACTTGGTTCTCCACTCCTCCCACTCCTTCTCCTCTTTCCTGGCCTCCTCGTCCCCTCCGCTTACCGTCTCTACCCTCCTGCAAGCTCCACCCATACTTCAGTCTTTCTCCATTGAGGGGGAGCTGCTCCCCACCCTGGTCCTGGCACCAGCCACTGGCACCCAAACCCAAAGTGCTTGCCCAAAGCAGAGGGTCACAGCAATTCCTCATGCAAACCCGGCCTCTCTCTGAGAAATGTCCTCACTACTGTCCGCCTCATACACTGGGTTTAGGGAGTCAATAGCCCTGTCCCTAGAGATCCATGGCCATGTCCGAAAGGTCCCTGCAACTCCTTCCAGGCCGGCCAGTGTAACTTAGAGCTATTGCACAGAGGCCTCCACAGCAGAAGCATCTCCTTGCAGCCATCTCTCGGCTCCCACTCTGGTTTTATAAATAAGTTTCTTATTTTAATTATAAATCTGCACAGTGGAAGTAGACGATTAAATGAAGAGAATCTGAAATCACTCCTGATCCAGGCGATATAAACAAGTGTCTATTTCCAAGACTGTTCTACAAATAGAACATGGGCCTGACACAGAGGACATGTGTCGGATTCTCCACCACACACACACACACACACACACACACACACACACACACCCCCACACAACGAGTCTGTCATTCTTGATGTCTGAAGATGGGGTTTTGCTTTTGCGTTCTTTGCTTTAGTTCCATGGATCCTGACAAGTACCTGATTCTCTACGGCAATGGCCAGGTAGGCACAGAGGGTGGAAGGAGAGTGGAAGGCGCTGAGTCAGGGGCCAGAAGACCATCTGCCATCCTTTCAGGGAGAAGTGAGGGGGAGGGACGAGAACAGGAGCATCTGTGTCTCAAGCGGAGGCAAAACGAAGACAGAAGCAGAAAAGGAAGGAAATGCGGCGTTGGTGAGCAAGCCGGGCTGAGGGGAGCAGGTGCGACTGCTGGCTTGTCTGCCTTGTGCTCTTTTAAGTGCTTTTCATTCAGTCCTCAAGACATCCCCACGAGGTGGTTATGACCATGCCATTTGTGACAATGGGGAGACGGAGGCTCATAGCAGCTATGCAATTTGCCCAAGGTACTATGCCCCTAGGAGGTGGCAGAGCTGGGATTTGAACCCAAGCAGATCTATGTAGCCTGTGTACCTGCCCAAGAGGCTTCACTGACTCTCAAGGAAACAAAAGAGATGTTCCAGGTGACTATGTGAAGAAGTGGGTCTGGGAACAGAGGAGTCACTCTAAAAACGAATTCAGAGTGCAGGGGGGGAAGTGGCGCATCTGATTTTTTTCCCATTTGCAGGGGAGATTCTTGTTGATCAGGGCCCGGAGGGAGAAACCTTTTCTCTGTATTTTGCTTCAGAGTTAGAAATAAGTCTTGCCAATCAAGGTGGCTTATGCCTGTAATCACAGAGTTTTGGGAGGCTGAGGCAGGAGGATTGCTTGAGGCCAGGAGTTCAAGACCAGCCTGGGCAACCTAGCAAGACTCCACCTCTACAAAAAATAAAAAATAGAAAATTAGCCAGGCATGGTGGCATGCACCTGTAATTCTAACTACTCAGAAGACTGAGGTGGGAGGATCACTTAAGCCCAGGAGTGTGAGCCTGCAGTGAGCTATGATTGCTCCATGGCACTCCAGCCTGGGTGACGGAGATCTTGTCTCAAAAAGTAAATAAATAGGCTTAAATGCAAATTCCCTTGGGAGATGGTGATGCAAACACAGGGGAAGGTGAATGACTGGTTATCCTAGAGGAACAGGTTTGGACTGGACAAAGACAGGAGGGGACCAGATTCTTGAATCAAGGAGGGGGATGGAAGAAGAATGAGAGGGGAACACAGACACTGAAATCCAGCTGGCCCCAATTCCTAATTTTGCTCCAGTGTTGCCTTCTCTCTACTTTCCTTAAAGTCTTTTAGTACAGATTTTTTTTTTTTTTTTTAATGAGGTTCCTAGGAGAGCTCATGGAGAGGACAGCCCAGGGCCTCCACGTGGGAGCAGGGTGACCTGGGAACTGCCCCGCTCCAGGGGGCATCCACAAAGTCTACAGCTCGGATGGTGCCCCTGGATGTGTGCTGCGTGGCTTCCGGCCTGGGATTCCGCCAAATGGACCCCGGCACAGGGACAGGATGGCAGGGGGAAGCCCTCCTTGATCGGGCGTGCCCGGTGGTTGCCAGCTCCAGTGACTGTGTAAACGGGGATCCCTGGCTCTGCCCCTCTCCCTGGCTGCCCTTCTGGGTGCAGCCCAGCCTGGTCACTCCCCTCCACCAGGAGCCAGGGAGGAGGACCCGGGCAGGTACAGCGGCACCGCCTGTTCCTTATCATACAAATTCATTGGCAGAAATGAACTTTTTTCGTTTTTCAAATGAGCGTTTCACTTCATCCTTCTGGCACACTGTGCTGGTAGCAATAACTGGCTACTCCCTACACCTGCCTTGGCGGCCGTGCTGCTCCCTCGTGCGAAAGGCCTGCACACTTCAGGCGGATGAAGCGAGCCCTCCCGCTGGAGGCGCGATCATTCACTGCCCCCTAGTGGATCCGATGTGCATGATCCAGGATCCGTGCTTCTGCTTTGATGTGGGAGCTGAGCAAATCAGGGCTGCATTTTATCTCAGGAAGTTTTCGACCTCTGCTGCTTTAATCTTTGTTGCTAGTGTCTACGGTTCTTAATTAACAGCGCTGAAATGGAATAAAATGTCAATCAAGGGTGATTCTGTGTACAGCTATATTTAAATGTTAAAAAGTCATGACATTTTCAAACAGCATATCAGGCCTCATTTGATGCTCATTTTAAAAATCAAATTTTCATTAGGTTATAAAAAGGCTTAACGTGAACGTAGCTTTAAAGAGCTCATGTTGCCATCTAGCACAGCCACAGGTTTTGTGTGAGATAAAAAAAAAACAAGTTTATTTATAAAGCGGAAGCACTGTCTCTGCCTGCCTTGTCACCTAATCTGTCACCTAATCACCTTTCAGCTTTCAAGGTTTTCACAGTTTGCGAGCTTCTTAATTGCGACGTATCCTGTCAATCAGGGGCCCGGTCATACTCAGCATAAGGAAAGCCACCTCTGCAATATGCTGACAGCAGCCAGGGGAACTTGGTTCATCACCACATGCCACAAAGGCTGTTTTGGTGTGTGACTGTCCTGGGGGCAGCTTTAGATTTGTCACACCTGGCCTGAGATCATGCATTTGAAGATCTTTGGATAAGAGTCATCTGCATCGCATTCAGCACACCAAGAGAACTGTTTCTGTAGAAGGTTAAAACACTGACTTTTGGCCAGGCGGGGTGGCTCACGTCCGTAACCCCAGCAATTCGGGAGGTTGAGGAGGGTGGATCACAAGGTCAAGAGATTGAGACCATTCTGGCCAACTTGGTGAAACCCCGTCTCTACCAAAAATACAAAAATTAGCTGGGGGTGGTGGCAGGTGCCTATAATCCCAGCTACTAGGGAGGCTGAGGCAGGAGAATCGCTTGAACCTGTGAGGTAGATGTTGCAGTGAGCCTAGATCACTGCACTGCACTCCAGCCTGGGTGACAGAGTGAGACTCCGTCTCAAAATAAAATAAAAATAAAAAAAATAAAAACCACTGCCTTTTATACCCTTTCTGAGCTGTTTTCTCATTGCCAGGACGTGAATGGATTTGCAACTGTTCCAGAGTTCAGTGCCTTCATTGTCCTCGCCTTGTGGCATAACTTAGGTAGTAGGGCAACTCTCTTACCCTCTCCTGGACTCTCGCTATCAAAGCCCTCCATCGATAAACTTTAGTCTAGGCCAAGCACACCCTCAAGCATTTCTCATGTCCATGGATTTGTTTTTTTACCTACACCTGAAGAAGGGCTCTAGTGAGGTACTACCTTCAGGAGAATTGAGAACATTATCCCTTAGGTAACTCTCTGTGCTTTGTGGTTCCGATGAGTAAACTCAAAGGAGTGGCATCTGGATGAGATCAGTAGGGGGAATACGCCATATCCTCCCTGGGACAGCCTTGTTCATTGAATTTGTTCATTTCAGGCTGGCTTCAGAGTAGACCCAGCCCTGAAGATAGGAAACTTCCAAGAGTTGTTGGTGAGAAGCCTTCGGTGCATCCACACAGAGCAGAACTGAAATTTTTCCACCCCGTGCAGGTCAAACACTGCAGCAAGTGAAGTACTTTGGAGTCCTTCCTAAGCAAACTGTAGCTTTCCGCAGAATGTCACAGGAAGTGCTGTTGGTGATTCATCAGGTTAAAATGCTCCTCCTGAGTCAGAAGTCAATGGAAGCTGCTGCTCTCTGTGGAGCGTGAAGGACCGTGGCTGGCCCCAAGAGTTCCAGGGGTGGGGTGGGCAGAGCTGTTTACTAATGGATTAGAACGTTCCAGTCACAACACTTGAGTGGCTGCTGAAGAACACAGTGAAACCCTCACCCGTGGAAATTTTTAATACAAGAATAAAAATAAAACAGGCCTGGAGGTACAACTTGCCAGAGGGGAAACCAATCCGCTGAGCTGCCTTTCCCATAAGCCCCCACTGCAGCCCAGTGAAGCCCTCTGACTGCCTGTTTATATTAGAGTTGGGCCAAAGGCCCATCAGGCGCCTCCAGTTTACCTGACTTAGTTTAAATCAGCCAGTTGAACTGGGCTGAGTGGTCATGTGGTCTACCCCCAGCCTCTACAGCCACTAACTTCAGGATATCGTCTCTAGCAAAGCCCTAAGCCAAGACTGAACTGATTGCTAGGAGCAGGGAGAAGGGAAGGCAAAGTCGGGTCATGGCTGAAAAGCTACGCATACGTTTTTATCTACTTGGGGAATTTTTTAATCAACTAGAAAAACCAAGATGAAACACAGGTGAAATGATTTTAAAGTGCACATTTTTTAAAAAGGGACACAGAACACAGCCAGTATTGCTGCTTTCTACACTGATACCGCTGCCTGATCCCCTAAGATCACCCACCCATCTCTTGGGTAAATGTGTGAAGTGGCACAGTAGGCGGACCGGCACAGAGTGAGTCCCTGTTCCGAGCTAGCTGTCATTCAGCTGAGAAGACAGCTTTCCTGGAGGTTCCATGCACCCCGTGCCACCGCACCCTCTCTGGCTGATCTGTGGCCAAGCTGCCTCACGGGCAATACCGAGCATGTTTTATATGAGGGTTTCAAAGCTGCTGCTGCTGCTGCAGTAGCTATAACCTGGCCTTTCATGTCTCTGTCTAGACAGATGCATGATTGAATAAAGGATTCATCCAAGCCCTGTGTCACATTGGCCATCTGGAAAGTTGCCAACCATTCATTTAGCAAATTGCTCTGTTTAAATGCAGCTGCTGTGTCTCAATGTTTATGCTACCAAGACAGATCGCATGATTCCTCTTCCTTCATTTATCCACACCGCTCCTCTTAATCTGCCTAGGAACTTAAAAGGCTGTTAATGCATGACAAGGCACTTGACCCGCGTGATTTCCAAGCCAAGGGGGAGCATCCGTCTTGCACTGGGTCGTCCTTTCCTCAAAAGCAAGGGCACCTTGCCTGCACTCTGGTCTTAATGAAGGCTGCCTTTATTAAGAATCCCATTAAGCTCCACAGTGCCCAGCCATCTGACACTGTAAATATGACCCTTTAGAAATGCATCCAGGGGCCCCGTGCAGGCAGCTGGCCTGGTAGGGAGCACTTGCCCCGGCGGTCAGGAGGGAACCTCAGACCTCAGCTCTCTGGAGAGGGAAGGGCATTGTTTGATAGGTTGATGTTTCCTTCCTTTTGGAAAGATGAATTCCAATCTTTGGCAGATAATGTCAACAAAACCCCTGAGATGATTTAAATAAGAGCTGGAAGCAAAAATGATTTCAGAATATCAATGAGCTCTTAGGTGTTTTACCTCGGTTTTCTTATTTTTAAGGAGGACGCAGGAGACAGCCGAGGTTAAGCAGTTTATCATCAGGACATCACTGGTCACTTTGGCCTGGTGCTGATGATTATCTGTTATTTATCAGGGCAAATAATGTGGGTGACCACTGCTCACATAAATTGCTTGACTTTTGGGGGAGTCACAGTATTATTCGGTCTGGAAGTCAGAAGCCTAAATCAATGAGCATTTATCAAACAAATATCACGTTCTCAGTCCTTAGCTAGGCCGATTGGAAAAGCAACAACATTGCACAATAAATGATCTGTGCCATCAAATCCTATTGGAGGACAAAAGAAGCAAACCCAGGAGTATTTAGCACAGTGAGGAGTGAGGATGTGGTCTTTAGAACCAAATCCCAGATGCAATTTTGGGCCAGTTCACCCCCTGAGCCTCAGTTTCCTCACTGGCAAGAAGAGGTGGACATCTCTCTCTGAGTTATTTTCAGGAGTGATTGAATCAGTCTTTACAACGGTAAGACCCAACGGATTCTACTGGGTGCAGGATCTTGACAGTAGTCAGAGGGTGCAGGATCTTGACCTTAAATGCTGGAAGAATTCAGAGGAAATAAAGAATAGTTTGGACTGCGTAAGTAAGACTATCTTTATGGGTCAGCTTGATTCTGAAGGAAACAAACTCTAGGGAGAGAAAGTGTATCCGATAAATGGAACAATGTGAGTAAGACACAGAGATGGCAGGCGGATAAGGAGGTGGGGCCGCTGGGTGGAGTAAAGGAAAGAGCTCCCATTTCCGGGTGTGGAGGGTGGAAATGTTGAAGGGATGGAAGACCTTGCCAGTCAAGCTGAAGGGCCCTGATGGAATCTCACTGTTAACAGGGCTCCACTGTGATTTCATTAGCAGGAAAGCTGCAGAGTGACAGCCATGGGTTGGAAAGATGTACCTGGTGTCAGTGAACAGGGTGGTTCCCTGGAGAAATGCCAGCTGGGAGATGGGCTCAAAGGCTAGATACTATTCCAGGCTGATGGATGAGGGGTCAGTGGAGGTGGCCGTGGGTGGATGGAACGGAATAAAGCTGGCATTTCCTTCCATGCTCAACAGACCTGGTGACTCCATAAACACTGGTCAGGACAGAGAAGGAAAAGGAAAGAGGATATGGCTTCACAGAGTACCTTTTCCATGCTAGACACTAGGCTAGAGACATTCCAATCGTTCTTATCGAGCTCCAAGCGCAGGATCCCAATCCTAGCATAGCAACAGCACAGAAGGCGCTGCCAGCAAGTGGAGCCGCTCAGCTTCCTGGCTGGCTGCGCTAAGGCCGGAGGTTTGATGCTGTGTGTGCTTCGAGTGAGGTGGCTTTAGAACAGTCGAAGTCCTCCAAGCGCAAGGGTCTTGTTGGAAGCTGCACGTTCCAGTTTGGGATTCAGGGGGAGAGATACAGTCCTGAATATCACTGGCTTCGGGAAGACTGCTCAGCAGTAAGGCTTGAAGAGCACTGGAGGGAGGGAGTGTTGGGATAACAGAGAGGAAAGGAGCCAGCAGAAGCCAAGGAAGAAGGGATGTCGGGAGGGAAGAGGTGACTGGCAGTCAGACATCCAGGGAGCTCGCAGAAGAAGAGAGGCTGAGAAAACCCCTGTGATTTATTAGAAACGGAACCAGTGGTGAGAAAAATGTCAGTGGAGGATCAGGCAGAGAAGCCACATTGCAGGGGCTCTAATGAGGGAGTGTGGAGTGAGAAAATGACACGTTAACTAAGCAGGGAATGGTCCATGGTGACTTTCTGAAATTAAATGAGCTTCTAAATGGTGCTATAAGGCATGAAAAAGTGACAGAACCCAATGATGCTGATGCAATTCACATTAATAGATTATGCACTGGAAAAATCTTACATAAGACATGCTTGACACAGAAGTTTTGGTGTATGTCATACTGAGGTTAAAAAAAAGAAGAAGAAACCCAGCAGGCTGAGATTTTATGTGAACCCGGATTGAGATAGTTTGGCAGGAAAATGGCATGACCTACTGTGAACCAGCTAACACCATAGCTTGCTCCAGTGCTGATGCGTCTGAGCTCAAACACCCCGTGATGTTTAGCAAGCCCGACTCTGCTACTCATGACTTCTGTTCAACCTCTTTTTGCCTCAGTCTCCTCACCTGTAAAATGGAATTAGTAAAATGGCCTGCTCCACAGGATTATTGTGAGGATGTAATGAACTAACACACGCAAAGCATTTAGCTAGCTCAGTGCCAGTGCGTGGCACTTATCCAGGGAGGTACTCTTCGGTCACATTGATACCAAAAAATACTTTGATAGTTCCTACCAACAAATTAACAGAGTTTATTTCACACAGGAGACAGCAAGTTTTGCAATTATACACAGCTTGATATTATACTAGTGTTTCCCTCCATATTAAATGCTGTTCCAAGTGCAGCTCACTGCAAGAAATGTGCAGGAGTGATCAAGTTCCTCCAAGAGCATGCACCAGGGACCTCCCCCGGGGCCCTGGGTCCTGGCATTTGGACAGTGAGATCCGGCCAGGCTCACGTCCACTCAAGGTTATGGCAGCTCCAGCATCTCTCGAATGTGAAAGCCCATCTGTCTGGGGGAGAAACAGAGAAGTGTGGAAAACTATTCACTCCCTTTTACGCAAAAGGGAGTGCTTGTTGTTTCTACTGGAGAGGACAAGCTTTTAGTGTGTGCAGAATAAATGCAATATGCTGTGTTTTTACTTCTGCAGGAAATTTCTATTTTTTTCTTTTTAAAATTGTGTTGCAGGGACGTGTGACCGTTCTGCTTCTGGCATCTGGAAGTGAACTACTAAGGCAGGCATTGAAGTTTAGATGTAATTTCGAAGAAGAGGAATCACATTTTTTAAAGCAAGGACATAGTCTCTTTATGTAACTGTTGCCATGGGGTAAAGGAATAAACTAGCAAATGTTCTCAAGAAGATTTAGGACTGGGATTTGCTTTTTCTTCTCGTTTCTCATTTTCTCAGATCGTAACGTCACGTTCACTCCCGTGGCGTGTCCATTTCCCGGCTTTGCTTCTGTCATGGTGCAGTACCACCGTGGACCGCCAGAGTTGGTGCATTGAGTGCAGCAGAGCAGTCTGCCTGGTTCAGGGGGATAGAGGAATGAAACCAACTAGTCACAGCAAATGTCAGGATGAATATTTCAGCTAAACATAAACGTTAAGAGAATCGGATGTAACGTATTAGTATTAATCCGTCTATTAATCAGGGCAGGCAAGCTGCTATAATGAATAACTCCCAAGTTCAGTGGCTTCTCACAATAGAAATTTACTTTCTGCTCATGTAACAGTTCTTTGCATGCATTTGGTGGGTGATTTGGGGACCCAGGCGCCCCGCTAGGGCTTTGGGTCCTCTGCAGTGGGCAGCATTCCGGGGAAGAGATGGAGTGAGGGGTCACGCAGGGTGATTTTATGTGCTATGCCTGCAAGTGCTGTGTGTCACTTTTGCTCATATTCCAGAATTCAGTCACATGACCACCCTAATTGCCACAGAAGCTGGGGAAGTTGAACAAGCACAGAAAGGGAAATGGGTTTGGTGAATAATTTGCCAGTCTTGCCTCATAGCCTAAAAAATAAGGTATCAAGGAAACAACACACTATATGTCCCCTGGGAATTTTCACTGATGGTATGAAAGCTCTTTGTCATCAGAGAATTCTCTTTTCCTGCTGCCTCTCCCTTTTGTTTTATTTCTCTTACCTTTTTTTTTTTTTCAGACAGGGTCTAGCTCTGTCACCCAGACAGGAATGTGGAGTGCAGTGGCACCATCATAGCTCACTGTAGCCTCGAACTCCTGGGCTCAGCTTCCCAAGCAGCTGGGACTACAGGTGCATGACACTGTGCCTGGCTAATGACTTTTTTTCTTTTGGCAGAGACAGGCCATCTCGCTATGTTGCACAGGCTGGTCTCAAACTCCTGGCCTCAAACAATCCTCCTGCCTTAGCCTCCCAAAGTGCCATGATTACAGGCGTGAGCCACCGCACCTGGTTTCTACCTTCTTTCCACTCCTCTCTGCCACAGTCCAGCCTGCTGAATCCGCCTCCTCGTGGGCCTGGAGTGGGCTATTTTCAGAGCCTGTCTGTGCTTACTTCCTCAGCATCTTGTCTTACAAACTTGCAATGGTAATGTGTCCTTCCCTCCATCCCAGCTTTTCAAATTCCTCTCCCATCTTCAGTGCTCAGATCTAATACCCTCGCTTCCAAGAAAAACTCCCTGATCACAGGACACAGCCTCCCTCTGTAATGCTCCTTCTCAGCACCCTCCCAAGGCCTTTCTCAGTCACCCCCCTCATGGTCAGGTTTTGCAGGTATGTCTCATCTTTCCAACAGGTCTTACTCTGCTAGAGAGAAGAGCACCTCATATCTTGGAGACACGCAGTGCTTCATTGCTGGGGGCAGTGAGAGAGAGAGGCCATGCCTCGGAGCCGAAGCTCCACTCCCTATCCAAAGGCTCCCTGCAGCTTGGTTTTAGCCACGTCCTTCCCTCTGCCTCCACGTCCTTCCTCATAATCCGAAGACACTGATTCCTGTGCCACCTTTCCTCCCAGAGAGCCTTGAGATGCAAATGAGGTAATTCAGGTGTATCGAGAAGGAGGAGAAGTCCCCTAACTCGCGCACCAGGAGGTGATGCATTCGGTATCCTGAGGACAGGGCCCAGGGGGCAAACCAGCACCTGCAGGGTGGGGTTCGGGGGAGCAAAACTCTGCAGGAGCAAGCGGTAAAGAGGTGGCTCCCTGTTGTGCTTCTTGGAAACTAGAGGCGTTTTCCTAAAATTAATAGGAAAGGATAAGGAATAAATATCCTTGGCTTTTGGCTTTGAAGTTAGCAAAATAATACCTTTTTCAAACAAAAAGGCCAAAGTAGCTACAATCACTCTGTGATGGCAATTCAAGGGCTGCTTGAAATAGCATCTCCCTGCCCTCCAGGCATGTGCAGCTGTGCTCAGGATTGCAAGAAGCTCACTTGCCAGCCTCCTCGCCAGCACCTGCTTTTGCTTGGGACTCTGTGTGCACCCCTAGAGTGAGTTAGCTGAGAGCAAACCCCGAGGGCCTTGGAGAGCCCTTAATGGAGGTGCCGGGGAGCACCCCATGTTGCTAAGGCCACCCCATGTGCAGCCTGGACAGGAATGTGGCCTCCTTCAGCTTCAGCTTCCCTGGGAGCAATGCAAGCCGCCTCCTGGAGATGCTGAAAGGATCTAACTGTTTCTATTGAGCGCCCACGCTGCGCATCAAATATAAATATAAATATAAATACCGATTCACCCACAATGGCCTGTGAATGAGGAGACCCCAGATTCTTCTAAATGGAATGATAATTGTTTTGTTTTAACTTTCAGGGTAAAATTTAAGGTGTGATCTCTTTGAAACATCTCATTTTCCTTAAAGGGCATGAATGAGTCCCTTTGGAGAACAGGAGATTGAAATTCAAGTGCCTCTTGCTCTTTTACATCATCTGGAAGATGGCAGGAAGGGGCATGGTCCACTTCGTCTTCAGCCCCAACACATTAGTTCTGGAGGTGACAGGTGCGTGGTTTTATGGGCTGGGACACCCATGGGGGATGTTTGCAGGTGCCCTGGGAATCGGGGCAAGAGCCACACAGCAAGCAACCACACACACTGGGATCAGGAGTGACTCACCTCTGATTTCCTCTCTCGGGAGGGAGCTGACACTCTCACCAAGCTGTTGGCCAGTGGCCACTCATTTCAGCAGAGGCATCAGCAGGTCATCTGCGGTGGCTGCCGGCCTTGGCCAGGAATGGGAGGGCCAGACACATGCTAGAACAGTGAGCGCCAAGGCCAGATGTGCCCCTGGTGGAATTCTCATGGGCTTTTTGCTTTTGTGGAGCTAAATTCACAGACCCAGCTACCCACAGGCAAAGCACACATAGAAGCCATAGAAGCCACTCCCAGGGACACAGACCACATTCACAGCCACTCGTCCACAGGACAGACCCACAGACAGCCAGAAACACCCACAATAATCCCCAAACCCAAATGCATAGACCTTCACAGATGCCCCACAAGCACCCCATGAATATCAGCACACCATTTTATAGAAACTCTATACTCACTCCAGAGACACCCTACAGGTACTCCACAATCACCCTCACCAACACAACACACAAACCACACACACACCACCACATAGAGACCCACAAGATCCCCACGGACACACACACAGACACTTTCACAGGTGCCCCCAAACATACCCCAAAACATCTCAAAGTACACCCAACACCCTGGCAGACACTCCAACACGTCCTCCACAGATGCCCTGTGTCACTCCCCCCCAGTACATCTCCTCATGTCACCCCACAAAACCCCTCACAGAACAGATACCACCTTGAAAGCAACCCACTCAACTCCACCTCACCTCACATACCTTCGTAGTGCCAGGTACACAAACATGCACCTGCACACAAACTCAGACCCCATGTGCACACAAGAAACCACCTATACAGATTCCCTGGTACACACACAGTCACCTAAACAGATGCCCTGTGCACACACACACACACACGCAATCACCTATACAGATCCCCTGTGCACACACACACAGTCACCTATACAGATCCCCCATGCACACACACATACACATTCACCTATACAGATCCCCTGTGTACACACACAGTCACCTGTACAAATCCTCTGTGCATACACACACACAGTCACCTATACAGATCCCCTGTGCACACACACACACAGTCACCTATACAGATCCCCTGTGCACACACACACACAGTCACCTATACAGATCCCCTGTGAACACACACACACACACAGTCACCTATACAGATCCCCTGTGCACACACACACCTATACAGATCACCTGTGCACACACAGTCACCTATGCAGATCCCCTGTGCACACACACACACACAGTCACCTATACAGATCCCCTGTGCACACACACAGTCACCTATACAGATCCCCTGTGCACACACACACACACACACAGTCACCTATATGGATTCCCTGTGCACACACAGTCAGCTATACAGATCCCCTGTGCACACACACACACACACACACACAGTCACCTATACAGATCCCCTGTGCGCACACACACACACACACACACACAGTCACCTGTACAGATCCCCTGTGCACACACACACAGTCACCTATACAGATCCCCTGTGCGCACACACATACAGTCACCCACACAGACCCCTATGCACACACAGGCATTGACACTAGCCTGACATACCATTAGCCTCCACCCCTCACCTGGGAATCTGCTGCCACCCTCCCACTCAGACATGCTCCTGTACAGAAACCCTCCTTGTACAGAGGTCTTCATGGAGATCCCACTAAAGCCCTTTCCTCCAAGACACAGACCTGACACTCACTGGCCTGACAAACCCGGATGAAGACGCAGAAATACAGACATCCTGCTCCATTCTACAATTCATTGTTTCAGGCAATCTTCTAGCTATAATCTGGAAAATCAAGACAAGCCATTTATTGCAAACAACTGGGATTGTGGTCCAATACTCTGGTAACAGGGAGATAGAACAAAAAGTGCTTAGACAGGATCCAGTGATGCATCCGTCAGTGGCTCTCGCTGGTCCATGAGTTCGCGGGGGGAATAGGCGTCTCCTTGCCACGATTTCGAAGGAGGAGTGCAGCTCCAAGACTGAAGCGTGGTTTCTGGAGAATGCCAGGTCCATTTGTGCCCCAGTGGCCTTGTCACAAAACAGTCTGCTGTGACCCCTGCAAGGTGGGGGTCCTCGTCCTGCCCTCAGAGACAGCTGTCCTTCTGCTAATGGAGCAGAGCTGGGGCCTCTGCATAGCTCTGCAGCTGCTTTTCTTTACAACCCAAAAGTTTCAAAACAAAAAAAGACGTAATGCCTCCAATAAATTCCTCAAGATTTTCTTAGAAAATAGGTGCTTCCAAAGTGGGGGAATAGTATGGTGGGTGTTAGAAGGAGGAGGGGACAGACGTGGGAGATCAGAAAGAGAACCAGGAGGACGCAGAAGGGATTAGAATGCAGGAAATAGCTCCGGCCAGCTGGTGGCCATCTGGGAGCCACGCAAAATGGGAAAAACCAAGTTGCTGGGTTTCTAGCAAGTAGGTACAGTTTATCATGAGAGGAGGTTACTGCTGGAGAAACTGCAGAGAAGCTAAATTCTTGCCAGCTATTTTCTTAAAAAAAAAAAAAATCTAGTGGTTTCCCGAAGAATCAGATTGCTGTGAATTTGCTTCTGTCTGAGGTACACTAGCTAAGGACATCATCATTTTAGGAATCGTTAGATGGCATCTGAGAGTGCTGTGGGGTAAGATTCTCTGGATGTCAGTGTGAAAGACAACGGGTAAAGACGTGGTTTTTACCTTATACAGTGATTTTTTTTTAATCTCAAATAGGACCAGAAGGAAGGCCAATGACTATAAGATAAACAGTAAATTATCGTGGTTGGTTATTTTTATTTTGGTAGACATTCAAGGTATATTATATGTGTTTGGTAGTGGCTGTCCAAGAGGAAAAGAAATAAATTGTAAAGCCAATATTCACACTGATATATATAAAGACATTTTGCAACCACTCAGTTGTCCCTTGGAGAACCAAAGGACAGCACGTCTGAAACTAAGCTCATCATGCCTTTGCCATCCACCAAAACCATCATCTCTCTCTCCCCTCCTAACACTGTGAATGGCACCACCACCGCCCTGTGGTCCACGCCGCTAAGTCATCCTAGCTGCCCATATCCCATATCCAGAGACAGTCGTGCGTCGCTAATCGCGGAGATACGTTCTGAGAAACGCGTCTTTAGGCAATTTCGTCATTGTGCAAACATCACAGAGCATATTCACATAAACCTAGATTGCATACATATTTTTATTTGTGTACATTTTTTATAGGGGAAACCAAGTGTCCCAGCACCGTTGCTGAGTATCAGTCATTTCCCCTACTTCATCTGCGATGCCATTGTCAAATGCCACATGTCAGGTTTCTACATATGCTGCGTTCTAATCTATGAGACCACTGTCGTATATGCCGTCCATCACTGACTGCAGCATCATTATGAGGCACAAGCCTGGGCTCACCCACCCAGCCCTGACAATTCTATCACCTTAATAAAGCTAGCCCATGCCCCTCCCCTCCCTCCCCATGGCAACAGCTCCATTCAACCTGTCAGCATTATCACAGCAACAAACTTCCAAATGGTCTCACCAGGCCCAATTTCAAATCCTTGCACATCACTCTTCATATTTTCACTGGCTAGTTTTTGTAAAAAGAGAAAATGAATCCAATCTCCTGTTCATTCAGCGAACATTGATTAAGCATCTGCATGTGTGAGGTTTTGTCCTAGGTGCTTGGGTGTCAGTGAGCAAAACAGAAACCTCGACCCTCACGAGGTTACAGACTAGTGGAAGGAGAAAGACAATACACATAATAAATTATATCATAATAATTGTGAAGGTGGTAAGTGCTGTGAAAAAATAAAGCAGGGTAAGGGATCAAGAATGCCTGGTGTGCACACGTGTGCACATGTGTGTGCATTTGCACATGTGTTCGCATATGTGTGCATGTACACACACGTGTGTGGAGTTTTCAACAGGGCAGCCAAGACAGGCCTCAGTGAGAACTTTACATATGACCAAAGGAGGTGAGGGAGTGAGCCACGTGAGGATCTGTGGGAAGGTCATTCCTTGCAGAGAGAAGAGGCAGAGATACACCCTAAGGTAAGAATATACATGGAGGCTTCAAGGAACAGCACACAGGCTGGGGTGGCTGGGGCAGGACAGGTGTGAGTTGAGAGTGGAGGGAATTAGATCAGGGAGCTATTGGAGGGGGAGTCAGGTGATGTGGGGGCCTTATGGCAGGTGGTGCCATTGCAGGGTTTTAGGCTGTAGGCAACTTGCTCCAACTTCTGTATTGAATGATCACTCTAATGATGCTGCTTACTCAGACCAGTGGGTAGCAGAGAAGATTGTGAGGGGTGTCAATGTCTCTCCCCCCACTCAAAAACCCAAACTCTTCAGGGTGACCCACAAAACATTTCGGGATTGGGGCTCTGCTTACTTTTCCTGGTTGGTCTCTGATGGTGCCTTCATATCCCCATGGGCCCCGTGTTCTGGAGCAGGTGGACATCTAGCACGCATCCCCTTCTCTCCTGCCCCCATGCTTCCGCGTTGGTGCCCTCCTCTGCCTGGCTGTAGTGCCCTTCTGGGCCTCCACTGAGCATCGTCTCCTCAGGGAGGTCTTCTCTTCTCCATACAATGCAGTCTCTGTGAAGTCTTGTACATACCTCAGTGATTGAGATTTTAACCCTGAACTGGAATGTTCTGTTCACAATCTGTCTCACAAGAGTGCACACTACTATTAATAGAACCTAGAAACTAGAGCTTTTATTTCTGAATCCCCAGTAGACCTTGGATAGTTGGGTGGATGACGGATGGATGAAGGATGAGTAGATGAATAGGTAGAGGATGAATGCGGGATAGATGAGTAATGGATGGAGGATGCATGGTGGGTGAATAGGTGGGTGGATGGATGAATGAATAAATGGAGGATGGATGGAGAACAAATGGAGGATAGAGAGGATGGGTGGGTGGTAGGTCAATGGATGCTGGCTCTTTCATTAGATATTGAATTCAAGGGATTTTACTTTCAGTTTATAATTAGTTAAGCATTATAAAATGTTCAGAAACCAAATATAAGAATTAACTTCTTCATTACCGGAGAGATGGCTGAGGGAGTGTGTGCAGGTAACTACTTGTGAGCATACGTACATGTCAACTGCACATGATGGCTGTGCTGCTGGAAAGTTGAATATAAAAGGACTTCTGATAAACGCCATCTTATTTGCCCATTGACGAAATATAATTTGAGGTAGACTTTATTTTTTTGGACATGCTATTCAATTAGCAGGAGGTCACGCTATCACTTTAAATTCCTCAATACTTTCCTTCCCTATCAACTTCTGTCAGATACACTATTCAGCTGAAAGTGATTGATTTCTGTTTGGCAAAGTATGGGGGAAATCCTTCCAGACAAATGAGGAGTCTTTCTGCATTGCAGACGCACCTCCTAGTTTATCTGTTTTGCTAGGGTTGTCCTCATCTGGTGTGGGTTTTAGGGTTCCTCTTTCCCATTGGGAAAGCATATGACTTCAATAAAATGCATATAATTTCAGTAAAAATCATATAAATTTTGAAACAAAAGAAAAATAAAGCATAATGTCCAAAAATTTCTAATTTTCAAGGGTTTGAAGATGACTACTGAGCCTTTTCCTCTCACAGGTGACCATATCTAGTTTTCTCAGCTGTCCTTCATATGACCTTGTTTCAGGATGCCTCGCCATGCTGGCGTTGTCTTCCCGACAGTGGCCCAAGTGCTGAGGACCAGACGCCACACAGCGCCATATAGCCTGCCTTGTCCACTGGCATATTACGGCCCATATTCGAGCCATATAGTCCACATCCTGTACTTAAAAATTGCTGTTTTGAACCTAAATCCAGAGCTTTCACTGATGCTAAATTTTTATGTTCTTGACTTTTTTTGCATTCTTATCCTATTTGGCTAAATAATTTTCAATGCCAATATTGTCGTGCAGTAGATTTGCTGTGTCTCTCAGCATCGCGTCTCAGCATCGCGTCATCAGTAAATTTAGCAGCGTTTCTAGGTATCCATCTAAGTCCTGGATGACACTGTTGAATAGGGTACAGCTGAGAACAGCCCTGCAGCCTGTCACTACAAACATCCCCCCGGGTGGGATTCACCTCATATTATTTGCTTCACTTTGAGTAGAGGTGTTTGTGCTCATTTGCTCAAAGGATATAACACAAGTACACCTTTAAGGAGAAAACAGAAAAAAAAAAAGGTACTGATAACAGTTTCAGGAATTGTTGTCCCTCTGAAGAGTCACAGCAGGACAATTCACAGTATCTGTCAGTTGCGTCTGGATAAAAAAGAATGAACTGCTTAACGCTTTGCCCTAAAATGACCAGGCCCTTCCCACCACACACACACACACACACACACACACACACACACACACACACACACACACAATTGCTCAGTGTCTCTGCTAGGATCAAGAGTCCCACATGGCAGAGGCCTTCTACAGCTATGGTGCTGGGTCTTCCAGATGCCCCTGACCTTGTGGCACATGGGAGTGGGCTCTCAGAGACCACGCACACAGCCCTGTACCACCTCTCAGGGCATCCTGGACAGGGTCAAGGACTGGAGGTCCTGGTTGCATTGATGACCTCCTCCATCCTGCTTCCTTAGGGATTCATGCTGGTGCTTGGATAAGTGTTAGATTATTTTTTTACAAGCTGAAAGATGAAGTTCAACGTGAACAATTGACTGATGACACAAATTCACCAACCCAGCATCATGGAAAAATGTCGGGATCTGACTAAACCAATATCACAGTAGATGAAATAAACTGATAGAAGAAAGGCTTTAGGGAGACGCTGTGAATCAGATCTGTTGTCCTGGTGCATAAGGAGGTGAGGCCAGGCATTCGAGACCAGTCTGGGCAACATAGGAAGACTTCATCTATATAGCAAAAAAAGAAGAAAGGCTTTAAATCTCTCCTGTAGATGCCCTCAAAAGAGAACAGCTTGTATCATAAGTCTCCTGGGAAATCTATCTGCTTCATGCTTACTGGAGGTTAAAAAACAGATTATGGGTCTTGTCTAAATTAAGGAAATATTGGTGGGTAATACAGAAACTATTATTAGAATATTAGAATGAAAAATAAATTACAATCAAGTCCTTATTTTAGAGACTTTGTCCCCGTCAATTAATTCACTCACAAGTAACTGAATCCACGTTTCCATGCAGTAATTCCAAGGAGTTTAAAGGTTTTTCCTAGAGTTTTCTCTCTTGAAATATGAATGCATGTTTCACATCGATTACGTTTTATTTCTGATCGTCATCACTATCTCCTTAATCTCACTAAGCCTGTAAACTTGGCTGATTTTTTTCTTCGGCCCTATTTTCTGTCCCAGAAATCTCTTCCCAGAAATTAACTGCATCTAGAGAAAGGTGACAGAGATGGTAAATGATATTATGAAGGACAGCTTAGTGGAAGAGGGCCAGAAAAAAATTTTATTTGAGGGAAATTCAATTTAGAGAAGATTAATTGACCAAAAAATGAGTTGGAGGATTCTCAAAGTATCACAAAGGAGGCAGCAGGCTGAGGAGACATACTTATTATTTGCTCTATTGTCGGAGAACAGACAATTCATAAAGTAACAATATCAGGCTTTTTAAACTGCTTCTTGAAAATTGCTTTTCAAAAAGAGGCGTTTCATTTAAGCAGTGAGATTAGATGCTGTGGGGTATTGTTATGGAAGCCAAGTAAATTTACACAATAAAATACATCTTAAAAGGACAATTCCACAGGTAAAATGGAGGTTGTCAAGTAGTCAGCGTTCGTTTCCGAGGCACCATCCTCTGAAAGCTGAAACAAGACAAAGCATAGATCCTGAGAGGTCTGAAGTGTGAAGATTGAGATCTACTCAAGCTCCTCACTTTCTGGACTGTGTGGATGGGTAAGGAGAGGATGCAGTCTCTATAAGGTCTTGTACATATCTCAGTGATTGCGATTTTAGCCCTAAACCAGAATGTTCTGTCCACAATCTGTCTCTCTCACCAGAGTGCGCACTACTACTCCTTCAACCGAGAAACTAAAGGGACTTGTGTGGAATGTTCAAGAAACTCAGCAGTAAAGAACTTCATCAGGCAAAGAGAGGCCTGACAGAAAGGCATCTCCAAGACATGAGGAAGCCTGACAGGAAGTTCATCTGGAGAGAAAGTGAGAACTCACATAGACTCCCTCACTCCTCCGTTAGGCAAGAAAGTGTAGCGAGGGTTATGGTCAAATCAGCAGTGAATGCTGAGTAATCGTTGGTTAGAAACCAGGTGTCTGACAGGACTACTATTCACAGAAGATTACCAAGAAATAACTTTGTAGTGGATCAAAATGTACAAATTTAACACTTAAAAAGTAGTCAAAAGTGGCTGGGTGCGGTGGCTCATGCCTGTAATCCCAGCACTTTGGGAGGCCGAGGTGGGTGGATTACCTGAGATCAGGAGTTCAAGATCTGCCTGGTCAACATGGTGAAACCCCATCTCTACTGAAAATACAAAAATTAACCAGGTGCAGCGGCGTGCACCTGTAATCCCAGCTACTCTGGAGGCTGAGGCAGGAGAATCGCTTGAACTTGGGAGGCGGAGATTGTGGTGAGCCGAGATCACACACTGCACTCCAGTTCAGGGGCAACAGAGCAAGACTCCGTCTCAAAAAAAAAAAAAAAATGTAGTCAAAAGTAATGAACAATTTAAACAAGACAATGCGTGGTGGCTCACGCCTGTAGTCCAAGCACTTTGGAGGCCAAGGCGGGTGGATCACCTGAGATCGGGAGTTCAAGACCAGCCTGACCAACATGGTGAAACCCAGTCTTTTATTTAAAAACAAAAATAAAAAAAAGACAATGTACTTCCATAATACGAATTAAAAAGTGCAGAGAAAGAGAACTTTATTATGAAATGCCTGATAAAATGGGAAAACAATTACTAGGGGAAAATTCCTGAAGAAGACAATGCATGTCCATAATTGCTGCTCAACTATATAAAGCATTTTGCCTACAGGTTTCCGTGAGGCTGAGATCACCATTCCAGGTTATATCTACTGTAATATATTCACTTACCTCAAAGGATCCCTCACAACTCCAGAACAGTCCCACAATTCTATATGATTTGTTGAACCGTGGGAATGTCCATTGTAGACTATTGTGTATAGTTAGTCCACCCATTATAAATGTTTTAAGTGCAATCCAGACTGCCTGGGTTTGAATCCTCATTCTGGTACTTGCTAACTTTGGCAAGTTACTTATCTTTCTGTGCCTCAGTTTCCTCATCCCTAAAAAGGGAATAATGAATAGTGCTCATCATACAGTTGTATTAAAGAAGCCAGGCGTGGTGGCTCACACCTGTAATTCCAGCACTTCGGGAGGCTGTGGGCAGAGTACATCACTTGAGGTCAAGAGTTTGAGATCACCCTGGCCAACATGGCAAAAAACCCATCTTTACTAAAAGTACAAAAATTAGCTGGGTGTGGTGGCAGGCACCTGCAATCCCAGCTACTGGGGAGGCTGAGGCAGGAGAATTGCTTGAACCTGGGAGGCAGAGGTTGCAGTGAGCCAAGATCCTGCATCTGGACTCCAGCCTGGGCCACAGAACAAGACTCTGTTTCAAAACAACAACAACAACAAAAACGAGTAAATGGATCCACAACTGTAAAGGTATAAAGTGCTTGGAACAGTGCTTGACACATAGTAAGAACTTAATAAATGTTTGCTATTACTAAGTAACAGGAAAAAATTACTCATAAAGAATAAAGGGGTTTGCTTTTAACAAACATGTCAGGATATAGGTGGTTGCCCACATGAGTTTAGCTTATTAATGATGTAGTCAAGAGTTTTGAGTCTTCCTCCTGTCATTTCCCCATCCTTAGCATCTTGACATTTTGTCCTTCACATTGTGGCCTCATGGTCTCAAAATGGCTGCTATAGCTCCAGACATCTCAATTGTGTTTAGAATCAGAAAAAAGAGGGCCAACCAGCAGAGAGGAAAAACAGAGGAACAGACATCCCACACATACACATACACATACACATACACATACACATACACATACACAGAGGAGAAAGAGAGACAGTGTGTGTCTCACACTAATTTCACATTTTATTAGACAAGAAAAAGTTTTCCCAGAGTTCCTCTGCTGATTTCACTTTATTTCACTGGCCAGAACTGGGTCACTTGAGGCCCCTGAAGTGAAGAGATCTGTGCCTTGATTTTGTTGGGAAGAAGGCAGAGATTTCCTGTTGGGTGGACATCCATGGTGTCTTCTACAGTTCATCATTCCTCATTGCACCAACTGCTTTGTTCCTGCCTTGGCCATGGAAAGGACAGGCTGTCTCAGAGCCCTCATTTGAATTAATCAGTTATTCAAGACCTTTTATGACACGGGACTTCGGAGATGCCACCATTTGCCTTCACACATGTTGGCTACAAGTAAGGTCCACTTCTTTGAGGGACTGACTTCAAAAGCGCAGTATCATCTTTCGAAAGGCGGCTCGAGCCCCTGCTAGAACGCACAGCATAGTCCTTGGAGCCCTCACCCAGATAGTTTGTGGAGTCCTTGCTCACTGCTGGGGCTCGTGGGACTCTAAAAAGCAAAGCACACTTGCCTTCAGGCTGTACACATGTCATCAAAAGATAAGAGCGGCACACATCAAACACGGCAGTTACATGCTCGACTTTTCTGAAGTCCAGAAAAAAAGAGAGTTCAAATGGTCTGGCATACGCAGAGAGGCCCCATGGATGATTATCGAGGCCTCCGAGAATGCGAAGAATTGTATGAGTGAAGGCTATGGGGGTAGGGGGTGTTCCTGACCTGAAAGGGCCTGAGAAAAGCCTCCTAGTTGAGAAGGATGTGAGATGGAGAGTCACTCTTATCTTTTGAGATCTTTATGTTTTTTTCCCTAAGAACTTGGAAAAAGATGCCCACAGTTGAGAATATGCCAAACATTACTGTGAATGGTGCGGTGACCTCTGCAAGTGCAAACTATATCCATTGGAAAGTGCAGGGAGATTGGGTTACTCAGGTTAAAACAAAAAGTAAAAGTAAGTTAGAATTGCGGTATGATGAGGCGGCTCATGTCTGTAATCCCAGAACTTTGGGAAGACAAAGAGGAAGGATCTCTTGAGGATAACATAGCAAGACCCTGTCTCTGCAAAAAAATTGCTTTAAATTAGCCAGGGGTGGTGGTGTACACTTGTAGTCTCAGCTATTTGGGAAGGTGAGGCAGGAGGATCACTTGAGCCCAGGAGTCGGAGGTTACTGGGAGCTACAATCACACTCTTGCACTCCAACTTGAGTGACAGAGTGAAATTTTGTCTCTAGAAAAAACAAAAAGAATTTGCCAGCCTGCCCTCTCTCTCCAGATACATCCTGCAAGCAGTCAAATAAATAAGAAATAGTAAGTATTCTTTAATAAGTCACCACTGGTCTGACTTCATAAACCTAGCTGAAAACAAAAATAAATGTTTCATGAAATACACAGAACAGTATAAAGAATGATAGGTCAGGCATGGTGTCTCACACCTGTAATTCCAGCACTTTGGGAGGCTTAGGCAGGCGGATCATGAGATCAAGAGATCAAGACCATCCTGGCCAACATGGTGAAACCCGTCTCTACTAAAAAATACAAAAAAATTAGCTGGGCACGGTGGCATGTGCCTATCCCAGCTACCCAGGAGGCTGAAGCAGGAGAATTGCTTGAACCTGGGAGGCAGAGGTTGTAGTGAGCCGAGATCGTGCCATTGCACTCCAGCCTGGTGCCTGGCGACAAAGCAAGACTCTGTCTCAAAAAAAAAAAAAAAAAAAAAAAATATGATAAACATCTGGTTTTCTGAAGCTAGTGAAATTAATTAATTTGAGCTTCATGCTGTGATTGGCTTGAGAGGGCCTTATCCCAGGTGTCTTTTGAGTCTGAAGATAGCAGATGGGGTTTCCTTCCTCATGTTGGAGTAAGAGGCAACTCAAATGGCCAGAGTGTCTTAGGACCAGTAAAGTGATTACAAATGTGAGATTGACTCCCTGAGACTCCTACTGGCTCTGAGATGCTACATTTGTATTTCTCAAATGCATAAAGAAGGAAGACAGTGTCCTTTGTGTGAAGACAGCCCAGAAACCAAGTGCAGGTGCAGAGTGGACATGCCAGCTGTAGGAACGGGAGGGGAGCTGGGTCCCGATGATGGTCGTGATGAGAGCGCCTGGCAAGGGAGCCCAGGCTCGTGCCCACACCTCTTACCTCTTTCTAAACACATCAGTCTTTGGCCAGCCAGAGAAAGTTCTTAATTATGAAGTCTTATGTAAGAAAAGAGTGGTGGAAAATACAATATAATAAAAGGAAAAACAGAAAAATCACCAAACATTTGATAAGTAAAAAGAAAAATTAAAGGGGAAGAAAAATTGGGCCAAGAAAATAGCATTTGTGTAAAAGATGAAAACCAACAAAGTGAACACAAAGAGAAGAAAAGTAAGTACCAATCCTGCAATAGAACAGAAATGTGAGTTCAGAAAGCTAGGTACAAAAGAAAACAATAATCTAAAAAAAGAAAAAAAAAAGCAATTACTGACTGAACAAGCATACGTAATAATATGACGTGGTTCTCAAGGGTAGCTGGAATATAAAATAGAGTTCTTTTTTCTTCAACTTTATTGAGGTACGATTTATATCATAAAATTCACCCAATTAATTATACAATTTGTTGGTTGTTAGTAAGTGTAATGAGTTGTGCAAGTATTACCATAATCCAATTTTAGAATATTTCCATGACCCAGATAAGATCCCTTCTTCCCATCCCCACTCACAACTCTAGGCAACCATGGATTTTCTTTTTTTCTTTTTTTTCTTTTCTTTTCTTTTTTTTTTTTTTTTTTGAGATGGAGTCTCATTCTGGGCATGGTGTGCAGTGGTACAATTTCTGTTCACTGTAACCCCCGCCTCCTTGGTTCAAGAGATTCTCCTGCCTCAGCCTCCTGAGTAGCTGGGATTACAGGCACCCCCACCACATTCCACTAATTTTTGTATTTTTAGTAGAGACAGAGTTTCACCATGTTGGCCAGGCTGGTCTCGAACTCCTGACCTCAGGTGATCCGTCTGCTTCAGCCTCCCGAAGTGCTGGGATTACAGGCATGAGACACTGCACTTGGCCCACTGATCTACTTTTTGTCTCTATAGATTTGCCTTTTATGTCCAATTTCATGTGAATGGGATCCTATAACATGTGACCTTTCTGGCCTGGCTTCTTCCCTTCAGCCTGACACAGCCGTGCTTTCTGTTGCGCGTGGACGTTTCATCCCCCCTGAATTGACAGCCCCAGATGCCACTATCCCAGACAGCGCATCTCCTCTGCCTGGCCCTAGTCAGCCCCCTGTGCCTCAGAAGGTGGAAGGGACAAGCCTGAGATGCAGAGGCCAGATCTGAATCTTAGGGAGAAAACAAAGCTGGGCGCTGGCCTGGGCAGTGTGGAAAAGGACCTTGGAGAGAGGAGCTGTCCAGTGGGAAAGTCCTCAGGTCTGCTGTCCTGTTCTGCCCCCTTCCCTCAGTGATGTGTTCATGACCTTGCTCCCTGAGGGGACTGCCAAGTGAGCCACCTTGGGGGAGCCTTGTCCAACAGAGAAAGGAGGCACAGGACCGCTCCAGGGACCCGCACTGCTCTGCTCCACAGGTGGCCCTCTGGCCCCTCAGTCCTGCTGCCCTTTAGCTCCAAACTTACTTACCTTTCCTGTTCCTGTTCCTTTGGGTCTCTGGTTGCTGAGCTCCATGAGGATTAGAACTAACAGCTACTATATTCCCGGCGTCCTCTGAGCCTGGCATCATGCCTGCAAGCTAAGTGACAAGTTCATCAGCCTTTGCAGCTAACGTGTTGCACTTTCAACACTAAGATGGCTTTATGCCATTTATGTGCTCATATTCTTTTTTTTTTTTTTTTTTTTAAATTTTTGTAGAGATCGGATCTTGCTATGTTGCCCAGGCTGGTCTCAAACTTCTGGACTCAAGCAATCCTCCTGCCTCAGCCCCCCGCAGTGCTGGGATTACAGGTGTGAACCACTGGCTCCCGGCCACACCCATATTCCTAATAAGGACTTCCGCTGGGAAGGGAGAGAGGAGAGGAGCTCCTCAAACCCCACAGAATCTGGTCCTATGCAGTTAAGACTGCCCGGTCCCTTTTCAGGGTCCTGCCCAAAAGCCCTGGTTCCCTAATTCCCACACATTTGTTCCAGAGTCCAGCTCTTGATTTTCAAAGACCAGAGTTGAGGGCACTTTTATTCCTCCTGGTATGATATTCATCATCGCTTCAAGTTTAAAAATGATTTCTAGGGAAGGATAAATTGTTTTTTCTGTAAAAGCCCTGCAGCTAGGCAGGCAACATTCAGATTTTCTCAGAAAAATCTAAAATAGGCAGTAGAAACTTGAGCATGGTCTGTCAGAAAGGATACTGGGATTGTCTGTTCTCGTGTTGGCCTCGAGCGAGTGTGACGGGAAGAGACCGTCACCCACTCCACACTCCGCCAGGCCACCTACACACGTCTGCCCACACAGATGTGTGCTTTTTTGAAATGTTCCTATCTTTTGAACAAGTGGTTCCTTTCTTCCTCATGAAATGCGTTTTGAAAGAATGCTTTAGACGTCGTTACAAACTCTTGTGACCTGGCGGATGATCTTATTAATTAGCATTTTCTCACTTTTTTTATTTCTAGCTGAACTACTAGTATTCTATGAAAGCCGTCATTTCCAGCTCCATCCGGGAGCCCAGCACTCTAGTAATAGGTACGCCTTTTACGCCTATCACGCTTTCGATGTTCTCTTCTCATCGCTTTCGATGTTGGGTTCTTGGATGGCTCCCACCTTTATAATTTCAGCATTGCGACAGACATCCCACACTCTGCTAATAACTCCCTGTACAGCTAAAAAATGTGGCATCCTCCACTGCTTAGTTTGCCTTTAGTTTCATAAGCTTCACGGCACGTGGCCACCAGGGAGGCGGAGTGAGGGAGGGCAATCCTACCCCCAGCTTTGCACGCACTGAGAGCTCCATCACTGTGTGTTGACTTGAAATCAGGGCAAAATCCACTGCACGTCAGGCTACCCCTTTTGAGCACCCCTAACGTTCTACATTATGTTAAATATACAGTGATATTGACATAGGACAGTTGATACGGGGCATTTGTATGAAGTGGGATTTGGACATTTTTAGAAAATGTTAAGAAAGGCATGCTGGATGTAAGAGCCATCAGTGAAAGCCCAGAATCCAAAGACACGTCGAGTTTCTGGAAGATAGATTTAGAGCAAGTGAATTCCCAGAAGGCCCAGGGAGAACGCAGCTTCTGACTCACCCTCAATCTTACAGCCCCAGTGAATCACTAAGTCTAGGTATGGACTTTACCAGGCTGATCTTGGGTCAACAGAGTGGGGAGCGGGGGCAGGGTGAGGCTGTGCTATTCCTGTGGGAGTCAGTTTGTCTGGACTAGACAGAGGACACACTCCCTCAGCACCTGGTGGACTTTAAGAGGTCAGACTTATCCAAATTCGAACCGGGAATCTAATGTTTTTGCAATGGACCATTCTTTGGATCCCAGAAATCCCTAAAATGGATGCAGACCACTGGCTAGCCCTGGATCTTCCTAACTGGAATGCTTACTTAAGGGCAGGCACTGTATGGAGTGCCTTATGAGTATTACGTTATTTAATCTCCATAACAACCTTATGACTTACATCCCACTTCCCACTCACTCCATCTCACAGGTGAGAAAACTAGAGCACAGAACAGTTATGGTATTTCTTGGGGCCTTTCCCCCCCCCCCCACCCCCCGTATTGAGAAAAACCCAGCTCAAACTGACTCAAACAAAAAGGAGAATTTTTTGGATGGCTTATATAACACAGGAAGGGCGGGAAAGCAGCTCCACGGAGCGGGCACTCCAGTGCTGCTTCATCTCTGTCTCCTGTCTCACCTGATTCCCTCTGCATGCCGCTCCCCCTCCAAGGACCACGAGCCTTTGCCCTGCTAGACTGCACAGGGACTGGCTGATGCTCTTGATCCTCAACCACCCCAGGAAGGGTCCTATTGGACCAGTTTGGCTCAGGGACAATGATGATTCAACTAACCCAGAAAAGCAGGGGCAGTCATACCCAGCAGGGGCAGTCATACCCAGCAGGGGCAGTCACAGCAGGGGCAGTCACAGCAGGCGGTGCCCAACCAAGCCACAGGATTAGAGTACAGGAGGAGGTGCGCTCTCCACAAACAGGGAAAGGGAGAGGAGGTTCAGTGATGACAGAAAACATGAAGAATGGTACCCAGAGTCACACAACTCAGCTATGGAAGGCCGGGCATATGAACCCATCTGTCTCCAGAGCTTGTGCATTTAACCCTGGGGCCCACAGCAAGAGCATCATTTGGGCATGTGTTAGAAACGCAGGGCCTCAGGCCCCACCCCAGAACTGCTGAATCAGACTCTACCTTTGAAAAGACCTGTTGGTGACTTGTGTGTGCATGAGGCATTCTTTAACCACAATAATGTACCATGATGTTTCCTAATAACTTGTCTCTTGAAGACCTTCTTAATTTTCACACTTACTATATTAAACTTTATACTCATACTGTGAAGCTCTCGAGAGTATATTGGAAAGCCCCATCCAGATCATCAAAGTCACTATTACCACATTTCATTTTCAGTTGATACTGATGGTGATTCTTTACATGTGTTTGGCTTCCTAGTTTTAAGTAATTTTCATGTTTGTCAGCAGCGCTCAGCCTTGGATGCCCACTTGAATCATCTGGGGGACTTCATAAAATCTGGTTGCCTGGGTTTTATGCTCAGAGATTTAAGTCACCTAACCTAATTGGCCTGGGCATCGAGATTTTTAAAGCCCCTACAGTGATTCTAATACACAGCCAAGAGCAAAAACCATCATTCCAGGGGGTACAGCCCAGGCATCTGTATTTTTTAGGCACTTGCCAGTGACTTTCATTTGTAGCCAAGGTCAAAGACCACTCACATGAGTTACATGATTCGGTCTTCATGGTATCCTGTGGGGTATGAATTGTGCTCATTCCCATTTTACAGGTGAGGAGACTTAAGACCAGGTAAATTTGGCCACCAGGTTACTTGGCTTGAAGAGGAGGAATTGGGACTCGACTCCAGTTTTTCTGACCCCCAAAGCCAGGATCCCCACCTGCCATCCCCTAGACTTGGGTTCTTAAAGCCCTCCAGGTTCTGGGACTGGTTCTGGAACAGCCTAGTTTCAAAGGGAGATTCTGACCCTGGAGTATATGAATAATCTCTGATCTCAGAAAAAGGAAATGTTACTCATCTCTAGGGCATTGAGAAGGTGTAACCTGAGAAAGCTGCCTGAGCTGCTGCCTTTGGTCATCTTTATGATCTTTGGTGGTGCTCCCTGCCTACCTGAGCAAAAGCAGAAACAGCAGCAGCAGCAATGGAAGACAGGAATCCCTGAAGAGCCCAAACACAGACACTCCTACCTGCTGTTCTGCCAGGCCCACCTGCTGAGGAGGAGGCAGAAGCAGGGAAAGTCAGGGTGGTGTATTTATCACGGAGAGGATGTAATGACTTGGTGGAGATCTTCTCACTCTTGCTGGAGATCTTCTCCAGATATTTCATTCACTGGGATTGTCTTTGCTTTTTTCCTAACTGTAGCTATCTTTTAGTTACCTTCTCTCCCTCCTCCCCTCCTCCTCCCAGCTCCACCCACCAGCCCCACCCCTGGACTTTAAGGACCTGGTTTGAACTCACCAAGCGATGCATTTGTAATGCACAAAATAGTTAACACCATTTTAAGCGACTCAGCAGTCAGCCACCCACACAATGACGCCAGCCATTTCTTTTTTGATGCCTTCCAGCCTAGTGGTGCCTGAGCATTTCTGAGCCTTTGAGAAGGCTGAAATCCTAGTTTTCCCTTTCTTTTTATCCTTTAAAATCTGGTCCCATTTGCCGCTGAACATCTGAACATCATGGAGACTCTGTAACGACGCATGCCCAAGGTGTCAGCTTTCCGTGGAATACCACCTTGCTGCTTTCTTGCTAGGAGTCTGCTCTGAGCCCCTTCCAGCTCCCTGGTTTATGGCCTAGGAGCGCACATCACATTATCTTCTGAGAAAAACTTCGTTTATGAAGTTCTGATTCACTGACATTTAAGTCACCAAAGCATTAGAAAGAGGTACTCAGTGGTCAAAAAGATTCTTGGGAGCATTCATTAGACTTTCTTGGAACTAAGAAATTCAGTTTTCCAGAAAGATAGTGGAAATGAACCCTAAGAAATGGAAATTCAGCCTTTGGAGGCTGAAGCAACTGAAAATCCATTATTTGTTTGGACACATCAAAAGCAATGATTCCAAAACAAGAAAGCCTTAGTTCCAGCCCCAGCTCAGCCACTAACAGAGCTGTCATGTTAGGCCTTAGTTTCCTCTCTTGTTCAATCAGACAATTGTTCATACCTAATTTAAGGACCCTTCCAACTCAGATGCAGACTCCTCAGTCTAAAGAAAGGGTTCTGTCCATGTCTTCTTCCTTCTCACATCACAGAAAGCTGAGGCCACTACAATTATTTATAGCTCTAAACTATTACGATTTCATTGAACAAGTCTCTCTTGAGAGCTAGACAATCAGATTGTAGAAAGGATTCATGCCCAGATCAACATCACTCTAGTGACTTTGTTGAGTATTTGCCATGTGCCAGGCACAATGCTAAGATGAGATACTGAAGCTCAGAAAGACTTAGTGAAACTCCTGGCAAGAGTTGCTAGACTCACCCTTCCCAATTCCTCTCCTCCATTCTCTCTAGGAACCCCTCCAAGCTGCTCTTTGTCCCCACAATGTCACCAAAAACCACTCTGATAAGAGTCACCAGTGCCCCTCCTGTTGCTGAATCCACTGACCAATCTTCATCTCTTTGGCTGTCAGCATTTGAAGCACCTGATGACCCAGGCTTTCTTCATATACTTTTCTCACTTGGGTTCAAAACCCCAAGCCATCTTGGTTTTTCTCTCTCCCCTGGTTGCTGTTTCTCTGTCTCCCTTCCTCATCCCTCCACATCTCCCCTCCTCCCTCCACATCTCCCTCCTCCCTCCACATCTCCCTCCTCCCTCCACATCTCCCTCCTCCCTCCACATCTCCCTCCTCCCTCCACATCTCCCTCCTCCCTCCACATCTCCCTGATGTGATGTTGGAGCAGAGTTTAGTCCGTGGTCATCTCCCCTTCCATGTCTGCATCACTCTCTTGTAGATATCTCCTAGTACCATTGGTATATGTCAGCTCCAAATTCATATCTCTAGCCCAGGTCTCTCCCTGAACCTCAGCCTGGTGTTTCCGATGATCTTGGCTTGCTCACGGTTACCTGCACTTGGACAGATAACGGACTTCAAAATGAAGTCCAAACCCCGAAGCCAGATCTTCTCCCTCACACCTGTTCCACCTACTTCCCCATTTCAGTTGGGGCTAAATCCATCCTCGTGGTTGCTCAGGCCAAAAACCTAGTGGCCACCTTTGACTCTTCTCTCTTACAACCTGGATTCCACTGTTGGCCCCACATTCATAATATGCCCAGAACCTGGCCTCTCTCACCAGCATCGCGGCTACCATCTAGTAAGAATCACGATCTTCTCTTTTCTGGACTCCAGCAAGGGCCTCCTCGCTGATCTCCCTGCTTCCATCCTGCCCCTTCAGCCTATTCCCTCACAGCAGCCATGGAAATCCTATAAAGCTATAGGCTCAAGCCCTCCAGATCCACCAACAGGCCCCATCTCCCTCAAACTAAAAGCCAGAGTTTGCCAGGGCCTGTGTGACTCACCCCAGTCCTTCCCTTTTTGGCCTTGTGTCTGAGCTCTGTTCCTCGCTCACTCCCTGCCAGCCACTCCAGTCTCTTTAAACATATTTACGGCCTTTCCACAGTTTCTCCTCTCTGAGTGGAAGGTTCGCCTTGCAAATATCCACAAAGCTTATTCCCTCGCCTTTTTCAAATCTGCTCAAACGTGACTTCTCAATGAGGCTGACTCTGCTCACTTTATTACCTATTGGAACTGCCCTCCGCCTGGCTCTTGGGATTCCCAATCCTTGGGAATCTTGTTCTACCCTTGTTTAAATCTATTCATCTAATCACCTTCTTATACACTATATTGTGTACCTATTGTGTTTGCTGTTTATGGTCTGTCTTCCCTCAAAGACAGAGATTCTTGTCTGTTTTATATACTGTTGTGTCTCAGGTGCTTACAATAGTGCACGGCACATAATAAATGCTCGATCAATACTTGTTGAATGAATGTCTTTGTGAAGTTAAAATTCAGAGTTACACCCATCTCTTTCCCAAAGCAGTGGTCAGAAGCAGCACGTGCTGGGACAGTCAGTCGTAGGGACAAGCCCATCGGGGGGTTCCTCCTGTGTCCGTCTCACATCTCCCCACTCCCCCGATAGGGTTTGGATTTGTGCCCCCACCCAAATCCTATGTCCAGTTGTAATCCCCAGTGTTGGAGGAGGAGCTGCTGGGAGGTGATTGGATCACGGGGGTGGATTTTTCTCATGCTGTTTTCAGGATTGCGAGTGAATTCTCATGAAATCTGGGTTTCCACTTCAGGTGACAGCCCTTCCACACCACCTCCTTTATGTACTCCTAGACATTAAAACTTGGCTTAATGTCAGCCACTTATTCCCAAATAGGCTTACCTCATGCAAGGAGGGGTAATTGTGAAAGGAGAAACCAACAATTGCACAGAGAGCTCTGCAGTCAGGAAGTGCTTTCAAGTGCTTTTGTTTATTTAATGCCAGAATCTCTGGCTTCATTTTTGTTATTGATGAACATGAAAGGGGATGTGTCTTGGTCAAGTCCATAGAGAAACCAGGTCTGTGTCTTGAGTGTCTTCTCACTTGCAGACCTGAGCGGGTTTTGTTTTGTGACAACAGATTAATGGGCTCCCACCATACTGAAGACATTGGTGGATGCAAGGAGGTAAGAGGCAGCGAAGGACAGGCAAGAGGGGCTCCAAGATCCACCTCGAATCATGAAGAGTGAAATTCTGAGCTTTAGGGGAACACACTCATCTCACTGCCAACCCCATGGGGATCTCTGGGCCTATGACTGTGAAGGTGGCATCTGGGCTGGCCTTGATGCTATAAGCCACAGTGGACAGTCAGCAACACCCTTCCAGCGGGGACCCAGTTTCTGAAGACTTACCTGCTGGTTAGTGTGCTGGGGATCTGACTCGCCTTGAATCTCCTCTAGGTTTCCATGGTGATTACTTAAACTTTTCATCATCCTTCCTTTAGACCTTGGAGGAGAGCTGTGCTCTCTGGTTTCCATGACAACCATTTAACCATGTATCTCTGTCTGGCTCTGTTGGAAGAGAACTGCTAGAAATCATGCAAATGAACTAGCTGCTCTCTCCTTCCTTTAAGAAAATAAAAATAAAGTGACACACCTGCTTAGAAGTTTCAGATCTCTGCTCATAACAAGAAAGGTGATCGTGTGAAACTGCTGTTTGAGGAGGGTTTATTGCATTGCTTTGACACTTTAAGTGCTCACCCGGAGTCTCAGGCTCACTCTGCTGTCTTAGCAATTACGCTCACCACTTATTCTCCCTCCCCACTGCCTGGCAAATGAAGAGCTGCAAGTTAAAGGCTGTTTACTTTCCTACTGCTTGTTGAAGGAGGAAGGGAAGGACAGAGCCAAAGTAACTAGCCAGGCACCCTACCCAAGTAGCCATGCCCCACTGTGGAAAGATGCCACAGAGAGCATAGTTGTGACTTCCAGTCACTGCCAATAGACTGGCCAAGGGTGGTCCAAGACTCAGATTGCAGCCCCAAATTATGTGGAAATCACAGACCCCAGTCATTGGGAAATGACCTCACATTCTCTATCAGAACTCAGGGAAGAAAGAGCAGCCCCTCTTGATGTCAGGGCTTTGGACCAGTCAGAGAGCTCAGGAGAAGTGGAAAGATGCGATCACTTGCTTCAGTTTGGACATTTGTCCCCTCCAAATCTCATGTTGAAATTTGATCCCCAATGTTGTGGTAGGGCCCAATGGAAGGTGTTTGGGTCATGGAGGACGAGCCCTCATGAGCGGAGTGGTGCCATCCTCACAGTAAAGAGTTCTCACTCAGTTAGTTCCTGTGAGATGTGATTATTCAAAACAGCCTGGCACTTCCTCCTCCTCTCTCTTGCCATGTGATCTCTGCACACACTGATTCCCCTTTGCCTTCTGCCAAGAGTAGAGGCTGCCTGAGGTCCTCACCAGGAGCAGATGCTGAAGACATGCTTCATGTACAGCCTGCAGAACTGGAAGCCAAATAAGCCCCTTTTCTTAATACATTATACAACCTCATGTATTCCTTTGCAGCAACACAAACAGACTAAGATAGCGCCCTTCCCCCTTCCTGGTCACATCCCTGAACTACACTATAGTGACATGCTCCTAAACCCCAAAATAGAGACTTCCCACTATTCTTGAAACATCAGCAGATCTGTGTTAGAGTTCTACTTGACAAGGGTCTCTTGATGGAGCTGCACCCACCCTTCCAGGTTAAGCATACATTCACTCTGGTTGAACTTTTCTATTTATTTATTTTTTAAAAAATTTGTAGAGAGAGGGTCTTGCTCTGTTGCCCAGACTAGAGTGCAGTGGCATGATCATAGCTCACTGCAGCCTCAAACTTCTGGGCTCAAGTGATCCTCCTGCCTCAGGCTTCCAAGTGGCTGAGACTGCAGGCATGCACCACCACACCCAGCTCATTTGTTTCATTTTTTGCAGAGACAAGGTCTTGCTATATTGCCCAGGCTGGTTTTGAACTCCTGGGCTCAAGCGATCCTCCTACCTTGGCCTCCCAAAGTGCTGGAATTATAGGTATGAGCCACCACACCTGGCTGAACTTTCCTAAACAGCAAATTCTTCTCCATGATTCCTGAAAAATAGTTGGACTTGTAACTTGTAGTAACAGGCACAACACTCAAACAAAACCAATTATCCCTCAACTCATAGCTGAAGTCACACACGATGGAAGAGAGTTCTTAACTGGGGGATGGAGTGGGAAACTGAAGGTTGTTCTTCTACCTTCTTCCTCCAAGGCACTTTCAGTCCCCTTGGACAAGGCTGAGGTCAGTGATCAGAGTAAGCCAGATGGTGTGGAGGGAAGATGGCCCTGGTGTGTGTACTGAGGATTTCCTTACTGATCTTCTGGTGAGAATGATCTTTGAAACCTATAGGAGGACTTTTGATTGCAAAATTGCTGGTTGGTTGATGGAACTCGTGAGCCCCAATTTAAAAGTCAGTCTGGATTTGAGGCCTGGTTGCACCATTTCTTGATGACAAGCATCTTAACCTCTGTAGGTTACATTTTCTTACCTGTAAGATAGAGAAGAAGATGATTAACTCACTGAGTGAGGCTCAAACAAGATTGTTTTTGGAGAGGCCTTGGCACTGGGTAGAAATTTAATAAAAGTTTTCTCTAAAAGAGATGACTTTCTTTATGTCACTTTTCCTTCCCAGGTGATTCTTCTGGTCTCTTATTACAGAAGGAGGAAAAACATCGTGTTTTTCTTACTCACATCGTTTTTATTCTTCAGACTATCTGTGATTTAACACCTGGAGGTGAAAGAAGAAGAAAACACTGGTCATCACTGAAAATGAACCTGAGACCTTTAAAAATCAGCAACCTGTTATGAAATTGACTGATGATATTAAGAAACTGTATTTTGTTTTTCTGTGAATATTTTCAGGGTGCACTATGGGAACAGCAAATGTCAAGCAAAAGATGAAGAGATAGGAATGTTAGAAAAAACTTTAAGAAAAGGCCAAGCATTCCTTGGTTTGCCCCAAAGGCAAGCAGAATGTGATCAAACAATCCTTTGTATCTACAAAGGAGTCAAGGCATTTTTATTCTGTAAAGGAAAGAACTTGCTGCTGACAAGTGGAAGGAATTGAATAATTAGAGTCTGAAAAGCTTATCTGCCCGGGTAGGCTGTCTTTCTCCAACCAAGAGTGCCATTGATGTAGTAAGGTGCAAGAAAGCTGGACTGGGGTCGCTAAATCCCTATTAGAATAACTTAAGAATTTACATCCAAAATTAATCCCCCTTATGCACAGCCTGGGAAACTTCCTTTTGTGGCCTTTAAAGATTCATTCTTTGGGGTTTATTACAACTTATTTAAAATGTAAATATTTTGCAAGGGAGACTGTGTGGAGCCATCATTCACCACAGCTGAGAATTATTAAAATCAGATTGCTAGGGCTGGGCATGGTGGCTCACACCTGTAATCCCAGAACTTTGGGAGGCTGAGGCAGGCAGATCACTTGAGGTCAGAGTTCAAGACCAGCCTGGTCAACATAGTGAAATCCCATCTCTACTAAAAAATATAAAAATTAGCCAGGTGTGGTGGCATGCACCTGTAATCCCAGCTACTTAGGAGGCTGAGGCACAAGAATCGCTTGAACCTGGGAGGAGGAGGTTGTAGTGAGCCAAGATCATGCCACTGTACTCCAGCCTGGGTGACAGAGTGAGACTCTGTCTCAAAAATAAATAAAAATAGAATCCAATCAGATCACTATTTTCCTACAATGAACCATGGTCAGTGGTACAGAGCACTTAGGGATTTTGATGTGCAATCAGTGTACCTTTTTCAGTGTACCTCACACAGATGGCCCTAAGTATTCACTCAGTTCTCCACCGGGGTTGTTCAGCCCCATCAGAGTGAATGACTCCACCATTCCTAAGGCATAACAGAATTGACTTAAAAGGGCAGGTGAAACTGACATAAGAAAATTGGTTATTCTGGAAAACCTGGGATTGGGGTAGCAGGGTAATCAGTGTGATCAGTGAAGGTGCAGAACCATCACACCCTCAATGGATAACATTGTTCTCTTTACAATCAGCCCCTGCCTTTCATCCTGTGCCCCTATGAGCAGGTGCTCCAGGAACACTTTCTTGATAATGACCATTAACTACCATTTTACTGGGTTCTAGGCAACAGTACATTATCTCTAATCCCCCCCATTAACCCCACTTAGAAATCAAGAAACTGAAGCCCAAAGCAGTTAAATAACTTCCTAGAAGTAATGGCAGAATTAGGGTTTCAATGCAGGTTTGCCGTTTCTGCTGAGACGTGTTGAAGATGGGAGGATAGTGGGGAATGAGAAGCTGATGTCCCCTGCGTTGATAGTGGGAACCAGGGATGAGAAGGAGCCATGGAGGACCTGCCAAGGTTCCCAGCGGAGCCTCCCTTCCTGGCATCAGTGGGGGGGTTCACAAGGGGACCCTGTGCTCAGCAGTGGCAGGAAGTGCCGGAACTGTGCTGTGTCAAAGGTTAGCACAGGGGGTCTGACTGTCCTGCTGCCTTCCAGCCTGACCAAATTCTAAAGCCCCTGTTTCCTCATCTGTAATGGCGATAAGAAGACCCACCTTCCAGAGCAATAATAAAGACTGAAAATGAAATAAGCCACAAAAAACACTCAGCACAATGTCAGATGCATAATAAGAAAGAAATTATTTTCTTCCCACTTCTATTAAGTCTCCCATTTGTCCGGTAATTGAGAACAATTTGCTGACTTTCCAATGGCTTGGTTATTTTTAAAAATAACCCCAAAACCCTGTGCTCTCCCCTTTAACCTCAGCCCTGCCTATCTTTTCCCTACCTCTAACCCTCCCAGCCCTGAGACTCTGCAAGGGCACTATAATCCCTCAGATCCTTCAAACAAACTTACATTAAACAACCATGCCCCCCCAGATTTTAATACTCCAGCCTGCATAAAGCAACTAACTGCCATGGAATCCATTCCAGCCTCCCCCTGGACTCTTCCTCATGTATTCTTTTTATAATGAATATTGCCAGCAGTTGGAGAAACAAAGCCCAAGTCTTCATCTCACCCTGAGTTATGTTGCTATAGCTGGGTATTATTTGCTTCAGTCCCTGTATCACACAAGATATACTTGTGTAATTTCGGAGGGGAGACGTAACCCTCCTCCAGGCTGAATAGAACTGCCAGATCCAGGCCAAGTTTAGTCTTGCATTTTTTATTTAGAAATAGCAAATAGAGCTGCCTTGCATTCATCTGTTCTTTTTCCATTCTAGAAAACCAACAGGTATGCTGAGAGGCCGCACGACTCCAGCGATCCACAGCCACGTATCTGCTGAAGATAAAATATTTTCCATGTCCACCAATGACACGATTAAGGTCTTCCCTTTTCTGTATTTTGATGCATTCTCCAAGACAGGTTCAGATAGGGAAAATCTCCTTTTCATATTTTCCTTTTCCCCCCATTGACAGTTTGAGGAGCCTCTGCCTCAGTAGACATTCAAATGGTATTTACCTGTGTGAGATTGCTTTGCAAAGGGAGGATACGTAGACAACTGAACTCTCAGTGAACTTTCCATACCAGGTGTTCTGTGTTGGGGTGAGTAGACCCTGCAGCATTTACAGCCCTGTGTGCATACTGTGCAGATAGTCCCTGTCCCAAATAGTCCCAGTAGTGTGTGTTAGAGGAGGGAGGAGGGTTGCTGGGGGAGGGAATGGGATCTCAGGGAGGCAGTGGCCCTTACCACCATTGCTTGTCACCTTATTTTGCAATACACATACGACAACTGGGCCCTTTCTGAAATGTCACTTGTAAGACTTAGAATTTCTGAGGCTGCTAGAGGGAGTAATATTACCATCTTCATTTCACTTGCCTTTCCACCTCTCTTTATACCTAAGATCCTCTCCACCTCTAAAATTTGGTGACCCTGTGACTGTCATAGTGCACTATGTTTTATACAAAAAGAAGTCTCATTGATCTGCTTCATCCATCATTTCACATGATTTTCCAATGAAAATCACAAGTTTTCCTAACATTTCCACCTTCTATTCTGGACTAGGGGGAGGGAGGGAGGGAGTCTGGAGTGAATCAAGGAATATGGAACACTTAGGAAGCAGATCAGTATCACTGCTTTTTACAGATACAGAAGCCAGCTCACTGACCACTCACTTCATAAATGATTCACAGATGTAATGGACTCAATTATATCTCCCCTCCCCAAAATCCATATGTTGAAATCCTAACCCCTAGCACTTAGAATGTGACCTTATTTGGAAATAAAGTCATTGCTGATATAATTAGTTAAACCAAGGTCATACTGTAGTAGAGTGGGCCCCTCATCCACTATGGCTGGTGTCCTTATAAGAAGAGGCAATTTGGACATACACAGATTGAGGGGCAACCATGTGAAGACAGAGAGGAGACTCGCAAGACAAGAATGCTGCCCTCTGCAAGCCAAGCAGAAGGGCCTCAGAAGAAACCAACCCTGCTGACACCTTGATCTTGGCCTTCCATTTTCTCCAGAACTGTGGAGAAAATTCAAAAAATAGAGTTCTGTTGTGTAAGCCACCTCGTTGGTTATGGCAGCCTAGTAGACTAAAGCAATAGATTTGCCTACTCTGTGGTCACAAGGAGCAGGCCTAATTCATCCATTCACTTGACAAATCTACTGCCTACCATGTGCCAAACGTGTTCCAGGAATGAAAGATACAACACACACAAAAATAGTCAAAATATCCTACTCTCGTGGAGGTCACAATCTCATGGGGAGGAGGGATAGAGAAGGAATGGCAGAAATAAGTAAAATAAATCAAGGAAGTACTATGTTAGATGGTGACAGGTGCGACGTCAGTAAGGCAGGCAGTGGGGCAGAGAGAGAGCAAGGAAATGTGTTTCTTATTTCTAATAGGCTGGTCAGGAATGACCACACTGAGGTGGCATACACAAAAAGGTCTGACAGAAACGAAGGGGCAAGCCATGCATTTATCTGCAAAGAGTGTTGCAGGCACAGGGGACAGCAAGGGCAGAGGCCCTGAGGTGAGAGTCAAGAGGAGATGAGATCAAATGGAAACATGATGGCGTGCGGGAGATGTATTGCAGAGGGCCGTACAGGCCTGGGTAAGGGCTTTGGTTTGTTGTTTGGTTTTGTTTCTTGGAGGTGTGGGACAGAGGTGTGACATGATACCATTTTCGTTTTTACAGATTCTCACCCTGTTTTGTTGCTAATAGGTGGCTGGGGCTGAAACAACAGATTAGTCCAGAGGTTTTGGGGGGAATGTGTTCTCTTTCCGGGTCCACAAGGGGGCGTAGTTTTAAGGGCAAGAATTTCCCAGCACCATGCCCGCTCCCATTTCTTTCCATCCGGGAGATTTAAAGGTCTCTGTTTTAATTTTCGCCCGTCAGGAAAGGGTCAAAAGTCAATCACTCCAGCGGAAGTTCCAAGGAACTCTTTTCATTGGCCAGGGGCCTTGGAGAAGGAGGGAATTCCTCCCAGGTTAAAAGTCCCTGTCTCCCTCATCCCGGTGGATTTCCCCTTCCACACGCTCTTGGTGGAAGTTTTCTCTCTTCTCCTTTTTTCTCTTTCTCTACCTAAATAAATCACTTTTCTGCAACACTTTTTGGGTCTGGTATTTACTTTACAGGCACACTTGCCATGGTCCCCTCTCTCATTCTTGAGACAGCAGGAGACCAAGAACCAACAGCAGTCTCTCAGGGGAGCTGTGCATCCCCTGGCACCCCAAAAACCCACTCACAGTTTCTGCAACAGCCTGAGTGAGAGGTGAGGCTGCCTTGCACAAGGTGACCTCAGGAGAGCTGGAGAGTTGTTTGGTTCTGGATACACAGATTAACAATCCCTTATTCACAACAATTCTGTACTTCAAGGTCCCGACAATTGAATTTCTTTTAATAAGGTCGAGCCACATTCACTTGGCAATGAAACACAACCTGAAACGATTTGAGGCTGTTTAACAGTCTTTATCCCACTTGAAGTTAATATTTGTAGGTTTTTCTAGAGAAATATAAATGTGTCTGATTATGTGGTGCTGCCACAAAGTCCACTGGGGACATTAATGTGGTATATGACCTTTAAAAATTCAAAATTATTTGAATTTCCAAACTTACCTGTCCCAAAGGGTTTCATAAAAGATATTGAAGGCAGGCAACTAAAAGCAGAGCCATGAAGATTTGGTGATACACTAGAGAAGTTTCTAAAAATAAGAACAAAACACAAAAGCATGACACACTGAAATATACAGGATGCCTGGAAGGCAGTGCTTGGAGGCATAAACTCCTGTAAACAAAAAAGATCTGAAGTCAATATCTCACTTTCCACATTAAGACACAAAAAAGAGCAAATTAAATCCAAAGCAAGCCAAAGGAAGTAAATAAGATTAGAGTGGAAATAAATGAAATAGAGAATAGAAAACATTAGAGAGAATCAGCAGAACCAATAATTTTTTGCTCTTTTAAAAAATCTCCCAAATTGACAAAACTTCACCTAGACTGACCAAAGGGAAAAAAGGAAAAAACTCGAATTACTAAAATCAGAGAATGAAAGAGGAAAAATTACCACCAATCTCAAAGAAATTATAAGGAAATACTATGAAGAATTGTATCCCAACAAATTAGATAACCTAGATGAAATGTACACATTTCTAAAAACACAAACTATTTAAATTGACTCAAGAAGAAAAAGGAAATCTTTCTTTTAAAGAAAAGCAAGTAAAGAGATTGAATTATTAGTTTAAAAAAAACTTCAAAGAATAGTCTAGGCTTCTATGGTGTCACTGGTGAATTCTATCAAATGCTTAAAGAAGTGTTAACATCAATTCTTCACAAACCCTAAAAAGAAAAGAAGAGGGGAACACTTCCTAACTCGTTCTATGAGCCCAGTATCCCGATCCCAAGCTCAAAGACACCACAAGAAAACTACAAACCAATGTCTCTTACAAATGTAGACTCAAAAATTCTCATCAAAATACTAGCAAACTGAATCATATAAAAAGAATTATATAATGTGACCGAGTAGATTTTATTCCAGGAATGCAAGCATGATTCAACATATGGAAATCAATGTAATATACCATATTAACAGAATAAAAGACAATCGACCATATAATTATTTCAATAGGTGCAGAAAAGGCATTTGACAAAATCCAACACCCTTTCATAATAAAGCCATTCAACGATCTAGGAATACAATAAAAATATGACAACTCAATAAAAGATATCTACACAAAACTCACAGCTGACATTATACTTACTGGTAAAAAGTTTCTCCCCTCTAAGATCAGGAAACAGGAAGCAGGAAGACAGACATCGATATCTGCTCTTACCACCATTTTTTAAATCCATTTAATTAATTAATTAGTTTATTTATTTATTTTGGCTATTGAGTTGTTTGAGTTCCTTGTATATTCTGGAAATTAATCCCTTGTAAGATGAGTAGTTTGCAAATATTTTCTCCCATTCTACAGGTTGTCTCTTCACTCTGTTGATTGTTTCCTTTTTTGTACAGAAGCTTTTTAATTTAACGGAGTCCCATTTGCCTATGTTAGCTTTGTTGCCCATGCAGAATATGAAGAACTCTTAATGCTCAGCAATAAAAATACAAATAGCCCAGTTTTAAAATGGACAAAGGATTTGAATAGATGTTTCTTCAAGATGGCCAATAAGTACATGACACGATGGTGAGCATCATTAGTCACAGGGAAATAGAAAGCAAAACCACAATGAGATTCCCTTTTACACCCATTAGGATGGCTAAAATCGAAAGATAGGCAAATGTTGACAAGGTTGTGGAGAAACCGGAACCAACGTCTATACTGCTGGTAGGAAATTTAAATGGAACCGTTTTCTACTTTGGAAAACATTCTGGCAGTTCTCAGATGTTAAACATTGAGTTGCCATAGATCCAGCAATTTGACTCCCAGAAATATACTCAAGAATTGAAACTGTATGTTCACACAGAAATTTGCAAATAAATGTTCATGGCAGCATTATTTCTAATAGCCAAAAAGTAGAAACAACCCAGATGTTCATCAACTGGTGATTGGGTGAACCAAATGTGGTGTAAATGTAGAGTGGAACGGTATTCAGAAACAAAAAGGAATAAAGTACTGACATGTTACAACGCAGATTAACCTCGAAAACGTCAGGTTAAATGAAAGCCAGTCACAAAAAGCTACATATTACTTCATTCTATTTATATGCAATGTCCAGAATAGGCCAACCCATAGAGACAGAAGCAGTTATGAAGTTGCCAGGGCTGGGGTGAGGTAGGAGTAAGGAGTGGCTGCTATCGGTATGGGGTTTCTTTTAGGAATAATGACAATGCACTGAAAATTAGGTCGTGGTGATGGCTGCACAATTCTGTGAATATACTGAAAGCCACTGAAAGCATTTTTAAGGGGGTAGTGCAAGAGGGGAGCCAAAGATGACACCAGGGTTTGGGATGTGAGCTAAAAACTAAGATAAGCAATATGGTGAGTGAGAGGCGCATAAGACCAGGAGCTCCACTGTAGATGTGTTGGATAGAGTTGTCCTGAGTTTCGGGGAGGTGCCAGGGCCAGAGATATGAATTTGGGGAGTCATTAGCATTTAGATGGAATTTTAAGTCATAGAATGGATGAGATCTCAAAGAGAGTGAGAGTGCGCAAAGAAGAAAAAAAGCTTCAGACACTGAGTCCTGGGGCCCTGGGATGTGCTGAGATTTTTCTGTGCTTGGGTTCAGTAGGGATCCTGTATAGTGAGCTTACAGTCCATCCCACAGTGATGATGAGGACACAAAATTAAACTGATGATACAGCAAGGATCCAAACTCAATTCAGTCCTCTGAGCAAACTTGATTAAAATGGTAAGATTTGTGGACTTGGGTTTTTGATTTATTTTAAAGATAAAATTCATCCAAAAGCATCATCAAAAGCCGCAAAGTTGGAGACTTCATATTTTTAATGAGCTTTTCTTTTTCTTCCCCCCCAAAACTTGCTGCCCTTAGATAATCATAATTCTGCATGTGGGGGACACATCTTATATCCTGTTTTCTTTCCTAGTGCCACTCCATTTTCTCCCAATGTAAACTCATGATTACAAGATTAGCATCTTGCCTGTGATGATTCAGGCATATTGAATCACTTCCCAATGTGTATTTAAAATATATCGAAATCCTATCTTGGAAATATGGCCTGCACATTATTTCAGAATATATTATTCCTATCAAATAAAAACTAATCAACTAGAAGCCAAACAGCTAGATTTCTAGCATGCCTGATCCGAGGGTCTTCATTCCTTGAATTGATTTTTCAGCCCAAGTATTTTACCCCTGTAAATCACAGGGATACACAAAACATTTCGGAAGTCTGCTGGTTTCTGGCATTCTCTGAAGGAGAGTAAAGTGACAGATTCAGATTTCCTTTTTCACTTGTTATTTTCTGTGAATTTAAAATTGCATATCACAAAGAGAGCTGTTTTGTGTCGACCGGAATTAGGATGGAAAGAAAGTGATCTCTTGTAAGGGGAGACAGGCATGGTGTGTTCGTTGGGGTAGGGCTTGCCACTGTAACAAATAAACCCCACATTTTCAATAAGTTAAAACCGAAGTTTGTTTCTGTCTGCTTACTTTTTGATAGCTATTTATATTTGCAAGATATAAGACCAATTTGCTGAATCAGCTTCAATATGAAGAGTTTCTCCCCACCTTTCCCTTCTTGGACTTTGGTGGGAGTCCCTGTATAACATCCCACCTGGCGTCCCTCTTCCCAAGCTCCAGAATTAGCTCTGTGCTCCTTCCCTGGGAATAAAACCTTCCTTCTCTAAGCAGCCTTATGTCATTAAGTGTGAAACAAATCATCAGGTAAATGAATTCCCACGGAGGTATTAGTGACTGTTGATAGCTATGTGTGTTACCTTTCTATCCAGAAAAATGAGCATCTTCTAACAAACCTGTATTTTAGAAAGGAGAGAGGGTGCTCCTTGAAAAAGCAGCCTAGAGGGCCACCTTTTCCATGGGATTATTGTACTGTGATCACTACAGCTATCTCCACGCTGCCCTGCTGGGAAGTACAGCTCCCCTGTTTTATGCCATGACTTAAAAGCACAGATGAGAAAGGCTGGGACTGTCAAAATGAGTTTGCTAACTGCTAGGAAGAACTACAGAAAAATAAACACAGAGTTAAAAACCACAGATAAGAGTCTGGCTTAGGAGGCAAAGGCTTCACATCTCACAGTGGCTAATTTGCTTTTTGGAGACTCGGAAGAGGAACAGACTCTATTCGTGCACATCCCACCCACTCTAATCCTTAGATTTCCCTGTGATGCTCTGGAGGGAGGCTGGCCTGAGGTTGAGCCCTGGTTTGGCTCCTTCCTAGTTCTGTATACTTGGTTGTGTTATTTAACCTTGCTGGGACTCAAAGGATCATGCCTACCTCCCAGAGTTTTTCTGAGAGGGTATTAGTTTGCTGGGTCTGCCATAACTAAGTGCCACAGAGAATGCAGCTTTGCAACAGAAATGTATTGCCTCAGCATTCTAGAGGCTGAGAGGCTGAAATCAGTGTCAGCTTGGTTGGTTCCTTCTGCAGGCTGTGATGGAACACGGTCCCATGCTCCTTGCCTCATATCCAGCAGTTTGCTGGTGATCTGTGGCATTCCTGGGCTTGCGGAAGCAACATTACCAGGATCTCTCTCTTCATCTTCATGCGGCATTCTTCCTCTGTGTGTGTCTATCTCTGAATGTCCCCATTTTATAAGCACACTAGTCCTATAGGATTCAGGGCCCAACCTACTAATTAGTAGGACCTTCTCTTAACTGATTATATCTGCAACAACCCTATTTCCAAATAAGGCCACATTCTAGGGGACGGGGGTTATTCGACATATGAATTTGAGGGAAATGCAATTTAACCCATAACAAAGACTGAGCAAAACCACGTAGGTAAAGCGTTTAACACAACATCTGGGACATGTCATCTCACTAAACAACCACTGCCTTTGTGACAATCATCGTCTTCCCAGACTCACGCCTGGCCTGACTGCTCCTCCCCCAGGGATGCTGTCCTCTCTTGTAGTCCTCACCAGGTCACAGCACGTGAAGACACTACAAGAACTACGCCATGATTTACATTCCAATCACAAGAAATGACTGGCAATACTATTAGCATTTATTTATTTGTTTATTATTTTTTTGAGACCAAGTCTCACTCTGTTGCCAAGGCAGTGATGTGCCTGTGTGTGCAGTGATGCGATCTTGGCTCACTGGGGCCTCCACCTCCCAGATTCAAGCAGTTCTCCTCAGCCTTCTGAGTAGCTGGGATTATAGGCACCTGTCACCACGCCGGGCTAATTTTTGTATTTTTAGTAGAGACAGGGTTTTGCCATGTTGACCATGTTGGTCTTGAACTCCTGACCTCAGGTGATCCACCCGCCTCAGCCTCCCAAAGCGTTGGGATTACAGGCATCAGCCACCACACCCTGCCACTATTATCATTTTAATTGAGTTATACTGCTGGCATGTTCCAGCCACTATTCTAAGCATTCTATTTTTTTAGTTTTTTAACCCCTTAAAACAACTCTACAAGATAGGTACTACTATTATTCTCTCATTTTATAGGTGAAAAACCATGGAGAGAGAGTGTAGTCATTTGCCCATTAGGAGATAGCACTGAGATTCCAGCCCAAGCAGGTGGCTCTGGACTTCATGTGCTGTCAATATCCACCCTGAAGTGTATTCCCTGTGTCCTTCAAATATCTCCCGAGTCACTGGTTTTAAAAACCTGTTTTAAGAAAGGGGAACACATATGAGGGCAGAGGTAGCTCTGCACTGCAAATCAGATGCATGTCAGCTCTGCTATGAAGTCAGATCTGTAGAAAGACTGTCACTGGTCTTCTCCTTGCAGGGGACAGCAAAGCACATCCCCCTGAGTGGCCTGGTGGCAGGTGTCCCCTCTCCTCAAGCAGCTTCAGCATGGCAGAAGGGACCAGGAACACAGGCCTCACTGTCTGCTTCCTTTGCAAACAACTAAGGAGAAGGAACCCATTTCAATAGTTTCTTTGGTGGGTGGGTATGGGGCAGTATTTAAATTTCAGTCAAGCCAAGCCAGGCTCCAGCACAGACAGCAGCTGCACAGCAGGCTGTTCCACACCGCTCATTGCATTTTCCCCCATCTCCTTCTCAGATCTGGGATCTGGAGGCCTACAGCTGCTTGTTTACAGCCTCACCCAAAGCCCGTGGGTTAAAGGGAAGCTCACAGCCTGCCTCTAACTCCCAGGCCCCTGCGGCCTGTGTGTGGGTACTGACCCTGCTGCACTCCTGCTCCTGAGACAGAGATATGAAGTTGTCCTCTTGGCTCCAAGCACTCAGCTCTCTAGAGGGTTCTGTGGAGCCCTGTGCAGCTGTTTTCAGTCTTCTGCTTAATGTTTTGCAGTGAAGATCTCCGTGCAGGCTCCCAAATGCAGGCCCTGTGTCCCTAGCTTGCAAGATATTTTTTGGGAGCTCTCTTTGACATTTTCCATTAATTACTTCAACACCACCTTTCTATGTTATTGAAAAACCTGTAATCTATCTCTTAGGCCTGTTCTAACCATTGGCCCTACTCCTATAGTAAACTGCCCTAAAATTTACTACGCCCAAAGACATTGAACTCACTGGCAAATGCCAAGCAGAGACAGCCCTGGAGGGCCAGCCCACCAGTCTCATTACCTCAGTGGTGACCCATGTCTAAGACCCCTGTCCCTGAGGCAGGACAGTCATGCAGGGATGGCACACACCCAGGTGATGAGGCAGGCTAGATGGAGGGTCCTCCTGACCCCCAACCAGGGGCTGCTTCTGCCCAGGGCCTCAGCGTCCAGGAGCTCTAATGCCTGGAGACTCAAGCCTCCTTGATTCCTCTGCAAATGAGGTTTGGTTAGATTCCAACAAAACCAAGTTTGACTTATTTGGCACACCTTTGCCAAGCCACGTTGCCACTGCCTCTGCAGTAAAGACCATGAGTGACCGCCTGCCTTACCTTTTCCCACTGAGTGAGGTCATGGAGGACATTGACTGCCTATCAGCTCCAGCTGCCTGTCTGCTCTGCCTATGCTGAGGCTGTTTGAATCTTCCTGAAGAGTTTTAAGTTCTGCCTCCCACATATCCAGAAGTCATCTGGTCCAGCTCTGAACCTTTACAGAGAAGCAAACAGAGGCATAGAGAAGGAAAGACATTGCTCCAGGGCACGTGAGGAGTCAGGAGCAGAAGTGGGGCATGTTATCCTGTCTTGGGACGCCCAGTCCACAGTTTTCTATGCTCTGGGTCACTTTCATTGGAAAGGCTGAGCATTCCGTGACTTCAAAGGGGAAGGGAAGCCCTGTGTTTTTTAAAAAAGAAACAATCAGACAATAGGAGGTGCATTGACTGGTCTTCTTTTTCTAGAGCCTGCAAAGAGGGCTTCTTTCAGATGGTCCTCAGAGGCCCAGTGGATGTGGGGTCGGTTGTGCCCCTTTCCCAGGCTCTGCAGGGGAGGAACTCTACCCTGCCCACCCGGTGGGGCTGTCAGCAACCACCACCTGCACTTTGAAATCTGCCATCATAACCCACTCATGGGTCAAGAGTGACCCACTCTCACACCTCATTGCCCTCCTTGCTGCACCGACACAAACACATTCCTCACTCCCCATCAGCAGCCTCCCCCTCAGTGTTCAGCAGTATCCCAAATCCAAACTCAGGAGTTTATGGGAGCTAAAAAAAGGATGCAGGAAAGCTTTTACTTTCAGCTGACTCTTACAGCTTACATATTTCAAATCCCATCTATATGGTAATGACGACTGGATTTCCTGAGCCAAAAATCATGACGTGTGGCCTCCCCCAATGTTTTTTCTTGATTCGTGAACACAGGCATAAGAAGACTCTCAAATACAGTTATTGGACTCAGTGATTAAATCACATGTCAAGAGTTAACTTCATGAAAAAGTGGTCAAACCTCACAGCACCAGAACGACATGGAGAAGTTTAGAATCTGTGCCCTCTGCCCGTGCCTGTCCCCTCCCTTCCCAACGTGCTCCCCGAGGCCGTGAAACAGGCTTCCTGCTCAGGACGGAGAGAGCCCGAGCAGAGCAGCTTGCCAAGTCATCGTCACAGCTGTGCTCAAGATCGGGGCTCTTCACTCAAGATGGCAAAACAATCAGCTGAGAAACGGAAGCTTCCATCAATCAAGCTGCTGTTTGTTCTACATGAGAGCATTGTGTAGATCAAATAGCATGTTTGATTGATTTTTTTGGAGCAAGGTGACTAAATTCCACTTCATGACAGACACAGGCTCAATCTCTAGTGCCAATGCTTAAGTGGCAGATAGTTCACCTCCCAACCCCCCGGCACCCCTATCCCCCACATCCCCGCTCTGTCATTCGGGAGCTGTGTGACCTGCATCCAGCTACCCAACCCTCATCTGGAGCCTCAGCTCCTTCCTCCAAGTGATGCAAGGGGAAAGGAGGGAAGGAAATGGGTGCTGGCCACACTCCCCATGTTTTCTCCTTGGGCCTGGGCTCCCCCAGGGCCTTCCCTCCTCCTCCCACACCCAGTTTCCACCTTTGCTTCCTGAAGCCCAGAGACCCTTCAAGGAAACATTTCTTATGCCAAATCCTGCTCTTTCTCAAAGAGGATCCTCCCATACCATGAATTGTCTGGGCATCAGGACTGAGGCTGGGATCTGTGGGAAGTTTATCTGTTCCCTCATGGCCAAGCCTTGGGGTTAAGCAGCGGAGCAATGATAAAGAGGGAGACGGTGGAGCGGTGCTCTCAGAACCAACATTCCTTTCTTAGGTGTCCACTGCCTGCCAAGCTCCTCCTTTATATAAAAACATCATCCTTCTTGCTTACTCCTCACAAATTTCCATGAAGGATCCATTTTGCTGATAAGAAGATTAGTCTACAGGGGTTGGGTTACTTAACCCCAGGGCTGGCTGGCTTGCTGTGTGCTGACCTCCCAGAAAGGCTCATAGAGAAGGCCCTGCATGCTCAGGTATGATCTGCGCACCTGGGTGCCCATTGGAGTCACACAGCAGGGCCCCCCAGGATCTGGCCTGGCTTTCTCCCTGCTGTAGGCAAGAAGCATTGCCTTTCATGCATGAGGATTCAGAACGGGCAAACGCGATCGTGTCTGGGGGAATATCTAAATGAATAGGGAAGAGATGCATTCTGCAGTCTCACGAGCCTTGTGCCTGGAGAGGAGACATGTGTTCTCAGTTCTAAAGTTTACCAGTGACTGGCTCATTGCATGCCAATTACATACACGAAGTTCTGTGCTCATGCCATTGCATGTTTTCTCATTTAATCCTCCAAACAGTCCTTTAAAGTTGGATATCACAATCCCTATCTTACAGATACGAAAGTTAGGGTTTCAAGCAGTTGAGCGAATTGCCCAATGTCACAGAACCGTCATTTGAACCAAAAGCCTCTCCTCATAATCATCCTTTAACAGTGCAGTGGACGCCTCACCCTGCATATCCATGTCATGCAGTTGGCTCAAGTGTTCATCCTCTTTCTGTTTTTCGTGAGCAAGAGCTTCCCTGGAGCCTCACCTGGCACTTTCCCACCAAGAGCCCGTGGTGTGCTACCGGTACAACCCTGCCTTCAGGCACGTGGTTAGCTTCTCCCAAGCGTCTGTAAGTATTGCATCCTGCTCTCTTCAGCAATGATGTATTTGAAAGGATGAGCCTGGCCTCTCTGTCCTTGCCTCAGAACTGAACAGCATATTCTCGGGATGTTCTGTCCCTGGAAGTAAACAAAGGGAAAATCATTTCTACTCTACCAAGGATCAGGTACTGTTCAGTCTACTATGATGGTTGGATGAAAGTGTATACAGTTTCTCCATGGTCCATAGTGTGACCTATCTGGAAGGATAATCCTGGTAGCATTATTTCATTGCTTTCAGACTCACCTGGAACTTTCCTGTCTCTTGCTCTTCTCTTCTGCATACCTCAGTGATCCTTCAAGTTCCAACTCAAGTCCCAGCATCTCCATGGAATTTCTCTTGTATGGTGTAAGATGCTGACTACCACCCTAACATGTTGTAACTCTAATTCAGATGAGAGGATTCTGCAGAGCATTCCATGTCCACTGCCCTTCACTCAAGGGCTTGTGAGGCCCATGCCATGTGCTCAAATGCAGCCTGTTATAAGTAAAATTCCTACGCCACAAAAGAAATAGCACTCGAAGATAAATCCTATCAGCAAGACAGTTTTAATTCTATAGAAGGGTGCAGCTCACAGATGGAGCAATGGTGGCCACACGCCTGGAAAAGGAGGGGGAAGGGGTGTTTATGCCTAACAGGGGTCGCCCCTACTGCTGTGTCGTTCCCCTATTGGCTAGGGTTAGACCGAACAAGCTAGACTAATCCCGATTGGCTATTTTAAAGAGAGTAGGGGTCCAAGCTGGAGTGGCAGGGTGGGTGGTTTGGTGGGAAGGACCATTACGGGTGGGTCAGAGCAGGGAGCAAAGGGTGACCTAGGTCAAAGAAGGTGACCGGAGCAGGTGACTGGAGCAGGTGACTGAAGCAGGTGACTGGGATGAATCAGGAGGGAGCCAGGGGCTGGAGGAACAGATGTGAACTACTGATTAGAACCTATGGAGAAGGTTGTTTACTGGAACTACAAGGAAGTTAAACTTTCAAATAGAGAATTCAAGAGTAAGAGAGCTGAACATACTGACATACTGATTCTTTGAAGAGAAACTTGGGGTTCACTATATCTAACAAGCCCACTGGCATGAGGCACGGTGTTTCACCAAAGGGAGTGGGGCATAATCAGTGCTCGCTGAATAGGAAAAACACACAGATCCCATGACTCATGTTCTTCTGTCCTCAAGCTAATGGGAAGGCACACCCTAGCTACACTCATGATGTTTTAATGCTCTGAAGTTTCATAATATTAGTTCAGTCACTTTCTGAATCACTGGCCTGGGCTCTGGTGTTACATGCAAGCGGCCATGCCCTCTCTCCCTCCTTCCTTCCCGAGCCTTGAAGCATCCCCCACACAGGCCCTGCCATGTCCTCTTCATAGTCACACACATTCCAGTTTCACTCCCAGGGAGACTCTACTGTCTTCCCACGTTCTTGCCAAGTTTCTGCTGCAGAAATCAATGATCACCAGCATGGTTTTATTAACTATTTTAAAAAATAGATTACAGTTGGCTGTCTACATCCATGAGTTCTGCCTCTGTGGATTCAGCCAACCGTGGATCAAAAATATTCCAAATAAATAAATAAACAGCAATACAACCATAAAAATGATACAAATAAAAAACAATACAACATAACAACTATTTACACTATATTAGGTAATATTAGTAATGTAGAGGCGGTTTGAAATATACAGGAGTGTGCTAGGTTATATGCAAATACTATGCCATTTTATATTAGAGACGTAAGCATCCTTGGATTTGGGTATCTGCACGGGTCCTGGAACCCATTCTCTGCAGATACCAAGATCTATTGTTCAAAATTATTTTATGATAACTTAGTCTCAATACTTCTCAAAGCAGGTCAGTTCCTAAGTATTGGAGTTTATGCTCATAAGGAAGTATTTATCTTCTATTTATCAGACTCTCTTGTGACTCCAATGAAGCCGATCTTTTTACCTTCTCAGCATCCTACACATTCCTGCCCTGTAGCTCTGTCCAACCATTTCCCATCTCACCTGGAAATTTCCTGCCTCTTGCTCTTCTCTTCTGCATACCTCAGTGATCTTCCAGGTCCACCTCAAGTCCCAGCATCTCTGTGGAATCTCTTCCCTGCCCTGACTCACACAGGCTTCTCCCTCTCCCTGACCACCCCTTCTTAGTCCCTCATATTTAACCACCCAATGTGTTCGCCTTCCTCGCTCTCTAAACAGAGCAGATTTATCAAGACAGGGGAATTGCAAAGGTGAAACAGTAATTCACCACAAAGCCAGCTGTGTGGGAGACCGGGGTTTTATTATTACTCAAATCAGGAATCAAAGGTTTTTTTTTGTTTTTTTTTTTTTTGAGACAGAGTCTTGCTCTATCGCCAGGCTGGAGTGCAGTGGCGCAATCTTGGCTCACTGCAACCTCCGCCTGCTGGGTTCAAGCGATTCTTCCGCCTCAGCCTCCCGAGTAGCTGGGACCACAGGCACGTGCCACCATGCCCAACTAAGTTTTGTATTTTTAGTAGAGACGGGGTTTCACCATGTTGGCCAGGATGGTCTCGATCTCTTGACCTTGTGATCCACCCTCCTTGGCCTCCCAAAGTGCTGGGATTACAGGCGTGAGCCACCCCACCCTGCCCAGGAATCAAAGTTTTTAAAAGCGGGGAGTGCTGATTGGTCGGGTTGAAGATGAAACCATAGGGGGTTGAAGTGAGTTCTCCTTGCTGACTTCTGTTTCTGGGTGGGATCGCAGAACTGGTTGAGCCAGATTATGGGTCTGAGTGGTGTTGTCTGCTACATCAGAATGCAGGAACTGCAAAATATCTCAAGCACTGATCTTAGGTTTTGCAACAGTGATGTTATTCCCTGGAGCAATTTGGGGAGACTCTTGCAGCCAGAAGTTGCATGGCCTGTAATTTCTAATCTTGTAGCTAATTTGTTAGTCCTACAAGGCAGACTGGTTCCCAGGCAAGAAGGAATTTTTAGGGGAAAGGGCTATTATCAATCTTGTTTCAGAGTTTAAACTACAAACCAAATTCCTTCCTAAAGCTAGTTTGGCCTACATCCAGGAATGAACAAAGACAGCCTGGAGATTAGAAGGAAGATGGGTTTAGTTAGGTCTCATCCCTTTCACTGTCATAATTTCCTCAGTTGTGATTTTTGCAAAGGCGTTTCCAACATCATGGTGTTAGTTTGTTTCCTGTGAGTGAGTATCCCTCTCCAACAAGTCAGTGGCCGCTTGAGGCCAGGGATGTGAGCATCTATGTTTTGCCTTCTTTATTTCTTGATCTATCAAGACCCTTCTTCTTTTTCAAGGCACAACTCAGATATCAGCTCCTCCGAGAATCCGTCCTAGACTCTCCCCCACCATCCCCTATCTAGGCAGAATGAATGGTCCCATTAGCACATAAGCTTCTAATTCTATGGTAACGCAGCCCCACCTCTTCCATAACATGACTTTTGAAAAGCACATTCTCCTGGCAGTAGGTGGTAAGTCGATGTTGAATGGAGATATAAATACTCACATAGCTATTACTCTAGCAGGCACATGCCTGTAACAAACTCTCCAATAATGACTGAATGAAATTGTTAATTTGAGTATTTGCTCACCTTGCAGATATGGTACTGTATCAGATCTTTATAATATCATTATGCCCGCTGCCACAATCCAGGGGCTCTAAACTACATTACACTCTTGACATTTGAAAAGGAGTGAAAAGTCTTTGCTGAAGCCCAAATTTATAAGTAACGTTATAAATGCTGTCCATTCGGTCCTATAGCACTAGGGCCACCAACTTTTACTGCCTCTGAAAATGTTTGAAAACTGCACGAGAACTAATAAAAGTTTAATTAAATGTTTACAACATATTACATACCACCTATAATTTTACTTACATATATAGTTATATAGACTATGGAAGTGTGTTTTGTAAGATAACATAAAATAATTTTTATTAACAGAGCTCTTGAAATTATAAATATTGTTTACATTACTGTAATTATTAAAAAAGAGAATTTTTTTTTAAATATGGGATGTGGTATGCCTTTTAATATGTTTGATTGAATGAAATCTCCAAAAGGAAGAACACTTGAGCCTGTGAAGTTCTTAAATTAGTCCTGCTATAGTATAAAACTCCCCCTACAAAGCCCAAGTAAGGCATACCTGAGAAAACATAAATAGTACCATTAGACTTTTTTTTTATTCTCTAATAGAATTCTAAAGTTATTTTCAAAGACATTTTCATTGTTCAAGTCTTTTCACTTCCATTACCAGTGGTAGTAGACTGCTTTCTTTGGGGATTTTTTTTTAGAAACAAAACAGTGTCTTTTTAAACACTTAAAGGGAGACCTGAACCCGGAAAGGCAGGTGGAGAGAGAAGATGCCTCCCTCAGGTGTGGCTCCCGGCTAGTTGCCCAGCCCATGCCTGCTCCTGGCTCCCCTCTTCCACGCCAGTGCCTCGTCACCAGCCAATGGGTACTTAATTCAAATCTGGTCCTGTAAGGCCCCAAGGGGTTCCTCCTGCCCACTGCAACAGAAAAAACCACAGCATTGCAGGAGAGAAAGAGTTTTAATAGACACAAGGCCAGTCACATGGGAGATGGAGTTCCCACTCAAATCATCGCATTCAAAGCTCATAGATTAGGAGTTTTTCAAAGGCAGTTTGGCAGAAGAGGTAGGGTGGCCAGGTAACAGGTGCTTGCTGCTGATTGGCTGAGGCAGAGATGAACTCATCGGATGTTGAAGCTGTACTCCTGTGGGAGGAATTGCTTCTGGGTGGGGCCACAGGAGTGGGGTTGTTGGTTCAGATGGAGGCATCAGTGTCAGACATTAAAAAACCTGGAAATAGATCTCAAAAGGCCAACCTACAACAGTAGTGTTATTTGCAGGAGTAATTGGGGAAGTTGCATGTCTTAAAACCCCTGGAATTATCTCTGCACCTTAGCAGGACGCAGGTTCCTGTCCTCCCTGCAGCTTGATGACCTCCTACTAGCTTTGCAAAAGCAGTTGAGTTTTGGGCAAGGTCTATTATCATTTAAACTGTAGCCTAAATGTCTTCCAAAGTTAGTTTGGCCCAATAGCCCAGGAATAATGAAAGGAAAGGCAAGACGGGGTTTGGGTTAGCTTAGCTTACTATTATAATTTTTTCACTGATATAACTGTTACAAAGGCAGTTTAGTCCTAAATCGTATTACAAACCACTGCATGTCATAGAACTTTGGGTTATCTGCAAGTGGTTGAAACCACTGAAATGAACTCCAGTGATGCTATGGGTATGTTGCAATATTACAGATAACAGATGGAAGCACCTGAGTGGTAGCCATTCCTAGAAACCTTGCTATTGTAAGAGGACAGAGGGAAGCAAACAATGTGTGCACAACTGAAAATCTGTTCTCAGGGGCTTGAAATCCACAACAGTGAGAGGACACCTTCTGGCTTTTGGTTTGGAGACCCAGAGTTTTCATGTCAATGTAGCTGCCTCTTTTACAAAATGACATATCAGAAGAAACATTCAACAGTTTTTAGAAAAGATGCTGTTCCCCTGTGATTTCTCCTCCCACATTGTCACTTCACTGTCTTTTAGAGATTCTGTTGTCAAAACACCAGGGGTTCAGTCTAGGTCCTGCTGCTCACCACACAGAAAGCCAAACACTGAGACAAGGAGCATTGCAAGAAAGGAAGCTTTAATCTGGGGCTACTCCCAAGGAGAAAGGGAGATAAAGTCTCATATCCACCTCCCCATCATGTCAGAGGTGTTTGAACCAGAGCAACTCCATCATGATTAGGAGTTGGGCAAAGTAAGGCTGAGACCTACTGGGCTGAATTCCCAGACAGTTAGGCATTCTAAGTCATAAAGTGAGATAGGAGGTCAGCACAAGATGGAGGTCATAAAGATCTTGCTGATAAAACATATTGCAGTAAAGAAGCTGGCCAAAACACACCAAAGCCAAGATGGTGATAAGAGTGACCTCTGGTCATCCTCACTCCTATACTCCCACCAGAGCCATGACAGTTTACAAATGCCATGGCAACATCAGGAAGTTACCCTATAGAGTCTAAAATGGAGAGGCATAAATAATCCACACCTTGTTTAGCATATAATCAAGAAATAACAATAAAAATGGACAACCAGCAGCCTTCAGGGCTGCTCTGCCTATGGAGTAGCCATTCTTTTATTCCTTTACTTTCCAAATAAACTTGCTCTCATTTTATGGATATGCCTTGAATTCTTTCTTGTGTTAAGATCCAAAAACCCTCTCTTGGGGTCTGGATCAGGACCTCTTTGCAGTAACATCTTTCTGGTGACCACAAAGGGATGATACTGAGATTTTTTTTCCACTCAACCTATAGGAAATAGACTGCAGCACCATATGGCTGACTTTAGGTAAGTGGGGTGTATTTTCCCAGGTAAAGGATAGGATTGGGTTAGAGGCCCAACTTAGGGGAGTTAGAATCTCTCTTAAGACAGAGGGGGTTAAAGGCCCCTCTTGATAAAAGGAAAGGGTGCTTGACATTTGAGGCCCAACCTAGGAAGGTTAGAGTCCTTCCTAAGATTTAGGGGGTTGGAGGCCCCTCTTGGTAAAGTCACTCTCAGCTAAGAACATAAGAGTGGGTTTGGCACTACAGGATGTTAACCACTATTCTCTTTGGATTTATCTGTCTTGATCTCTTTGCTGATGGCTGTGGGTGACAGGATTAGGCATGTATAGGATAATGGGACATGGGAAGCCTTTTTCCCTCCAAAAGAAAGAAACTTGAGAGCTTATGGGATCACTGGAAAAGATCCTTTCTTGGCCAACAAGAAGCTGCCTGAACTTTTGATTCAGTGTCTGCTACAATGGTTGGGTCTTTCTCCGGCCTCCCTGAGCTCTTCACCTCCCCATCCTGCCATAGGTAATGCTTTTCTCCCTTTCTTACCTTTTCTATTACTTAGGGTGACCATCTTGACAACAAACCACATGTTGAAAATATCCTTGGGAATTTGACCTTGTAACCATGTTCCAGTGCTTTCTTTTCATCTCTACCATCCAGAGGACAGGAATTTTGGGGTTTCTGTCAGTTAGCCCTAAAAACTATCTTGAGCAATTAAAAGACATTGCAAGCTCAAATCTGACTGCTCTAGGTTCCTTTTGGGGAAAGCAGTGGAAACTGCCCAGTGCTGTAGCTCAGTAGTTCAGGCTTTCCTTTCACAACAGTGGCCCTGGTTCAGTCCTGGCTTAGGGACTGAATACTTTCTGATTTGATATCTGCATGATCAAACCAGAAAGTATTCAGTCCCTAATCTTTACTATTTGTTAATTATCTACCCTTCCACAAGCTTGAATTTTCCCTTCTCTGAGCACCTAAAACGTTACCGTTAGTAAAGTTCAAAAGCCAGAAATATCAGCCATTTGGCCTGGCTAAAGTCAGGTAATAAGAAATTTTTTAAAAAACTTTTAAAAGGGTTTTACAGTTAAAAGTAAGCTTAATTGGAAGTGAATATTCAAGCTCTAACAGCCTGGGACTCCTTGGAAAAAAATAGGAGGTGCCATAGACCCCATTTTGGGAAAAACCTCTGTTTTCCTCATAAAATCCCAGGAATTGAAAGTGAATAGATCCCTCTCAAAATCTAAGGGTATGTTCTGTTTTGCATCTTGTTATCTGATGTTTTTAACTTTTGCAGGTATCAAAAATTGCTTTGAATTATGAGAAAGCTTTGGTGTGTAATAACTAGGAAATATACTTTGTGGATGGCTAATGGCAGTTATGGGGTGATACACAGCTCTTTGCATGTTTGAATCAGGGAAACATGCTCCTGGCTACCTAGAAGGCATGGAAATACCTTCTTATCTCCCATTGAGGGATAAGACTCCCACGGGAGATGGGCCAATTCCCCTTTTTTGAGGGGGTCCAGGATCTGGTATAAAATAGGACCCTTAATTTTTGGGGATCTGTTTTGCCTTCCAGCTGTGCCTGCTTGTTAGGCCCTAGAAACCACATGCTTTCCTGACCCTGTTCCTCCAATGGCTCCACCCTGAAGCCAGTAATCCAATTTAAAAACTGGCAAATGAAAAAATCTTATAAGTAATCTTCCATCTGTGTATTTATATGTGTTGTGTTTTACATAAAAAGCTTTAATTGGTTTAAAAATAATAAGTCCTTTAATCAAATATTTTGTCAGAAAAGTAAAAAGTGTAATGCCTTTTAGTTCATGTGACTTAAGTAATCTTTGGAACTCAAAACAGCTTTAAAGATTATTGGTAAAATGTAAATATTTGGTCTAAATTAGTCAGGCGAGATATCAAGTTTACTAAATGATTTAAGGTCATAAACTACTTCTTTGACTTTTGAAAATTGTTCAGTTTACCTTGAAGCCATTAGATTCTACATAAGGTCTGGGGACATGTGGAGTTAGCCACACCCCCCAGCTATGCTGGAAAGAGTCAAACCTTATGTGCACTTCTGTCTGGAAATAATTAAAATCCCTTACTTACCAGGTTTTTAACCAAAAATAAAAGTTACTAAGAATTAACATTGTAACATGTAAAGGAGACTACTGAAAAAATAGTTCTACATGCAAGGTATGTAAAGAACGTAGAATATACTTTTGGTGAAAGATTATAGGAAGTCATGGGAATGTTTTGGGGGATCTGTTTTGCCTAGTTTAGAGGGATAAAGGATTGTTTTAAGTTAGGATAAAGGTGAAGGTTTAAATAAATTGTGGACAGTTTGTGAAAAATTAATCTTGTAAAAATTCTGTGTGTGAACACTGGCTAAAGTTAAGGTGGTATTAGTCAGTTTTTCTGTAAATTAAACATTGGAACAAAGGCACAAACAGGTTTTTCATAGAGCATGTATCTGCTCTTTCATAAAAATTATAAAGGGTTATAAAAGGTTTATAAGACTCTTACATTAAAATTGGATAGATTGATCTAAGTTTTTTTAAGAATTGGATTTAACATTAATAGTACACTGATGTAAAGGTGAAATTTGGCTTATTTGATATAAAAAACATACAGAAGGCATTGTCAAATATGAGATGGGATTTGGCTTTCTTTGGGCTATATTTGTATAAATATGTTATTGGAATGTGTTCCAAAATAATGGGAAACTCCTATAATTCTGATGGCTTGGTGTATGTTATCAGTAATAATTGTTACATAAAATCATTATATCCCATAGAGGTAACCAAATTTCTTTGTCAATAATGTTTTTGACTGTGGCTACCCCAAGATATTTTGTCATTCACAGACAGTTGTCTTGTTTTGGTCCTCTTCAAATGGTTGTTTTAAAATCAGCTGTAGGAATTTGACAGGCACTCTTGAATGCAGTTTCTAATAACTTTGGAAATGTGACATTAGAATAGAGAAAAAAAACTTTCAGGACTCTTATAGAGAGCTGAAATAGTCATAAGTATCAAGCAGAATAGAAATTAACTGAATGGACTGAACTAATAGAAGACTGAAGTAATCTTTTCTTTTTGCTTAAATTGTCACTAATCTTTTGTTTTGTTTTTCAGAGTTAAGAAAAAAACTTTTAAGCTATTTAGAGCTTTTAACAATTAAGTAAAGTATACTCCTGTGAACAAAATTTGGAGCATATTTGTTTCTCTCAGAATTTGGAAACTAGTTGTATGTATTCTTAATTTATGGCAATATAGTTATTTGCATAAGTGCAATAATAATCTGTTTTCTTTTGTAACAGAACACAACTGGAGAAACTGTTTGTTTTACAAAGGCTTTGACTGAAATGGCACGCTTTCTTTTAAGGAATCAAACTTGTCTTACAGAACCAATAAAAGCCCCTGGGAAAACTGGCCTCATACCTTGTCTGCACAGCTGCTGTGCATAGTTCCTGACCTGTGGTAAGTAAAGAATGCCACTTTCTGATAGGTCCAGGAGCCCCAGGTTATCTTAAGACCTCAAGAGGAGAGGAATTTACTCAATTCATAGGTATTTTAGGGTACAAATCCATGGCTGGGCTCAGCTTTAAAAAAGTCTTATGTGAAATTCCTTTATGAAACAAAGTTCCATCAGAGCCCATTATAAAAGCCTATGTAAAAAAAAAATTATTCTTGTTGCACTTTATACAAATAATCAGGCCGAGTATAAAACTACGGCTTATTTTTACAAACAAATCAGTTCTATTATGATTTTTCTTTAGTAAAAATGAGAGACTGGAAGGAGAAAAAATTATGATTCAGGAAATATGGTATAGCTGTTATTAGATTCTAGTCTCATCAGTGGTGTTTAAGTTTGTTTCTGAAATTGAGGCTAACCTCACTAATTCATGTGAGCCAACCAGTGATCGCTGGCTGCAGCTCAGAAGAAACAAGAGGGATGGGTGATGTAAAAATCTGGACCAATATTCTAATTCTGGGTATATAATGGAATTGGCTAAAAACCCCATATCAGCTTGGTTCCAACAATTACCCAGTGCATGGAGAGCCTTCTTATTTAGTTTACCTGGGATAATTTTACTTATTTTGCTTTACTCTTGTGGAACATATTGATGTATTTTTTGTGTAGGAATGCAGGATAATCCTACCAAATGTTTTCTTAGGTTAAACTCTTACTAATCTTTCAGATATCACCTTTGTCAGAACTCGAGTTATGAATGACCCTCACCATACTGACTCTTTCTGACTGAGTCCTCTCTCCCTCAAATACAAGAGACCCTAATAATTAGGCAGGAATATCTTTGCCCCTATTCAGCCTAAAGACGTTACAGAAGATGGATCTTTATCCCTCTGCAACCCTTAAGATTAAGTGTTCTCTTAGAAAAGGGAAGAGAAAAATGTCAGAGGCATTTGAACCAGAGCAACTCCATCTTGAATAGGGGCTGGGTAGAATAAGGCTGAGACCTACTGGGCTGCATTCCCAGACAGTCAGGCATTCTAAGTCATAGGATGAGATAAGAGGGTGGCACAAGATACAGGTCAGAAAGACCTTGCTGATAAAACAGGTTGCAGTAAAGAAGTAGGCCCAAACCCACCAAAACCAAGATGGTGATGAGAGTGACCTCTGGTCATCCTCAATGCTAAATTCCCACCAGCACCATGACAGTTTATTAATGCCATGGCAAGGTCAGGAAGTTACCCTATATGGGCTAAAAAAGGGAGGTATGAATAATCCACCTCTTGTTTTGTATTAAATTAAAAAAAAAAAAACATAAAAAATGGGAAACCAGCAGCCCTGGGGCTGCTCTGCCTAAGGAGTGGCCATTCTTTTATTCCTTTACATTCTTAATAAACTTGCTCTCACTTTATGGAGTAGTCTTGAATTTTTTCTTGCACGAGATCCAGGAACCTTCTCTTGGGGTCTGGATAGGGACCCTGCAGTAACAATCTGACTAAAACTAGGGAATGTATATAGCAGGGAAGGTGGGAAAACAGGGACTAGGGAGGGTAAGGAAGCCATCATGATGGACGAGGGATCTGGTTCTTGCTGGAGGGTTGGTTTACTGAGGAAGGAATTCAGGTGAGAGACAAATGTAAGTTTCAAGTTTTAAGACAAAGGAGGGTCAATTTCTATGTTTATTTATTTTTAATGTAAATATCAATTCTATAGGACAATTGGGCAGGTTTCAGTTCCTGGTCAGAGGACTTTGGGTGCAGGCTCCTGGAAGCCTGCCCTAGAGTAAGCCCTTCCCAGAGTGGGCAGAGGCCTCAACCAGTCATGAAAGATGCCACTCAGCTCCCTCGGAGAGGCTTCTCATTCGAAGGTTCCTCAGGGAATGGGGCTACAGGAAAGTGACTGCAAGACTGAAACTGGTTAGACTGACTGATATCTTTTTTTTTTTTTGAGACAAAGTCTTGCTCTGTCACCCAGGCTGAAGTGCAATAGTGTGATCTCCACTCACCACAACCTCTGCCTTCTGGGTACAAGCAATTCTACTGCCTTAGCCTCCAGACTAGCTGGGATTACAGGTGTGCATGCCACCACGCCTGGCTAATCTTTTGTATTTTTAGTCGAGATGGGGTTTCACCATGTTGGCCAGGCTGGTCTCGAACTCCTGACCTTGTGATCCACCTGCCTCTGCCTCCCAAAGTGCTGGGATTACAGGCATGAGCCACTGCACCTGGCTGACTGAGTGACATCTTAAGGCTGAGTGTTTAAGATATATCCCCTAAAACACATGTCACTATTCTCACCCAGCATTGCCCTGATAGTGAATAAATTAATAAATTTTGCTGTGATGCAAGATTAGAGATTTGTAACAAATACATTTTTAAAAGGAGAAGATTAGAACACAGAGAGAGACCAGATACGTGTGTGCACAGAGGAAAGACCATGTGAAGACCCAGTGAGAAGATGTCTCCATCTGCAAGCCAAAGAGATAGACCTTAGGATGGATGCAATGACAGCAGGCCCTTTCCCTCTGGCGTTTTACTTTACCTAATGACTCCGAACTTGTATTTAGTAGAGGTGCACTCCTGTCCTCATGTGCACCCAGCTATGCCTCATGCATTTGTTCCTTCACCACCTAGTATAAACCTGCTTTCTTAAAAGAGCTTAACTTTTCTAAACATCACATAAGTCAAAAGCTAGATGAACACACTCAAAACAAGTCTTTTTGGTTATCATGATATTTTTTCCCCCCCCAAGGCTGTTCACTCCATTCATTCATTTGCTGTGTCTGTTCTTGGTTAAAAACATCACTAATCCTAGCCTATAAAACTCCTATAGGGAAGATAACATGCAAACTTTCTTCAGCTATCAGAGGGGAATAAATGAACTTGAAGTAAAAGAGACAACTGTCCAAAAGTCACAAAGCTAAAGTCATGAGCTTGTGATTCCTGGTTCTGTCTTTGACCTGCATGCATTGATTTGTTCATTCATCACTCAGTAAGTGCTGTGTCAGAGTCATCTCCAGAGAAGGGGAGCCACTTCTCATAGCTGAGCAAGGACAGAACCAACATTTTAGGCCAACAAGGGTGACAATAAGTCAACAATGCTTTAATGACTTGGAAGACACCTAAGTGTGGTCTAAACACACAAAATAAGTGCTGAAGTTTTTCCCAGTCATCACTTCGATTAGGTATGTAAGCATATTCAAGAATTCATAAAGAAAAATGTTTAGGAGGGATGCAAGATGGCCAATTAGGAGCAGCTCAGGATTGCAGCTCTCAGTGAAAGCGCGGAGGCTGCTGCAGGTGATCCCCAGGCAAGTAGGGCCTGGAGTGGACCTCAGCAGTCCTACAGCAGAGGGGCCAGACTGTTAGAAGGAAAACTAAGAAACAGAAAGAAATAACTTCATCATCAACAAACTGGACGTCCACTCAGAGACCCAATCTGAAAGTCGACAACTACAAAGACGACAGGTGGATACATACACAAAGATGGGAAGAAACCAGAGCAAAAAGGATGAAAACACCCGAAACCAGAATGCCTCTCCTCCTACAAGGGATCACAACTCCTCACCAGCAAGGGAACAAGGCTGGATGGAGAATGAGTGTGATGAAGTGACAGAATCAGGCTTCAGAAAGTGGGTAAAAAAGAAACTTCTGTGAGCTAAAAGAACATGTTCTAACCCAATGCAAAGAAACTAAGAATCTTGAAAAAAGATTTGATGAAATGCTAATGAGAATAAACAACTTGGAGAGGAATATAAGTGAACTGATGGCGCTGAAAAACACAACACGAGAACTTCACGAAGCATACACAAGTTTCAACAGCTGAATTGACCAAGCAGAAGAAAGCATATCAGAGGTTGAAGATCAACTCAATGAAATAAAATGAGAAGGCAATAGAGAAAAAAAGGTAAAAAGGAATGAACAAAGTCTCCAAGAAATATGGGACTATGAGAAAAGACCTAATCTACGTTTGATAGGTGTACCTGAATGTGAAGGAGAGAATGAATCCAAGCTGGAAAATACTTTTCAGGATATTATCCAGGAAAACTTCCCCAACCTAGCAAGGCAGGCAAATATTCAAGTCCAGGAAATACAGAGAACACCACAAAGATATTCCTCAAGAAGAGCAACCCTGAGGCACATAATCATCAGATTCACCAGGGTTCAAATGAAGGAGAAAATGCTAAGGGCAGCCAAGAGAAAGGTCGGGTTACCCACAAAGGGAAGCCCATCAGACTCACAGCAGATCTCTCAGCAGAAACCCTACAAGGCAGAAGAGAGTGGGGGCAATATTCAACATCCTTAAAGAAGAGAACTTTCAACCCAGAATTTCATATCCAGCCAAACTAAGCTTCATAAGTGAAGGAAAAATGAAATCCTTTGTGAACAAGCAAGTACTCAGAGATTTCGTCACCACCAGGCCCGCTTTACAAGAGCTCCTGAAAGAGGCACTAAACATAGAAAGGAATAACCAGTACCAGCCACTCCAAAAACATACCAAATGGTAAAGAGCATCAACACAATGAAGAAACTGCATCAACTAACGGGCAAAACAGCCAGCTAGCATCAAAATGGCAGGATCAAATTCACACATAACAATATTAACCCTAAATGTAAATGGGCTAAATGCCCCAATCAAAAGATACAGACTGGCAAATTGGATAAAAAGCCAAACCCATCAGTGTGCTGTATCCAGGAAACCCATCTCACATGCAAGGATACACAAAGGCTCAAAATAAAGGGATGAAGGAAGATTTACCAAGCAAATGGAGAGGAAAAAAAGCAGGTTTTGCCATTCTCGTCTCTGATAAAATAGACTTTAAACCAACAAAGATCAAAAGAGACAAAGAAGGACATTACATAATGGTGAAAGGATCAATGCAACAAGAAGAGCTAACGATCCTAAATATATATGCACCCAATACAGGAGCACCCAGATACATAAAGCAAGTTCTTAATACCTTACAAACAGACTTAGACTCCCAAACAATAACTTTAACACCCCATTGTCAATATTAGACAGATCAATGAGACAGAAAATTAACAGGGATATCCAGGACTTGAACTCAGACCTGGACCAAGCAAACCTAATAGACATTTACAGAACTCTCCACCCCAAATCCACAGAATATACATTCTTCTCAGCACCACATCACACCCACTCTAAAATTGACCACATAATTAGAAGTAAATCCTCCTCAGCAAATGAAAAGAACGGAAATCATAACAAACAGTCTCTCAGACCACAGTGCAATCAAGTTAGAAGTCAGAATTCAGAAACTAACTCAGAACCACACAGCTTCATGGAAACTGAACAACTGGCTCTTGAATGTTGACTGGATAAACAATGAAATGAAGGCAGAAATAAAGATGTTCTTTGAAACCAACGAGAACGAAGACAAAGCATACCAGAATCTCTGGGACACATTTAAAGCAGTGCCTAGAGGAAAATATATAGCAATAAATGCCCACATGAGAAGCAAGGAGAGATCTAAAATTGACACCCTATTGTCGAAATTGAAAGAGCTAGAGGAGCAAGATAAAAAAAACTCAAACGCTAGCAGAAGACAAGAAATAACTAAGATCAGAGCAGAACTGAAGGAGGTAGAGACACAAAAAACCCTTCAAAAAATCAATAAATCCAGGCGCTGGTCTTTCAAAAAGATCAACAAAATAGACAGACCTCTAGCCAGACTAATAAAAAGAAAAGAGAGAATAATCAAATAGATGCAATAAAAAACGATAAAGGGGATATCACCACAGATTCCACAGAAATTCAAACCATCATCAGAGATTATTACAAACAACTCTATGCACATAAACTAGTAAACCTGGAAGAAATGAATAAATTTCTGGACACTTGCATCCTCCCAAGCCTAAACCAGGAAGAAGTTGAAACCCTGAATAGACCAATAACAAGGTCTGAAGTTGAGGCAGCAATTAAGAGCCTACCATCCAAAAAAGCCCAGGTCCAGATGGGTTCACAGCCGAATTCTACCAGACATACAAAAGGAGCTGGTACCATTCCTTCTGAAACTATTCCAAACAATCCAAAAGAGGGAATCCTTCCCATATCATTTTTTGAGACCAACATCATCCTGATACCAAAACCTGGCAAGACTCAGCAAGAAAAGAAAACTTCAGGCCAATATCCATGATGAACATAGATGCAAAAATCTTCAATAAAATACTGGCAAACTCATTGCAACAGCACATCAAAAAGCTTATCCACCATGATCAAGTAGGATTCATCCTGGGGATGCAAGGCTGGTTCAACATATGCAAGTCTATAAACATAATTCACCACACAAACAGAACCAAAGACAAAAACCACATGATTATCTCAATTGATGCAGAGAAGGCTTTTGACAAAATTCAACAGCCTTTATGCTAAAAACCCTCAATAAACTAGGTATTGATGGAACGTATCTCAAAACAATAAAAGCTATTTATGACAAACCAACAGCCAATATCATACTGAATGGGCAAAAACTGGAAGCATTCCCTTTGAAATCTGGCACTAGACAAGGATACCCTCTCTCACCACTCCTATTCAATATAGTACTGGAAGTTCTAGCCAGAGCAATCAGGCAAGAAAAAGAAATAAAGGGTATTCAAATAGGAAAGGAGGAAGTCAAATTGTCTTTATTTGCAGACAACATGATTGTATATCTAGAAGACCCCATCATCTCAGCCCAAAATCTCCTGAAACTGATAAGCAACTTCAGAAAAGTCTCAGGATACAAAATCAATGTGTAAAAATCACAAGCATTCCTATTACCAATAACAGACTTAAAGAGAGCCAAATGAAGAACGAACTGCCATTCACAATTGCTACAAAGAGAATAAAATACCTAGGAATACAAATAACAAGGAACATAAAAGGATCTCTTCAAGGAGAACTACAAACCACTGCTCAATGGAATAAGAGAGGACACAAACAGATGGAGAAACATTCCATGTTCATGGTTAGGAAGAATCAACATCGTGAAAATGGCCATACTGCCCAAAGTAATTTACAGGTTCAACACTATCCCCATCAAGCTACCAATGGCCTTCTTCACAGAACTTGGAAAAACCACCTTAAACTTCATATGGAACCAAAGAGAGCCCACATAGCCAAGTCAATTCTAAGCAAAAAGAACAAAGCCGGAGACATCACACTACCGGACTTCAAACTATACTACAAGGCTACAGTAATCAAAACAGCATGGTACTGGTACCAAAACAGAGATATAGACCAACGGAACAGAACAGAGGCCTCGGAGGCAATGCCACACATCTACAACCATCCGATCTTTGACAAACTTGACAAAAAAAAGCAATGGGGGAAAGATTCCCTGTTTAATAAATGGTGTTGGGAAAACTGGCTAGCCATGTGCAAAAGCAGACACTGGACCCCTTCCTGACACCTTACACTAAAATTAACTCCAGATGGATTAAAGACTTAAACATAAGACCTAACACCATAAAAACCCTAGAAGAAAATCTAGGCAAAATCATTCAGGACATGGGCGTAGGCAAGGACTTCATGACCAAAACACCAAGAGCATTGGCAACAAAAGCCAAAATAGACAAATGGGACCTAATCAAACTGCACAGCTTCTGCACAGCAAAAGAAACAGTCATTAGAGTGAATCAGCAACCAACAGAATGGGAAAAATATTTTGCAGTCTACCCATCTGACAAAGGGCTGATATCCAGAATCTACAAAGAACTAAAACAGATTTGCAGGAAAAAAACAAACAAGCCCATTCAAAAGTGGGCAAAGGATATGAACAGACACTTAACAAAAGAAGACATACATGAGGCCAACAAACATATGAAAAAATGCTCATGATCACTGGTCATTAGAGAAATGTAAATCAAAACTACATTGAGATACCATCTCACGCCAGTTAGAATGGCGATCATTAAAAAATCTGGAAACAACAGAGGCTGGAGAGGATGTGGAGAAATAGGAACACTTTTACACTGTTTGTGGGAGTGTAAATTAGTTCAACCATTGTGGAAGACAGTGTGGCGATTCCTCAAGGACCTAGAAATAGAAAATTCCATTTGACCCAGCAATCCCATTACTGGGTATATATCCAAAGGATTATAAATCATTCCGCTATAAGGACACATGCACACGAATGTTCATTGCAGCACAGTTTACAATAGCAAAGACCTGGAACCAACCCAAATGCCCATCGATGATAGACTGGACAGGGAAAATGTGGCACATATACACCATGGAATATTATGCAGCCATCAAAAACGATGAGTTCGTGTCCTTTGTAGGGACATGGATGAAGCTGGAAACCATCATTCTCAGCAAACTGACACAAGAACAGAAAATCAAACACCGCATATTCTCACTCATAGGCGGGTGTTGAACAGTGTGAACACATGGACACAGGGAGGGGAGCATACACACTGGGGTCTGTCGGGGGGAAAGGGGAGGGACAGCGGGGGGTGGGGAGTTGGGGAGAGATAGCATGGGGAGAAATGCCAGATATAGGTGATGGGGAGGAAGGCAGCAAATCACACTGCCATGTGTGTACCTATGCAACAATCTTGCATGTTCTTCACATGTACCCCAAAACCTAAAATACATAAAAAATGAAAAAAAATTTTAAGTAAAAAGATTTTAAAAAAGAAAATGTTTAATATCAGATACTAATGTTGCTATTGTTCTAGATGAAAAACAAAGTGAAGTCTGTGATTGTACCTGCTTAGAGGTGAACCAAAATAAGTGAGTTGTATTCAGCTTGGACATCAGAGGAGTTGTGCTCAGGAGGGCAACTTTTTATTATTATTATTATTTTGAGATGGAGTCTCGCTCTGCCACCCTGGAGTGCAGTGGTGTGATCTCAGCTCTCTGCAACCTCCGCTGCCTGGGTTCAAGCGATTATCCTGCCTCAGCCTCCTGAGTTACTGGGATTACAGGTGCGCGCCACTACACCCGACTAATTTTGCATTATTAGTACAGATGGGGTTTCACCATGTTGGCCAGACTGGTCTTGAACTCCTGACCTCAAGTGATCTACCTGCCTTGGCCTCCCAAAGACCTAGGATTACTGGCATGAGCCACCACGCCCAGCCAATGTGAAGTTTCTCCTGGAGGAAGACACCCGGACAGTGAAAGGAATTTTCCAGAAGAAAATGTGTCCAGGCATTCCCAAGAACCCCAGTTGCTCCCCCGGTGGTAATTTAGGCAACTAGTCTCTTACAGAACATTGGAAGCAATTCTCCACACTTTTTGACAACTGTTTAGAAATAGAGAAAATGTACTGTTATCCCCCACCAAATGCTTTGTTAAGGAAAAAATCAGAGACTGGAGTAATTAAATTCAGCTGCCATAAATCAAAGAATAATAATCTACCAAATTTCCTCCTGCACACTCAGAGGGTAAAAGCAATCTTGGCCAAGCTCTGTTCGTAGTTCAACCTTACCTCCATGGATCCATGCTCTTAGGACCAGGCAACTCTCAGGAAGGCAGCTGCTAATGGAGCAGCATCTGTCGACCCCAGAAATTACAGGGCATCCTATTCTTGTTTTCTGATCCCTTAAGCACAGTTTAAAAACTGATTGTAATTCATTGAATCACATTTTACCTTGCTTTTCATAAACAGAAGAGATCATGTTCTTGTTCTCTGTTTATCAAATGGATATGGCAAAACTAAACCACCTTATTAACTCCCCACAAACATTAAACAGGCACAAAGCTTAAATATCAAAATACAAAATTCTGTTACTTTCCTATGTGTATCATAGCTGTTGGATGAGACAGAAGAATGGTTGTGTATTTTGTAAATGAAACATATAAAATGATATTTCAAAACCCTCTGTCAGATTGAGCTCCTTCTTTCTCACTCTCTGTTAATTCTCTTTCTTCTAAACATAGATTTTGGAAAAATCATTCGCACCTTTGCTTTCTGGTACAAGTCAGGTTGTGGTACAGGCAGAACAGTTTCCTTCCTGCCTGCTTGCCTTTCTTTTAGTCCTCCCATCTTTCCTTCTTTACTTCCTTTAAAAACCTTTTTTCTTCATTTGTTGCACAGTTTCTTTTCTCTAGTTCCATTCCATAGGAAGAAGTACTAGTTAGAACAGCTATCTGAGCCAGAGAGGGCATCCCTGGAAATCAAAACCAAGACTGTGCCTTAAACACTGGCAGTGCTTCACCTGGCCCCACCCTCTTTGCTTTGTTTTCTTACCCTTTATGGAGGCTGGTCATGGTTCTGCCTCCCAGCCTGCAGGGTCTTCCAGCTGTGGTCACGTGCCCTCACTCCCAGCTGCCATTAACTGCGCTGTCAATTGTCCCACCTTCAGTTTCTTCCTTCTTCCTCGTCCTTACATCCTGGTTCATCTCTAAATGGAAAGAGGAAAAGTGATGCTATCCACCGGCAGCTCTGCAGAAAGAACATTTTTTTTAATGGCTTAGGTTGGGGAAGGGGATTAAGAGAGACAGGGGAAGTTGAAAGTGCTGACTAAAATTAAGTTTTAAATCTCCCTGTGGCATTTTCTTTCTCTTGCTTGCTATACTGGGTAGTCATGGATTTCCACGTCTTTAAACACCGTGAGTTGTTGATTCATTTGAAACTGTGCTGTATTTCACAGCCTAAGCCCTGCATCCGCAGAATGATCTGAGAGATGACTACCTGAGAAGTCTTGGTGTTGTATTTGTCCTTTGGAATTACAGGTTCCCGGGCTGACGGCTTTGGTTTTAGCACATGCAACAGCTAAGGGTCTTATTACGAAGGCGAAGCTATGCAGACCATCTAGGAGAGCTTGTCAGTTGACATATGATTTGCTGAAATGCAATCACCCAAACGTCAAGAGTGGATTGCTTTTATTCCTACTGGCACTCGGGGAATTTGCTTTGACATTTCAAAAATCTGCATCACTGGTAGGGGGTGAGGGGTAGGGTTATGAAATGTGCTGACACCTTCTCACTGAAGCAGCAAGTGTCTGGCAGCTCATTTCTTTGCTTGTACAACATCTCCTCTTGGCTTTAGATACAGGACATGTCACGTGACTTTCGTCACTTCTGGAAGCCACAGCCACACTGGCAGGATGACCTGGTGAACCCCGAACCCCTGTCTGTCTGGCATATGACAAGGGTCTTCTTCTCTCCAGGGGTACCTCCTGAGTCTCCTGGGCCTGCCTAGGGCTCACAGCCTCTCAGAAGCCTCTGCTATGGCAAGATCCAGGATTGAGGTCCGAGTTGAACCAAAAGCACTGAGTGCCAGGAAGCCACTTCTTTTTTCAGAAGAGTGACAGCCCAATGTTCAGGTTGGGGCATGACGCCAGAGGCATAGAGTCCATGAGTCTATGTGGGAGTCCTGGGGGTCACAGAGGGAGGCTTAGGGTGTGTTGGGTGTAACTTTCCTCAAGGAAGTAATCTATATTGTACGTCTGCTTGGTGGGCCAAACTGTATGCATTCACTGTGCCATCCTTGGGCAACCAGGGAGCCTAAGCGATGACATTCCTATTGCCTTGTGGCTTGTTAGGGGCCCATAGCCAGAGGACTGCTTGTGATCCTTATTAGGACTCAAAATGTCTCCAACTTTACACCGCTTCCCTGGACCGAATGACCTCCCTCAAAATTGTCTGGATGCCAAGTCAGTAAGACACATGTTAAGAAAGCAAGGTCAACTGGATGTGATGGCTCACATCTGTTAATCCCAGCAGTTTAGGAGGCCAAGGCAGGCAGATCGTCTGAGCCCAGGAATTCAACACCAGCCTGGGCAAAATGGCAAAACCCCATCTCTACAGAATAAAAATTTTTTAAATTAGCCTGGTGTGGTGGCACTCAGTTATAGTCCCAGCTATGCGGGAGGCTGAAGTGGAAGGATCGCTTGGACCCAGGAGGTCAAGGCTGCAGTGAGCTGTGATCATGCCACTGCACTCCAGTATGGGAAACATAATGAGACCTTGTCTCAAAAAAAAAAAAAAGGTCACTATACCCTACCATCTGCCATTGCCTCACTTGCCTTAAGTCCCCTGTAAACATTCCAAAAGGTACAAGTCACTAGAATACAAACTCCATAAAGACACACCTCATTTGCCTTTTCACTGCAGGATTTCCAGGACCTAGCCCAGTGCCTGGTTTACAGTAGTTGCCAAATAAATATATTTTCATTCAACCTAGCATCTGTTAAATGCCTATTGTGGACCAAGTGTGTGTTATTCACTAAAGATTCAGTGAGGAGCAAAACCAGGCTCAGTCCCTCCCTTCATGGAGCTCGCAGTTTAGTGAATGTTGAGTGAAAGAACAACTTTATGCAGAAAATGCCCCAGGAAGTCACGGCCATCACAAGGGCAGAAATCATGCATGAGTCAGTGAAGTCCATATTCACTCAGTTTTCCATTCATTCAGTGTATATTTATCGAGCACTTGCATAGCTCAGTGGATAGGCACAGATGCTACAAACATGAATAAAACATGATTCCTAGCTTCAAGAATCTCATGGAGTGGCAAAGAGATAAACCACTGAGGAAATAATAGCCATACAATGTGACAGATGATATAATAAGGTATAAAATGGTGGGGTAGCACAGAGATGGGAACCGCCAACTTTTCTAGAATATCATACAGGATATTAAAAGATTTCTGGAATTGAGGATAAGTTGAGAAAGGCAATCTAGATGCGGGGAAAGGGGGAAAGCAGCAGCAACATCTGGAAGCCTGAGAAGCTTGTTTGGAAGGACTGCGGAATGTCTGGAGGGCTAGAACATTGGGTACAGAAGGAAAATGAGGTTAGAAATTTTAAATTAGAGTTTGAAAGCCAAGCTAAAGTATTGTCTTAGGCTTCTTGTGCTGCCATAACAAAATACCATAGACTGGGGAGCTTAAATAACAGAAATGTATTTATCCCAGTTCTGGAGACTGGCAGTTCAAGATCAGGTGCCAGCACATTTGGGTTCTGCTGAGGGCTCTCTTCCTGGCTTGCAGACGGCTACCTTCTTGCTGTGTCCTCACATGGCTCTCTGGTGAGCAAGCTCTCTGGTGTCTCTCCTTACAAGGGCACTAATCCCATCATGAGGGCCCCGCCTTCATGACCTCACCTACCCCTAATCACCTCCCAAAGACCTCCCCATGTCCAAATACTATGATTTTGGAGGTTAGAACTTCAACATGTGAACTTGAGGGGGACAGAAGCATCAACCATTCAATCCGTAACAGATGCGTAAACCTCCTTCTGTAGGAGGGGAGGTTATGGAAGGAGGAATCCAGACCTAAGTGATCACAATTGCAGAGGGGCAGGGTGTGCGTGGGGGAGGGGGTACCTGGCGGCCCAGGCTTGTGGGGAGGACATGGCATTGACCTCTCTTTTCTGACAGTCTCACAATGCACTTTCTCAGCTGCATTCAGGCAGAAGGGGCATCTTAGGTGATCGTGGATAAGTCCCCAAGGGGCGCTCTATGGCAAGGGAGAAAGAACATCTTTACAGGCCCAAGAGAAGCCAGCTCTTTTCATATAGTAACCATCCTACAATGAGGATGGTGAAAAGATATGGAAATGGTCAGGGACTCTTTGAACTCTGTAGCACTTTGAAGACAAATGTTCTTCAAAAGTCTATTTGGGTTTTCTATCTTTCCTCAGGGTACATTTTTTTTTCTTTTTTGAGACAGAGTGTTTTGCTTTTGTCACCCTGGCTAGAGTGCAGTGGCGTGATCTCAGCTCACTGCAACCTCTGGCTCCCAGGTTCAAGTGATTCTCCTGCCTCCCGAGTAGCTGGGATCACAGGCGCCTGCCACCACGACTGGCTAATTTTTGTATTTTTAGTAGAGATGGGGATTTCTCCATGTTGGTCAGGCTAGTCTCAAAGTCCCGACCTCAGGTAATCTGCCCACCTCAGCCTCCCAAAGTGCTGGGATTACAGGTGTGAACCACTGCGCCTGGCCTCTTTAGGGTACGTATCTAAAATTCCCAGCCAGTGCTTGGGTTTCCTTGTCCCATTTCCATCTGCATTTCAGCCGGGTAAGGGCACCTTGTCAATACTCTGTTGCCAGCACTGTGCTGAAGTCAAGAAGTTGCTAGGGGTAGCACTTCCATGGGAGGGCGAGGCCCTCAGAGGAAATTAAACTGACCCAAGGAGAGGGAGTTCCTCTCTGGCTGACCTGCAGGCAGACTCCAACACAGAGGGGCAGGGGTTCCAGGTGAACTCTGATTGGCAGACCACAGAAGGAGACCCCTCTGTATTCTCTGTCATAAGGATTAAAGAAATGAAAGTTAAAGATGAGTGACTTAGGATTTGATTTCTTAACTCTGTCCCTCTTTTTTATTTTTTTTCCTTTCTCAGAACTATAGGCATAAGGAGGACATCCTCTGTGTTCTCTCCGATTATGATGGAGAGATTTTTATTTGAAATGTCATCTCAGGCCACATCTCATGCAGGCCAAATACTCCCAGCCTCTCTGATGGCCCGGATGGTAGAGAGAGTAGATGAAGGGGCAGGCTCCATGGCCAGTCTGCACAGGCTCTGCTGGCTGGAAGCCCTGGCAAGTTCTCTGAAGGAGTTTCAGTTCTGGACTGCTTCACAGTTAGAAGAGATTGGCCTGGTTTCAGGTTTGACTTGTCAGATGGAGATTCCCAAAGCTGGAAGGACACTTAAGAGTCCACTTAGCAGCCGGGTGCGGTGGCTCACACCTGTAATCCCAGCACTTTGGGAGGTCAAGGCAGGTGGATCACGAGGTCAGGAGTTCAAGACCAGCCTGACCAACATGGCAAAACTCTGTCTCTACTAAAAAAAAAAAAAATCCAAAAAAATTAGCTGGGTATGGTGGTGCGCACCTGTAATTCCAGCTACTCAGGAACCTGAGGCAGGGGAATCGCTTGAACCCAGGAGGCAGAGGTTGCAGTCAGCCAAGATTGTGCCACTGCACTCCAGCCTGGGCGACAGAGCAAGGCTCTGTCTCAAAAAAAAAAAAAAAAAAAAAAACAGCAAAGTCGCCCTAGCTTATCCCACATCCCCAGGCACCTGTCTCTCAAAACCAGGCCAGCCCATCACCTCCAGGAGCCCTTTCTCATTCACTGCCAACTCAAAGGACTCCTTGCCCCTGCTGAGCCCCTCAGGCTTTGTTGGTTCCACTCTTACTTTTACTCCTCTGCTTTCTATGCCCATCCCCCCAAATGTGCTCCCTCCCTCCAGCTAGCAAGCCTGCCCAGCACAGACATTGTCTCTATGATGCCTCATCCAACTGGGTGTCCTCAGGCTTTTATGCCATCTTCATACTCAGCCCCCTCTGGTGGCCCATGACCTCTGTACCCCCCACCTGGGTCTGCCTGGTCTGTCCTTAATGTCTGTATATTGCGTTATAAAAATCCTCCCTCTCCCCCACTCCCCCTAACTTTTTTCTACCCTGGTTCTATTTCTTTCTGCCAGTGCAATCATAGGTTCATGCATTCATTTATTCATTCAAAAAATACTGACAAACGCCTACTATGTGCCAGGCATGGTGCTAGGTGTTAGGACTTACAGCTGGTAATCACATTCCTCTCCCTCCCTGTCCTGAACCGTTTGATAAATACATATGGGAAACAAATATAGGATCCAAATCTCTACCAGTTTTGTTGCTGACTGTGCTGGATTGGAGAACTGGCTGGACCCCACAGCCAAGTGGGCTTCCTTCCTACCACTCTTCCCTCACCTCCAGAGTCTAGGCTCATCCATCCCAAGCAGCAGGCTGCAAATGCTCACCTGCCAACAGCCAGGGGCTCTACCAGCCCACACCCATGGAGCCCCAGTAGGGGAGACACAGGGAATGGGGCATTTTTGCTTAAATTTAGGAAGTTCTTGCATCTCCTGAAGCCCAAACAGCAAATTCTTTTTTTTTTTTTTTTTTTTTTTTTTTTTTGAGACAGAGTCTCCCTCTGTCACCAGGCTGGAGTGAGGTGGCACGATCTTGGCTCACTGCAACCTCCGCCTCCTGGGTTCAAGTGATTCTCCTGCCTCAGCCTCCCGAGTAGCTGAGATTACAGGTGTGCGCCACCACGCCTAGCTAATTTTTGTATTTTTAGTAGAGACAGGGTTTCAACATGTTGGCCAGGATGGTCTCGATCTCTTGACCTCATGATCCGCCCAACTCGGCCTCCCAAAGGGCTGGGATTACAGGTGTGAGCCACCGCGCCCGGTTCTAACCAGCAAATTCTGAGAGCAGTAAGTCCCAGATTACAATCCCTTGCTTCAGGCATTTGATAACTCATTAGTCAAGGAAAAGCTCTCATGACTTATTCAATCAGAAAATATCTTTGAGCCACCTCCATGGGCATAACCCATGAGTGCTGCAAAGAGGAAACAGAGAGATATGAGGCCTGGTGCTATCCTCAAGGGGCTCATACTCTAAATTCAGAGGCAAGATACGCATGTCCAACAGGGAAAATGAAGGTAAAGCCTTGCAGTCAGTCCTCACCGCTGCTTGATTAAAAACTGAAACCACTGGACAGCTGAGATTAAAAAGAAATTCTTAGCTCTAGATTTACCATCGAGTCTATTCCTATCCTCCTTCCCTAAACATATTTGTTAAAAGATTATTCTATGAAGCTCTTTCTGAGAGTGTTGAAGAGTTTTAAAAAGTCTCTGGGTGGGGGCTGCAAGCAGTGGCTCATGCCTGTAATCCCAGCACTTTGGGAGGCCGAAGCAGATGGATCACCTGAGGTCGGGAGTTTGAGATCAGCCTGGCCAACGTGGTGAAACTTCGATTCGATTGAAAACACAAAAATTAGCTGGGCATGATGGGGGGTGCCTATATTCTCAGCTACTCGGGAGGCTGAGGCAAGAGAATCACTTGAACCCAGGAGGCAGAGGTTGCAGTGAGGTGAGATTGCGCCACTGCACTCCAGCCTGGGCGACAGAGCAAGATTCTGTCTCCAAAAAATATATAGACATATATAGCTGGGGGAGAAAAAGTAGCAGCATTTCCTTCTAACGCTTATTTTCATTGCTATTAAAATGAAAACAAGATTACTAGCCAAAAATGCAATGTTGACCTTTCAGTTAGCAATTCTAATGTAAGACCCTGTTCACAGAAGCATTTATTGGTCAAAGTTATTTGACATTTTGGTAGTTTTCAGAAGCCTGTCTTCTCCAAAAATGCAAAGCCAACTATAGCCATCAATAACTCACGTTTGCATTGAAAAAAATTGCAAAATTGAGATAGAAATATATGAAAGTTTCTCCACACTTTCAGAAAAGAGCAGTCCTGGCTGTTCTTGAAGGTCAAAGCAAAACTCCATGATCTTTGCATATGGGATTGGTTAAGAGGTCGCCATCTTATTTGGAAAACCATCTGGGCAACTGTTCTGAGTCATTCTCAGGGAAGAGGGAAGCTAAGAGAGAGTCAACTGAACAAGCAAAGCCAGATGACTAGAGAACATATTCTTTCTGCTGACTTTCCAACCTTTGAACGTCATTCTTCCTTACACTTCTCTCACCTCAAAGAGAAAGAACTGGAGAGGGGAAAGAGAAAGATCATGAAATTTCAACCAGGCTAACATCCAGGAAATCTGTGCATTCACTGGGAGACTAAGACATTCTATCTAGGAAAATAATATAACAGTATTTGTTGGGTACCTCTTCTATGTCAGTCATTTTCCAGAGTGTGTTTTGATCTTTCATCTCATTTAGCGCTCATATTGAGTCTGAGAGATAGGTGCTATTATACTCGTTTTCATGAATGGGGAAACTGAGGCTGATAATTAAATGGCAATGGTTGTAACAGCTGCCATTTGTTGAGTATCTTTGTGCCCGACACTTTACGTTCATGAAATCCGTTCAGGCTTCTCAGCAAGGTCATGTAGTACTAGTCACATAGTGTCTTGTTTAATCCTTTTTAAAACCCTATAAAGTAGGAATTTTCCATATAGCAGATGAAGAAAACAGGTTTAGAGAGAGAAAATGCTCCCCCGAGACTCCGCCCAGGAAAGTGGGGAATGCATGCCCGTATCTCTCTGCCTCTGCAGCCCCTCCCCTGGAATGAGTGTGGGCAAAGTGAAGGAAGCTTGTGTTTGCTGCGTCCTCCCTCTTGTCCTCTCCCACCTTGCCCCCTAAGATCAATATTCCCATCAGCCTGGTAACCTGAGAGCAAGGTAATGCTTAGCTCAAATCACTAGTGTTATTTTCTGGGAATCAGGGAGGATACTGGGCCAAAGAACAAGGCAGGAGCCACATCTCCATATAGGTGACCCTCCATTCTGCCTCTGAGAGCATTCAGCCTGCTAAGGATAATCACAAAGGACAATGTCAAGGGTATGGGCTTGGGAGGCAAACAGCTGGGGTGGGATTCCAAGCCCTCCATTAGTAGCTGTGTCTGACTGTGGGCACATTATGGTTCTTTCTAAACAGCAGTCTCCCCCCGCTGTAAGATCAGATAATGCCCACCTATACTGTGATACTGCAATATGGTGATGTTGAGAAGGTGCCCAGTTCAGTGCCCAGAACATACAAAGTGTTGATGATATGGGCAGTTTGGCTGTGATCAGCATCCGCTTGAGGCCAAGGCTTGAGTTCGCTGTGTTTATTGTGTCTCCCCCAGGTGCACAGCCTACTGCTAAGCTCGTAGTCAGGTTGACATAAATATTGTTGAATTATTCACAACCTGAGTTATGACAGTGAGCCTTGGGGGCACAACTCCAGCACCAGCCCCATGATTTATATAATTTTTGTCTCAGTCTATTCAGGTTGCTATAATAAAATGCCATAAATGATGGCTTACGAAAATTTATTTCTTTTTTTTTTTGAGACAGAGTGTCACTGGAGGACAGTGGCAAAATCTCGGCTCACTGCAACCTCTACCTCCCAGGTTCAAGAGATTCTCCTGCCTCAGCCTCCCGAGTAGCTGGGACTACAGGTGCATGCCACCACGCCCGGGTAATTTTCTGTAGAGATGGGGTTTCACCATGTTGGCCAGGATGGTCTCGATCTCTTGACCTCGTGATCTGCCCGCCTTGGCCTCCCAAAGTGCTGGGATTACAGGTGTAAGCCACCGCGCCCAGCCCAAAAATTTATTTCTTAGTTCTGAACATTGGAAGTCTAAGATCAGGGTCCCAGCACATTTGGGTTCTGGTAAGGGCTCTCATCTGAGGTGCAAACTGCTGGGATTTCCTCGTGTCCTCACGTAGCAGAAAGATAGCAAGAGAACCCTCTTGGGCCCCTTCTCTAAGGTCATTAATGCCATTCATAAGGGGTCTGCCCTCATGACCCAATCACCTCCCAATGGCCCCACCTCTTAATACTGTCATACTGGGGGTTAAGATTTCAACATATGAATTTGGGGGACATATTCATTCCCTAACAAACCCTTATTTACATAAGACATCCATTTCCCCTTCAGCCTGGACAACACCCCCCTGAACCCCTCAGGCTCAAGGAGGGTAAGATCAAGAGAGCTCTTTGCCCAGGCTCCTGGTATCCAAGTAGCAACATTCTTGTAGCTCTTAGAGGTTTGACTCTAAGCAGGTCTGTAGCATTTTCATGCCACAGGAAATATTTCAGTTCTATGTACTAAGCACTCTGAGAGGGTTAGGGGTAAGTGGTAAAAAGACAGATGTGGCCCCTTGTTGATGTCACTTAAAGCCCAGCAGAGGAGTGGAAGACCAGAGAGGGAGGAAGAGGTTTGGAAGCGATTTTGGCTGAATGTGTGGTGGCGGTCTGGTTTTGACATTTACCTATCCCTGCGGCCCCTTCTCCGCTTCTGCCCACATCTTCCAGACTCTGGATCAAATGCTGCTTCCCCTGAGGCGCCCTCTCTGACCCTCTCCCGTCCACACACAGCCCATGGCATGTTGTTCATTCCTCTGGGGTGGTTCTCATGAGATTGGTTCTGCTCTGCTTCTCCCTCTTCCCCTGATCTCAGCACAATGCTTAGTCCCTAGATGTAGTTAACAGACTTCCATTAAAAAATAAGTGAATGAAGGAAGGGGCATCTTTATGGCCTTGAGCAAATCTTTTAATTTGTGCATGTCTCCATTTCCTTGTCCGGCAATAGGAATAATAATTCATCACCATGTGGGTGAAAGTCCGAGGTACCTGGAAAAGGCACCATAAAGGCGAAACGGCATGACCCTAGTCCAGGGGCTCCTGGAAGGGCGTCCTCTCGGGAAGGGCCTGCAGACTCCCAGGCTAAGCCCCTGAAAGCCCACCTGCTGGACTCCTCACACACCTCAGCCTCTCCCCACTGACAACACCAAGTTCCCATTCTCTGTCTCTCTCTTCCTAGGGAAACATCCAACTCCCTAATAAACTACGGAGGGCTATTAGCCTTCACCTCTGTCTACCCAGGAGACCAGACAGGCCAGGGCTGCTGGAGGCACCTACCTGACAGAAAGCAGTGAGTGTGTGAGTGTGAGTGAGAGAGACCTATGAGTGAGTGAGAGAGACCTATGAGTGAGTGAGAGCTGTGAGTGTGAGTGTGAGAGCTGTGAATGTGAGCACTGTGTGAGCAGCGTGGAGTCCCCACCGAACCCCTCTCCATCCCCCCTACCCTGAGTGACATGAGCCCTGCTTGGCCTCCTGAACCCCGGGGCAGCGACGCTAGCATCAGCTCCTGCTCCCCAGTGGCCAGCGGGCTGTGCTCTTTGCTAACACACAGCAGCCCCTCAGCCTCCACCCCCGCCGGGGGCTCCCCTGCTGTTTCTGGGGGGTAGTCCCTCTGTGGAGCCCAGGCTGACCGGCACCCCTAGCCTGCTCCGCCCCCACCTTTATCCAGGGAAGCAATCCCTTGGGGAGCGAGGAGCCGACATCCACGTCCTCCCTGCACACTCCGAGGGCTGATGGCGCCCCAGGCCGTCTGAGGTCAAACGTCAAACGGGCCAAGGGCACCGTTTATTCAGGGTCCCTAAACACCACGCACAGCCTTTAAGGGGAAGTGATCCCCCGCAGCCCCAGGCAACCCGACAGAGGTGCCAAGAGAGTCAGGGAAAGCATCCCACAGGGCAGAGCTGGCGGGCCTGGGAGATCAGCTTCCCCCGCCGGCTCATTTTATAGAGCTGGAAAGTGGGCCCCGGGAGCGAGAACGGGCTTCTGAGTCCAGATCCGCCTGTACTGGGCTGGCTGGTGCTGAGCAAGCGACGCGAGCCAGGCTGCAGTCAAATGCCACAAGTGGGCCAAGGCCCGGCTCCAAAGCTCTAGGATTTCAAGTAAAGCCGCGGGTGATCTGGTTGCCGGAGGCTCAGAACTGGGTGTCCTCGGTTGCTTGTGCTTTCCTTGAGGGTCAGGGAAGCCACCTCCGCTGCCCTGGCTCACCGCCCAGCTGCAAAGCTTCTGGCCTGGGGACACCAGGTGCCCTCAGATGCCTCTCTCTCCACTCTCCTCTCTGAGGCATCCATCGCTTCCGTTTTGCCTGAGTGGGAGCACAGAGCACCGCCCCCCTCCCCTGGGGGAAGAAGAGGAGGTTTCTAGGATCCTTTAGGGAGCTTCCAAGAGGGAGTGTTTTACACAGGCCCCCACTCCCACACACACACAAAGTCTCACTGTGTCAACACTCGCATATGAACCACAAGCGAGCATTGTGACTGGTAAGCCAAATGGAATCCCCAGCAAATTCCTTTATTAGGCAAGTCCCATAGTGTGTTTAAAATAAATGCGCACACACACACACACACACACACACACACACACACACACCCCCAAACTGAAAGACATTCACTGCCACCAGAGCCCAAATCTTCTGTACTTTCCTCTGCAGCCAAAGCTGGCCTGAGCAGAGGCTACACGAGTCATTTATATAAAAACCCAAAAAGGAAGAGCCCCCTTCCCTGATACACACTGATAACTCTAGCTGATAAAACATATATAAATGAAAAGGAAGAAGAGGTGCTTGCCTCAGGAGTCATGAGGCTGCAGTGGCATCTCAACACAGGCTCAGAGACCAGCCCCTGGTAGGCTGAGGAAACCCAGCAAAGGGCAAAAGCCACGGCCCTCTTCCTACCACTTCCCTCCTGCACAGGCTGTTACCTTCTGGAGGCTGTTCTATGGAACCAGCCTCATTGCAATCTTCTTTCCTGTAAGCTGCGGAGTCCATTGGAAATCACTTCCCAGATACAGGCTTGGTGTTTTGTTTGGGTTTGGTTTGTGACACTAGACTGACTGTGTAACACAACACCTCTGCTAGGTGCCAAGCCCTGGGCTTCATGTATCTTCACAGTGTTTCTAACTCACTGGAGGATTGACAGAGGCACAGTGACTAGTTCTTACCATTGACTGAATAGAGCATTTCACTAGCCATTGTCCGGTAGGAAAGCTTTATCTGTACACACACAGTACTGAGACACCTGTGTGTGCCTCAGTCCAGAGGGAAAGCCCAGGTCAACAGCATCTCAGTGACAGCAGGAGATGCCCTTTCCTACCTGGCTGGCCAGCAAGGCTTTGTGTACATCTACGATACCCAGGAGTGTGCTCTGCAGGGAGGGGGAGCTCCAGCCTCCCAAGAGGAGGCAATGAACTTCATGTTAAATTCTATTGATGAGCATAGCTTCAATTTTAGTGTAATATTCTGGTTGGTCAAATTAAATTGTACCAGCGAGGAGAGATTATTTTAAAACCTTTAACAGCAGATTTAGAGAAAAATATTTTAATGAAAATATTCAACGTTGGCAAGGATGCAGGAAAAAAGGCACTCAAACACTCTTGAGTAGAGGATGAATTGCTGTGCGTTATCTAAAGGGCAAGTCGACCATATGTATCTAAAGCTTTGAATGGCAATTCTACTTCTAGGGATTTGGATGTAAAAAGTAATAAGAAATGAGCCGAGAGATTTAGTTATATGTTTGTACACCAGCACATAATTTATATGAGAGAGAAAAATGGACAATACAGCTGTCCAACGTAAGCGAAATGGATTACATACAAGGTGGTATAATACATTGGAGTATAATGTAGTCATTAAATAATTATCTATGTATGGAAATGCATTTGCAGGGAAAATGTTTATGATGAATTGTTAAAAGAAAAAAAATTAGGTCACAAAACAGTATTACGGTATGATTCTGTCTTTGTTACAGCAGAAGTATACACGAGACTGAAAGTCTGAAAAAAATATATGACCAAGTTTTAGATAATATTATGTCTTTGTAGATGAGGTGATGGGGATTTTTAAATTTTCTTTTTGGAAATATGTCTTTTTGGATTTTTCTGTGTACATACTGCTTTTGTAGTAACAAAATATGTTTGAAAATTTAAAAACTCTTTTATACAATTATAAAAGTTCTCATGTTTAGAAAAAAAATCAAACAGTACTAAAAAATGAAAAATGAAAAACAGTAGTTGTTTTTCTGATCTCCCCTACAGCCTTAACCTCCTATATCTGTTTCCTGGTAAGATGGTTAAAGAATTTAAATTTCCTTCCGGAAAGTTTGCAGGCATGTGTATCTATATACATGTGTATACAGGGACGCATACACACATACGCAACAATACCTAATTTTCAGAACTTGGTTTTTCTTTGTATCTCTTGAACAACTTTTCAAATAATCATATTTAGCTCTGTCTCATTGTTAAAGGGTTATGTAATATTTCATTAAATACATTTCTTGAAAACCAATTTAGAGGTAAATATTCACATACTTCTCTTTACCTGTTCTTATTCCACCACAGGAGAAATCGAAAAGCTACAGTGAGAGAAATCAGAATTTGGAAGAAAGAATGGTGTAGCTTGTGTTTGTTTTTATTCTAAGAACTGGAGAGTAGCTTTCACTTGGCTATTGAGTTTTTTTTGTTTGTTTGTTTTTGTTTTTTTGAGACGGAGTCTTGCTCTGTCACCAGGCTGGAGTGCAGTGGCGCGATCTCGGCTCACTGCAACCTCCGTCTCCCAGGTTCAAGCCATTCTCCTGTCTCAGCCTCCTGAGTAGCTGGGATTACAGGTGTGCACCACCATGCTCAGCTAATCTTTGTATTTTTAGTAGAGACAGCGTTTCACCATGTTGGCCAGGATGGTCTTAATCTCTTGACCTCATGATCTGCCCACCTGAGCCTCCCAGAGTGCTGGGATTACAGGTGTGAGCCACTATGCCTGCCCCACTTGGCGATTTTAAAAATATTTTTGATTACTTGCAAACTTCTGCATGCTTACCAACCTATAACCACGGAAAAAATAATATATTCACCTTGCACAGGTCCCCTTTCATAGGTCTTTGGACCTAACATAAGGTCTTAACACATGTCAGTTGCTCAATGAACACTTAACAAATTAACAACCAATAATTTGCCACACCAGTACCTCTCTCCCTGCTGGATGCACATCTCGATCTGCCCCTGTCCTGCAGGAACAGTTATACAGCAGCTACCATCATGGTGTGTTAACTATCCCATCATATTTAGATATGTTCTTTCTTTTAATTTAGATGTGATGTTCTGAAGGGCACATGTCAGCATGGCAATATCATGAGTACCATTCTTTTCAAGTTCAGGAATTTGTAAAAGAGCTAAAATCATTTTCCCAATTCTGCTCAAATCAATCAATCATGTCAGAAGCCCTTTGAATTAGTCAAAAGAGGAAAGCAACATTTTAATTCTGCTGTTGATGAAAACAAGACACACACTGCATGCATAGAAGTAAAGGAAGAGATTGGAAGCCTGCGTTTTTCTTGTAATGAATGATTGCTTTCCTTGAATTGACTTGGTGTTTTAGTGTAAGTTTATAAGCTTAGTAAGTTTAAGATGTTTCTTCACTGAGTTGAAAGAGGTCAGTGCCAGGATGAGATCTGAACTCTCGCTGATGGTTCTTTTCAACCTTCCTGCCAGATCCATCATCCACAGGGTGGTTTCTAAAAGATCTCATTTGATGTCTGGAGCTGGAGTTAGGGAATCTGGAGGGAGCATGGTGCAGTGGGAAGTGGGGGAAAGAAAGGTACCAAGAAGCATTCGGGAGATTAACCTGGCATCTGTATCCCAACGTTAGTTAAAGGAGAACTGACATACTGATTTGATGTCCCTTTAATGAGGTAGCAGCCTTGGAAAATTTATCCTCCTCTTTTATCTCATTAGTTTGGAGCTGATGGAAAAGTGTCCGCTGTCATCCTCCCTTGACTGCACTGTGCGCCTGTGGAGGAGAGACGGGGCATACATAGGTAGGAAACATCAACCTGGCCTCCCCCCGATCCTCAGTCCCGGGCCAAGATGTAGCCTCCATTGATTTATGAATTCTCTGAGGTAAAATGAATTGGTTTGCTCAGGCTACCATAACAAAATACCACAAACTGAGTGGCTTGACAGACATTTATTTTCTGTTAGCTCTGGAGGCAGGAAGTCTGAGATGAGGGTCCAGGCATGGTTAGGCTCTGGCGAGGGCTCTCTTCCTGGTTTGCAGATGGCTGCCTTCAGGCCGTGCCCTCCCAGGTGGAGAGCCAGTGAGCTCTCCCAAGTCTCTTCTTATAAGGACACTAATCCTATAGGATCGGGGCCCCACCCTCGTGATCTCATCTAACCATAATTACCTCCCTCATGTCCCTATCTCCAAATACTGTCACAGTGGGGATTCGGGCTTCAACATATGAACTGGGGGCAGGGGAATGAGAAATACGATTCAGTCTATTGCATAAAGTTACCTTACTTTTACGAAATTTAGTAACATCAAAGACATTTGTACTTACAGAAGTCAGCTGAACTGACGAAGGCAGCAACTTTGGTAAGACGCTGTGTTATCATGAGAGTCATGTCTTGGTAGAACAGTTCAGGACTCGGGGGTTGGAGGGAAGAGGCCTGGCGTGTGGGATGTGGAGACCAGCTTAGCCTGACTTGCTGCTCAGAGGGACTCTGTCCTTGTTCCAGAAGATTTGTCTTGTCTCCTAGCTTATATTCCTTAAAGCAGGTGCTAGGACGACTTTGAATTTATCCTGCAAGTTCTTAGTATATTTCTGAGTAGGCTATGCACTCCTGTGATGTGTTTGGTGGGAGACATTCGAGGCCTCAGTGTCGAAGGCCAATTGCCCTGGAATTGTTTCTTATGGAAATACAGAGGCAGCACTTACTTTGATTAAGATGACCTAGCAAGGACTAAGGAGACCTAGGAGACTAAGCGATAAGCTTTGCCTGATCGTACGTATAGGATTTACTCACTTATCTGTATCCTTCCAGGGACCTGTGGGCAGAGCAGCCCCTGTGGTATTTTCACTCCTGCCTCCTGGAGCCACCCGAGTCCCCTGTGAAGTTTTGGCAGATCTCCAGAGCATGCCTGCTCACCCTGGAAGAGAGATGTTTCTGCTGGGCACGGGGGGAAAGGAGGAGCAGGAGGGTGTGATGGAGGAAAAGGCTCGTGCTGAGGTTGGTACTGGCACATTCTTCTCACCTGTGTTTACTTTGTAGCTTACAGGCAGATCAGCACAGAATACAAAGCGCAGCTTGGAAGAGTCAAGGCATGATCTGGAGAAACAAATAAATACAGGAACGAAAGTACTCTCCTTCCATCCCAAGATTCATGCTGCTGACTGGGACCAGGAGGACTTGTTGGCCCACCTGTGGGAGGGTTGGAGTTGACCTTCCAGCGGTGTCCTCCTTTTGACCAACCAAAAGGCTGTTGCCCCTGACCTCGGAACACAAGGAGACACAGCACCATACACAACCCACAGTCACATCTGAGAAAGCCAGACCGGGAACATTCAATTGCAGCACATACCTCACTGTTACGAGATGCATTTAAAAGCAGGGCTTCCTAACCAGGGGAAAGGCAGAAACCATCAGTTTAACGGCCAATTCTATGAAAGTCAAAGTCGAAGCAAGAGATTTTGAGAGGGCCCTGGTCAATGCAGCCTTGATTTAGAACTCTGTGAAATATATGGATTTCCAAGAAATGCCTGCCCTTTAATAAATTAAAAAGAGGTCATTTCATGAGCTACTGCTCACCAGCTATGTCACAACTCAAGACAGAACACCTGCTCTGCCAGCAAAATCATGCATCCTAGGTTTTTCCTTGGGAGCCTCCTAGAATACTGATCACAAGTACAACCTAGTCACTGACTCCTGCTTAGAGCTGCAAACATGTTCAAAATAAGAAACAAAGAAACAGGGCAAGCATAGACCAAGAAAAGCTTCTGTCTTGTGAAAACCTGCATCTCCCTTATCTTGTTCCCAGACATGTTCCCAAGGTTATCAAGGGGTGCTCTGGTTTCTCCCAGAAGGCTCAGAATGTGTCGGCGCGGCACAGTGGGTGATTTAGAAATACAGTAATTTTAGCTTGCATTTGATATGGAGAAAACAATTTTGATAGATCTACAACTTAGAAAACAAAAGTACAGGGAGAGGAGAGGTGGGAAGAGGGGGAAAGAAAAGAATAAAAGGGCGTGGTGGGGGTACTGATGTGGACAAAAACCCTGTTAGGATGGCTGTGAGCTACAGCAGATCTAGGGAGACACCTGCCAGCAAGTTCGAATTTCAGGATTAGGGAGGAAAGGGAGTAAACTGGGAGGCAGAGGAGGGAAAGAACGGGGGAAGGGCAGAGGGATAAGGACGAGGGATGGAGGAGGAATCAGGGAAAAAGGATACCCAGTTCAAAAAACTCAGAATAGTTATATGATGCTTGCTCCCCAGGCACGCAAGAGGGTGAGCAAAGGCTTCACACGTGACCTTGATCTTGTATAGGAAAACTATAAGATATTTTTGTTTATGATTCTGTCCAGTTGGACTATGGACACCTGAGAAACTGTCTTTAAATTATTTCCAAGAAAAATACACAGGAAAAAAAGAACCTGAGCTCTTCTATAGTGTATCTGGGCCGGTCAATGGGAAATTGTAAACTTACGGAATAAAATGTTTGTAGCACTCTTCGTGAGCTAGGGTTTCCTGCGTTCCACTCTCAAGTTCACCCTAATTAGCTTGTGCCCTCCTCCAGCAGTCATATCCACTGAGTTAGCTATCAAATGAGGAGTGGGATTTGATGATCTCTAAGTCTCTTTCCAGCTCTAAAAATGTCAGGTTTCTCTGAATGTCTATTTTGAAAAAGCAATACGTTGATTGAATTCTGGATGCCAGTAGAGATTCTTCCAGGATGCCAGGGATCAAACACAACCACAGCAAAAATCAGTTGCCTGGATGTGGAAAATCACTCACCTGGAAAATATCACATATGAGTTGGTAGTTTGAAAATAAAGTCGAAGCTCAGGGGAAAGGGCTCTTCTTAACTAAGGGATTCAGTCAGCCTGAATCTTGTTCCAAGACAGAAAATCTATGTAACTGACAGGTGGCCCTTGTTCCCCATTACCAATGTGATCATGGGTTCCTGTTGCCATATCTGTTCCTTCTTCCAGCCTGAAGAGACTGCTAATCTTCTCTCTCTCCAGAAGATTCTGTCCTTGAAGCTGAGATGAAAGAAGGCATACACGAACAGAATGCATTTGGCAATAGCAGGTTAGTCTGAAAGAATCACCCAGGTCAAAGAATGGGTCCTCCTGAAATCATGCAGCCTTTCTTGGCAGAGGCATCCCAGGCCACGCTGTCAACTGCAAGAGTCACTGTCCCTTAGCCAACCCCACCACCCCAAGCTCCATGGCCGATGTTCTCGCCCCCAGTGCCACTTAAGGCAGGACTGCCTCACTGTTCCTCCTCAGGAGCTCTGTGCAGGCACTCTGGCCTCCTGAGAGCATGGGTTGGAGGGCTGGGCCCTGAGGCTCCCAAAGCTGTGGAAACCTGGTGTACCACAGAGACCCCGTGTGCCTGCCTGGTCTGCAGATGCTGCGATGTGGCGGGTTCTACAGAGAAGCAGGGCAAATTAGTGCTTCTGTCTAGCTCTGTGGGTTATTTTCTTCCCCTGGGTCCCACACTGGACTTCTTGGGTCACAATCCCTATGATGTTTGCATAACGACAAAACCCCCTAACAATGCATTTCTCAGAATGGAGACCCATGACCGTATATGTTTTAAGGCAAGAAACCACTGAAAAATGATGCATACATCCTGTAAACATTTTATTTCAATTTGCAACATTAAGATGTATGTTCATTCGCCAATCTTTTGATATAGGGCCAAGGCTGTTTCTTCAACTGAGAGATGAGTTCAACATGGTCTTCCGTAATGCATTATATATGATTTTCAATTTCCACCTCTTAAAAGTAGAGTAAGAATTTAGTGATATTTGCAAAGCAATATGAGTGCAGTGTCCTTGCTGATTTTATAATTTCTCCCACACTTTAACAGTGGTTTCACGTATCCTCAATTCAGTATCACCCTTCAGCTAGTCTTCTCGAAGTCTTCTTCTTAGCTTTCACAAAGTTTTCATTCATTACATTTCACATGAATTTCATGAATTTTCGTTTTGTTTAAATAAATGTATCAGCACAATAAGTGCACAATGGGCACAAACAGGTTTGAGCACACAGGTGCTAAGGACACAGCTCAGTCCCTCACCTGCTGATGGCTGTTTTTTTTTTTTTTTTTTTTGTTTGAGTTGGAGTTTCAATCTTGTTGCCCAGGCTGGAGTGCAATGGTGCGATCTCGGCTCACCGCAACCTCTGCCTCCCAGACTTAAGCGATTCTCCTACCTCAGCCTCCCAAGTAGGTGGGATTACAGGCATGTGCCACCACGCCTCGCTAATTTTATATTTTTAGTAGAGACAGGGTGTATCCATGTTTGTCAGGCTGATCTTGAACTCTTGACCTCAGGTGATCCACTCGCCTCAGCCTCCCAAAGTGCTGGGATTTTAGGCATCGTGAGCCCCCGCACCTGGCCAGCAATCAGCAGACTGCTGTGGAATCAAGCATGTCTTCACAAAATGCAGCCAAGTGGTGGTGCTGGTGTTAACTAGCAGAGACTCGCAGAGGCTGGGTCAGCTTACACAGAAAGAGGGAGAGAAGGGGCCGGGACGAGGCGCTTTCCAGGCTGTGCAGAGTGAAGTGAGGCATGGAGAGGCAGACTGGAAGTATCTCCAGAGAAATGGTGCCAGGGTGACCCAAGGGGATGTGTCTAGAGCAAAGCGGGGGTAGACACCTCTGAGTGCTCAAAGAGAAGGAGGCACTAATTGAGCAGAGATTGTAGGTCAGGCAAGAGGAACCAGAGAACAGGCACACAACAGTGCCACCGAGACCAACTATGCTCCAGGAAAGGGTGATTGATACCTGGTACCCCTGGTAAATCAAGAGCATTCAGATTTGGTCTCAAGGTTTTTGTTGAAAATTATTCGTGAATATTTCCAAGGAAAGGTTGTTCAACATTTTCCTCTACCAATATTTGGTGGCCAGCACTCAGGGCCAGGCACTGTGCTGTGATACAGCCACGGATGGAAAGGAATCTGTGTCCTGAAGGAGCTGGCACATCCCTGGCTGTCCTCTGCCAGGAGGAGTGCAAAGCGTGATGGGGCGCTCATTGGGAAGTCAGCAGGGTGGTGCCTTCCCAGAGGGAGAGAACTTATGCTGAGACCTAAAAAACGAGTAGGATGTGGCCGTATGAAAGAAAGCCTAAAGAGAAGGAAGAGGAGGCTGGGCGCAGTGGCTCATGCCTGTAATCCCAGCACTTTGGGAAGCCAAGGCGGGTGGATCACCTGAGGTCAGGAGTTCCAGACCAGCCTGGTTAACATGGTGAAACCCTGTTTCTACTAAAAACAAAAAAAATTATCTGGCATGGTGGTGCGTGCTTGTAATCCCAGCTACTTGGGAGGCTTAGGCAGGAGGTAGAGGTTACAGTGAGCTGAGATCACGCCATTGCACTCCAGCCTGGGCAAAAGAGGGAAACTCCATCTTAAAAAAAAAAAAAAAAAGAGAGGGAGAGAAGGAAGCTGCTACCATGTGGATGAACCTTGAGGGCCTTATGCTAATGAAATAAGCCAGTTATAGAAAGACGAAGACTGATTCCATTCACAGGAGGCACCTAGCATATTCCAGTTCATAGAGACAGAAAGTAGGATGGTGGTTGTCAGGGGCTGGGGGGAGAGGGAAATGGTGCATTATTGTTTCATGGATGTAGAATTTTAGTTTTGCATGATGGAAGGCACTCTGGAGATGGATGGTGGTGTGCTTGCATGCCAATGTGAGTGCACTTCCTGCTGTGCAACTGTGCACTTAAAAGTGGTTAAGATGGTAAATTTATGTTATGTGTGTTTTACCATGATTTTTTTTTTTAGACAGAGTCTCACACTGTCGCCAGGCTGCAGTGCAGTGGCACAATCTCAGCTCACTGCAGCCTCCGCCTCCTGGGTTCAAGCAATTCTCCTGCCTCCACCTCCTGAGAAGCTGGGATTACAGGCGCCTACCACCACACCCAGCTAATTTTTTGTATTTTTAGTAGAGACGGGATTTCACCATGTTGGCCAGGCTGGTCTCGAACTCCTGACCTCGTGATTTGCCCTCCTCACCTCCCAAAGTGCTGGGATTACAGGCGTGAGCCACTGCACCCGGCCATTTTACCACAATTAAAGAGAGAGACAGAAGAGCCTGAGGCAAGGCCACTAGGCAAGAGAGAGGGGACGTTCTGGAAATTTCTAGTAGTTCTATGTGGTTGGCACAGAGTTGGGGGTGGCAGAGGCAAGAACAAGACGATGAAGGGAAAGGGTTTGAGGATTGGGAGCAGATGCCTTTCTGAGGGGTTTAGACACACCCAGGAGGAAGGAAAGAGTGGATGACACAGGACCAAGTACAAGGGATCGACAGAAATATGTTTTTGCTGAGGGAAAATGTGCAGTGACCATCCTCCACCTCGGGTCTTCACTTTAAGCAGGGGAAGCAGGGGGCCCACAGGTGCCCGAGGAATCTACACCCTGTTCTTACCCACCAGGCTGCCATGGGTCAGAGCAAGCCCTCCTGGAGAGCACCTGTGCCAGGGCGGCCCAGCGTTTAAGAGACCTTCCAGTATCACGAGGTTGTCTGCCTGTCGGCTCTCAGGGAGAAGCTGGATTTGTCTATTACTGGCTCAGACTTGTTTAATTTAAATTTTCTTGGGAAGAAGAAGAAAGTGAAGCTGCCCAGAAGGAGCCCTGATCATAAAGCAATTTCCTTGTCTGAGTTCTCAAAGAGACCCAGCTGCTATTTTCTTTTCTTGGCAAATTTTTCCCTGTGCAATCAAAAGGTCTGACTGAGATTAAGCTTTGGCAGACAGGAGCAAAGAAGAACAAAACAAGGAATGATTTCAGCCACCGTGGGCTTCTTCCCAAAACAATTAGAGCTTGGATTTAAGGGAACAAATCGGATTTGAGGTTTTTCTTCCTTGGAGGCCATAGTTTCATTGAGCAAAGAGCACAGGGTTGATGAGTCGATGGCTCCCGGAGCAGCTCTGCCACAGCTCCAAAATGCCACCTGCAGCCTCTGCCTATAGGTGGGCTGGGGACAGTGGGAGAGAACGGCAAGCTGTTGGTGAAAAACACTGGCAGATTTGAACATTTACTTTGTGCCAGGCAGGCCTTGCTTAAGAGCTTAGATGTATTTGCATTTATTCCTAATAACATCCCTGGGACTAGATACTGTTATCATCTCATTTTACCAACCAGGAAACTGAGGCTCCCAGAAGTTAAGTGACTCACCAGTGGTTAACGGTGAAATGACCCAGGAGAATCCAGAGCCCGCGCTCTTAGCTACCAACAACGTTGACTCCAGAGTGGAGGGAAATCGGCTCTGGGAATAAAATTAGGAGGCCAGTTGCCCTCTTCTTTCCAAGGATGGTCCCAGAGCAGCCACTTTAAAGCTGTAAGTGAGCAAGCTCAGAGATCCCAACAGCGAAAGAGAAGGAGTAATAGCGTGGCTCGGTTCCCAAGCACTTACTGCACTGATCTCTTCACCAACACCATGGAATCCTCACAGCAGGCTAGAAACGGAACATCCCATTTCACAGATGAGAACGCTGGTCCCCAGAGAGATGAAGGTTTTGCCCAAAGTCACACAAACAAAAAAATGCAAACTTTTGTTTGTTCCCAAACACTGAGCTGTCAACCTTCACCTGTAATTCAAAGCCAACGCTTTGCAAATGGAGATCACAAGGGCAGAGAGCTCGTAACTGCAAAGCTAGGCAGTCTCTTGGTCCCTCCTGCAGTCCAACACTTTCCAGTACCCGCTTCCCGCTCTCTGGTCCGCCCATGACCAGTACCCCTCCTGGAGCAGGGCAAGAGGACCCTGCCCTGGCCATGCCCCTACCTAACCACACCTGCTTCTCCAGGTCGTGGAACCGGGGAAATCCCATGCCCACATGCCCCCAAGTCCATGTTCAGAGCCTGCGCGGCCTCCTCCCACATCCATCCATCTGAAGAAGGGCCACACAGAGAAGCCGTTAAGGGACAGTGTTTGTTGAGGTGCAGACCTATTTTGCGGTGGGGGGTGTTTATGCATATGCACATTAAAGCCCCCACAGGGGCAGAAGAAGCTGGGGTGAAGGGAGAAGGAGGAAAGTGAGAGGCTGAGAGCCAGAAGATGGCTCTCCCCGCATTGCTACAATTGCCATGGAACTGTGAGGACTCAGAATTCAACATCCACACTGGCCATCTGGGGCCTTAGGGAGTTGACGGGGTAGGAGGACAGAACATTCAGCATCTGCTAAATGTTGACTGGAGAGTTTGCCAACTTTCTAATGCATGTTTAAGCCCTGTACCTCTATTTGGCTGGGCACGGTGGCTTACACCTGTAATCCCAGCACTTTGGGAGGCCGAGGCAGGCGGATCACCTGAGGTTGGGAGTTCGAGACCAGCCTGACCAACATGGAGAAACCCCGTCTCTACTAAAAATACAAAAATAGCCAGGGTGGTGGCGCACACCTGTAATCCCAGCTACTCAGGAGGCTGAGGCAGGAGAATCACTTGGACCGGGGAGACGGAGGTTGTGGTGAGCCGACATCGCACCACTGCACTCCAGCCTGGGCAACAAGAGTGAAACTGGGTCTCAAAAAAAAAAAAAAAAAAACAAACCCGTACCTCTGCTTGTGCTAGGCCTTGCTGTGGGCGTCGAACATCAGAAGGGTGAGCCTGTCTCTGCCTTCTCTTTCACGGCTCAGCTTCCTCTAATCCCACACTTCGAGGCCCCTGTGACCTCACTCCCTGTTGACAGAGCACCCCTTGCAAAGAATGCTGCATTCTCATTCTCACTGGGCATTTCAGCACGTGTCTGTGTTTCCAGCAGTCAGCAGGGAGATGTTGCCCCTTCCTGGGAAAGTTCCCTGATTGCATCCCAGCATTTTTCCAACTCCACCGGCCGGGAGCCGAGCTGTTGGCACATCCAGCTGGGTGCTTGTGGAGAACCTGCTCTTCAGTGAGGACTCCCGGTTGCCTGTGCGGGAGCCCCAGGCTACGCAAACTTAGACAAAATGAAATGTATTGGCTCATAGGACTGTGGGGGAAAACCATCACCAGGGGCTTAAAAACCTCACCTATGTGCTTGAACACCCCCACCCCAGCTAACGTGTCCAATATAGGGCTGCACCCCAACAAACACCAGCCCATCTTGTCTTTCCATCTCATGCCCCCGTGCGGTGTCCCCTCGAGCGCACTCTCTTTCTGCAGACCAGTTCTCCCCCCCGCTGGAAGCATGGCCACAGCAGCTGCCAGGTTTCACTGGCAGCTTTTGCTCCACAGACAGACTGAGTTTTGATTTCTCTTGGGTTCCAAGTCCCAAACTGAAGCTTGCTGGCATATCTCTGGTCAGTACTTACATTGGCGCAGCCAACCGAGGGCTGGGGGCTGGTCCCTACAAAAATGGTTGCTCCATGGAGCCACAGGGATGAGGAGGCCCAGCCATTGCTGGGAGAGGAGGAGGATGCCGGGACACACAGCATGTGTGTGACTCGTATGTCTCCTGAGGCGAGACTGCTGGTTTCCATTGCTACAAGACTATCAGACTATGCCTGTCTGCTTTCCCGCCTTTTTCTCTCTTTCCTTTCCCTACCTTTCTTCTTTCCTTCCCTCCTTCCCTCTTTCCCTCCCTCCCTTCCTTACTTCCTTCCCTCCTCCCTTCTTTGCCTCCTCCTTCCCTTCCTTCCTTCTTTTTTTTTTTCTCTGCTACAGAGTCTTGCTCTGTCTCCCAGGCTGGAGTGCAGTGGCGCGATCTTGACTCACTGCAACCTCCGCCTCCTGGGCTCAAGGGATTCTCCTGCCTCAGCCTCCCGAGTAGCTGGGAGTACAGGCGCCCACCACCATGCCTGGCTAATTTTTTGTATTTTTAGTAGATACAGGGTTTTACCTTGTTAGCCAGGATTGTCTCGATCTCCTGACCTAATGATCGCGAGTCTCAGTCTCCCAAAGTGCTGGGATTACAGGCATGAGCCACCGAACCTGGTCTCTTCCTTCCTTCTTTCCCTCCTCTCTTCCTTTCTCCTTCCTGACCTGGATTTGAATTCTGAGTTTTCTGTTTCCCAAGCTCCAGAGGCATAGAGGAGACCGGGCCCCAGCTCTGCCATGCTGCTGATGGGTCTGACATCTTTCTTTCACCCCTAAGCTTTTATTTCCTCAGCTGTTAGTGTGGGGCATTTTCCCCTCACAGGTTTTCCCCCCTCTGTTGCTGAGCCTTTGAGCCTCCGAAACAATCCACCTCACTAGTCCAGACTCCTTTCTCCACCCTGCTTTTTATAAACCTTTCAACGGTGGATTTCTCTCTACTTAATGAAGTGTTCCTTTTTCATCCTTGATTTTGGACTGCAGCAGTTCAGTCTAAGGGTCATGGCCTGTCTACTCAGTACTATTTTAAGTGGAGGAGATGTGCGTTAATGCTGTTTCTCTGAGAGCAGTGTTCCCTCCATTAACTAATCCCTCGAGGACATAATGCCATCATATGAAGCCAGCAGTGTTCAAAACCAAACCCACCTCTATAAATCGCGCCAAGTAGCGTTCCAGATACCTCCAGATGCAGCTTCCAACTGGTCCGGCCTGGATGGAAGAAAATGGAGCCAGGTGTGACACATCTGACTTCTTCTGACCCAGCTCCTCTTCCTGCCCCCTTCCCACTCCCTCCTGCCTCCGTAGCCAGCATCCTGCTTTCCCATCTCCCTCGTGTCCTTCACAGCAGGGGAAGGGACAAACGTAACCATTACCCTCAGTTCCCTGCGTTACAGTGGGGGCATGTCAGATAGGGGAGAGGTTCCCTGCAGAAATGAGTTTGGGAAATGCTGGATTAAACACAGTTCAGTGGTATGTTTACCTCAGGACTCTTCTGAGCTCTTAATGCTGTCAAACACCTGTTAAATCCCTAGGAAAGGAACAGTTTCCCAAATTACTTGACCAAGGATCCCCTTATTGAAGGTGAATCTTGTGGGATGAGTGTTCCAAGCAATATCCTTTGAGAAACGCTGTCCGAACCGCAGCTCGTCTGCGTTAGGTGCTCCTTCACCCAGCCTCGCATACACTGTCTCCTATCTCATCGTCAGCTTCATTTGCTTTAAGTTGCTGAAGAGCTTCCACCCCCCATCTTTCCATTTTGCCTCCTAACACTCCTGTGAGACAAATGCTATTCCTCAGAACTTATGGATGAAGAAACTGGAGCTCAAAAGAGTCTCTTTGTCCCAGGTCTTACCTCTGAGAAGCCCAGAATCTGGGGTGGGCAAATGTGATGACTCCTGGTGAACATAAAGGAAACTTAGGCACAGAGAGGTAATCTGTTTCCAGGTTGCAAGTAAGCCAGATGTTTCTGGCTTCCTGGATCTGTCCTCTCTCACTCTCTATAAAGGAAAGCACGAGGTTTGTTGGCCAGCAGGCAGGGAGGATGGGACTGGGATGTCGTCAGAAGAGGGGACCGGAGGGATTCGGGTGCTGATGCCTGGCATTGGAGCAGGGGTCCCAGGAGAGTCTGAATCTGCCCCTGCCATTAACCGCTTCTCCTGGTGAGATCCCAGAGGAAGACTTGCAGTGAGGAACAATGGAAAATGGAACCAAGGCACCATTTTATTGAGAGCTGGGACACCTAGTAATCCCCCCAAAGCTGGAGGTTATCTTAGGCTCAGAGCCTGAGCAGGGTCTTTCTCTCCTCCTTACCCAAATCTACAAGAGGCTGAAGACCCTGGTATGGGCGACCCCACCCACTGGTAAATGATGTCTAGTCAGGATCCTGGTCTCTAATCAGTGGCACTTGAGGAATGGAGCTGCCTTCTCTCCTCCTATCTGGGACAACTCAAAGCAGCACTGCTTGGCCAACTCTCAGGCAAAAGTTTGTTCGCTTTTCTAGGATGCTTTGGTAGAAGGTAGGGGCCCATCAAGGAGGGACCATGCTTCTCTGCTTCAGTGCTCAGAAGAGGCTGGCTACAGCTTCTAGAAGCTTGGTCAGGTCCCTCTGCTATCAGGACGGGGGATAGGATCATTCTTCTTGACCCTGGAGGCCACTCCGTCTCATCATAACCATGACTACTTTCCCTCCCTGAGGCCCTCCTCCATCTCCTGTTCCTCATCCCACCCCCTCCCTTTAGGAGCTCAGGTTAAGCCTGGGCCTGCCTTCCTCTTGCCATCAGTCCCAAGATCCCAAAGAGTCTATTTTGTGGCTTAGATGCTAGTCTGAAGTAATTTGTCCGGTTTGACATATCGCACCTTCCCCTGCCTCTCATCCTGAAGCACACCCTCCTGCCTCCCTTTTCACTTCTGCCCTTGGTGGAGAGTCTCATGAAAAGGTGTCACTTGTGTTCACCTTTAACATCAACCGAGGTATGATTGAAGGCTTCCAGATTTAATCCCTGGTTGGATTTTCCTGGACAATGACAAAGCAAGCACATCTTGTCCAGGAGAGTCCTCTCTGGTGAAACATGGAAAAACTTTGCAAGAAAGATTTAGGCAATATTTTTCCTCATCCACTTGGGAGCTCCGTATCATGCTGAGTAACGGCCACCCAAAGAGCCAAGCTCTGATCCCCGGAACCCATGAACGTGACCTCATTTGGAAAGGGGTTTGTGCAGATGTGATTAAGTTTACGGTCTTGAGATGGAGAGATTACCGTGGATTTCCTGGGTGGGCCCTAAATGTTGTAAGTGTCCTTACAAGAGAGAGAGGCAAAAAGAGATAACAGAAACACATGTGGAAAAGTAATGGAAGAAGAAACAAAGAGATGTGGCCACAGGCCAAGCAATACAGGGCAGCGCCAGAGCTGGAAGAGGCAAGGACAGATTCCCTCCAGAGCCCTGCGGACACCTGGGCTTCAGACTTCTGGCCTCCGGAACTGAGAGAGAATAAATGTGGGTTGTTTCAAGCCACTCAGTCTGTGGTCATTAGTTATGGCAGTCCTAGAAAGCTGATACAGACACTAAGCCTTCTGGAAGAGGGGCACAGTTCTCAGGCATGCGGATCTGGCCAGCGCTTATCCATCGATTGTTTTATTTGTTCATTCAGTTCACATTTCACTTATGTGTCAGGCTCTGTGCTAAGCTCTGGGGGGCACAAAGGGGACTAAAAACCTATTCCTCTCCTCAAGGAGCACACAGTCTAGCAGCAGAGAGAGTTACAAACAGATTATAAAGTAATGCTTTACATACAATAGGAGAGACACAAAGAGATCTGCATGGAGGGGGGTGGAGCTGACTGGAACATTGTCAGGAAGTCTGGCCAAGGATTCCTGGAGAGCGGGAGGCCTGAGCAGTGGGAAGATGGACAGGTGAAGGCTGGCGGGGGGTGGGGTTGGGTGGTTTGCATGGTGTAGTGTGCTGTGTGTGTGCATGCACGTGCATGGGGTATGTGTGGTGCAGTGTGTGTTAGAGTGTATGCACATGTATATACACCTGAGGGTGGGAGGTTGGGTGGGATTGAGCAGGGCTGCCACGGCCAGGAATATAGGATTGAGGTGCTCAGTGTCCCTTGGGGGTAACTCCTTCCTCATTGAAGCCACGGTCCTGCTTCAACATCTCCACCACCTCTGAGGAAGGGCTAATCACCATTTTTAGGGACACTTTTCAACAAGTGCAGGACCTCCCCAGCAACCACAGAAGATAGTTTCAGACTGAGCTCTGCTCTTCCTTGGTTGCCAAAACTAGCTGTGATGCCCCCCACATCTTCTCCTAAAAGCAAGAGATTTATGAGCTTATGTAGGAAAAGTGCACTATGTTAGAAATCTGAGCTCTGTGGGGGTCACTCTGGGTCGGTCACAATGACCTTAGAGTCCCTGGCCTGCAGATCTGTTCCCACAGGCCAGGAGCAGCCCCCAGACCACTGTGTGCCCTCTGGTCCCCACCGCCATGAAACAAACAGAGTCTGCCATGGACGGCAGTCTACATTGAGCCAATGCTGACTCCCATTTCCAAGCCTATTATCTCAAAAAGTCTTTGTGTCAGGCAATCTTTTAGGTTCTGTGAGGAGTGAGTTTATAATTCATTACTGGCTAAAACTCTGAGGAGCATGGGATGGGGGAGGAGAGTCAATGAGGGGCTGCACTTGAGATCTTCAAGAGGTTCCTGACGTGGTTCGGCTGTGTCCCCACCCAAATCTCATCTTGAATTGTAGCTCCCATAATTTCCAAATGTCGTGAGAGGGACCTGGTGGGAGGTAATTGAATCATGAGGGCAGGTCTTTCCCTTGCTGTTCTTATGATAGTGAATATGTCTCATGAGATCTGATGTTTTCATAAATGGGAGTTCCCCCGCACAAGCTCTCTCTTGCCTTCCACCATGTAAGACATGCCTTTGTTCCTCCTTTGCCTTCTGCCATGATTGTGAGGGCTCCCCCATCCATATAGAACCGTGAGTCCATTATACCTCTTTTTCTTTTCTTTTTTTTTTTTGAGACGGAGTCTTGCTCTGTCATCCAGGCTGGAGTGAAGTGGCGCATTCTCGGCTCACTGCAACTTCCAACTCCCTGAGTTCAAGTGATTCTCCTGCCTCAGCTCCCAAGTAGCTGGGATTACAGGCATGTGCCACCACGCCCAGCTAATTTTTTTGTATTTTTAGTAGAGACGGGGTTTCACCATGTTGGCCGGGATGATCTCGATCTCCTGACCTTGTGATCCGCCCGCCTTGGCCTCCCAAAGTGCTGGGATTACAGGCGTGAGCCACTGCACCCGGCCATACCTCTTTTTCTTTATAAATTACCCAGTCTCAGGTGTGTCTTTATTGGCAGCATAAGAACAGACTAATGCAGCTTCCAAGTAGGAAACAGGTGCGGGGAATGGGCTAGCACCAGGTGAGGCCAGACGGACACAGGGGGAGGATCCAGGACACCTGTGGGTTCTCTCCATTTCGATGGTGGCTGAAACAAGTGCCTCTGACTTCCAGGGCCTGTTGATTCAGTGTGAACAAAGGCAAACATATGAAGACTATGGTAAGCTGAACAAGAGACAACCATCTTCCTCTGACCACAGAGCACTCACCACCCAAGGTCTACCCCAGACTCTTGTGGAATGCATTTATTGTTCCAGTTTACCACTCAATTTTCTTATTTTACACATGGGAGAGCATTCTCCAAATGCAACGTCCTTTGCCTCCTCACACTCATTCAGCTGCAACTGCCTTCCAAAATAGCCAGCGAACTCTGCTTACGTCTGGTGCACATTTTGGTCTTCATCTCCTTTGGCCACTTTGTAGCACTCATCCCTCTTTACCCCTTGCTCCTTTCTCTCCCTTGGCTTCTGTGATGTGTCCCACCTGTTTCCTTCCAGCTCTCCCCACCACTGTTTCCTCTGATGCCCTTCTTCTGCCCTGATTCTTAACATGGGCCTCCTGAGGGGTTCTCTTTTGAACCTCAGTTCTTTGACAAATCCTGACTGAGCATCTACTAAATGCAAGCCCTGTGCTAGGCACTTGGGCTATTAAAAATAAGTAGAACTGAGCCTTTTCCCCCTCACATGAGTAGATTAGGCTGAAAGCTCAGTAGAGGAGGGTGCATGTGACTCGGGGTGACTCAGTAGAGGAGGGTGCATAGAGGGCACACACAGGACAAAAGTCCTTCACTCGGGCATCTGGCTTGTGTGTCTGCACCCAGAACCCGGCTGTTCACTCCAACTGCAGTCTGTGTTTCAGCTCTGCTCTCTTCCGAATTCCACACCCGGGAGCCTCTGCTCACTGGCTAACTGTTGGCTCTGCAAACACCTCATATTCAACATATGTCGAGGTAAACTTAGCTCTCCCTCACCTTCTTCTCTGGGTCTCTGTCTGCAGGTTCTCCTTGAAGGAAGAGCACCACTTTTCACCTTGAAAGAGACAGACCAAAGTCAGAGAGACCTGGGAATCAGCCTGGACTCCCCCACCCCCTCTCCCTGTATTCAGAGCCACACAATAGCAGGGCAGGGGGAGCTATGCATGACCTGGATGAGGACATCAGGGCCTGGAGGTTGGAGGATGAGCTTTCTGGGCAAACTGTGAAGGGCAAAGAGCCCTGCTCAGAGCAACGACTTGGTGAACTGCTTAGGCTATTAGGCATGATTCCCAGTGACAGGAAAGGAGTCATGAGTCCACGCTTCCCTCCTTGGGAGCTGGGAGTTCTCAGCATCTTGGGCCACCCTTGCTTTGTGCAACCTCAGGGTCTGCCGGTGACACATGTGGTCCTAATGCCGATGAACTCAGCACTAAAAAACCACTTCCTGGCTAGTCTCCTCTGTGCCAAGTTGGGAGAATGCATGTGCCCTGGGATGCAGGGGAGAAAGAGGAAAACTAGGTCATATGCCGGGCAGATACCCAGCTGCATCTGCCCAGCATCCTCCATTCTCCTGGAAGCAGCATCCCACTTGTTTTGATAAATGTCCCTCCCTCTACCCACTCATGGTTAGAATGTGGCAGTTGTGTTCTTGCAGAGCTCACACGGCACAGTTTGTCCCCAGGAGGGACAGAAGTTTTCCCCTGGGACTTCTTGTCCCTGGAAGGTGTGTTAGTGGTATCTTCTGGGGACTGCTGTTGCGGCTGTGCTTCCCAACCTGCTCTAGAAGCACGTTTTCAGCAAGGATAGTGGAGAGGAGTCCCTGTGTTCCAGAAGCCTGGCTGCCCTGAGTTCTGCACAGACTGGTTAGTTCATGCTTTCTTTCATTACCTGCCATCCTTCTGCTTCTAAATCCCCTTTGAACCAAAGTGCTTTCAGGTGGGTTTCTGACATTTGACAACTGAATGGCCTGACTGGTACAGTGAAGGCAACGCCCCTTCTCAGAGGACCAGGGTTAACACCTGTAGGGAGGAATTCCAGATGGGCAGGCACTCATGGGGAATGTGACCAGAACACACCAGCTGTATATGAAAAATACATCATCCCCACCTGTGTGCAGGACACACAATATATGTGCCATAAACACATGAAAGCCATAGCAACTGTAGAGTCAATATCTATTCTAGATTTTATTCTTGTGGCTGTGGGGCAGTGGGAACTGTTTATTCCTGGACTTGTATCACCCAATCATGGAGGAACAGTTGTGACTGATCACTAAACCACTCCAGTAGTTTTTATTAAGGTTAAGTCAACAAATACATTCAAGATAATTTATGGCAACCTTTTGGTTGATGGGCCACATTTAATAATGCTTTTTGCTATAAGTGGATACAAGTAACACGTAACAAGAATTGACTATTAAAGAGGCATTGTAGACATATTAATATCTAATAGTGATCCTTTGGGTAAGATGCTTATGTATAGTAACTATACAATCTCCAAAATTCTCAAGCAAAATTTACATCATTTTAAAAGTGTTGGGCGATCATGGCTACCAAATGAAGTATATAATCTTTGTATCCTGGATCCAAAAATAAGTTGTAAAGGACATTTCTGATGGACAGTTGGACCTGGTAATACTACTGTGTCAATGAGATTTCTTGGGTGTGATAATGGCCTGTGGTTCAGGAGAAGGCCCCTGTCCCAAGAAGAAACATGTTGAGATGTGTCACAGTAACTGGTCACATGTTCACTGAGCTATTCTTTCAACTTTTCTAAATCAAAAGGTGGGAGCATTTTTTTTAACTGCTAGTCTGGTATTTGTCATTGTTAGAAGGGAGAGGGGTGTTATTAAAAGATTTGAGAGATCTTATTAGGAAAGCAACAACGTATATATCCTGACAACAGTTTACATCTCTGGGACTGGGAAAATACTGTCCTCTGCTTACGGACTGTAACGTCACAATTCTCCAGAGACACTGTTGGCACCCTCTGGCTTTTGAACGTCCCCCAAACGCTCAGACATGGGCAGTCAAGAGGAGCCTTGGGCACCTAAGCAATGACAAATAGACTTTTGAGTTTCTGCTGAGCCCACAGCAGCCGCTTGGTTCACAAAGCAGGAAGAAAGTCATGCTCTGACTGCCTGACAATGTCTAATTAAAAAGCCACATTTTCCCAGAAAACCGGAAGGGGGAAATAAAAAGTCAGTGTGTTTGTGTGTGTGCAGCAGTGGCAATGAGAGGTAAAAAGTAAACGCTGATACCAGAGGAGAAAGCTAACACTGAAGAGGTGGACGAGGGAGCATCTCCTCAGACAACATACTTGTAGAATTTCCTGGGTGCCCACCCTGTGCCAAGATCAGACAACACATCATGCGCACAAATTCTTTTCATCTTCCACAACCACCTTGTGGGGGCAGGAGCTGAGTTTACAGAAGAAACCAGCTGGGGGAGGTTAATGCCAAGACCATGTGGATTGTGAAAAGTGCAACCAGAATGTAAACCCAAGTATGTTTGACTTAAAAGCCAAACAAGCATTTAATGTACTTTCCAGTGCTCCTTCCCTGCTTAGCTGGGCCAGTACTGAGAGCAATAAGGAGTTGTTTCCCAATTCTCCATGCTTTTCTGTATTTTATCAATAATAAAAGCCAGAAGCAACTAAAAGGAACACATTGATAGGAAACCCCTGGAATAGTGTATGTGTCTGTGCAGATGATGCTGGGGGGTGAGCAGTGGTGGCGATGCAGGGAAGAAGCCCCTGAAAGCACCAGTCCAACAGTGAACTACAGTGAGATACTCAACTGCCTTCATTCAGTCAGCTGCAGAGGGGCTCATTCTCAGTAGGCCTCAAGGCTTCAGTGATTAATGCAGAAATTAAACCTGTACAAAAACCTACAGAAAGGTGCAGAAGCCATTTTGCATCAATCCCAACATTCCTCCAGTGAGAAGCAGGAGAGGTATAAGGAAGTTGGGTGTATGTAAGCAATACTTGAACATCTATAGCCAATGTGAAAAGGCTAAGTACAGAAAAAATGTAAATGGATGAGCCTATCATCTGTTTATCTACAGAATAGATCATCAGGGCTTAGAAAAGGAAACCTTCAAATTCTTAGCACCGAAACATCAGTTACCAAACAGGACACCCCACCTACAGTCAACAGCCCTGTGGTTCTTGAGCTTATACATTGGACTCACTTGGGAAGCTTTTAAAATCCTGATGCCCAGGTTTCATCCCAGACCAATTAAATCAATCTCTGAAGGCGTGTGCCATTATTTGTATGATTAGCTCCCAAGAAATTCTGATATACAGCCAGAGTCAAGGGTCAGTTTCTAGTCCAATGCTCAATGAAAAGGTAAGCTTTGGGTTTTTTTTTGTTTTTTGCTTTTAATGAACAATTGCAATTGTCTAAGCCAGTATCTCTCAAACATTTTGGGACACAGTCTTCAGTAAGTATGGACCTAATTTATGCCTAACAAAAGCATCAAGAAACAATCCTCGGCCAGTTGCACTGGCTCACGCCTATAATCCCAGCACTTTAGGAAGCCAAAGCAGCTGGATCACTTGAGGTCAGGAGTTTGAGACCAGCCTGGCCAGCATGGTGAAACCCTGTCTCTACTAAAAATACAAAAATTAGCCGGGCATGGTAGCAGGTGCCTGTGATCCCAGCTACTTAGGAGGCTGAGGCAGGAAAATCACTTGAACCTGGGAGGCAGAGGTTGCAGTGAGCCGAGATCGTGCTATTGCACTCCAGCCTGGGTGACAAGAACGAGACTCCATCTCAAAAAAAAAAAAAAAAAAAAAATCCTCACCTGATCCTCGTGATGCACTATTTTAATTGTTTTTTTTTTTTATTTTTAAATATTGGTCTCGATCAGATTTACAAACACTGGACTAAGAATCTGCATTTTGTAAAGAAAAGCTTCATTGTTTCATATAAACATGGGCTTAGAAAGCTGGATACAGCCTAGTGAAGAAACAGCAAATCTTAACATGGTTGAATTTTATGGCTGATTTCAGAGAACAGATTTTGAGTCCTCCCATGGAATTTTCAATGATGATACAAGTGCATTTTCACAGTGCTGGTCAACTTCCATGCCTGGCTATGTGCATGCCAAGTTTGATCACTCCACCACTGGAGAGAACATGGGCCTTGGAGTTAGATAGATCTAAGTTCTAATTAACATATATTTTAGCTTGGTCAGAGTGTCACCCCATTTTCCCACCTGTAAAATGGGGGAAACAATGCCTTTCTGAGATCATTGTGAAGCCTGAGTAAAGACACCTGGCACAGTGCCGGATCGCTGAAAGATACTCAGAAAGGGCCAGTTTACTTCCGAGTCTTATTTTCAAGTTCAAAGTCATTTTCCCTATAACTCATGGACAAGGGATACTGTTGGTTGTCACAACTGGGGTAGAAAGGTGCTAGTGGCATCTGATGGTTAGAGGCGAGGGATGCTGTTAAATATCCTACAAGGCACAGGACAGCCCCTATAATGGATTAGCCAGCCCCAAACGTTCATGTGCTAAAGCTGAGACACCCAGTGCTAGAGGAAGCCACCATGGCAGAGACTGGTCCAGTCACGGTCATATAGGCTTGCATGAGGAAATGAAGATTCACAGAAATTGGGTTAGTTGTCTAACAACCATAGCACTTGGGGGGGCCAGCATGGTTTGAACTCTTGAACATGACACCAAATACCTTCCTATCCCAAAAAGTATTATTTCCACTACACCGTACTGCCTGCCATCTGCCCTGAAGCAGTATAAACTGTTAAGAGGCTCATGCTATGCAATCCTAAGAAAGTGAAACCTCAAGTGACTGAAAAGCTGGTTATCCTAGAACTTTCAAGTATGCCCTGTGTTCTACGTTATTTCCAAATCACATGCTAATACGGATTCAAAGATCACTAGTTGTGACTGGTTGTCTTTTAGGAAGCCTCCAAGGCTAAGAAACTAGACCACTATAAGAAAACCACAGCACACGTGCCAGAGCAAATAGAGGAACACTTCTTATCATTCTGCCCACTTAAGAGTTTAACCATACCAAAATTACCCAGTACTTGGAGAAAGTCAACCTCTCTCCAAATACTTGTAAAGACTCAATCTCCCCCGGAAGAGCTGTGTCATTGTTTTGTACTATGAAAACATGATAGATAGCAAGAGATACTACTCCACAGCAAGCAAACACCACAGGCAAAATAGAAGTCTGGGTATAAATTGACAAGTGGTAATAATGTAAAAAAAAAGTATCTTGAATGCTGCTTATAAAAGCAAGTCATTTATCACAGTAGCTGAAGTTTTTGGTCCTTCAGAAACTATAGGCTATTTTGTAGAGGCAAGTTACACTAGTCAAATTAATTGCACCATTCTTTTTGATGAATAATCGAAGATAATAAAAACCAAGCAACGCTGGGGATTTTACTCAAGAAAAGTTAATCACTGCTCGGACATAAGCAGTTTTCATGACGAAGTAGACTCAAAATTCAGCTCTTATTAGTTGTCAAAATGGACATCATTTAGGAATGTCACAAAATGACAATTTAAAATGAAATGTAAAATGTAATCCCTACACAGCATTTATTAAAACTGGTGCATACCTTTGAGATCCTAGATGATTACTAGGTATATATCACAACCATTTGAGCCAGTGATACTAAGTAATCAACAAGACAATACTTTTCTTGCATCCAAAAACGCAGTCCACTGAGGCCAGACTGACTGATGCTCCCTCCCATTATCAGGCTCTATTTTAGGACAGGAGGAAGATTACATATTTTACCATTCATAGTTTTTAAAAACCTTTTTTAATGGACTTCCTAACTGTACACAGAACACAAACCCATCTTCACCTCTCAACGTGTAAATGTGTATCTACTGAGTATACATTAGTGTGCATTAAAGTCATTCAGAAAACACAAAAACCACAAAGAAACAGATTAACTGCATAAAAATCTAAAGTTGCTCAATGGTAAAGCAGTTAGAAATTATGAAGTAGGGAAATGAATAGCTGACATGGTTAAGATCTTTAGTAAGAACATTTTACATTCCAATATTAGAAATGAGTACAATATGCAATTCATGAAAAATAGCCAGATTCTAGAATGTCGAAGCACTTATTAGACATACAAACGACGAGCTACCTGGTCTAGATGGATTGACGTGTTGAATGAGTTAACTAATAACTTACATCATCACACAGGAAACATCAGAGCTGAGGAAATAAACCTCAGCAGTCAAGGGTTATTAATCCTCATGGTTTGAAGATACTACTCCATGTGAAGTGTGGAGCAGAGTAGCTAAATAGTAGTTATAATAAATTGGCTATAGTTTTAAAATTAATCCCTTGGAGGAGGGAAAGTTGGCCCTCATCAAGACATGAATGGCTGGGAATGGTGGCTCACGCATGTAATCCCAGCATTTTGGCACACTAACAAAGACAGATCGCTTGAGCCCAGGAAGTTCAAGAACAGCTTGGGCAACATAGGGAAACCCCATCTCTACCACACAAAAAAAATAATAAAAAACTGTTGCACCCTAGTGAGCAGCTGGTTACTTGTCATCTATCCTAAGTGCATGTGTCTTCTCTACTACCCTAAACACGACTTCAATTCTGTGCTTACAAAATAACCAGATAAAATTCACTGCAGCATTATTTAGAACAGCAAGAATGAGAAACACCTAAATCCACCAATAGCGAGATTGGACTTTTAAGTATGTCTTTATAATGAACTCACTACATTATGCAGTTACAACACCTTACCGTATTTACTGATTGCCCTGGTATAGAGTTTTTTAGAAACAGCCTACAACACTGTAATATAGACACCCACACAGATATAACTCCATCATTAGGGGGAAAAGGCTCCAAGGATGTGTTACAAAGTGTTAACAATGTTTTTTTCTGGGTGGAGGAATTTTAAGTTACATTCACTTTACAGTATCTTTTAAATGCGCTAATGTAATAAATATGCTACTTTTCTTTCAGGAGAAAACCACTTGCACTTAGAAAAGAGATAAGATAAGCAGCAAAAAAAACTTGATCTTGACACTAACTTCATTTCTGCTAGAATAACTGTCTCCCCCATCCCATTTTTAAAATTAGTGACAAAATCAACAGTTTAGAAATGACACCATAAGATGAACTTTATTTTAAAGCTCATAAAAGTGTTCACAATCAGTTACAACAGGATCAACATTTCTTCCATTCCACTTTCACATGACAATATACTGTATAGTGAGAGAGAAATTTTAAACGTTTTGTTCTGCATGCTTCTAACACATTTGACTAGCTTTTGTTTTACTCATTGAATTAATATCAAAGCAAAAAGTCATTTTCTATTGGACAGAAACGATTTTAGAAAGCCCTTATGAAGTCAGACTTAGCCTTGTTTATAAACATCCACACCCACACACATGCTGAATGGAGAGCAAAATGCAAGAAAACTACCTTGGCAGGAACAAATGCTTAAAAGATTTTAATCACAGCCCTCTTGAACAAGCAGTACAGTTTGTTTTCTCCAAAAGACAAAAGTCAGTTTTATCCTCAGTGATGCAAATGGTTGAGACTGCACAGAAAGCTTATTATGAATTCACAATTCCACAGGAATCTGAAAGTTACCAAGGCAATTTTCCCTTTTAGGATCATAAAGACTACAGACTTAAGCTTTTTTTCTTTTCCATATAATACACAAAATTTCTAAACATCCTTAAAAAAGAAAATATAAATAGTTTCAGTATGTTACGTAGAGTCACATACTATGGCAAAAATATTTTATTAATTGAAGGAATAAGCCAATTTAATGTTATCTAGTCCAAGTCCATATTAACAGAATTTTTCTCATTAGGGTAACATTCACCATTCTGATGTGGAGGTTCAGCACCAAAATTATTTTTGTCTTCTAAATCTTCTTCCTTTTTATCAACATTTGGGCCATTTGGAGTTCTTTCCAGTTTGGGTGATTCAATTTTTGGTTTGAGTTGTGTTACAACAGGTTCACATGTGTTGTTCAATTCCTAAAGAAAACAAAACTAGTTATCAGATTAACTCACATCCATCCAGTTCATTTTCAACTGCTTCTCCACATATCCAACCCACTATTTTTCTACCAACTCCAATTATACATAAAAAAATTTCGTTTTCTCATTACACTTGCCAAAAATCATAGCTTACAGTCTGACCAAAAGAGAATATTAATATTCTTCCATGATGTGTCAGGACCCACCACGTACTTACATATATTACTTCCCTTAATCCTCACAACAGTATTAAAGGACAGGAACTATAATCCCCACTTCATGGAAGAAAATGGTTCCGAGAGGTTAAGTAACTTCAATATCAGGAAACCTAGTGAGGACAGAGCTAGAATTCAAGTTTATAGCTTGAAACTAATAGTGCTTAAAAGGGCCACTTTTCCTTGACCTTCACTGTGTTTGAATTATTATTCCAGAAAAGCACTTTTCCCAGTTTCCTTCCAGCCTCACACACAAGACCTAGAATTTCCTAACCCCTTTTGCCCTACTGTTTCCTGACAGCCCTTAACACTTTCTGATAGATGACACAGGCATGTTTATTGCTGGTCTCTCTCCCATTACAAGGTGAGTTCCGTAGGGGCAGAGACTACACTTTGCACACTTAATTGTTTAACCCTGAGAACAAGGACTGGCACATGACAGGGGCTCAACAAATATATTTGTTGATATGAATGAATAAATGGAGAAGTGGACATTTAACAAATTTACGAGGTCTTCTATATTTTGTGATACAATAATAGACTAAGAAAAGCTGGTCTCAGTCAGGATGAGGTAAAAGATTTATAGGAAAAATGGCTACGTTAAAGGTTCAAATGATTGCAACTTGAGTCCGTAAGAGAACCCAGAAGTACACACGAGACAGTTAACACTCACCTTGATTTTTGTTTTAATTTCCTGAGCACGTACAACTGGATCCTGATCAAGACTCTTTTTAGCCTGAGCATTCATGACATTATTCATCCATTCCATCACTTCATTAACAGACTTCTCAACTTTCTTCATTTCAGACTCATCAATATGGTTATATTTCTCATCCTGAACAGAAAAAACACAGTCATTCTATAGAATTTATTGAATAACATCTCATTTGACCCAACTTTCCAGGAGGTTCAAACCTACCTCTAACGTTAAATAACAAAATTTCAAACTTAAGATTATTCACGCTGACTCCCAGCTTAAATGTTAGCCCATTAAAATCTGGGTTAACTTCCTCCCTATGTACAAAAAGACCGACTCACCTTATTTCTGAAGTCGGCTGCTATCTTGGCATAGTGCTGCAGCCTCTGTCCTAGTTCTTCAAACATTTTTGGCCGTTCTTCAGCTTCCTGAAACCGAACTTTAACTGGAGTGCCAATTTTCTAGAATAAAATGTAATAAATTAATAGTATCATAATTTTAAAGTCTATAGTTTAAAACACAAACCACCTTTTAGGGGGAGAAAAGGGCCTACCATTAATTCTTCCAACTTGTCAACATATGCTTGTTTAGCTTGGTCCTCTCCTTCTTCATACAGCCAGTCTTCAGTTTCTGTGAGGAGTCTCAAAAAATTCTGATGATCCTTAACACAAAATATGACAATATTAGTGGCACTCCAGAATTTTTCAAAACAAAACAAAGAGGCATCCTCAGAGGTGTTCACACACTAGGTCGTTAATCTTATCCAGGAAGGCACTCTGATTTGGCTTCTCTGCCTTGTTACACGGACACTGAAAATGGCTCTCATTGACTTACAATACTGTTAACTTAGAAGCCCAATCTGTAGAATGAAATGTGGCTTACAGAGGAGCAATTATCTTCCTACTCTCCTAATCAACCGGGTCTTATTAGGTTTTTGTTCACTTACACAACTATCAAATACTGAGGGGAAGCTATACAATTTGACAATCACTGAACACATGAAAAAGTCATTCCTAACCAGTTCATGTAAGGTATGAACTTCTACTCCAGCCCTGGGAGGTCCTGCCTGGTTCGGTCATCTCCACTTTAGAGTCCCCACCATAAGAAACTCAGAGAATGTCAGGGCAGAGCTAAGAACTGAAGTACAAGGTAGCCCAGAGTCCTTAGAACTATGAATAAAATAGACTTGAAATTTCACTTTAAATGACCCTTAACTAAACTGGCTAGATTTATACCTAGCCAGTTTCTTTTTCCCAGTCCTATCTTTCACAGTTGTGCGTCTGGGATTTACTCAGAGCCATACTAACTGGGAGTCAAGAAAAGGGATAAGGGAAATAACAGGGCTTAGTAAGCTCTGGAATGACTGGATGAACACATCTTATGAGATGAAACGACGACAAAAAAGCTACCAAGGCAGCGGCATCACTGCATTTGAGATCTTCAAAATCGAAGACTTTTTCTTATTTATCCTACACCCTATGACAGTAATGCCATAGACTGTACGTAAATATTTGGTAAATTCTCTCTTCTTGATGGTTAAAAACTGTTTTGGGAGTAGGCTAGTGCAAAATAAAACTGCTCATTACTAACAAGCCCTCTCTCCATGACTTTGTTGTCTTCTGTTTCCAAAAATTTCAAATCATGTAACTGAGTAAAAGGCTTAAGCCTCAACTGTCAATTTATATATTAAACACTTTATATGAGACTATCGGAACAAAAATAGAGCTTTAAGACATACCTGCTCACATATAAATTTTTCATATGGTCCACACAGCTTGTCTCTGAACTCATACACGTATTCCTCAACTGCATTTTTAGCATCATTCCTTTCTTTTTCCAATTTATCTTGCATTATCATCTTACCCTGTTAGGAAACAGGAAGGGTTAATTCCAGTCTTCTAGTTAACTCAAACTAAATTTTAAATATGTAGACTCTGGAGTTTAAAAAAAAATCATACAAAACAAATTTTAGTGTTAACACAGCTCCAATTTATATCTCATCAAACTCTTCCTACAAACCCAACAGACATTTTCATTTTCTAAATACTCAGGCTGATGTTTGATTTTTTTTTAACATTGTAACTGATTACACAGATTTCATATTTAATGCTGGGTTAAAAAAAAAATCAACCTATTGCTTAAATGTAATTTTGTTTTCTTGTATATAAATGTTTATCTTATAATCAGATTAATACTGGCCAATGCGTAACAGTCCCACCACTTTTTCAAATTAAAGATATAAATAAATGGACTATAGTTTATTGTTAAATAAACTCCTAAATACAATGTTCCCATCTCAGTATGGAAAAAACAAATATCAATTATTTCACATATTATTCTAGAATTTCAGACTACTAAAAAACCACAATGTATTTTAATAGAAATATTTAGTGTGGCCTGAAATTCCAACTGTACTGTGCTGTGTTGTGATATACCACCATCCATTTTTTTCACAAGAACTCAGCCAATCATTTTATATCAAACAATCATTTATCTCATAGATCTAATATGAATTTTAAAATGCAACAAAACTTGTTAAAGAAAATTAAATTGCAAAATTCGTTAGTTTTGGCTTCATCCTATCCCTAAAACTACATAAAACTTGGGATGAGAAAGAATTATGACCATTTATCTACTAGAAATATGGGTAACACAACCAAGCAACTAAGCATATTTTAAAATAATTTTTTTTTTTTTTTTTGAGACAGAGTCTCACTCTGTTGCCAGGCTGGAGTGCAATGGCGAGATCTCAGCTCACTGCAACCTCCGCTTCCTGGGTTCAAGTGATTCTCCTGCCTCAGTCTCCGGAGTAGCTAAGACTACAGGGACGCACCACCACACCCAGCTAATTTTTGTATTTTTAGTAGAGACGGGGTTTCACCCTGTTGGCCAGGATGGTCTCCATCTCCTGACCTAGTGATCTGCCCACGTTGGCCTCCCCAAGTGCTGGGATTACAGGTGCGAGCCACCGTGCCCGGCCTCAGAATAAAAATATTTAATTAAAGTACTTACCTCTGTCTCAATATACATGTTAAGAAGGTCTTTCCCTAACTGCCAGACCAAGTTGGCTTCAATAGGCAGCTCAACATTCACCACCTTTATTTTGGGCTTTTTAGCTTCTGGAGGCTGGTCAACTTTTTTTTCATTTGCCTTGGGAAGGGGAATAAAAAAAAGGAAAGTTTTTTAAGCAACCCTTGGGGGAAAGAAAAACTTCGCATACTTACTGAGGACTTGGGCAAAAATAAAATCTCTAAAAATCATAAAGTTGGAAGGGTCTATAGGATCACCTAATTCTCACTATTTTAAATCAGGGCTGCTATTAAACTTAAATATGCCATACTGTCCCCTTCAGGAACTCACCAGGATATTTTTCTCTTCTCATATTGAACAATCTCTCCTGCTAAAGCTTTTCTTCACAAGTCTTTACTTTCTAATCCCTTTAAACATTCTTGTAAATCCCACAAGCCAAAAAATGAAAATTATTGAATTATTCTTAATCTTCATAGACTCTAGAACCTGCCACCTAAGGATAAACATTCGGATCAAGTCAATTCCTATATTATTATAGGTTCTATATGCCAGTATGCCTGCTGTAATTACAACTAGCACTATGCTGATGAGTGCCTTTTAATACGTCCTTATTGAACCTGGAGTTTTCATATACATACATACATATATGAACACACACATTATTACTATCCACCTTTGAATTATACAAGCAACTCTGCAAGGTAAAAAGAGATAAGAGTCTTACAGTACCAGATGGACGGATGTGACACCTGCTGATCATTTATGTAGGTTTTCTAAAATACGTAAATACAGGGCTAAGAAGTAAGTATCTCCTGTGGCCTTTAATTTTCCAAGCTTTGCTATACATTTCCATTTCTGCAGGTTTCTACTAATACAAACGACAAAGAACGCAACTGAGCAGATTCAGTTGTATGACAGATCAGATGACAACCACAGTGTGCAATATGTATCCTGATGGGTAGGATGGTAAGATGGGAAGAGACTAGCCCATGAAGTGCAATAATCATGGCTTTTAGGAGTTATAAAGGATATAAAAATCTTAGGCACTTTATCAAATAAACTGGGTCTAGAAAGCAATGACTTGTCTAAAATAAAAGACCTGGAACTAGATCCCATGCTTCAGAGACTGATCTCAGTGTTCCTTAGAAATCACCTGTAAGCTTTATCACTATGCCATAAGCTGTATCACTATGGATGAACTAGGCAGTCAGCCTGCAGTCCTCCCCCCCACATCGTTTTCCTTCTAGTGCACACCACCTTTCAATACATTATGCATGCTCTGAGGGCATGAGCCACAGGAAAGAAAAATAAATCCATTGAAACATACACCCGACAACACTGGAGTGCAATAGATGTTGGGAAACAAATGGATAACAGCACATGTATGGAAGTTAAAATCAAGACAAGACAGTCTGACAGTACCCAATTAAATCAACTATTGACAAAACCAGCATCACAAAATGACATTTCAACACGGAATGGATGAGGAACCCTCTCCAAAGGGGTGGTAATAATGCTCCAAATGGCTTGAGACTAGTGGTCCTACCTACAACTAAGGAGCATGAGATCCTACCCAATGTCATCTTCTAGACAGGTACTGAGACTATCAGCAAGAGCAGTTAATGCTCACCCCAAGTCAAGGAGTGTGCTGCTGAAACTAAGCGTCGATTTTTCCAAATAACCACCATCATCCTACAACGTTAACCGCAGAAAACAGAAAGCAGCTTTCGGAAATCAGAGTCAGGTCCTATAGCTCACATTGGGAGCCCCCCGAGGATCAATGAGGGGACAGGAAAATTAAAAACTGGAAACTTTTATATAGTGTAAAAACCTATTCTGACCCCAATGAAAGATTCTGTAATTTGCCTGAGGGTAAAAAAAAACTCTACCGTCTGAATGTAAGAGAAACCAAACCACCAAGAGGAGGCTATTTATATGCAACTTGTACAGAAAATAAAGTTCTACAAAACATACAGTGATTCACAGTTAACAACAGAAATTTTTCAATATCCATCTGACCACAAATCTTAAAGGTCTGATAACAAGCTGTCATTTTTCAAGGGACACAATATCACTATTTAAGTTAGCTTCCAATACCTACTGTAGAAGCAGGACAAAAGAATAATTACCTTGAAATGCAATCTGGTTATTACCAGACCACCATAATTAATTTACTTAAATTTGACTGATGAGAGGAGAAAGTCGTTTACTAGACTCCTATAGCCCATGTATTTATCATCTGATTAGTTCAAGTAAAAATTAATCATGTAGCCCTGGGAAATATCAATTTCTGCCCTTGGTATTAGAAGATACCTTTGCTCTTTGAAAGACAACAAACAGTATACATTAGCCTCTTGTTACTTCAGGTGGCAGTTAATCAAGAGAAGCTTTTAGGTTTAAAGCAGGACATTCAATTCCCTTAACTGAGCTTGAATATCTCTAACTGGTTTTAGTTGAAAAATACACAGAAAATCAACAGAAAAAAAATCCTACACAGAATGAAATCACTTGGTGCTTGCTCTTGAAACTGCAATTTAATGATATCATTAATGATTACATGTTGCAACATTGTCTAATGGAATGAACTAGAAGAGTCACTCACTTTGTCAGCATCTGGGATTTTGTTTTCTTCTGAGGTAAGTTCAGGTGAAGGGGGAGACTGTGAGGTTTGCTGAGCATCAGTTTGTACCTGGGGCTGTGTTCCAGCTTCACTGTTGTCTTGCTGGACATTTTTCTGAAATGAAAGCCCAGGCACAAAGGATGTAGAAAGCAGGTGTACTTGTATAAATTTTTAAAGTTATAGGGCACCAAAGACAGTACACTCAATTTCTGAAATCTTAACAGGTGGGCAGTAAAGGTACTGGATAAAAACAAAATGAACACAAAGTACTCGAAAACTTCTGTAGAAATGCTAAACCTGTAAAAAATTCTTTGAATGACAGCAGTTAATACCATTAAATAACACAAGTAAAAGCATTTAACTGATGTGATGACAATCAAGAACTCTCCCTTAAGAAGCTCATCTAAGCTTGTACAGATATTAACTCTCTAAGGCACTGGAAATAGTTTACTGCAGGCCTTGTTCCTAGAAACAAGCTTCTAAAACCTATTTTACCAGCAGCCATCATGGATCTCAACAAATCTCCATTTCAATTTACTAAACAGTTACATAAAATGGCCAATTATCAGTTATTGGGGATTCATCGCTTCAGCTTATAGATACCCAAGACTCCCTCTGTCCCCACGATAGTCTGTGATCCAGCTATTTATACCTTAAAAGATCTCAAGATAAAGAATAAATGCTACATACTAACAATCCTAATTAAAAACGTGGTAAAGAAAAAGAAGAAAAATGAACCCTAAGAGTTTCCTAATTTTCTTCTTTAGTAGCCCTCAATCCCTAATAAATTAGTGTTTGCTTATCTCTACCCATCTTTGGGAGAGGCCCAAAATATTCTAGGTTAACTACTACTTTCTGCCCACACCCAACTCTCTCATATTTTTCTTTCAAGCCTTCAAGATTTTAAGATAGACACTGAAGTGTTCAGAAGCAAGGCATTCCTGATATCCAAAGGGCACTAAGTTTGAGAAAGTATATGGCACTCATCAATTAACCCATTACTCTACATTAGAATTTTTCTAGATGAGAGAATAAAACTAAGGTTCAGATTGTTTATGTTCCTTAAATGTTCTAGAAAGGTAACAGTGATCACTAGATAACATACTTTTCCACATCTTAACTAGAACACCACAATGCCTGCCTCTTAAGCTATGTCTATTCCCTAGAAGTAAACTGTAATTATTGTAATACTTTAGCTTCCTAAAATTCTCTGTTGACCATACAGAACTAGCACTCATGCTAATGAACAACTCTTACTATACGCTACACAGACACTTCTCTTCCTTCCTCCCCCAATACAGAAAACCATGTAAAAATAAAAATAAGTTCTGAAATAGCAAAGCCAATTTTGCCACACAATTTTAAAAACTTTAGTATTTGGTAGTTATTTCAAACAGTTTTTGTAGCAGTCTATTTTTTTAAGCTTCTTAAACGTCAGTCAACATTTGACTTCTCAAATGCGGTCTATGTCTTCAAAAAACCAAAAACAATCCCAACTCAATGAAACATCAACTACTCTGGCATACACAAGTTACTTCAAATTCAGTTACACAGAATTTAATCACAATTCACCAAATTTCAAGCTGTATATTACAATTAACTGGCAAGTGCTATTATCATTACCTAAAATTCTGATCAAAATTATTTATGAAGAAAAACATTCATTTTAACCCTTCCCTACCTAGCTTCTCCTATAGCTTAGAACTAAGTCAACGCTATTCAAACACAAAGATTTATCCACAAACTTACATCAGCATCTGGGTTTTCTGGCGGTCTCTGATTCAGACAGTCCATGTCAGCTTCAGCAGAACACATTTCATTTTCCTCAGCTGGGACTTTCTCCACCATAGATGCCGTAGAGATGGTGAAAATGCCATGGGTGTTGACTCGCACTTTGACTTTTACTCTAGATTTTTCTCCATCCTTCTGTGCAGAAACATTCTGAACTACAAACCGGCCTACAACAACCAAAACCACACAATTTTAGAATCAAGTCTAAATCTCTGTAGAGGAGGCCAGGTAGGGTGGTTCATGCCTATAATCCCAGCACTCTGGGAGGACGTGGTGGATCACTGGAGCCCAAGAGTTTGAGACCAGCCTGGGCAAGATAGTGAGATCCTGTCTCTACCAAAAAATAAAATAAAATAAAATAAAAAAGCCGAGTGCAGTGGCACTCACCTGTAGTCCCAGCTACTCAGGAGGCTGAAGTGGCAGGACCCTTTGAGCCCAAGAGTTCAAGGTGGCACTGAGCTATGATCACGTCACTGCACTTCAGCCTCATAATAAAGTGAGCCCCCCTTCTCTTATCAATCAGTAAAAATCTATCTGTGTAAAGGAGACAGATAAGAAAAATACAAAGGCTAAAAAAAACAAAACAAAACTTGAAAACTACTGCTGTTGTAAAATCTTCTACCCAGTCTTTACCAAATTAAAGTCCTCTAATATATAACAATAACCTCTTAAAATATATATACTTGAGATTAACCTTAGTATGCCATAAAAACTTTCAAAGGTAAGGGCACTCTCATAACTGTCTTATTTAACACTACGCAAACACTGCGTGTAAGATACTGGTAACAAGCAGTCCTTGCCTCCTCCTACCCTACTACTTACTCCAGATGGGTGAGCACAAACTAGACGTGAAAAACTGTTTGCAAGCATAAGGCAGATGATAGCAAGCACATGCTGAATTTTCATCCTATAATCTTTTAAAGAATACCATTCTCTTGGTTAAATAATCAAAACATTTAGCTGTTTTAAATAAGGGAGGTGAGCCAAAATCTGTATGAAAGCCTGAAATTATTATGTGCAATACACTGGGGTTCCAGAACATTACTGACTAATGGTTCAAAGGGCAGATTTTAATCCAGACTGTGTGGGCTTGAATCCTGGCTGTGTGACCTATTACAAAAGTTACCTAACCTTTCTATACTTCTGAGGATTAAGTACTACAGAACCAAGTGCTAGGTGTTAAGTTATAGCCACCAATAAGTACTGTTATTCCAGAGAGCGCTAAGTCAAAAATGAGTATTTTGAACCTGTTATGTGCAAAGCTCTAAATGGGATTTAACTGCCTTATATTTAAAGTGCTGCCTATATGAACACACACAGCTACAGATTTAACTACAATGTCACAAAGATCAAAGAATACACCTTGATTAATTGTCAAATCAGTAATTCAGGAAATAATTACCAAAAGATCCATCCATCTAAAGAAACAGCATTTACTCTGGAAAGAGGCATGTAAGATGGCTCAAGTATGTACAACGTTTTCAGTTTCAGCCAAACATGAAAAATTAGACGCCATGCTAAAGAGCTGGGACTGTATCTTCCAAACAATAAGGAATTAATGCACAGATTCCAATTTAGCAAAATCTTACAAGTCTACTCAAATTGTTTTCCTGACAAGAAATTCATGAAAACTGTTTTAGAAATAATACACCACAACTCCAGGTCAGAATATTTCAGCCTTTAAAGTAAGAAAGAAAACACAACTTATCAGGTTGGACTCCTTCAAACAATTTCTTTATGAATAGATGTGAGGCAAGGGTGAGTCCTGAAAAGACCTAGCAATATTACCAAATTCCACCTGTGGTCTGGGAAAGAGTTACTTTGGGTAAAAGTACATGGATGGTGCCAAATGTCCCCCCCAAAATATGTACCAAAAAAGACGTATCTTTACAACAGATAACACAAAGGTACACTTGAGAAATAGTTTCACAATGCCGCTGGCTCAGGTTTTAAATTAGAAGTAACAGACTGCAAATAACACTTAACCTAGAGGAAAAGTTAATATTAAAAGCAGGGGTCATCCTTTACATACAGACTGTATCAGAACAGGGAAAATACTAAAGTGTTCCTAAATATGTATCAATATACACTTGCAAGAAACAGCAGAACTACCAAGTTGTTCTATCTCTGGGCCAGTTGACTCCTCAATAAAATTAAGATACTGCTATATCACCATTATTCTAAATCGAAAATGTCTCCACACAGAATTAAGTTCCCCTCAACACTGCTAAGAATAAAGAAAACTTTTAATGTTTGTATGATGAATAAGAAGCTAAGTCTTCAACTAAAAGAGTAAAATATACACAATGAACTGCTTACCTATTTTTGCTTCTGGATATGGAACTCCTTGGGGATCAGAATAGAAAGCTTCTAGCTCAAAAGGCCCCCTTCTCAGGAAGGTGAGAACTTTGGAGAAAGGAGCCGCATGGTTTCGACTGAACACTTCATGAACACTAGAGAGAAAAGCAGATGAAGTGCTTAAATATGCTTACTATGCTACACAAACAGAAAACAGACTTTCTAAAATCCTTATCAATTCTATCTCATCATGTACAATATGAATATGAGAGAAATATTTTGGTAGATTTGGTTGTTGAAAGATTCCAGATAATTAATGATTCTACTACAGAAGTCATTTATTAATTTTCCTTCTTTAGAGTATAGTATCTGAATGTTATTTTCTGCTACATACCCTTCAGTATCTTCTGAGTCATGGTTCCAGACCAGAGATATTGGAAAAGGAACTGCATCTGTGACGGAAAATTCTCTAACTTTAAATGCCGGGGAAAGGATTGCACACTTAAAAAAAAAAAAAAATCATGAGCACATGAACACTTCCCAGTCATCTTTTAATATAAGACTCAATTCTAATGGATGGTGAGGGTTTAAAACACTCAAATTCAAAGATAGTTTACAGTATATTTCATCTAAACAAATAACTTATTTTTAATAATCTAAATACTATGCCAATTACTAGGTACAAAGACAAATAATGTATCTTAGGATAACGACAATTAATAACAGGTGTCATAAGGGCTTAGGAAAAGAGCCTCGTCTTTCTAGAAATTTGTTTTAGAAACTGCCTTGCTAATAGCAATTTCAAGTTGTATCACTTTTGAATATGTATACATACATCCATGAACAGTTCTGTCTACACTGCTTTCCAAATCTCTAAGAAACCCCCAAAAGGGCAAAACTTATAATGTTCATATTTTCAAGTAATTTTGTAAATGAAGAAAGCAGTAGTAAATTCCAATTTGGGAAAGGCAACACCCAACAGATAGGTGGACAATTCTCTATTTAGATAGGACATATAAAAATAACTAAATAGATGATTAAGCTGAATAGACCAAAAAAGTCAATTCATCATTTAGCATAGGATCCTTCAAAAGAGAGGCCAAAATTAGCTCTACTTCTGAAGAACCTAAGAACTTTCATCATCTGAAGGAATCAGAGTCAATTAAGGAGGCATATTCCATTACGAGGAAAAAAGCAAAAACAAAGACCCCATAGAACAGGATGCGTAATACAATGGATTATTATTAGTAATTAGTTATCTATGTATTTTTCAAGTATTAAAAAACGCAGTCTAAATACTTTTGTTTACAGAATCCTGTTTTATATTTTAAAAACTGCTAACTAGGTCACTTAAAACTCAAATACATTAACTTAAAACTTTAGTTAAAACTAGGTTTTTTTTACTATAATATCCTAAATATAAACTAGTATTTTCTTTTTTACCAAATAACTTCTAGATTTGGTGTTTTTCACCAAACTAACTTCATGCTTCTGGGCTGCTTTTTATTTCATAAGCAGATTAAAAATCAATCTGGGGGATAGGAGAGGGTTATCTATTTTATAGAACCATTTGTTCACACTCAACACTCTGAAAACTTGCCCAAATCAATTCCTTATTAGATTACCATTCTAATTCTGTGTGCTTTGTAAGTAACTACTGCCACCACCACACAGCTAATTAGTGTTTCAGCCATGTTTTCCGTGATATCCTCAGAATCATGCCTGTTTTTTGATTCCCAGCTTGAGAAACACCAGCTCAATAGTTCTTTAATTAAAATTTACTGGCTCTTTTGGATTTGAGTAGCCTGATCTCCCCGACAGCCTTACGGGTTTGTTTCAAAGGTCCTTCAGCTATCTAGACACAGGTCTCCGTTTATTATCCCACCATGATGACATACAACGGAAATTGTTTAAGGGCTGTATACCAAGTGAAAGCAGAGTTGAGAAAGTACCTGTAATGCACATCCTCTGGCTACTGCTTCATCTGCATTGAGTGTTGTACTAATATCTTTTCCAAAGAATTTGGCAATTCTTTCTTTCACAGCTGGAATTCGTGTAGCGCCTCCAACAATCTCAACTGCACTCACATCTTCTACTTTAAGATGAGTTTGTTCCATCAATGAATAAAGGGGCACTTCTATCTTTTGCAGAAGTTCAGCACAGAGTTCTTCAAATTGTGACCTTAGCAAATAAAAACTTGTTAGAAAAGTTAAGACCAATATCCTGTCCTACTTTTGACAATCCAGTGAATTTCATTATTTTCCCCCTCAGACACCCTGGATCCCACATGGGCCAAGTTTAGTTGTATTGTAGTTTATAACTCCTTTGTTTTTGATAAACATACAAAACAGCTGCAGAAAGATGAGGAAGACAGCTCTACTGGTATTACTCAAATAAATCATTTTATATCCTTATGATTGCCCTTTTACCTTTTAAAATTTCTCCCCCCAGAGAAGCGTCTTGCTCTCTGAGTGCAGTGGCACAATCATAGCTCACTGGAGCCCCAAACTCCTGGACTGAATGGATCTTCCCACCTCAGCCTCCTGAGGAGTTAGGATCATAGGCATGTACCACCATGCCCAGCCCTTCTAAATGTTTTGATCTGATTCTCATTACTTCCAATGGTTATTTCCAGTCCCTGCATGGTATCTTTGTGAAACTAGTATTCAATTACTAGCCCAGAAATACTAAAAACTGAAAATACCAAGAAGACTTGAGAGTACTTAGACCCATGAGAGTACTTCACACAAGTACCCCTCGAGTTAATGGTGATAAACAATAGTATCTGCAGCCACAGGCATTTAACACACATTTCTGAATTGTAGGCCAAGACTCACAACACCCACTAGAACTGACACCTGGGTCTACAGTTTCAAAAAAAGTTCCATCTTCAAGACACACCTGTTCATTTTTCCAGAAACATCTTTGTCATTCATAAAGCATTCGATATTCAGTGGAAGGTCTGTGCTGTTAGAGCTCATTAGCTTTTTCAGTTTTTCACACTCCTGATACAGACGAAGGAGTGCTCGTATTTTGGATTTTGCATCCAACTTGTACTTAGTTTTAAATTCTGCACAAAAATGTTCCACTAACTTTTCATCAAAGTTTTTTCCTCCTAAGAAAGGATCAAAAGCTGTTCCCAGTACCTAAGTTGGTTGAAACAACAAATAGTCTAGTTATTTTCAATCATATTTGTAACTAAAATCTTAAGTATTACTACTCAAACAATTAAAGACTAAGAGACTCAAGACTGTATTTAAATTTTACATGAAATTCAAATCAGTTAGGAATAAATCTCTAAGATATTTTTGACTTTTAAATGACTACATAGAAGGTAACTGTAAAAAGCCTTTTCTTTCCTAAACAAGAACACTTAAGAGTATGCTAAGACAATTACATCATCTTTATGGAGAGCAACCTTAGCAACCAGTTCTTGTTAACATCTTTAGCTAAAATAAAACTCTTCATTACCAAGAAAAAGCATAGTAAAGAGGCTCAGCAGCGTCAAGTCACAACACTTAATGTGTTTTGAACACTGAGTTCCAATGTATCACTTTACCTTCAATTTTCCCTTGTTAAAAGCACAGGCAGACACTTGAAAAGCTGAATGTCCCATATCAACAAAAACCACTATCCGAGGTTTCTCTTCCAGGCTTGGGAGATCCTGCTTATAAATTCCGTAGTTCAAAGCAACTACAAAAAATAAGAATGTTTCAATTCTTCAGTTCACATTTCCTTAAGAATTTCACTGTTACATAAAATTACACATGGAGGAAGCTTGACTATTAACTTGAAACAATTAAAGGTGAACACATTACATTCCTTTTATACCTGACTTCACACTCATTTTCTTGGAACTATTACTCTCTTTCTGATTTCAGAACAATGCTCTATCATTTTTGAATATATGGAGATTTGCTAGACAAAATATGTATGGAGTGAATACAATGAAACATAACCATGTATCACAAACAATATCAGACTCATTATTCGGTATTTACATTTTAACCACAACCCACTAGTACACTGCTTATCCAAAAAAATTAAGAATTTCTTATACAACTACAGCAACTGCAGTTCCTATCAATTTTTTTTTAGATCCAAGGTAAATAACTGATCTACCTTAAAGAGTTTGCGTTAATTTTTTTCTGAACTTTAAACAACTATATTTCAAAACATGTATACCTAAGAACGTATTTTTTACCAATATTTAAGTTTTCCAAAAACCTAATAGAAATATGTGAGGAAAACTTTTCAGCATAAAAACTCACTTTTTTCCTTAACTGACTTTTTGTTCATCTGTAATCATAATAAACTACTAAAAGCTCATGGAGAAGATGCTGTGCTCACCACTGTATATCCATAATACCTAGCACAATACGTTCAAATAGTACAGGCTTAAATCAGTATTTGATAAATGATCAACTATCTACAGTTCAGTAAACAGATTAAAAAATTTTTTAACTAAACCAATTACTTGTAAGCCAAGGTAGTTTTGAAGCCCAGAATTTTAAGATTTTGGAAAAACTTGTTTTCTAACCATAAATGTAAGGAAACAAAGTTAAATTCAACCGACATATCCAAAGGATTAAAAAACATGAAAGAATTCTCTAATGAAAGCAGATTCATAAGTTTGATAAAGTACCAATTTCTCATTAAACATAAGCATTTTAAGAGGTAGGTTTTTGTTTTCAAATCTGACCTCACTTTTTAATAGGCTGTTTCTGTATCTATATGAAAGCTACAGCACTAAGAGTATCTTCAGTTTTGATAGTATATTCACTTCTACACAAATGCTTTTTCCTTACCAGCTGTCATGTCATTCATAAGCCTTAAACAGTTTAGGCCAACAATCTGTGCAGCATCCAATACAGATCGCCTCTCAGCATCTGTAAAGAAGGAGGGGACCTACAAACAACAACAAAATCTGAATTACCTAGAACACAAAATATACTTAGAAATTCCTCACAAACCACTTATAAATTCACAATAGTCCAGCTAAGTAGGTGCTTCGTCAAGTCACAAAACACAAATAGGGCTTTAGCTTCCTGCAAGCTCCTTAACTTTCAAAAACAATAACTACTTTTGAAAATATTGTCCCAAAATTACAGGATCAAAATAGTCTTTATCATAACCAAGTTTAAGCTGAAATAAAAATTAATCAGGAGTTTCATAAGACATATTGAAAGTTACCTAAATCTAATAGAAAACTTGAAAGTAAAGCAGACGCAATCTGCTTCCAAACTAGTCATAAGTTTCTACTGGCATTAGGAAATTATAATGCTACGTCAACATTTAATGTTTAATATGATTAAACTGTAGATAAGAACTACAGGAATTTAAAGAGCTAATTCTAACGTATGCCACCACCTTTCAGTTCTGCTATTCACCGAGGCACTCTTTAATTCAGTCAACCTGTTAGGATTACAAAATCGCTTTTTGGCAAAGCCTTTGATTTTCCTAAGAGTAAAAAGAGCTCAAGGGCTGAAGTTTCTTATAGCATTGACTTGTGCTATTCTAGTTGCAATTCTTTTTGACTGCCTTCTAGTGCAGCACTTCAGGATACTATTCAGGAAACAAAGTATCTAACAACACATTCATAGAATCATTTAAGTGCAAATACCTGAAAGTTTAGTATAGTGATTTTTCAAATTTGTCCAAAATATTTGTAGATGCTTCAGAGAGAGACATGGGCAAGAGCAAAGGTGAATCTCTGCTCACCTTTCAAATCAGAATACCCCTTCCATCAGTTTCTCAGCTCAAGGGAAAAAAATTGTGGCCAAAAAAAAAAAAAAAAAAAAAAAGCGAAGGGAGAGTGGGGGAGGGAGAAGCCACTGACTTATAACTTAATTCTTTAATTTTCCCAGAGATTAAAACACTTCCCATTTTGCAAGGGCAACAGTAGAAATGTTAACCCTTCTGCCTCATTCATTCATATGCTCACTCATTCATAAAGGCTTCTTTCTGACTGGTCTTGGCTGGCCACATTGCTCATACTATAGAGCAAAGACCATGCTGTATATTTAAGTCCAAAAGCATACCCCACAGCATATCAAGAAGTGACCCAAGACATCTGGACAAGCAGTTTACCTTTTTGGTGACCAAAGAAATGACTTTTGTCCATTTCTAGTATCCCCTGATAGTCTTAACTAGTAATTGTCCAATGAAGACAACAGGCTGGCTACCGCTAAAAATTTAGGTTTCATCACTACTGGTAGGCTACATTTTAAAACTCCTACTGCACTGGTTCTCAACTGAGAGTAGAATTCTTTAACCTGTGAAAAGCTCCTGTGTTAAATATACAAGCCTGATAGTGCAGCAACTAACTGCATTAGAATACTTACAAACGCAACCAGTCATCTGTGTTTTCAAAAAAACTCACAATAGATTTTGATTTCTAGTCAAGAACCTTTGCAGCTTCTGGCTAAAAATATCAATCAAATCTACTTTGTAATGCTCTGGAACACATATTAATACAGTCCAGTAGAATATGATCTCTAGCAAAAGAATAGCTTTCCCACATTTGATACTTAAAAGTAATACAAAGAATGCAAAATCAAGTAAAACACACTGCCTTGCTGAATTATACTTACTGAAATAACACAATCTGTTACTGGTTTCTTGAGGTTGTTTTCAGCAGTTTCTTTCAGCTTAGTCAATAACATGGCTGTTATCTGCTCCACACTAAATAGATGTTCTTCATCCATGTACATTACCTGTATTGAAGGGAAAAAATGTTTTAAACGTAGTACCTCAAGCTACATGCCAATATTTAACTTCCAAATATTAGCATACATTCTCTTCCACAAAATCTTTATTGTTACAGTTGTTTTGGAAAGAGGAAGAAAAGGAGGAAAAAGGGAAGGGTCTTAGAGCGAAGGGGTAGAGAAAGGAAAAGACAAAAAAAGAAAAAAGGAAGAAAGAACTTCCACCTAAAGATGAAGGGGAGGGGAAGAAAGCTGAGGCAGATATGCCCCATCCAAAGTCTTAGTCAAAACATTATAGAAGGTAGTAAATTTCCACTCTAATTGAAGAGATGAATCACTGGGATAAATATTATTGTGTGTTGATCACAAGACAGGAATACCTCTGCAAGTTTAAAAAAAGATTCCTGGTTTTGTTACACTACTGCTCTCCAAACAATTACAACTGGGCTACCTCAGAACAGACTTTTGTTTGATACATGAACACAATATCGGTTTTTTTCCAACATCAAATAAACCTCAATTTTACAACTGCCAAAAAGTCAGAAGAAACACAAATTAAGCTATAGTATATACACTACCATTTGAATAATTTTCAAAGACAATTTAGCATGTATCTACTATACTTTAAAAGGAGCTGAATGAGAAAAAGAACAAAAAGACCCCCTTGTGTAATTGAGATAAGTTAGTGTTTTTAAGTATTAATAAGTTGGTATTTTTCTCTATGGATGGATGAAGGGGTCATCTCCTATTAAGGAATCTAAGGTTGCTCAATTATATTACCTTTATTCCAACTCCACCATTTTTCAATTGAACCAAATCGTAACTTAAGTTTTCCTTCTCCTTTTGAATGAAGGGGTCATTGAATGCTCGGCCATGAAATCTTTTGAAGTTAGACACCGTATTGTTTGCATGAGTGATTTGCTGCAAAAGAAGTTTGAGATTTTAATTTTTTTCTAATTTCACCACCTACCAGTACTTTTAGTAATTTTATTTAGTCACTTTACAACTCAAACAAACCCTATGAGTGCACATAACTTTCCCTGAGGTCCGTCGATTTCACTAAATTTCCTATCTACGAAGATATTTTACTTACACTTCCTTCTTCTCCTATAGAAAATGCCAGAAGGTAAGCAGCAAGAGGGAACAAGAGGCAATAGTGTGACTACAGATCTTAAAGCAGATTTCAAAATCTTCAAGGTAAACTCAAAGACAGCGAAACTATTGCTAAAGCTCTGAACAAACCTGCAAGAGTTTTATCACTTTGTTTCACTCCTTTCTTCCCTGCTAAACTTGTGAAGTTTTATACCCAATGAATGACTAGATCTAGAAGCACTATAATCAAATTACAATTTTTTTAAAAAAAGTTAATTTTTATAGTCTAATAAATAGCTAAGTGTCCAGGATAAACATTCTGTGCCAGAAAATACATGGATCACTACTGTTCCTAGCAATAGCAGGAAATTCTAGCTATCTACAGCAAAAGGTAGAAGACAGAAGAGTAATTCAAGAAGTTTCTATATGACCTAATGTTTTCAACTGTACGTGCATATTTTGATGACTTGAGAGCCACGATTTTTAAAAACAAGGCACTGAACTGCTATCTTACACAACTGGTTCAGATGTTTGTTAAACTGTTTTAAGAGACGTATTTTTATAATCCATCGTTTTGGTCAAATATTTTAAAGCAAACTCTAGATTTAAAAGTCCCACTTCAGAGCACATTTCACTCAAAGGTACCTCATTTGAAACAAGAAATAATGATAAGTATGAAAACTAAGACTTCTGAAATTATTACTTAAGAACACCCAAACCGTTTACTATTTACTTCTTCTCTGACCTAGTTCTTTGAATAAAGGGAAGAATACAGTTAGCTTGGCAGTACTAGTTTTCAAACAATTTGGAATTCAAGCAAGTTTAGGTCTTAAAAGTCCTAATGCTTCTAAAACTGAGAAGAAGTATGTCTAGCTGTCTACAGGGCAAACGTGAGTCTCAACAGATTCTCCTCACATAACCACAAAGATGCAGGAGAATTTTAGGTCTAGGTTATCAATATCCTCACTGGGCACATTTAGAGGATTGTTACAACTAAAGTCTCACTCCCCTTTTGAACATATTTTGAGTGTGCCTATTTCTCTTCTTTCCTTTTTCACTCCTTTTTGTTGTATCTCTCTTCCAAGGAAATAAAGTTAAATCCAATCTCCATATTCAAAGGATTAGAAAACATGCAAGAATTTTCTAATGAAAGCAGATTCGTAAGTTTGATAAAGTGTCAACTTCTTATTAAACATAAGCATTTTAAGAGGTAGATTTTTGTTTTCAAATCTGAACCGACTTTTAAATAGGTCAGTAGTAAATACACTGCATAATGCATAATATAGTACTAAAATATACTCCAAAATTTTCTTTCTTAGCAATACTATTTTCTGTATTTAGAAAAATGTTTTCTATTTCAAAGAGCCCCTCAAAGAGCACCTCATTTTTTTTTTTTTTTTTTTTTTTACTGTTTTTCTCCCCCACCTCCAAGGGGTCTGTCTAGATCACTGCTGTTCAATAGAATTTATGTAAGCCATAAATGGGAGCTGCCTACATAAAATTTTCTAGCAGCCACATTAAAAACTAGTGAGTTAAGATTAATTTCAATTAACTTAGGACAATATATTTTTAAAAACTATCACTTCAATAAGTGGTCAATACAAAAAAAATTGATGAGATACCATACTTTACGTTTCAATTTGATTTAAAAAAGTAAAAAATCTCACGTGTATTTTATACTTCACATTTTGATTCAGGCAAGCCACATTTCAAATGCTCAATACATTACATGGCTACCATTTTTACATAGCACAGTTCTGGACAAAAATTTCAGTAACCTGAAAACGCTTTTAAACACATAACTTAAGTTCCTTGTATAAAAGGAATCTTTAACTCTTAAACGAGTATCATGAGAAATTTCACAATAACTTAGTGTCTTGTTTATAATTTCTAAAAATTAGATAAATGAAAGGCAGTAAAAAGTTACTAACAGTTAAGGTTGGCAGGCCAGGCATGGTGGCTCACACCTGTAATCCCAGCACTTTGAGAGGCCAAGGCGGGCGGATCACTTGAGGTCAGGAGTTCGAGACCAGCATGGTTTTACCAACATGGTAAAACTCCATCTCTACTAAAAATACAAAGATTAGCCAGGCATGGTAGCGTGCGCCTGTAATCCCAGCTACCGGGGAGGCTGAGGCAGGAGAATTGCTTGAACCCGAGAAGCAGGGGTTGCAGTGAGCTGAGATCACACCACTGTACTCCAGCCTAGCCAACAGGGAGACTCCGTCTCCAAAAAAATAAAAAAAAAATAAAAAGTTAAGGTTGACAGATTAGAAACTTAAAGTCAATGTTAATAAAACAAAAGAAAGGGAACAGAAGGGAAAGAATATCATCATCTGAAGGTTCATAAAGAATACTTGAATTATATTTTTAAAACTCAAAAATACATAAGCTTAGGCACACTTCACACTCTTGTATGTGTCTTGAGATTTTCCTTTTAAGAACTCCCCCTTAGAAGGTGATCGGAATTCTTTTAAAGAACATACCTGATTTTTGGCTGCAACTCCAATTGTTCTATTTTTTGATCCAAATGATATGACTGACCTAGAAAAAAAAAATACGTATTTCAAAAATGTTAAAAAGCATAAATGCTGACATCTTAAACTAACAAGAGAAAAATTCTAATATAAATGTCCTACCCATGAGGGGCGAGGTAGGGAACAAGCATAGCACAATTTTAATGTCTATGGCTTTCATCAGATACTCAAAGTGAGCTTCCACTCAACTGCTGCTCTGAGAATCCAACCTAGGTGGCAGTTCTACCACCCCAAAAACGTCTGCTCATGGCTCAGGAATCCTCCAGGTCCCCAGTTATTACAAACCAAACATTAACTTTGAAAATGTTTTAAATACTTAAAAGGTATTATTAACGACCCTACACACATGACTAACAAAAAAAAAGGTTGTGACTCTACCTTTCAGTCACCAACTCTGAACAAATCTTAATGTCACTGTCATACCGACTTTTGTTCTGATACACCACCTGCTTCTTTAGGAATCAAAAGTTTTTATGCAAACCCAAGCAAGTGAACCCAAGTTACACCTCTGAAGTTTAAAGAGCACAAAGAGGTTCCCATCTGGGAGATTCTGCAATTAAAAAATGATGCAGAACAAGTACCACGGCAGAACAGAATATAAACGCTGAGGGAAAGGAGTGACTAATCAGTTAAACCAAATCTGCTTTGAAGAGATGGAAAGTGACTTGTAACTGTGAGACAACCTTCTCAGCCACCATGGAAACGGAACCGCACAGTAACAGCAGAGACAAGCTCAAGAAGTCCTGTGAGGAGAAGGTAAGTGAATTAGGTTTTGGATTTAAGGAGTTATCTAATTCCAGATTACTAATCCAAATCTAATCTAATTTTGGGTGAGTTACTCCTACCTGCTTAGGTAGGAGTAATGGTAAATGAGATGAGCAAAACGGGAAAATACTGAGGGCATTAAGTACTAAAGTTTAAATTTTCCATAAGAAACATCCTTGAGCTACATTATCTGAGCAAGTGTTAAATAAAACAGCATCCTAAAAGCCAGAGAAGTGTCCAAGCAGAAGGCAGACAAGAAACCGTCCAAAATCAGAGCATCATTCAAAGCTCAGAATATCTATACACTTGTAGAATGATCTCGTTTTCCTAGGGGGAGAATCAAATTAATTGCACTGAAGAGCATCAGTAGCTGACACAATAGTCGACCATATAGTTAAACAAACATATTAAGGGAAACTCCAATACTGCCCTCAGTTCACATTTTTCAGGACCATACCTGTTGTCTTTAGTTTCACACAGTAGTCGCTGTATCTAGGTAACACAATTTTTTTTCCCTACTCTCCTCTGAAGAGTTTATTTTTACTGGATCAACCAGAACAAAGTGTAAACTGCACCTAGGCATGCAAGGCTGAAATACTATTTTCTTTCTAAACTTCAATTACAAAACCCTTAACCAAAAAACAGATCTGCGGAAGTAGACGTACAGGTTGCTCACAACAGTCTTCCTAACGTTACTAACATTGCCAAGTATTTTACCTTAGATTTTCCACTCAATTTTCATAAACGTTCATCAGCACCCAAATAATTGTATTATCCCAGTCATTCTGCCTTTGGGTTCAATGTTTTCATTTTACACTTTTCATCCTGGGCTTCGGACATTTGGAAAAAATAGGCACAGTAATTTCCTTGAGATGGAAGCATGTTTTCATCAATGCACGTGCAGATAGCTTTGTATATATCCTCGTCTGAAAATATCACCTAACAAAAGTTGCTTTTTAAAACGTTGCCCTTCGCCCAACCCATGCTGCTATAGAATATTTAGTTCATTGACGACATCCAACCTCTTAAGGCGTTCTAGCACAAAAGTATGCAATTTTTATCCTCTTTTACATAAACTGTTCAAAATTAATTGTAATAAAACGGTTTACAATTCCTCATGAATGGCAAAGAGCAAAAGAAGGACGTTTCCATCTTTCGACAACGATCCTGGGCACTAAGGCCAACAATGTTAGCAACCAAGAGACTGGGTAAAAAGAGGTGGGCTAATCTTTCATAGGACTGGCTTCTGTGGTCGCTAACAACAGTCCGCCTGCTCAGTGGACAAGCAGCGACACAAGCTCTGGAAGCTTCCAGGTCATTTCGAGATTCACAATGCGGAAGAAAAAGCCCGGCAGCCCGGCTCCGCCGTGCGCAAAGATATGCGCGGAGGGAGGAGGACAGGCTGGGGGCGGCTGAGCCAGCTCAGAGAGGCCGGGTAGGGATACGGGGGCGGCCGCGGAAGGCGCAGGCTGCAGCCTGCCAAGAAAAGGGAGCCAAGTCGCGGGCTTTGACGCAGCCCGACCCCCAGTAGGAAAACCCCCAGCAGGAGAGTCCGCACAAAGTGACGACCCTAAGAGTCTCGACTCTGGGGCTCCTCTCGCCCCCGTGAATCCCTGACACAATTCCCTTCTCCAATTCGTGGCAGCAAGCCCCCCATCTCTCCCCTTGGGCAAGGTCCTGCCTCGCCGGGTCGCTGGTCCCTAGTTCCACGGAAGGGTGCGCCGCTGTCAAACGCCTCCGTTTACCGCGATGCTCCGTAACCAGCCCGCGAGCTTGGGGTCCTCACGCTAAGGGCCCAGAACCGCCCCCCAACCACCCTCGCAGGCTTCCACTTACGGGGTACACCGGTCGCTGAACTCGTTGGCGATGGTCTCGATGCCCCCGGCCCGGGCCACAGCAATGTAGCAGCTCTGCGAGCCCACGTCCAATCCCACCACCGACATGGCCGGCTCGCGGTCTGCCTCCGCCTCGGGTCCGGGTCTGCGTCCTCCGGCCGCCTGCCTGCTTCTCTTGCCGCCGTTTCCTGCCCCGGCAGCGTTAGGCTCCGGCCCGCGGGGTCTGGCCGCTCCTTTGACACTGAGAAGGACACACGGACAGCCGGCCTGTCAGGCGCCTCCGACTCCCCAGGGAACAGCGGCGGCTGGCTGACGAGATACCCTGGGAGAAAGCGCCGCTCAGCCTCCGCGGGTCGCTCCGCACCTTGGGCTGCCTGCCTCACTTGGCCGCGGCTGGCACACCGGCTCCGGCGCTGAACTACCGACCCAAAAGGGGAGGTTCCAGTTCCTCAGCCTTATGTATCGCACTGATCAGAACTTTCCAGAATCTGCGGCATTTACTCACCGGCGCCTCCACCGGCCCTTCCACGTGCCACTTCCGCTTCCTTCTTCTCGAGTCTTCTCGAAAGATTCTACCCAATGGGCGGCCGGTCCCCCGAGAATGGCCGCCGTTGCTATGGCAGCGACAGGGCCGCGCCCGTGCCATTGGCTCAAGCCTGTCTCCGCCCACACCTGCCCTAATAAAATAAGCAACGAAGAATAACTCAAAAACTTGGAAAAGTCACAATTTGCTATCAGAAGGTGGTGTCCCACTCTTAACTGTAAAGGGAAGCTGAGCGGGCGGAGAGGGACCCCATTTTGCAAAGACCCCAGACCCCAGGAAGGTGGGGAGGCCGGCCAGCTCTCTGGAGAGCATCTTGGGAATCGTAGTCCAGCCGGGAGAAGTATGCGCAGTGCATGCTGGGATGTGTAGTCCTAGCCGCAGTGCTTGCTGGGACCCAGCTTTGTCTTCTGGGACTCGCGGGAGAGGCTGGGCTGGCTTCTGTCTGGCGCTTTTTCGCGGGTTCCCCGGTAATAAGCATCATTGTGTTCGTTTTTGTATTCACTTCTATTATTGTCTGGATTACCCCGACAACTGGTGCGTTACGACTTAGGAGAAGGAACATCAGTTTAAACCGCTTATAATAAAAGCAAAGGGGTTAAGTGTTGTTATATTCATGAGCCAGCAGGATGATCTTTTGTGGAGTAAAATGTCAGGGTTTTTGTTTTTTAAGAAAGCGATTTTTGGTTGTGACGTCATTTGGCAGGCTGTCCACGGTATCACTTTCTGCTTAATTTTAATACGTCTGATTTAAGCTGAGGCTGTTCTACCCTGCCACTCCCAGCCGTAAATTGGTACTGTGTGTAAGTTTTGCTACTTATTTGATCTGAAGCAGCATTTGTTTCTTTCCCTCAAAAGCGATGTCCCGGTTAACTTTTGTTCAATAAAAAGAGTAAGAAAAGGTGGGAACTGTGCTGCTGATACTGTCAGGTTTTTTATACCCTTTTTTATCTTTTTAAGTTTGCTTTCGATCCCTCAGTTTACCTTATGTCAGGCTCGTGGAAGTATAAGCACAGTTCAAATATGTTTTGGATAAACATGTAATTGAATAAAGAGTTGTAATATAAAGTTAGAAAAATCTAGCTCATAAAGAGTATGAGAATTCCTCCTTGTCCGTCAACACAAACAGGTTAAGTCAGAGGCAACGCCAAAAGCCCAGGTTTATGTTACATGTAAGTTTTGCTTTTTTTCCTGCCACTTAAGTGGTTTACCTAACATGCTTCAGTTAACTCACCTTTAAAATGGTAGTGATAATAGTTATCAGAGGGTTGTTGTGTTCTTAAAGTTGGACATATAGTTAGCTGTAACTCTTAAGTTTTCTTACGGATCCCCAAAACTTGGTTTCTGTCCCCCACCGCCACCCCCGCCCACCAACTTTTTCTTACATATCAAAATCTTATAACAAAATCCATGCAGAGGCCAGGCGCGGTGGCTCACGCCTGTAATCCCAGCACTTTGGGAGGCCGAGGCGGGCGGATCACCTGAGGTCGGGAGTTCGAGACCAGCCTGATCAACACGGAGAAACCCCCTCTCTAGTAAAAACTACACAATTAGCTGGGCGTGATGGCGGATGCCTGTAATCCCAGCTACTCAGGAGGCTGAGACAGGAGAATCGCTTGAACCCGGGAGGCGGAGGTTGTGGTGAACCGAGATCGCGCCAGTGCACTCCAGCCTGGGCAACAGGAGCGAAACTGCGTCTCAAAAAAAAAAAAAAAAAAAAAAAAAAACCATAGAGACATAGCAATTTTGAACAGAAAGAACCTTTGCGATTACTCGGTCTGCTTCCCACATTTTAACTGCTGTACAAAGAGGAGAAATGAACAGTTCTCAGTCTTTGGAGCCAGACAGATTTGGGCCAGGTTCAAATCCTTGGCACTCTACTAAGATGTTTTATGTAAAGTACAGCTTGTGAGGGCACCAGGCCCCCTGGAGTCAGACTTCATGGGCTTGAATCCTATCTATTCTTATTTGTGAGCTGTGTGACCTTATGATAATTACTAAACCTTCCTGTGTTCCACCTCATAGTGTTTATGTAATGATGGAAACTGTATATAAAGCACTAAACATATGTCATTAATATGTAATATTACCTATGTACTGTCTGTTATCTTTGTCAAATTCCTCCATGCCCTCTGTTTCCTCAACTGTACAATGGAAGTAATACCTATTTTTGCTAGGATTTTGGAAGGATTAGATATAAATGAAACACATGGTACGGTGGTAAGTATCTAATGAATTGTAGTAATAGAAGTAATATCATTCAGGCCGAGCGCGGTGGCTCACGCCTGTAATCCCAGCACTTTGGGAGGCCGAGGAGGGCGGATCACGAGGTCAGGAGTTCAAGATCAGAGTGGCCAACATGGTGAAACCCCGTCTCTACTAAAAAAAATACAAAAATTAGCTGGCCATGGTGGCTCACGCCTGTAATCCCAGCTACTTGGGAGGCTGAGGTAGGAGAATTGCTTGAACTGGGACGGGGAGGCAGAGGTTGCAGTGAGGCAAGATGGCGCCACTGCATTCCAGCCTGGGCTACAGAGCGAGACTCCATCTCAAAAAACAAAACAAAACAAAGTAATACCTAATTCAGTGAAGTCAGTACAAACTTTAATCTCACTGCTGTGGATGCTGAGTTGCATAGTCATGTTGTAACCCCCTTTTATTTAATCAATTCACCTTAATTAGCACAACAGACAACTGATAGGTTGTAAAAACTACCATATTTATTATCTAATTGAAATTCTTAGCAGGGCTAGGCATGGTGGCTCACATCTGTAATCCCAGCACTATGGGAGGTTGAGGCAGGAGGATCACTTGAGCCCAGGAGTTTGAGGCTGCAGTGATCTATGATCACTCCACTGCAGCCTGAGCAACAGAACAAAAGCCTGTCTCTAAAAATAAAAAAAAAAAAATAATTCTTAGCTGGGTGCAGTGGCTCATGCCTCTAGTCCCAGCTACTTGGGAGGCTGAGGCATGTGGGTTGCTTCAGCCCAGGAGTTCAAGTCCTGCCTGGGCAATATAGCAAGACACTATCTATTTAAAAAATTCATGTTTATTATTTTATTATATTACTTTATATATTTTACTTATTACATTTTCGTTACACACAATTTATCCCACTATTTTTGCTGTAATGTCAGAAATTTTACAATGAGACTTGGACCAAATAAAGACAATCCCTACAAATCCTTGTTATGTAATTATGAATCCAATTACTAGGTTTCATTCCATATTCATTTTAGAGAATAACAAGGTCCTAAAAATTGGAAGCAAAAACAGACTGCTTCCAAAGAAGAGTAAAACAAAAATGTAAAATTAAGAAAAGCCCAAACAAAAATGCCATTCAAAGAGATAATATGCAGTAGATATAAAAGACTTTGCCAGGCTTTCTTGAAAGGAGAAAGAGATGGGCAAAGGAGTGGATATGCAGATAACATACGTGAAAGTGCATATGACTTTGAATATCTGGTGTCAATCATTATGGCAGCCTTCTCTAACCACCATCATGCCAGGGGCTGGAGGATTACAGAAGTAGTATAAAACTTGTTCTAAATCAAGATGTGTTTTTTTTGCTTCTCTACAATGCTGGGGCGTCATGAATACTCAATTATCTGAAATCTTGTTCGTTTGAACCTTTTTCAGTATTTGCTTACCAAAAGACTTTTTTTCTTCTTATATATTAACCTGAAAATTTATCCTTTAAACGTTAATTGGTTCTGCCAAAACCTATTTTGTCCTTATCTTAAGTTATACTAGAATGATCATCTAAAAATAGGAATGCATGAGGAAATCGTGCAGGGAGCAGAGACTTATGAAAAGGTACACCTAGAAGTGAGGTAAACTATGTTTTGTCTGCTAGGAGCCAGAATATGGAAAAAATATATAAAATGTTGTTTCTTTTAATCTAAAAAAGATCATGATATGTTGTAATAAATGTGGCAGACAAAAATGTGTAGGAAAATGTTCATGTCTGCCCCTGTAAACTCACTGTGAGCCACTTTCCCACTGGAACATGGTGCTCAGGCACACTGGCCTGCTACCCCACATCAAGGCGTTCCTTTACTCCCCTGCCTGGAAAATTCTTCCTCAGGCTCTTGGCTAGGCCAGTTTCTCATCCTTCAAGGCTCAGTTCAGATCTTCACCACCTGTAGAGAAGATTTCTGAATGCCCACCCAGTAAGCACACTATCCTTCCCCCAAAGTACACCCAGTTTTTGTTAGTTATTAAGGAGAAGCTGGTGCCAGCCCAAGTGCTAAGGGTGGACACTGCTTGGCTTAGGCCATTCTTTACATCCTCTTCCCCTTGGCCGCAGTCATTGGTTCAGGGATGGGCATGTGACCTGGGCAGCCCAATCAGGGTACTCTCAGGACTGTGGTTTAGACTGAATGGCTATGAGGGTATTTCTCTGCCTCTTTTCCACCACCCCTTTCCTTCCACTCTCTCCATCTTCTTCTTCTTCCTCCAGGCACTGTTGTGAGAGGTGATGAGGCCCAGAATAATTACAGCAACCTTATTAGCATCCTGAAAAGGAAATGACACATGGAGATGGATAGAACTTAAAAAATTAAGTTGGAGCCTAGGGCTGAAGTCATTCTTGAGACCCATCCTACTTCTGGATTTAAGTTATGCCAGCCATACATTTCCTTACCACTTACGCCAGCTTGAATTGGGGTTTCTGTTACATGCTACCCAAAGCAAGTAACCTTCTCAGGAAGGTCTTCCATGACCATATTACCCAAAGCCCCTCCTGGTTCACTCTCTGTTGTTATCCACTGATTTCCTTCACAACATGTACCACACTCTTATACCACAACATATAGCTGCAGTGATCTTGGGGTGTGTGTGTGTACTTTCCTTCTTTGAATTGTCTGACTCAGAGGGCAGTGACTGTTTTTCTTCTTTATAGTGCATTATAGATGTTTGATCAATATTTGTTGAATGGCTGAATGAAAAAACAAACTTACGGGGAAAGATTTTCTCCAATGCAGAGTTTCTCAGGCTTGGCACTGTTGACATTTTGGGCTGGAAAGTCGTCGTGTGGGCTGTCCTGCACCTTGAATATTTAACTGCATCCCTGGCCACAACCCACTAGATGCCAGCAGCAGTGTCCTGCTCTTCCTTCCGCCCCCATCTCACCCCTGACCCAATTGCAACAACCGAAAATGTCTCCAGACACTGCCGAATGTCCCCAGTGGACAAAATTGTACCGTGGTTGAGAGCAGTAACTTTGATTTAAGCCTAATACAAAAAGGGCAGAGTCTCAGAATGTGTTTGAAAGAAAATAGAGCACTGTTTGATTTCCAAACCACAGAGGCTAAGAGATGGGAGAACCATAACCCAGGTCTGAATGAGTCGGACAACTCCAACCCGTATTAGATTCCATACAAGAGGAGGGACACATCTCTCATCTGGCTACAAGATATGCATGCTGTTGTACGAATGTGCACTGCCTATTCCAGAAAGATAATCTTGAACTGTGGTTGAAAGTATTTTTGTGATTATCAATTATTTCCTTCAGAAAGGTACATATAAGTACACATAATTCACTGTTTTCCTTTGCCTTGGCTTCTTTTTCTCTCCCCGAGACGGAGTCTCACTCTGTCACTCAGGCTAGAGTGCAGTAGCACAATCTTAGCTCACTGCAACCCCACCTCCCGAGTTCAAGCGATTCTCCTGCCTCAGCCTCCCGAGTAGCTGGGATTACAGGTGTGAGCCACTGCCCCCAGCCAGCTTGGCTTATTATGAAATAATAATTAGAGCACCTACATAGTGACTGAAAACATTCATGGTTACCTTAGCCATTCTATTGTAGTAGAAAAGAGAAAGCAAGTTAATATTTGGATAACCAGGATCATTGTTGCCTCCCTACATAATATCCTGATTTTCCACCCTGAAAACTAAATTTATATACCAGAAATAGATTCCTCTTTTCTTCTTTCCTTTGTTTCTTCAGTCACATGTGAAAAGAAGGAAAGGAAGGAAGAGTTAATATGCTGTTTCTTTTCTAGTCCAAATTATTATGAGGTCAATTCAAAGTCCTTGTACATACAGATGAGTCATTTCAGTAACAATCTTTGGGTTTGCTGTGTTGAAAAATCATACCTTCATTTTGGTGGGAAAATAACTACAAGTTGTTGGTGTATTTTTCTGTGGGTCAGAGAGATTCTTAAACCAGGATGTGTCTGAACTCTTGAGACATATTATTACAGATGCCCTCATTGGGTAGCTCGTTAAGCTCTTGGAACCAACGGTGCATCCAGTTCCCCTAAACTAATTAATGATCCACTAGGGAGGGTGGGAATGGTAGAATAAAAAACATTTTAGGTATCTGTTTCTATTGAACCAGTCAGGCTGCTCTTACCTCTTTTATCCCAAGTGAAATGAAATTCCTCCCTACAGACACTTTGGAAGAACTGACTATCTGATTGCAAAGTTACATCTTGGCAAGGATGTATATAACCAGGGGACTTGACTAGTGGTGGATGACTAGAATAATGTGGAAACTCGAGACATAAAGCCATACAAATTAAAGTTGCTTTATTTAATTGCTTGACATCAATGGGGGAAATAGCAAAAAGGGAATTTCTTGCCTGTTCTGAACAATGAGGCACTCAAATTATTCTACATGCCTTTCAGCTGCTTTCCACACCAGCAAACATGAGGTTAAAATATATTGAGAGGAAGGAGGCACTGGAGAAGATAATTATAACTGAGACTTCCTAAAAAAGATCCAATTACTCTTGGAAAGCTAATATTGCTGACCAATAACAGTCAAACCAGCTTTTTAAATTCTGAAATGTAAGTTACAATTCTGTTTTTCCCAAGGAAGTGTGTAATGTGTTACTTTCATTAAAGAAGCACACTCTCCATAAATATGTTAGTCCACCTTATTTCCTGCTTACAAAGGCTCTCTTAGTCTTTCACCATTTAACAACTCTTTTTATATTTTGACAATAAAAATTTTTTCCCCTCTCTCCCTGAAAAGAGGAAACAGGGTCAGCCCAAGACAAAAAGGCAGGAGAGTGTCTTGAGCTCCTTGTCGCTGCCATGTCTCCAGCCTCTGTCTCTTCCAGGCCAGGCAGATACCCCACCGGCTGCTGCCTCCCAACTCCCAAAGCTCCTTTCGCTGGGGTTCTGCTGTGCCATCCATGTTTACGCATCTCTCTGTGCCCAGTGCCCTGCATCGAGCCAGGTGTGTAGGCGGCCCTCACGCTGTTTGCTGCTGTTAAATGCCGGCACCCCATCCCACCCAACCCAACTCTTTTGTGGTTCCTCCTACTGCCAGCACTGCCATCTCATCAGACAAGTGCTCCAATCATTCCCAGACATATGAAAAAACCCAGTCACATAGATTTAAGTGTCCACTCCCAGAATGGAGATATTTTTATTAAGTAAGTTCCACCTAAATAACTTCCCTAGTTGGTTGTATTAAAGGCTGCAGAGGAAGATATCCAAGGGGTGTGTGGCTCTGTAGGACTCTCCCTTATATTACCATGGTCACACTGGGTGCATAAGAATCTTTGTGGTTCCCTTCCAACAGCTCCCCACTGCCCCCCCTCCGCTCCCTCACCCCCCACCATGCCCTGGCCACGCTCTGGCCACGCTCTGTTCCTCTTGAGAAGAAAGGGGAGTACTGCTCCACTGTCTGCTCAGCTGTCTCTGATTTTTATCTGAGTTATTCAAACTTCAGGGCTTGTTTACTGATACCCCCCAGGGGCTGTGAGCTCCCGAAGACCATCCTTTTTATTTATAGGCCTTTGTTGAATGAACCAAAAATTTCTCCTTTCCTTTTCCTTTGCTTCTTCCTGCCTTCCTCCCTTTCTCTCTTCATCATTTATTAATTACTCACTGTTGGTTGTGTCTCCTAAATGCCCCAGAATGCAAATCCCTGACCTGCCTCTGCCAAGGTTCTTAATCCATACATACATGTTCTCTTCCTATCTGATTTCTTTTTGGTCTGCCATGGCTAAGAGGCCTAACCAGCAAGAGGGGAGCCAGGCCTTCTTACATCATCAGCTTCAAGCAAGTGAAAAAAAGTATCCTTCCCCTGTCTGCTGAAACAAACAACAAAACATTCTTCCTTTCCCCCACCTGGGTCCTGCACTGGCCTTTCCAGGCTTTCCAACTCGGGGGACAACTCTTAGGAGGAGGAAATCCACTCTAGACTATTGCCTTTGGTGGCAGAGATGAATAAAAAAGGTTTTTCTTCTCTTCCAGTGCAATGGGAGCTCGACCCTTACTACTGTGACCTACAGCATGTCCTTGAGGATCACATTTGTCTTTGAACAGACTCAGTACTCTTCCCTGGGGGGAGAAAAAGTACCCTGTGTCTGTTGTTGTGGGTAAGAAGATGTGAGGGTGCTTGGCAGGGATGGCGAGTGGGGACTATAGGATCCCTGGGCTGTTACCAAAGTGGGGGCAGGAGAATAGAGTCTGGAGGCAAGGAACCTAAGTCCGATTTATACTGACTTCCTAGAACTAAATCAAAAGGAAAACCCCAACTTTCCACACCTATGTAACAAAAGGTCCGGAGGCTATTCACTTTGTAAGCACCCCCTCCTTTTCCTGCATGGCAGATGGAAAAATGAAAGTATCTCTGATTGGTTGCTTTCCACAACCAATCAGATGTTTGCATAGGAGTGGAACTTTGTAACTTTGCTTCAGCCTTTGATTGGGGACCACGATTTTATTTGCATGGGGTGTACACCAAGTGGTCAATGGGAAACCTCTAGAGGATATTTAAGCCCCAGAAAATTCTGGAACTGGGGTCTTGAGACCTGGTGCTCAGGCCCACTCCCACCTGTGGAGTGTACTTTTATTTTCAATAGATCTCTGCTTTTGTTGCTTCGTTCTTTCCTTGCTTTGTGTGTTTTGTCCAATACTTTGTTCAAGACACCAAGAACCTGAACACCCTCCACCAGTAACAAAAGGAGGAATCCAAGGACCTTACTGGCTTTTTTCAATAGCAATGGTTCTCCATGATATTAATTAGGGTAAAATAAAACCAATATGGCCAAACCTTTATGCTTTTCAATGTCCTTATAGATTACATAATGAAAATACCTATTAGCCTTCGACTTAAAATTTTTTATTCTAGCAAGTCACCTTCACACTTTCCTCATACACAGGGGTCTGGATGAACTGCTGCAATGTGGCAGCCCTTTGCTTTGTGCTGGCAATACCATGACGAACAGCCCACTTTCCTGCCTTCAGGAAACGGAAAGGGAACCAAGTCTCAGAATTGCAACAAGGATGAGTGCCTGGCCAGTTGTGCTGTGCATTTGTTGTTATAGTAATCGTCACAAGACAATACTCTAGACTCTGTGTCTGGAGTCAGGCAGAGCTCGGTGTAAGTCCTGGCATCTGCAACCTCTCTTGGGCAAACTGCCTAACTCCTTTGAAATCTTACCAGTAAGATATGGGTAAGAAATTCTACCTCGACCGGTGTGGTGACTCACACCTGTAATCCCAGCACTTTGGAGGCCGAGGGGGGGTGGATCACCTGAGATCAGGAGTTCGAGACCAGCCTAGCCAATGTGGCAAAACCCCGTCTCTACTAAAAATACAAAAATTAGGCCGGGCATGGTGCTTCATGCCTGTAATGCCAGAACTTTGGGAGGCCGAGGCAGGCAGATCACCTGAGGTCAGGGGTTCGAGACCAGCCTGACTGTCATGGATAAACCCTGTCTCTACTAAAAATACAAAATTAGCCTGGCATGGTGGCGCATGCCTGAAATCCTAGCTACTCGGGAGCCTGAGGCAGGAGAATCACTTGAACCTGGGAGGCGGAGCTTGCAGTAAGCCAAGATTGCGTCATTGCACTCCAGCCTGGGCAACAAGAGCAAAACTCCGTCTCAACAACAACAACAACAACAACAATTAACCAGGTGTGGTGGCAGGTGCCTGTAATCCCAGCTACTGGGGAGGCTGAGGCAGGAGAATCACTTGAACCTGGGAGGTGGAGGTTGCAGTGAGCCGAGATCACACCACTGCACTCCAGCCTGGGCAACAAGAGTGAGATGGAGTCCCCATCTCAAAAAAAAAAAAAAAGAAAAGAAAAGAAAAAAAAAGAAAGAAAGAAATTCTACTTCATCGTGGTATTATGGGGACAAATTAATAAAATAATATCACCTAAGTGAGGTGTCTACCATAAAAAGGGCACACAATAGATGACAGCAATGGTTGTTACTGCTTTGATTACTAATGTGTGGTTACCTAAGACACTTCCAAGTCACTTAATTCCCTTTATAACTCTCTCCCAGGATTATGAGAAAGAACAGCAAAACTGTTTTCTTAGTCTCATCTTTCATATTGTGCTATTCACATTGCATGACTGCTTACATAATGGATAGTCCACAAATTTCAAAAAAACTACATATATCTGTGTGAATGTGAATATCTTTGCAGATGATTCTAAATCAGAGAATCAGGTTTTAGAGGGGGAGGTCAAAACACCTCCATTCCACTGTGAAAAATTCATGAGAATATTCCAAATACCACAGATTTAAAATCTGTCACTGTCCTGGAAAGGTTAACTTTCTTTTCTTTACCTTTATTTCTATGACACTGTTCTTTTGGCTCTGTCTCCAGTGTTATTTTATAACACATTATATTTCTGCTTAGTGGATTGCTATAGTGATGTTGGTACATGTTCTAAAGGGATATTATAGGATCATGCACTAAATGGACTAGTCCATGCACCTTTGTTCAGCATTGGAAATTTCCCAAGTCTATTCATTCATCCATTCATGCAACAAATATTTGTAGAATTCCTCTCACGAAAAGCCATCATATGGAAGTGTTACAGTTGATTCAAGGACTACTGTTTGCCTGCCTGCTGGGGCAAGAGACCTGAAGATGTATCATGCAGGAGACGACAAGGAGCTGTAGGGGAAGTCAAGGGCTTAAGGACCAGAGAGGGCTGTGTTCAAATCTCACCTCTCTCACTTTAACTGTGCAACTCTGGGGAAAAGCTTAAGCTCTCTGAACTTCATCATTTTCATCTTCAAAACGTGGATGTTCCATCATTCATTCAACGACCATGTGCTACGAACATCTCCCTGTCATTCATTTATGCTCTCTTTATAAATTCTCACCACAGTTCTCTAAGGCATCTAGACAGTAGTTCCTCAACAGATGCTTCCTTGTATTGACCCCATACTTTAAATGAACATACTAATTCAACAAACTTTGAGTGCCTGCTATGGGCCATACCCTGAGCCAGGAGACACATGGCTTTAAGAAAAAAGAGTTTAAAACTGTGCCTCAAGCTTCTCAGTCTGGTTGAGGACACACCTATAAACATGATTATCTAATGGAATCGTCGTAATGACAGCTCTGTGCACAGAAAATTGTTGGAAACAGTCCATGTAGCTCACCTGGGCCAAGGGTGTGGGAAGGAGGAATAAGGTGGGTGACACCGGAGCTGAAGTGAGTAGGATGGAGGAGGAGGACCCTGTTTCTCTGCCGAGTATGTAAATGCGGAGGAAATGAACACGACCTGTGCAGAGCAAGTTAGCGATTCTGACGGGTCAAAATAAAGAAAGAGCAACAATGATGAAAAAGGTGAGCTCAGCTCAGAGGGGGCAAATGCTAAAGATGTGTTTCCAGATTATCTCTGAGTACTAAAAGATGGGTAAGTGTTCCAAGGACCTTTCTGCAGTACCAATGGCTCCCCAGGCATTTAATCATGACAAAATAAAAACAATATGGCCACACCTTCATGTTCTTAAATATGTTCTTACAAATGACATAATGAAAATGCCTATTGACTTGTAATTTTTTTCCAACTAGTCACTTCTTCCTCAGACAGAATAATCTGGATAAGCCTAATTCCTCTGGCTAGGACTTTTAAAAGCATGTTGGCATTTGGGCTGGTTCCCGTAGCTGGTTGGCACAACTTTCTAATAATACCAAGATGGTGCTTTGTGTCCCTGACTGCTCCTGGAAGAAAGTCACCCACTGTCTCCAACTTGGGCCACTCACTGTACCACTGAGTCAAACCCGATGGCCATCCCAAGCAGAACCAGGGATGAGATTTGACCGACTGCAAACCCAGAACCACCACAGCTAGAAAAGCAGAATAACCATGAAAAGAAATTTCTGCCAAAACATTTGTGGGCTAAGATTACACCCAAGTACGTTTGGGACTAGAGGAGTCAAATCATAAATGAACTGTAGAAAGGAGCATGCTAATGCAGAGGGTGGGACTCCTGGAAATGTGAATTTGTTCTCTCTACCACCCAGGGGAGCCAGAGACTCATGAAAATCTTATACAAGCTGTCAAAGTTACGAGCCAGGACAAGGAAAGACAGTATATTAGTTTGGACTTTTGCAGTTGCAGGCAACACAAAAATCAATCAACCAAGAAAATAAAACAAAATAAAAACAGGAATTTGCTGATCCACGTAATTCGGAAGTTTTGGGGGGGGGCATCTGGTTTTGGCTCAGTCACATCCAGGAGCTTAAGTGACATCCTCAGGACTTGCTCTGTCTCTCTCTGCCCATCTCTCAGCTAAACTCTGCTGTGTGTTGCTTCCCTTCTTAGATGAGCCTTCCTCATGTAGGGGAAAAGGCAGACCTTGAGTTCCAGGGTAACATAATTCTTATTATAAGAAAGCCAGGAAGAGGTCAGGCATGGTGGCTCACACCTGTAATCCCAGCACTTTGGGAGACCAAGGTGGGCACATCACTTGAGGTCAGGAGTTCAAGACTAGCCTGGCCAACATGGTGAAACCCCATCTGTACTAAACACACAAAAATTAGCTGGGCATGGTGGTGCATGCCTGCAGTCCCAGCTACTCGGGAGGCTGAGGCAGGAGAATCACTTGAACCCTGGAGGCAGAGTTTGCAGTGAGCCGAGATCGTGCCACTGCACTCCAGCCTGGGCAACAAAGGCAGATTCCATCTCAAAAACAGAAAAAGAAAAAGGAAGAAAAAAAAAAAGGAAGAAAAGAGCCAGTGAGTGTGACATGGTACCTCTGGCACAAGTCACCGTGCAGAGTTACCTGCCCAAGCAGGTGGTGAGGATGATGGAGAATCAAACCACCAGGTCCCAGCATTACTGCAGAATGGGCAGGGATGGTGCCTCACAGACATGCCACACAGGCAAAAATAAATAAATAAATAAAGCCCGTAACAGCTGGGGGGGAGAAGGGGTTTTCATTTACCGAGCACCTTGGCACAGTGCTGGGCATCATGCATGTCTTATGTCATCTCCCAAGGACCCTCTTAGATGGGTACCTTCTATCATCATCCCCATCCTGCGAATGAAAGTAAGGCTCAGTTGGATTAAATAACTTCCCCGAAGGACAACCAGTAAGTGGTAGAGCCAGGTATTAATGACCAAAGCCCTGCTTGATCAAACGGGGAGGAAAAGTGAAGGGGAAGGGGCATTGGCCTCAGCAGACTGGGAGGCCAGAGGTGGTGGGTGGGAACGCAGGCAATGTGAAAAAACAAAACAAAGTGCTTTAAATAATTTCTTCCCTTTCTTCAGCAGAGCTTAAGCCACAAAATCTCTGACAAGTAAGCCCCAGAGAATGGGGCACAATTTTTGTTCTATTAGAAGCGCAAGTTAGTATCTGGTGCTGGGCAATTTGTGGGTATGGGTCGAGGTGAGGCTTCAGGATTCTGGGTGGGACAGTCCTCACATCTGATCTCATACAGAGCAGATCACTAACCTGCCGCTAGGAAAGGGGCCCTGGGAGGGGTCTGAAAGCTGCCCTAGGTGGTAAGCCCTGCCCTAAGAGGCTTTGGCATCCTCTGGGGCCTTCACCTTTCAGTTGCTCAGTCTTCCTGGTAATTGAGACCAAGCTGCTGAATATTGCCAGAGGGCTGTGCTGAGACCAGTAGAGGCTGAGCAGCCCACAGAGATGAATCTGGAGGCCAGTTGGGGGCAGAGAAGGTGACTGACTGGGCGAAATGAGGATTAACTGCATTTAGAATGTGTTTGACTATAAACTGTGAACTAGAGGTCTATGGAAAGGGTTTGTAATAAGAAAAGTTGGCATTTCATTTCTCCTTGAATTGAGGACAGTGTTCAGGAGTACACTAGGCAGTGGAAAATGAGATAACATCCAGAGCCGATGTGACCTGGATGCAGATGAAAGCTGAACCCAGAGGAACCCAGGCCTCACTCTTGGGAATGTAATCCGTCTGTGAGTTGACTCTAGTTACTCTAGGAGCGTGGCTTAAGCCCAGCAGTAATTAGTTTTATGCTATTTGCATTTCTAAGCTTTCCTTTTCTTTTACCTAAGACTTTTAAAAGACTGTATTTTATTTTAGTTGTGCTGCAAAGAGAAAAGTGGGGGGCAGGTTCTTTGTGAGCCGTGTTGGGGTTGATGGTATTTGGAAGGTGCCAAACGTCTCCAGGTCCTGTCCTGCCACAGCCATCTCCTCAAGTTTCTATAGAAAACAAGCGTAGGCAAAGGAATTCTACTTCTGGGAGGTTTTTGCCTCAAACCCCAATGAAGAAATCTGGTGTGGTGGCAGAGGACTAGCAGCAGACCAGAGGGGCCTCCTGGGCTTCTCCCCCACTGGATCCACACACATGTACCACACTCAGATACTCATTTCTTCAACAAGCATTCACTGAGTGTCTACTAATTGCCAGGTGCTGTTCTAAGCACTGAGTATTTTGCAGTAAATGGCAGACAAAACCTCTGCCTTTATGAAGCTTTCTGATTGATAGAGTTTGGAGATTTGTCCCCTCCAAATCTCGTGTTGAAATTTGATCCCAGTGTTGGAGGTGGGGCCTGGTGGGGAGGTGATTGGGTCATGGGGTAGATCCTTCGTGAAGGGCTTGGTGTCATCTCGGAGGTAATGAGTGAGGTCTCCGAGAGAGCTGATTGTTAAATAAAGAATGTGGCAGCCCTCCCCTCTCTTGCTTCTTTCCTCTCAACATATGATGCTGACTCCCCTTCCCCTTCTGCCGTGACTGGAAGCTTCCTGAGACCCTTATCAAAAACAGATGCTGGCACCATGCTTCTTGTACAGCCTTCAGGTCCGTAAGTCAAATAAACCTCTTTTCTTTATAAATTACCCAGCCTCAGGTATTCCTCTGTAACAACACAAATTGACTAAGACACTAATGTTCTGATAGAGGGGGATGGACAACAAAACAAAACATAAAAACAGCTTGTGGTAAGCACCATGAAGAACTAAAGCAGAGTAAGGAGGCAGGTAGTACAGGGAATAATGTGTGTGTGTGTGTGTGTGTGTGTGTGTGTGTGTGTGTGCACTCCTAATTTAAAGGAGGTGGTAACCAATGAGCAGAAGCCTGGAAAGAGTGAGGGAGTGACGTGCAGATCACCTAAGGAAAGGTTTCCCTTCGAAGCAGAAGGGAAACACACTCAGAAGCCCTGGGGTAGAAGCCTGGTTGGCATGTTCTTCGAGTAGCAAGGAGGCCTGTGTGCCCTGAATGGAGAGGCAAAGGCAAGTGTGATAGAAGAGGGGGGTCAGAGAGGGTAAGCGGGGTCATCTAAGACCATCTATGGCCTTGTAAAACACAGTAAGACAGTAAGATCTTTTTTTTTTTTTTTTGAGACAGTCTCACTCTGTTGCCAGGCTGGAGTGCAGTGGCACAATCTCGGCTCACTGCAACTTCCACCTCCCGGATTCAAGCGATTCTCCTGCCTCAGCCTTTTTGCATTTTTACTAGAGACAGGGTTTCACCATGTTGGCCAGGATGGTCTCAAACTCCTGACCTCATGATTTGCCCACCTCTCGGCCTCCCAAAGTGCTGGGATTACAGGCGTGAGCCACCACACCTGGCCCAAGACACAGTAAGATCTTTTATTTGCCTCTGAGCAAACTGCAAAGCCATTGGAAAGTTTTGAGCAGAGGAACAATGTGATATGCATGATTCTCCAAGGCTTACTCTGGGTACTGCATGAAGTCTAGAGCAGTGCTGCCCAACGGAAATATAATGTAAGGCACAAGTGCAAGTTGTATATGTCATTTTAATAGTTACCAGTAGCCACATGAAGAAGTAAAAAGAAATGGATGAAAATAATTTTAATATATTTGATTTAATGTAATACATCTAAATTAACAGTTTAATATGTAATCAATATAAAATTATTATTGAGATTATATATATATATATTTTAGATGGAGTATTGCTCTGTCATCCAGGCTACAGTGCAGTGGCACAATCTCAGCTCAATGCAACCTCCACCTCCTGGGTTCAAGCAATTCTCCTGTCTCATTCTCCTGAGTAGTTGGGACTATAGGTGCCCACCACTAGGCCCAGCTAATTTTTGTATTTTTAGTAGAGACAGGGTTTCATCATGATGGCCAGGCTGGTCTCGAACTCCTGACCTCAGGTGATCCACCTACCTCAGCCTCCCAAAGTGCTGGGTTACAGGCGTGGGCCACCACGCCCAACCTGTATATATTTTTTAACATACAATATCTGTGGAATCTGGTGTGCATGCTACTCTTACAGCACATCTCAATTCAGAATCATCACATTTCAAGTGTTTAAATCCCCAGCTCAGCTGCTTACCATATGGTACTACAGTACAGCTTCACACTATAGGGGGCCGGGTGGACACGGGGTCCCCAGGAAAGATACTCTTCAATGGTCCGGATGACGGATAATGGTGAGGCTAAGGGCAAAAGCACTCCAAGGGTGAGCAATGCATTAAAAAATAGCTTCTCCTAAGGCCTAGGGTATAACTTGCTGACTCTCACCCCTGCTCCCTGCAGGTAGATAGAAGAACCCTATTGGGAACAGCTCTGGGCATACCTATGACAGCCATACTGGAATAAAAGAATCTGAAAGAAGACCTCAGAGGGCTTAGAGCTGCCATCCATCCTCATCACGCTCCACCACTCTGGAGGCTCCACCACCTCTTCATGCCCCCCTATACCCCATTATCATGTAGACCTTGACCTTTCTTAGCAGCACTCTTCCACATGTTGTCCTTTGGGAAGAGGGGGAGGGGAGGAAGCCCTATTTTTCCTTGGAGTCCACAATTTCCTCATTTCTGTTCTTGGCTTTGTAAAACAACTAAATTTGAGAAGTCAACACTAAATCTGTTACATGAGGATGCCTTATGTAACAAACTGCAACCTAGTTTAGTACTTAATGTAACTGAAAGCCTAATTTAAGAGTATACTCTTGTAAAGAATTGCTGAGTCTCAGCAAGTCACAGCAGTTGAACTTCAGCCAATCGCAGGTGGCGAATGGACTCAAATAAGGTGAAAGGCCAGCTGTAGCCAAGGAAGCAGCCTCTCTGCCTCACTTCCGTTTTCTGTCCATAAATGCTGCCTGACCACGTTGCAGGCCAGCGTTCTAGAACCTGTCTGGCTCTGAAGGCTAACCGATCGGAGAATTGTTCTTTGCTAAAGGAAACTTAGTTAAACTTAACTTGTCTAAGGTTTTTCCTATTAACAGCTTATTAACCCCAGTGCATTGGATGATCAAGCAAAGTCCCACCAACTTTCTATTGCTCTCCAGAGGAAAGGTTAGAGAATTCCAGGTGCCCATTTTAGGGCCGCATTATAATTTTCATGAAACCTTTCCTCCATTGAAAAAAAATACATATAAGTATGTTTACTATTGGGCTGGTAAATAGAGGTCTATACCAATATATTTAAAATTTTTCGGCTAGGCGCAGTGGTTCAAGCCTGTAATCCCAGCACTTTGGGAGGCTAAGGTGGGTGGATCACCTGAGGTCAGGAGTTCAAGACCAGTTGGCCAACATGGCAAAACCCTGCCTCTACTAAAAATACAAAAGGTCAGGCAGCAGAGGTTGTAGTGAGCCAAGATCAGGCCATTGTACTCCAGTCTGGGTGACAGAGTGAGACTCCGTCTCAAAAAAAAAATTTTTTTTATTCAATATGAGTTGTTTTTATTTTATTTTATTTTAATCTTTTTTTTTTTTTTGGAGACAGAGTTTCGCTCTTGTCGTCCCAGGCTAGAGTGCACTGGTGCGATCTCAGCTCACAGCAACCTCTGCTTCCTGGGTTCAAGTGATTCTCCTGCCTCAGCCTCCCAAGCAGCTGGTATTACAGGCATGCGCCACCACACCTGGCTAATTTTGTATTTTTAGTAGAGACAGGGCTTCTCCATGTTGGTCAGGCTGCTCTGGAATTTTGAACCTCAGGTCATCCACCCACCTCAGCCTCCCAAAATGCTGGGATTACAGATGTGAGCCACCACGCCCAGCCTTTTTTCTGATTTTAAAAGAACATATTGTAGGAGTCCCTAAAAGTATGAACCCTAGACACTGCCTGCCATGCCTAATAGAGAAGTCGGCCCTGCCCTTTCACAGAATTGCCCTCTCCATCCTTTCTGGGCTGCTTCCACCCTCCCAAATCTGTAAGGTGGGCATTTGAGCCCCTTGAGGCCTTTATAAATGTGTCTTAGATGTGGCTCCAGAGGCCTCTAAGGTGGATCAAAACAAGGCATTCATTGTTATACACGGGGTCCCGCTCCGAAATAGGCTGAGAGGTCATCAATAAACCATTTCGATGCCCGACTAAGTTTTCCTGGCAGGTTTATATAGAGAGCATTGGTATGAACCCAGCCCAAGTAATAAAATGCTGGTATATAAAATAACTCAAACTTTGTGTCACATACATTTTAACTTTATGGACTCCTATTTTTTCTAGAGAAAAATTAAAGTGGAAGAGACATACAAATGATGCATTTTCCATTTTCCTCTATTCTAGGCGGTCTGGCCAGAGAGTCTAAGGTACCTGGGTAGTCTAGATTCTTGATTCAGTGGCCCAGCCTGAGCTATCTGCCACTCCAATTGATGTAACTCCTTCAAGCCTGGGCATGGTGGCTCATGCCTGTAATCCCAGCACTTTGGGAGGCCGAGGCTGGTGGATCATTTGAACTCAGGAGTTCCAGACCAGCCAGGGCAACATGGCGAAACCCCCAGTCTCTACAAAAAAAAATATAAAAGTTAGCCGGGCATGGTGGCTCATGCCTGTAGTCTCAGTCATTTGGTGGGGCGGGGGGCGGGTGAGGGGGGGAGGTTTGCTTGAGCCTGGGGAGTTCTGGCTGCAGTAGGCTGAGATCACACCACTGCACTCCAGCCTGGGTGACAGAGCCAGATTCTGTCTCAAAAAATATGTATATATAGCTCCTTCTATTCACTTACACTTTTGTTCTCTTTCCAGGCATGTTGTGGGGTAGCACTTCCCCTTTAAATTTGTGCATGGCTATGTAATGTCCTTTGGTCAACAGAATGTGACTAGCAACGTCCTGTGTTACCTGTTGGTGAAAGTCTTTAAGGCAGTGTGCAATTTATTATGTTCTCTTTACCTGCCTTGGGTCCACCATGTTGCAGATGGTGAAGGCAGAGGCCTGCGTCTCTGAGAACCTGAGGTCCTGACTGCCTGAGATGAACGTGTCCTGGGAGCAAAAAATAAGCCTCTTTTTCAAAGATTTACTTGACAATGAAGCATAACCTAGCCCAAAACACTTCCATAGTTGAATTTCTTCATTTCCAGGTCTCTTTTGTGTCTCACTTTCTAAAGTTCTTGTGGTCAACATAAAAGACAAGAATGTAACAGCTGTTTATCCATATACAGTGCCGTGCTTGTGGTGACCTTTTCTATGAAAGGGTGTAACACCCTGTTGCTACTGAACTCACATGTGGTCATGCAACTTCCTTTGGCCAATGAAATGAGAGCAAAAATGATGTGTGATTGGCTGTGTTTTCCCCCTTCCCCCATAGCAACTTTTAAAGTCTCAGGAAGAGGCTGTGCTGTCATCCTGGGTCCTAGAGTCAAGGTGACATGAGCAGAACTGCACCTGGCCCTTGATGGCGATGTAAGAGAGAAACACATCCTTATTATGTAAGCCTCTGAAAGTATGGGGGTCATTTGTCATGACAAGCTGTTAATGTAACACAACCTCAAACCCACAAAATTTAGGAAACCCAAGTAAATCACAGAACTGAATATCCCTGTGATAAGCATTCTCACTGAAGGGGGGGCCTGCTGGCCTGATTGGTTAGGTTTAAGATCTTTCTGGGCCTGTGTTCTGCTACTTGTCCTAAAGATCAGGACTAGCAGGTGACATGTCCGGTTTGACTTCTGGCCTCCACAGAGCCTTGCTCTGAGGCAGTGCATCATTCCTGTGTATCGATTTCCTGGTAGGTGGACTCGCGCTGCGTGCAGACCCAGCTGTGCAAGATTTGGAAGGGAAGGAATAAAAGAGCAAGAGACTTCACTCAGGCCTCTTGCTCTCCACCATATTTATTCAGCTTAACTATTCATCTGGCAATGCAGCCTTTCTAGTTATTGATCAAGCAGTATTTGGCTACTGTTCCTTGGCTGTGTGACTTTCAGGAATAAATCCCCAGAGGGAAGGCTGAATGAGTCGTCTGATTACCCCAAACCCCAGTGCAAACCTGGACTCCTTTATACATAGTCTACAGCCAATGTCCTTACCAATCGGTCTCCCAAACAAAAGCAGCATTCCAAACAGACAGCGTGTATATTCACCCATATTATTGTTACCAGGAAGCCCTTAGCAGAAATTTAATGTTGTCTTGAGGGGAGAAGCAAACAGGGAACAAAATAAAGAATAAGTGCTCAGTTAAGACCCTTTAGAGACCTATTTGAAATTACTCTTTTTTTTTTTCAAGTTAAAAAGAAAAGAGGCTATGTTTTGGGGATTAATTGGAGGGATCCTGAGAAATGAAGTTATAGAACACAGCAGAGTCAAGACACAGCCACCCAGCTGCCTCCCCATCAGGCAGTCACATGGTGAACAAGTGAATATGGTTGTCCAATTTGGACCCACACACCTAATTATCAGCACATTAATACATCGTTGCCTACGTAGCTCTGCTATCAGCAATACAATTTAAACAACTGGGCAGAAAGTTGTGGAGGACCACAATGTAACAGTATTTTTAAATGACTGTATTTTCTACAAGTACTTCACAGTCAGATAATTCTCATAAGAAAAAGCACTGAGCCTTGAAGGCCCAAACTGAATAAAATTTTCAGAAATAGGAATTGTGACTGTTTAAAGTATATTCCTATTGGTTTTTTTTTTTTTTTTTCTCTCTCTCTCTGATTCAAAGCCTGCATGAATAACTGGGTTTTTGGCTTGTTTGGGGAAAGACTTTCACATTTGCAAATTAATGACGCAGTCCTAGCTGAGATGGTAATATGCAAATACTTCATTTAATAAACAAACCCATGTCTGGATTTTTAAAATAGCCCTAGACTATAGATTGGACTGTCATTCATTTGTGCTCTAAGGCATCACTCTGTGACTGACTGAAGAGGAAACCTAACTGAGCACACGTGTCGGGACTGTTTAAATGAAGGAAAAAAATTCACTTGACTTTTAAACTGCAGTTATTCAGATAAACCAGTCAAAACACCAACTTCTGCAATCTGTCATTACTAAGAAAATGACGGGAACTCAGAACTATCTATTTTAAAGAACGACTTCTAAGGGCCGGGCAAGGTGGCTCACGTCTCTCATCCCAGCAGTTCGGGAGGCCAAGGCGGGTGGATCACTAGAGGTCAGGAGTTTAAAACCATCCTGGCCAACATGGTGAAACCCCATTTCTATTAAAAATACAAAATTTAGCCAGGCGTGGTGGTGCATATCTGTAATCCCAGCTACTCAGGAGGCTGAGGCTGGAGAATTGCTTGAACCCGGGAGGCAGAGGTTAGTGAGCTGAGATTGCGCCTTTGCACTCCAGCCTGGGCAACAGAGTGAGACTCCATCTCAAACAAATAAACAAACAAAAATCCCCAAAAAACCACAACCTATTTAGAATGTTATATAAGTTAATTCAGCAGGTATTTCAGCACTATAAGTACCTGACCTTCTTTGTGTCAGGTACTGTGCAGATGCAATGACAACTGGACAGGGTATCACAACAGAATTGTCATTGAATGTGATTGATACCATGAATGTGATAGAAATATGGATGAGTGTGTGCACCCTGGGTTGGGGGTGGCGGTGGACACAAGACAATCTATTGAGATATGGGAAGATAAAGAGAGATGGGAAGAAAAAATGTAAAAACATGCCTTAATGCTTTTTATGTCATCCTTTAATTTGCTCTATCTTTGTGTGTTTTAGATATACATGATTGATACTATGTATGGTAGTGGCACATGTACAAGTCATAACTAGATACAGGCAGATATGGTGCAGATATGGTGCACAGCCACCTGTGTAGGGAGCTCTGATAAAAGTGAACAGAAACAGGGACGCTGCCATTTGATCTCAGGTGTGGAGGAGCTCAGGATGATTTTCCTGAATAAGCGGTATTCTACCTGAATTTACAGGAGGCCCTGGGATTTTTCAGGCAGAATAATCGTCAGGGGGTGGGCATACTAGTTAGAAGGAAAACACTGCAGCCGGGCGTGGTGACTCACACCCGTAACCCCAGCACGCTGGGAGGCAGTATTTTCTCTTCTACTGCCACTGCCCTGCTTTAGTTTCTCCCTGTTGTCAATTGGTCCCCCCAAGGTCCTTCAGTGAATCATGGCAGCTTCCCTGAGCACACACATCACATGCATCTCAAAATTGGGGGTTTCCTGCTTTCTTCTACCTCGTGTCTCTCCCAAAGCAGGTGTCGATGTACATAGCAGGGAAATGGAGACAGGATTTGCCTACTCTGGAGAGCCAAAGAACATGACAATTTAAGCAAGATAGTTTCAATATCTGTTTGACTTCATGCTAGTAAAATGTTATTTCTGAAAATTAGATTTTCATTTGTGTGAGACGATTATGCCACAGCTATTTTATTGTTATTGTGGTTGGGAAATTATGAAGAAAATACATTTTTAGGGAAAAAAAGACATAAAGCATGTTTTGGTTCTAGCTTCTTGAATGAAAATAAATGATGTATGTATTTCTACGTCTAACATTCCTCTTGTAGATGAATAGAAGTTCTCAGGGCCCTGTGGGCTCCTTTCCAATGGATCTGGTTAGCTGTACCCCTCGCTTCCTTGCTGGGACTTGGGGGCTCCCCAAGGCCAGTGCCCCACTGCTGGGCTTGCTACTGGCCTCTCCAGATAGCTTTTCTGCCTTCTCACCCCATCTTTGTGTGCCAGCAATACTGTTCCTGACATGATGAACTGTGGCCACACTGGTCTACTTGCTACCCTGCAAATATCGCTTGCTTCGCTGACTTCACATCTTCTTCATTTTCCCCCTTTTCTATTTCTACTAGTTTGGAGTCTTCCCTCATTTCATGACCTCTATTCAAATCCCACCTTCTCCCTGAAACCATCCTCAGTCATCCACACCAGAGTCTTCCTTAACCAAGCACACTCTGAACTGCTCAATTCATCTGGACCTCTCCTGTAACTGCCTTGTTCGGTAATTATTTATGTGGTTACTTGGTAAGTGGTAAAGAGCTGTACAAAAGTAGGATGACATTATTTGTGGTTTTATCTTGCCAGAGATGTTGTGAGTGCCTGAAGGGCAGAAGCTGGATTCGCAGCCTTGTTCCACTCCCTAGCACCTAGCACAGCACCTTTTCAAGCAGAAAATGAGGTGTTTTAGTTTGGAAGTGTAGAGCAAGGGCAGGATTTTGGCAGTGCAATGCCACTGAAACATGAGAATAGGGTCTGGAGGCAGGGAATCTTAGGCTCATTCATGCTGACTTCCTAGAACTAAATCAAAAGGAAAACCCCAACTTCCCACAGCTAAGTAATAAAAGGACCTGAGGCTACTACTTTTGCAAACCTCCACTCCCTTTTCTGTGTGGCAGATGGAAAATTGAAAGTATCAATGATTGGTTGCTTTCCACACCAATCAGAGTTTGCATAAGAGTGTAACTTTGTAACTTCACTTCAGCCCCTGATTAGTTGCTTTCCTCAACCAATCAGACTGACTGCCAGTCAAGTCTTCATTTGCATAGAAGTGTAACTTTATACCTTCACTTTAGCCTCGATTGGTTGCTTTCCAAAACCAATCAGACATTTGCATATGGTGTAACTTTTGTAACTTAACCCTGTGATTGCCGACCACTACTTCATTTGCATGGGGTGTATACTAAGTGGCCAATGGGAACCTTTAGAGGGTATCTAAAGCCCAGAAAATTCTGGAACCAGACTCTTGAGCCACTATGCCCAGGCCACTCCCACTCTGTGGAGTGTACTTTCCTTTTCAATAAATCTCTCTTTTGTTGCATCATTCTTTTCTCACTTTGTGCGTTTTGCCCAATTCTTTGTTCAAAACATCAAGAACCTGGACACCTTCACCAGTAACCACCACCAACACAAAGCTCTCCTCAATTCTGGGACCTTCTCCCCCTTCAATGAAACATCCCCTTCAATGAAACATGAGCAGAAACGACTTGTGACACTTTCAATGGGAGCACTGGATTGCTGGTGCTTGGCTCTCCAGCACACCCCCTCCCCTGGCAACAATTGTAGAGGACTTGAGCTGAGATGCGGCCAGCCTAGAGCACTAACAATGGGGAACAGCTGGGCTGGAGGGTTGCCCACGCTGCAGCAGGCTGGGCATGACTTGGCATGACTAAGAAAGCCTTTGTTATGTTAAAGCCACTGAAATTGTTGGGTTGTTCGTTACCATGGCATAACCTTGCCCATCTGATACTTATTATTTTAAATTTCTAATGATTGAGGGTAAAAGGTGACTTTGAGCCCGAGTTGGCTTCTTGGAAATCTGGCACCTCAAATATAGCAGATCTAAAACTGAACAGGGAGTGACCAAGTGCAGTGGGTAAGAGAAAGGGTTTTGGAGTCAGGTTGGTCAGGATTTTAGTACTGGCTTCCATGATGTACAAATTACGTGTCCTAAGCTAGCAGTTTTCAAACTTTGTGGTCTCAGAATCCCTTTACATTCTGAAAAATTATTGAGGACTCCAAAGAGCATTCGTTTATGTGGGTTATATTTGTGAATATTTACTGTATTAGAATTAAAACAGAAATGTAAACGTATGCATAATTCATTTTAAATGAACAATAAGACTATCACACATTAGTTAATGTTATGTTTTTATGAAAAATGTATTTCCCAAACAAAAACATTCATGCGAAGAGTATCATTGTTTTACATTTTTGCAGATCCCTGTCATGTCTGGCTTAATAGAAGACAGGTAGATATTCATATTTGTTTCTTAATTTTATATATTTTGGATAAAGTAAAGGAAGAAAATGCAGCCTCACACGGATATGTAGTTGAAAAAGAGTCATTTGGAAAATACTGTTTCATCAAAGTATGCAGATCTTCCAAGGGTTGAGACATTTCATTATATTTTTAAATCACATTTGTGAACACCACCATTGATCTCATTAAAAAGTCTTTAAGGATGAGGAAGCTGTTAAACTGATGGCAGCACATGCAAGTTTTCCAAAATCCTAATTTCACCTGGAAGGTTGATTAGTATTACTGTAAACAAATCACATCACTTGTTTTCCTTAAAGTGACAGGCTCCTTTTATTTTTAAGAAAATGCCGAGCCTCTAAACCTGAATAACCTGAATAGGTTTATCCATTTTTTAATCAATTAAACATGGCGTTACATGAAAAATGCAGCTAGTTCAGCTTGTAACTCAAGCAATCTCACAAGCACTTTTTCTTGAGACATTATGCTTTAATATGTAGACGTGCTTTATGCTTACCCTTCAACTAATTACACAAAATTTTACAAAGATGTGTACTCAAGGGTAATAAACTTAGTAATTTTTACTGCTTCATCAAGGACCCTGTAAGTGAACTTGGCTTATTTTGTTTGTTTTCCCACTGCAAGCACAGTCTGGTGCCCTACCATGACTAGTACTATGGCAGTAGGCAGCACTTTTATCCATGATTGCTTTTGCACCACTGGTGGAAATGCACATGCAGTAAAAACAAGTAATGTGTTAGTACTGCTATCAAAGTAGTTTCGACCTTGCAAACCTGGACACCCTGAGTGTCAGGGACGCCTAAGAGAATCACTGTCCTTAGGCAAGCTACTTAACCTCCCTAAAGTAAGAATGACGGTCATAAAGCTGTTTGGAAAATTAAATATTATTCAACATGAAATAAAGTATGTATGGCACTTAGTATACTGCATGGTACGTAACAAGCGTTTGAGTAAATGTTAGCTATTACTATGCATCTATTCATATTGTGAGGGCATTGCTATCACTTACACTAATGATAATAATCTTTCGTTTTTCTCCACAAACTCACTCCTCTGGCAGATCTCAGTTTTAGTTAATCGCCTCATTCGTCTCCTCTGTGGCCTCTCTGTCCCAGCCAGTATTGACTCACTTGCAAGTACAATTGATCTGACTTCTGTTGTGCCCTCACAGCAATCCCTTCCCTTCTATTCCTGTTGCTACTACCTCCGTTAAATAACGGGGGTTTCCATTAAAGGCACTTCTGGCTGTTGGTATTTGACCTGCCTGAGACTCAGTTTACTAATCTTATAAAGTGCGAATAATAGTCCTGTCATAGGTTTTTCTTTTTTTGGTATGGGGTTAACTGAAACAACATATTTGAAAGTAACTGGCAGAGTGCCTAGCTACTGCACATATTCAGTACATGTTAGTTTTCCTTCCTTTCTCCTTTCCTCGTAATTTTTTTCAGCCAGTCTTTTTTCCTTCCTTCCCCTCTCCAATCCACCCACAACATTACCATTGAATTAAACTTCTCACAGGACTGATCAATCATTAAATCAGTGCCAACTCACAGGAATGGAGTGTTCATCATGTGAATTCATCACAATTGAAATACTCATTATTTTTCCGATGGGGTTGCAGTTAGGACACCAGGTAGGCCTTACGAGCTAAGCCTTGTAGTGGAGGTTTTGGTCATCACCTGTTGAAACACCCTTCCATCTCTCCACTGCTCATTGCCCCACTCAAGGGAAGGCCATTCTCCTAGCATGGCGCCTGAACCCCTGCTCTGTGTGGTCCTAACCAGCCTCCCCCACCGTGTTACCTCTTGTGCTGGCCAAACTGAACAGCTCCTCAGTCTCTGAACTCTTGGTCTTCCATGGCATTTCCTGGCTGTCCTCTCTGCTTGGAATGCCTTCTCCCCTTCTCTCTTGTCAACTGTGCCATCTTGGTGAGGCCCCATGCAGCCCCGCTGATGACTGTGCTTTCCTTCTCCCTGCCATTGTTCATAGGCTTCTTAGGGGATTTCCATGTTCTGGGTAGCTTTATGGCTACTTCTGTGTGTCTCAGCCCTCTGAACTAGACTGTGATCTCCCCCAGGAAAATGCATTTTCCTCCAACCTTAGCATGCCATATGAGGGCCTCACACATGCTGTTACTCCATGATACATTTGTCACAAATACATACAAATTTTGTTGATTTGTATGTATTAAGCAGGATCCTACATCTGAAAGCAGTTGTTGTAAAATGAACAACTACTTATTAGCAACAGCACCAAAAACACCAACACATTTTGTGTAGGCTGCTGAACAGTCATGCCCCACGCCTTCTGTTCTTAGTAAAAGTCAAACACAGACACTTCCTGTCATGCCTGCTATGAGTGATTGCTGATCTTTACTGAGAACAGGAGGATACATGATTCTAGAAAGGAGAGCAAAACAGCCAAGTAGATCATCTATTTCTGATTACAAGTTTCCAGGATAGTTCATTCTTGTAGACAGTCTTTATATCACTCTGTGTCTTCAGAAAAGAACAGAAAATCAAATGTCAATGGCTTCAGATTTCTGGGCTTTCCTTGAGGGTCTGCTGAGATGGTAACCTGTTATATTTCCTGGATTGTGCTTCAGGGTTGTTAGGCCATGATAAACCCTTTGTGAAGCCTCTTTCAATAAAACTTTTGGTTGAAAGTTCGGTTTGACAGACAGTTGGCCTATAATTTTTTTTTTTCCAGACAGAGTCTCACTCTGTTGCTTTGTGATCTCAGCTTACCGAAACCTCTGCTTCCCCAGTTCAAGCGATTCTCCTGCCTCAGCTTCCCAATTAGCTGGGATTACAAGCGTGCGCCACCATGCCTGGCTAATTTTTATATTTTTAGTAGAGATGGACTTTCACCAGGCTGGTCTCAAACTCCTGACCTCAAGTGATCCACCTGCCTCGGCCTCCCAAAGTGTTGGGATTACAGGCGTGAGCCATTGCACCCAGGCTTGCCTATAATTTTTGAATAGCTTTGGAAGCCATGTGAGACAAGCTCCTCAAGGGCATTAAAGAAACCACTGTATGTCATCAAAGTATTCTTCCTGAGCGCCTGCCGTGGACTGTGGCCCCGTGTCCTCTCCGAGTGATGCAAGTTTTGCTCCCTCTCTTCTCTTCATGTCTCGCTCTTCTCCACAGGGAGTACAGATTGTCTTCCTTCCCAAAAGACTAAAGCATAAGGTGCAAGCGATGAGTCATTCTCTTGTAACCCCTCAGTGTCTACTGATTGTTGGGTGTGGGGATGGTTAGCAGATAGTTAAAGTACTGTAGCATAGGTCTGATACTATAATGACCTTAAGTCCTAGAGACCCTGCTTTAGACATTCTATTTCACTGTTAGGCCTTAAGACCTGATTTTAGGTTTAGAAAATAATCCTCAAGACCACTTATAATTCATAAAGCTGCTGTTTTACGCAGAAAGAGAACGGTCCTCCTGAAATGTGTCGACTGCTAATCCACTTTAGGCCTGACACTGAGTAAGAGGGCCCAGAGAGTGGGAAGAGTTGGAACATGCCCTCTGGGCTTTGGTAGTACAGAAACAGGGTGTCTGGGAGGCCCCTTCCAAGTCACAGGAGAGAGGGAGCAGGCTGGAGGGGGCAGAGTGAGAAGGTGTTCCACCTTGCTGCCCCTCCCCCAACCTGCTACACTGCTGTTGTCTGATTTGCTCATTCGTGCTGTGCCTGGGCCTGGGGCGCCTGTCCTCCTTTCTTAGCTCTGGAACCTGCTATTTCTCCTTTAAGATCCTGTGCAACAGCAGCTTTTCTTACAGATTCTAAAGTCGCTGAGAGACTTTGTTTTTTCCTTGTGTGTCCCAAAGTGTTCTCATCTATGCATGACATAGCATTGATGACAAAGTAGCAAAGTTAGTTATGAACCTTTTTGTCTGTCTAACTCCACTGTGAGTTCTTGGGCCCAGGGCCATGTTTTATGCTCTTTAATATCTGCCCCAGAGCCTAGCAAAGGGCGTATCAGCTAGAAGTGCTCCCCTTCATTTGAATGAATGAATGGGGTTCAGCCTTTGGGGCCTCGGGTATAGTTGTAAGGTCAGAAACCATCTGCCTAGAACTTGTTCGTTAGATTATTTTGGCTCTCAATGGTTTTAGTATGTCTTTATGTTCTCCTTTAGTATTTAGAAAATTCTCTTTAAAATTACCAGTCTGTTTTAACCAGGTTACAGCAGCGCCTTCCCCGACAAAAGATGGCTCCTTGCTTCTTCCCCTGCCCCCAACAAGCTCCAGAGGCCAGCATGGAGGTGATGGCTGGGATTATGTTGAGTGAATCCCAAGAACATGGCCTGCTTGTTTTCATATCATAATCTTAGAGTTTATGGGATTTTTTTTTTCTACTTAGAATTGTTCCTTTACAGTTGATGTTATAGGCAAGCAGTGCCTATCACGTATCTGTTAGTATCCTCACGGGTATATTGCTGTAGGAAACTCTCTCAACGAGTGATTGGGAGAGACAACTCCAAGCAAGTCCATCTATCATATGACTAGAGTAAGTGAAAGGCAATTCTTTTTAAAATGTGAGTTATGGAGCTTGGTAATGTGCCATTTATCTATGTCTACTGTGGAAAGGAAGGACACCGGTGCAAGTTTATTACTTAAACAGTGTGTTCTCCGTTGTCTTCAGGGCTTAATTTTCCACACCTTGTTCTGGAACATAGTAATACTCTAACATGATGAATTTCCATGAAAACATTGATTAAGCACCACGAGTTGCTTATCTACACAGAGTAGGCATTTGTCCTTGCTGGTTAGCCTTCTGTGTCTAATTAGACACAGTTTGGTTAAATGTTTACTACCCCACATATGCAAGGAATATTTTCTTGGAAGAAAGCGAAACAGCTCTGGAAATTGGAAACAATCTAGAACTCTCAACTAGGCAGGTAAGCTTTAGAATTTCCCAAGGATAACAGCAATGAATTCAGTCAATCGTAGATTTGAAAAGCTGCACTAAGAAATGAAATGGAAGGATCCCTACATTTCTTTTTCCTCCTATCAAAATAATATTGACACAAAACCACAAACCTTGGGCAAATGGAACAAAATGGAACTATTTGCATTCACACTAAATGGGTAACACATGAGATATTTAGTTCCGGGTTTGAAGAAGTCAATATAAACCACACAGAGAATACCCATTGTCTCCAAGCCTCCTTTACAAAACAATAGCAGCAGGTATTGCACAAGGCAGACAATACTGTCCTAAGGAATTAGAGCCTAAGTCCCCTAAAGACATTCAAGTTAAGAGGGCTCAACCTACCAGTGTTTATTCAGCACCTGCTTCTCTTGTCTCAGCTACATCCTACTTGTATTCCCAGGGCCTGGTCCTCCTTAAATGCTTAGCAAGCAGGTGAATGCTGTATGTCCACGTGGCAGATACTGGCATTCCCAGGGTGCTCAGCACAGTTGCAGTCACATAGTAGGTATCTGAACAAATTAACATGAAGGAAAACATGGATAGTCTTCAAGAGGTCATGGGTTAAACTAGGGCCGGGACGATCTCTTGGTACTGCGCACTTCCTTGGAAACAGGAGTGAGCCAAAGCTTGAGGGAGGCATGAGGGAGTTCAGAACCAGGGAGGGGGAGTCTCTATTTCTTCCTTGTAATTGTTTTCCGCTTCCGTGCACCACACAACTGGGTCAGTCCCCTATCCGGGCCACCACTCTGCCGGGCCACCACTCTGCCGGGCTGGGGGAGGGAGGCCCTTGGCAGTCCTGCGGGAACAGGAGAGCACTCCCACATCGCTCCCCTTCTCTGTATTCCAGTTTAATTAATTTATATTTTTTGAATAAAACTACACCCACTGTCTTCCATTATGGTGAACACTTAAAATTACATTTATAGAAAATTACATCTACACAAACTTGTTTAAAAGCCAAATCCCAGACCTAGGCTATTGGCCAAATTCCACTGAAAGGGGATATTAAGTAAATTAGTCGAGCTGATTAAAAACACCTTCATCAAAGTAGAACATTGGTGCCAACAATATTGAGTTGAACTACTGATTAAAAACATTTTTTGTTCACAGCAGATATCACACTAGCAGAGAGACAAAGCGATTACCCCCTCGCCTCCACTTTACAGGTGGAGCTACTGATGGCGGGTGACGCGGTAAGGTGGGAGGGCATGAAGGGAGGGGACGGGGCCTAGGTCAGAGGGACGCAGAGGAGGAAGGGACAGGAGGGATGGAGGCTGGTGGTCCGAGGGGGCAGAGGTCAGAGCCTCAAAGGAGGGAGCCGTGGGGGCGGAGCCGCGGCCGCCTCTACTGCAGCCCCGACGGGCCGGACACCAGCCGCAGCCGCGAGCCGGGCGGACGCTGGAAGCGCGCACCGGGGCGCTCCCGCTCCCGGCCGCCAGAGGGCGCGGCCGGCGATGGCGCGGCGGAGCCCGAGGAGGGAGGAGGGGAGCCAGCGGAGAAGGGTCAGTCGCGGCGGCGGGGCGGCGGCAGCGGCGCAGCTCCGCTCGCCGCGCGTCTCCCGTCCCCGCGCCCAGGTAGGGAGCGCAGCCTCCGCCGCTGGGATGTGGCCGCCCGCCTGCCGCGGCTGCCGCCTCGCGTCGCCGGCGCTGCTAGCGCTCCTCACCTGCTTCGTAGGTAAGTAGCGGGCGGCCAGGCGCGCACGGGGGAGGCGAGGGGTTCGCGCACAGTCGCCCGTGTCCTGGTCGGCGCGGGAAGGGAGGCGCCGGGCGGCCCAGCCCTACCCCGCCGGCGCCCGCGTCCCGCCGTCCGGTCCCCGCCACGCCGGCAGCAGCGCCCTCTCGCGGCGCTCTGGTGGGGACCCAGCCCGAGGACCAATGGCGCGCCCGCCCGGCCCCTTTCGGTCCCGGGTCCTTGCCGCCGCCCCGGCCACAGACTCGCGTCTCCCCGCCTCCTCCGCCCGGAGCCGGCGGGGCGGCAGGGCGCCGGGGACGCGGCGGCCGCCCCCACAGGAAGCGCGCAGGAACTGTGCCACTGAAGAAACTTTGAAAGAGCGCAAGCGGCGGCGGCGGTCCCGCCCCCCTGCCTTCCGCCCGCGCTCCGCTGTTCTGCGCGCCCCGCGCGGGGCGGGAGGCTGGACGGGAGCAGGCGAGGCGACCCCTGAGGCCCCGCGGCTCCTGCTCGACCCCAGGGGCGAGGACGGTGGTCCCGGTGTCCGCGCGCCCCTCCGCGGGGCCTTCAGGACGTGCCCTGGCCCCTGAGGATAAGCGGCCAGCTCGGCGCCAGCCCTTCCGGGATTCCGACCCGGAGGAGGACAGGGGCGCCCGCTGGGCCTCCGCCGGAGCGGGCGCGGCGTGGGGGACGCCGCGCGGCGGCTTGCTCCAGTTTCGGGTCTCCGCTGGGGACATCAGGGGACAGGTCTGGGAGCAATGCTTGCCTAGTCTCCTGCTGCTGTAATGCTCGTTCTTTTTTGTTTCCATTCTCCTCGCAAGGGCATTTCCCCCCCTTTATCGTAAAACGATGTGATAAAAGTTTGTTTTTTTTTTTTTTTTTTTTTTTTTAAAGCCTTGTAATTGACTTTCGTGATGAGATTTGTTCAAGTTTGAAAGCTTGAGCGAAAAATTATTTTCTTTACAGACTGTTAAAGAGTTGTTGTCCTCTAACCCAGACTTGCTGGCATTTCCAGCCTGTGAAAAGGCAGTAATTTCAGATTTTTTAAGAAATGGCAGAATGGTGCCGTTTAGGAAAAGACAGCGTTATTGCGCACTGCTCTTGTTAGCCACCAGAACCTTGACAGCCCGTTTTTATTTGGATTTAAGCTCTCCGTATAAGGATTAATTGCTGCTTTTGTGTGCTTCTGGCATTTCTATAGGCGCTCAGTAAGTGTGGGAAAAGAGCGAGATTAGTTGATAATTAATTGTTTACATGCATGATTAATTAGGCAGCAGTGTAATTAAAAATATTAGGGCACCTTGGGCAGAGAAGGCTGTAGTTGGTCTTGGGGAGCAACTGAATTTGGCTGGAATCGACTTCAGTGGAAGAAAGGCATTGCTGGGTGGCAGCCCTGGGAGAAAGGAGGTTGGAGGTTTGGGAAAGTGACTGGGTGACTCCTGGCTGCATCAGCTGGCTTGTTGCCTGGATGTTTTGCAACTAACCAAGTGGGTGGGTGGCAGTTGAAATTGGCATTCTATTTATAGCACCGCACTTTATAATGCTGTACTGGGGGTATAATATTTGTATATAATATATACAACATATGGGCCGAAATGCACATTTGTATTGGTGCGTCTATTTTTTACTACCCTTAGGAGAATATTTGCACTGTCCAAATTTGATAATACGCTGAAGGACATTCAGAATGCGCTAAAATGTCAACACATTTTTGGAGATGTCTATTAGCCTTGTGAAGTTGTCAGATAAGCACAATAAATAAGACATAAAACGCATTAAAAGGTCCCTGTGAGACATTTGGGCTTTGTGAACTGGCTTTCATGGGTTGGCACAGACAGGAGGCTGTATTCTTTGAAGTCTGAAGTGAATCATGAATACCTTTTATGGAGCTCTGCTTCGATTTAGGGGAAGGACACCGACACGTATAAAGATGTCCGCACTCACGGTGTTCTGGGAATCTTGCTAAAACAGAGAATTTGACAGGCACTTGAGGCATGTGAACAATCCTGATAGTTTACAGATACCTTAAATATTCCCATATAAGATTAACCTGACTATCTAGTTTAGTTTCCCCACCAACTAGAGCCTATTTGTTTATGTTTTTAGAGAAAAGCCAATATAGAAAATACCTTTTAAACCCACAGGCATATACAGACACAGTTCACTGCGACTTTGGTTCTAAAGTCTGGCACCAGTCTCAGAATGAGAAGATTTATTCTAGCCTCCAGGTTACCATTCGTTAGTCATGTGGCTTTGAGCTTCAGTTTTCTTACATGAATGGGAGGCATGGACTAGACAGAATACTAGCACTTTGCCACCTCTTACAGTTTTAACATACTGATCCTGTGGTAGCAGAGACTGCCAGCCACCTGCACAGTAACCCTTTGGCCCTTGTTTTCCTTACAAAACTAATATCCGGGTGAAGGGGAAGGGTGGAGGAATGAGGGTGGGGTGGTGGCAGCAGCAATATGAAACATTTCTTAGTGGCCTTTGCATATAGGGGCAGCTAATGCTCTACAGAGATATCTTTAGAGACTGTTGGGTGGGGCTCCTGGTAAAGCTCATTCAAGGTGGCTGACTCAGCTGGGATCCAGGCCTTTTTGCTCTGTTTCATCCTCCTTCCCGTTGCCTGTTAAGTGGATCTGATGGATGGAGCCATGGTGGCTGTCTTGTGACCATGAGCCGACCTTGAAGATGGAAGCCCGTAGTAAGGATGGTAGAGGAGAAGAAGAAGCCTGGATGCCAGATGGATGTGAAACACTATGCCAGCTCTACATCGCCTGTTTGCAGACTTGTACTGCATGAGATTATATGCATCCAAACCTAATCCTATTGCTAAACCTAATCTAAATTGTTAGAAGAAGCTTATTCGAACCAATGATATTGATAAAATAATAGGTATTAACTTTTATTTTTCACATCCCTGTCTCTTCTCAGCATGAGCCAACGTTGTATTTCTTAGCACCTGCCAAAATTGGGGATGGTTTTTCATTCTGAGCCAGGTCTTGCTCACATTCCTTTCATTGCAATGAGTCAGAAATTTTAGGACACCAAAAGTCAGATCTAATTCCAGGTTGTTTTGTGTTTTTTGATTCTCTATACCCTTTCTTAATTTCTTAAGCAGTATGCAGATATCACTGGTACAGATTTTAATCTTCTGGGTGGATTCTTTGTCATCCAGGTAGTCCAGGACCCCTGAACTGGCATGGCCCCCCTGGTCATGGACTTGACCCAGGGGAGTTTGCCAACAGTTAAGTTAGTGGGAGGGAGGGACAGCATCTGTTTCAAATAGCAGTATGAATTGGAAGGAGCTGTTCTGACCCCTTTGGTAACTTCCTGGGGGACAAACATTGTGGGCTCAGTATTTGAGCACTTTCTTATAATTGGCTCTTTTGGAACCAGTTTTGTTTGTTTGTTTGTTTGTTTTTTGTTTTTGCTTTTTACTACACACATTATGAAGCAAGCAGGCAAACGTGTTTAGGCATGAAGGTACTACTTACAGAAAATTTGCAAATGTTCTATGTTTTTTCCTCTTGTAGCACTGTGTATGATCCATCTTTGACTTTGCACAGATTACTTCTTAAGAACACTATATGGGAGTCCCTATAGGTTAATTCCATCTTTCCCATGACAAAGGAAAAGTTGTGAGTTTCAAGGGTTCATCAGACCTGTTGAGAAAGTTCTTCCTTACGACCATGGTTTCAAAGTTATAGTCACTAAGCAACCCCCAAAGAAACCTAATTTAGTGTAGGCGTTGATTTGAACTACTAGAAGCATGTCAATTTACAAATAGTATTAAAAGGAAAAACTGCCCAAAGCCTCTCACTTATTCAGAGTAACGAGGGTACCTACTATGTGTCAGTCATCGGGATGTTGCAGGAACAAGACAGATCTAGTCTGCCTCTACGCTTGGGGAGCTTGCAGTCTGAAAGGCAGTAACGACTATGGAACAAATTGTGCCCATGCTAAATGCTGTGAAAGAGATGTTCAGGATGCTGTGAGAACATGTTGCAGGGAGGTAGATGGCTTTTGCCTAGACTGGGGAGGTGGATCTCAACAGGGAGCCATCTTGCACCCCAGGGAACATTTGCTGCTGTCTTATCCCAGGGGCTGGTTTGGCAGAGGGTGCTGCTGACATCTAGAGTCAGGGATGCCACTGAACATCCTGCAAAGGCACAGGACAGTTCCACCCCACCATCGAACAATTTATCGGATCCAAAATGCTGATAGTGCCAAGGCTGAGAAACTGTGGGGCAAGGGTCAAGGAAGGCTTCCTAGAGGATGTGACGTTAGAGCTCAGACCTGAAGGGGGAAACAGAAATCAGGTAAGTGGGGGGGCAGAGCTTGGTGGTGAAGGAGCCAAGTGGAGAAAAGAGGACCGAGGACTGAAGGGCTGGCAGGATCAGTAGGGGCCAGGTTGGGCAGGGCCTTGCAGATTAGGGGACAGATTTTGGGGTCATCCTTAGAGCAGAGGGAAGTGTTTGAAGGGCTGTAATGGGCAGTATGTGATGTGACTGCCATTTCCTAAAGCTCACTCTGGCTGTCCAGTGGAGCAGGAATTTGAGGGGCCATCGTGGACGTGGGGAACTGTGAGGAGGCTGCTGGAGATAGGTCAGTGAGAGATGATTAAGAGTCTCTCAGACTCTGGGACTGATTGGGTTCAGTGTGCTGAGAGAAAAGGTGGGGGCAAGGATGAATCATCTATTTCTGTCACCTCCACCATGAGTAGTAGTGCTGTTTACTAACTTGGGCACTGAAGGAGGAGGACCAGGTTTTAAAAAATGGTTTTATGTGGTTCAGTGTGCATAACATACAGTTGATTAAATGTAATGAATTTCAAGTGTACAGTTCTATGGCATTAAGTACCTACACAATTTTTCAAAATGTACTTTGACTTTTAATTTCAGGGGGAGGTAAGGCTGATAAGTTCAGTTTTGGACAAGTTGCATTTGAGATGCATGTGAGATGGCCGGCTACCATGTCAGGTGAACAGTTAGATATTTGGGTCTGTAGAAGACAGATCTGGTTGGGAGGTATTTTGGGGGGGGGTGGGGGTCATTAGGTGGCAATTTGAGTAGGGTTTGTTTTTTTTTTAAAGAGTTGGAGGTCTGGCTGGGCACAGTGGCTCACACCTGTAGCCCCAGTACTTTGGGAGGCCAAGGCAGGCAGATCATTTGAGGTCAGAAGTTCAAGACCAGCCTGGCCAACATGGTGAAACCTCGTCTCTACTAAAAATACAAAATTTAGCTGGGCATGGTGGCATGTGTCTGTAGTCCCAGCTATTCAGGAGGCTGAGGCAGGAGAATCGTTTGAACCCAGAAGGCTGAGGTTGCAGTGAGTGAAGATTGCACCACTGCACTCCAGCCTGGGTGACACTCTAAAAAAAAAAAGTTGGCGGGTCTGGCTATGTTGCCCAGGCTGGACTTGAACTCCCGGCCTCAAGTGATCTGTCTACCTCATCTTCCCCAGCAGCTGGGATTACAGGCATGTTCCACTGCACTTGGCTGTTTTTTTTTTTTAAGGAAGAGAGCCTTGATTGACAGAATAAATACATGTAAGCATTTACACACACTCTCTCTGTGCATATACAGACCCTCTCTCTATGTATATTATATATGACATGCATTATATATAATGTATATTATACATAATATACATTAATATGCAATATAATATAATTATATAATGTGTATTATACATAATATACATTAATATACATTTTATAATATAATGTATATAATGCATATCATATATAATGTATATTATATAATATACATTATATATAATATATAGGGGAGGGTTATAACATGATATATATACATTATATATAACATATACATTATGTAACGTGTACTGTTATACATTATATAACACATATGTTATATAATTATATACATTATATATAATATATATAATATATACATTATATAATGTATTTAATCTCCCAACTTTATATATATATATATATACACCAAAGATTTAGTAGAAGTTGGAGAAGAAAGCAGGGTTTATCTACCTGTCTGCATGTTGTAAAGCTGAGCGTTTAGACAAAACAAAAATAAAAAAAAAAACAAGTATAAGTATCATCAAATAAGAGTTGAATGTATCTTAAGTATAGTAGTGCTATTTCTTCCTAGGGATATGACTTATTTTCACTCCTGAAAGAATATTTTATATAACCTAAAAGATGGTATATTTTAGTTTACATCATTGCTTCCTGTAAGAAGCTCAAGGTTCTTGACACATCAGGCTGAATTTATCTTCTCCAGATCCTTCAGGGGGATATGGAGGAGCTTGTTTTTCACTCATGAGCTGAATGAAGTCAAGGAAGTTAAATGGCCACAGCCTGTTGTGAAAATAGCCCTGTTCAGTTTCCTTGAGTTGCTGTCTAGTTACTCATCCCAGTGTGTGTCAGACTTTAGCACACATGAGAATCATCTGAGTGTCTTAAAGAAGCCCCTGTTTGTTAAAATGCAGATTCCTGGGTTCTAACTCCAGATTTTCTAATTCAGAAGATCTGAAATGAGACCTCCAGGTAAGTTGTCTGTGCAGCCAGGTGTGAGAACCCTGCCTGGGCCACCATAGGTCTGGGTATAAACTGGGACTCTTATTGAGTGATATCTGTGAACATCTGTGGAATATAAAAATGATCGATGATTGTTTTCCCTTTAAAACAATGTAAGGAGTTGTTCTGGAGAGAGCAGAGTGTGGCATTGAGTCTACTCCTCAGGCAGGTCTTTTGTGTACTTGGGAAACACCAGAACTAAAACTAAGAAGTCTGTCTCAGGCACCAGCTTCATTTGGCAAAATTTTAAATGCTGCTGGAGAGACCATAGTCCATGGAGCATGAGTATCAAAAGTTAGAGCAATGGGTTGTTAAAGCAAAGGTTTTTGGGCAATATACAAGTAAGTTTCTAAAGGCTTAGAGTGTCTCAGATTGTGGGTACCATGGATTGAGTGGTACTGATAGGGGTACTTAATCTGTTTATCTGCCTATCCATCCACCCACCCATCTGCCTGCTAAGTGAGTACTTTTAAAAATCTTCTTGTAATTAATAAGATGCCCAAAAGTTAATCATAAATTGTTTTGTTTTGTTTTGTTTTGTTTGTTTTTTGAGATGGAGTCTCATTCTATTGCCAGGCTGGAGTGCTGTGGCACTATCTCAGCTCACTGCAACCTCCGATTCCCTGGAGGAAAATCAAGTGATTTTCCTCCCTCAGCCTCACAAGTAGCTGAGATTACAGGCACGCACCACTATGCCTAGCTAATTTTTGCATATTTAGTAGAGATGGGGCTTCACCATGTTGGCCAGGATGGCCTCGATCTCCTGATTTTGTGATCCACCCGCCTCGGCCTCCCACTGTACCTCCCTCCTGGGTACAGTGAGCCACTGTACCCAACCATAAATTGTATTTTTATAAGTCAAGCCTGACACTTAACTGTTCAGTAGTACACTTGTAATTTAAAGGAATTGTGTAAAGTGCTAATTTTTTTTTAGGTTGAGTATTTGCTGTGTTCTCCTTCAGTGTGAACCAGGGATTTCTCTGACCCTTCCTAAAACTTAGGGTATGGAACATGCTAGTGAGGGTGGGGTTTTCAATTTCACTCCCAAAACTGTTTTGAGTTGGAATTTTCTAGTTTGGATATCCTGAATGATTGTTTTTAAACAAGATGCAAAACAAAGAAGGAAATGATCTTTTCCCTCCTAAATATATATATAGTTATTTCCTATTTCTTTCTCTTGTTCCCCCACCCCCCCCCATTTACTGTCCTTCCTGTAAATATATTTACCCTCTGGCCCATAGAATATGTTGGTCTTGTCAAACTTCGTTGTCAAGTGAAGAGAAGCCAATATTCCAGTATTTCCCGTGACTTCTGTGATACAACAGGAGAGGAGTTTCAGATGGAGCCAGATCGGATCTGAGTTGGTAGTGGGCTCAAGGGAGGAATGTCGTGTCTGCACGCTCACTGCTGCCTCACTGTGGTGGGAGGCTTGGCCTCCTTCCTCACCGCTTCTCTTGACTGGGTGAATTGTCCTGCCCTCTTCCCCAGCACGGCAGATCTCTTTTCCTATGAGTTTACTGTTTGGCACTTGAGCAAAAGGCTTGATAGCTTTTACCATAGGCCAGATACTTTTTTGAATGCGAACATACATGAACTCACTTAATTCTTGTTCATTTCTTCCCTCTACTGGGAGGGAAACAGAGGCTCAGAGAGGTTGCTTAATTACTAAGTGGCAGAGCCTGGATTTGAACCTAGGAGTTTGAGTGTAGGCTCTGTTCTTTGACCTTGTGCTGTAGGACTTCTCATAGACAGGGCCTGGCCCCATCTCCCCTACTGCCACATCTTTCTATTGTACCGTGCAGATTTAAGGAGAGAGTTCCCCGAAAGGATTCCTTAAGCAACTGCCTTCTCTTCTGCTTCCCCTCCCCGTCTGGCCATTCCTTTGTCTCCTTTGCAGTTTTGTCCTTAAATGTTGGAGTTCCCCTGTGCTGTCCTTGGCCACACGTGCCTTGGCTTCTGTTCCCGTATGTTGTGGGGACTCCAGTGCTACAGCTGCTATCGACACACACCTCTGTGCTGGGCTCACACCTGCACCAGGCTGCCCTGTGTATCTGTACTCGTGTATCCTCAGGACGCTGGGGGACCAAGTTGCTTTCCATCGTACATGCTACCCTCCTTTATACCCAGAAGCCCCAGGCCCTCCCCTCCCGCCTCACCCTCCTGGGTGCTCTGTCTCAGAGCCTGCAGCTTCTGCTTCTTTAGTGACCTCACCCCTCCCCCTGCTCCCTGCCACCTTAATTTAGGCCCTTAGTGCTCCTTGCTTGACTCCGGTGGCCTTCCCACTGGCATGTTTGTGTCCTTTCTTATCCTTCCACAGCCATTCCACACACTGCCTCTAGAAAGCTGTCTTGGGCACACATCTCAACACGGCATTCCCTCCTTAAAACCTCAGACAGCTGTTCCTGGCTAAGGAAAAGCCTAACTCCCCAGTACCGCCCCCTCTCATGATATGGCCCCTGCACCTTCAGCCTCATTTCTAGACCCAGCCACCCTCCCCCACAGGGTTCTCTGCCCAAGTCACCCCCTCCTTACAGGGACCCTACCCAGCTGGGTCACCCCCTTCTCACAGGGGTCTCTGACCAGCTGGGTCACTCCCTCCCCTCCAGGGACCCTGCCTTGGTCACTCCCTCTTGTGAGGTATTTCTGCCACCATAAGTCTTGGCCTTGCCATTGGCTTGCCCTGTGTAGAACCCGAGAGGGAGCGAATAACACCTGACTCCCCTTAAAAAAAGTGTGGAGTGACACGGCCTTCCATCCCATGGTTGGAGGTGGTGTTCCATGATAGATGGAGCTGCTACCCAGCTTGTCTGCTACTGTGGGGACACGGGACAGTGGATTTGTCCCAGTAGGATGGGGGAAAGGCAGACTGTACCTCTGTTGCTGGGTTGCAGTGTTGTTTGTTTCTGTCCCTCTGCTGTCATGGATTATCTTCAAAGTAAGTACTTGGAAACAAATAAATTGGCCATGAGCCATGCATCCTGGAGCTTAAGGCCCCCTGGAGGACCTGGAATTAATCCTGGAAAGCTCCACGGAGAGGCAGCTGCTAGAGGCTGGAGCCAGCTGGGTGACATGATTTGTAAGTAGGTCACAGGAAAGAAAGTGAAGCCCCAAAGGCTTCCTCCCACAGCGTGTTAAGAAAAGAAGTGGCAGCCTGCATAGCCTGGAAGGAGCACCCGAGCCACGCATACTTCCAAGACAGCTCTCTGTGAGCTTTGGCCTGGGTGACAAAGCCACAGGTACCGGGTTTTATGTCTTCCCTCCTGGCTTTTGTGCAGAGCAGGCAGCCACCTAGACACTGCCCAGACTGTCAGTCATTATCATCGTGGTCACCAGTGTGGCCACAGCTGCTGGCTGAGCTTTTTTATATATTTTGAGCTGATGCCAAAGGGTTTAGGCATTATCTCATTGGTTCCCGATGGTGCCCTCTGAGGTGGGGTTATTTGGCAGCTTTGTGGTTTTCTTGTTTTTAGTATTTCATTTGCTTTCTATGATAGGTGTTCTTGGGAAAGTTTGGGAAAACAAATTAAGAGAATTGGAACAAAATCAAGTTAGGAGGTAGAAGGCACAATCATCTTTCCTGCGTGGAATGGGGATCCCTTGCGCTCTCTCAGGAACAAGGAAAGATAGTTGATTAGTGCTGCTTAAATGCATTGCAATTAATTACTCGCCAGTTTTCTTGCACTCTGGGGCTTAGGCTGGCCTATAAATCTTAGTCCCAGGCTAGTTGTAAAATCTTGATTTATCTCTCCATCTAGGTATGCTAACACATTCGTTGGCTTGAATTATTTAAAGTTATCATGAAAAAGGTCCGATTTCTATTGCCTGCCCTGATTTGCACTTTAAATATAGTTCCCTGTTGCAATTTACCAGATTTCATGTTGAAAATAGAAAAGGGGAAATTACTTTTAAACAGCATTTGGCATATAAAAGCATGATTTACCTTGGAGTATTTCTCCAACTGCACATTAAAGCACTAAGGCCAAATTTTCAACAATATTTTCCCTACTGAATCTGGAAATGAATATGAAAACAAGCAGCAAACATTGAGCCCTAGGTAGCCACTCCTGTGTGCCCCTTTGGTTGGGGGCAGGATGGAGAGATCTTTCCTTCACTCCTCCTTTGCTTTGCCAGCCCAGACTCAACTTGGAGAACGCACTCTCGTTAGCATTGTTGAAGGTGACAGGCAGTTTCTTGCCTCCCTTGCGAATTTTTCTCACTTTGCTCATCTCTTTATACCATTTCTCTTTCATTTCCATGAAACCAGGATTTTTATTGGTAAGAATTCTATAAATGGCTAGTTACTTTAATATTGGATTTATTAGTGGTATAGCATATTCTGTGCCTTCACAATACGTTTGATTTCTTTTTTATTTTTATTTATTTGTATTTTTTTAACAGGCTGGAATGCAGTGGTATGATCATAGCTTACTGCTGCCTTGAACTTTTGGATACAAGGAATCTTCCCACTTCAGTCTCCCAAGTAGCTGGGACTATAGGCATGCACTAGTGAGCCTGGCTAAGCTTTAATTTTTTTCTTTTTTTTTTTTTTTTTTGGAGAGATGGGGTCCCACTATCTTGCCCAGGATGGTCTTACACTTTTGACCTCAAGTGATCCTCCTGCTTCAGCCTCCCAAAGTGCTAGAATTACAGGCATGTGCCAGCACACCTGGCCACATTTGGTTCCTTGATGATTTCTTTTGATTTATTTAGATTATAGAAATGTGAAGATAAAACCAGTTGGTGGTTGGGCTTGGTGGTTCACACCTGTAATCCCAGCACTCTGGGAAGATGAGGCAGGCAGCTCACCTGAGGTCAGGAGTTTGAGACCAGCCTGGCCAATGTGGCAAAACTTCGTCTCTACTAAAAATACAAAAATTAGCCGGGCATGGTGGCACGTGCCTGTAATCCCAGCTACTCGGAGGACTAAGGTAGGAGAATTGCTTGAATCCAGGGGGAGGTTGCAGTGAGCCGAGATAGTGCCACTGCACTCCAGGCTGGACAACAGAATGAGACCTGTCTCAAAATAAAACAAAATGTTTAAAAAACTGACATTTTTTTCTAAGGATTATTTTGCTTTATGATTTTCTCCTACAACTGAAAGTAACTCTGATGCATTTCTTATGTCATTGCTTTAAATATTATAATTTATATCTATCATGGGAAAAAGCAATTTTAAATTTCACAGCAGATTGATGAGAAATGACAGGCTTTTTTGGTCTGAGTTTTTTTTTTAAAGGAATATTTTCACTCTAGGTCTATATTTTTGGACAGAACTAGAATGCAGTTTAAGTTAGCTCAGTTAAGCTTTGTCTCGCTAAAGGAATGGTGTGTTGATTATGACAAGCAGAATTTGTGGAATTCATTTGATTTATTGGCAGTATCTTCCCTCTATGTAATTCCTCCTTTAAGCAGTTACATTGTCAAATAATATTAAATGCTTACTTACAAAAGATGATATGTTAGTAATTTTCAGAACCAGTACAAAATTGCACTATATTCTACATTCTAAGGGTTAGGGGCTTTTGTATTCACTGGACTTTGTTGTCATATAGCTGTCTGGCATTCCACAAAAGTGAGGTAAAAGCAAACATTGTTATTAGATGATGCTACTGGACTGTCACATTAAAAAAGTGATTTTAATTGATAAAAGAGGAAATTCTAACCCCAGAGATATTTTACTGTCCTTGTTTGGAATTAGGAATTGATTGGGAAGGGGGGAGATGGATTTTTTTTCTTTTTTTTTGAGACAGGGTCTCACTCTCGTCCAGGCTGGAGTGTGGTGACGTGATCATAGCTCACTGCAGGCTTGGACTCCTGGGCTCAAAGATCTTCCCACCTTGTCTTTCTGAGTAGCTGGGATGACAGGCATGCTATAGCATGCCTGGCTAATTTTTTCTTTCTTTTTTAAAGATGCAGTCTTGCTCTGTCGCCCAGGCTGGAGTGCAATGGCATGATCTTGGCTCACTGCAACCACTGCTGGGTGCAAGTGATTCTCCTGCTTCAGCCTCCTGAGTAACTGGGACTACAGGCACCTGCCACCACACCTGGCTAATTGTTGTATTTTTAGTAAAGACAGGGTTTCACTATGTTGGCCATGCTGGTCTGGAACTCCTGACCTTGTGATCTGCCTGCCTTGGCCTCCCAAAGTGATGGGATTACAGGCGTGAGCCACCGCGCCCGGCCGCATGCCTGGCTAATATTTTTATTTTTTGTAGAGAGAGGGTCTCCCTATGTTGCCCTCCTGCCATGGCTTCTCAGAGTTCTGGGATTACACAGATGTGACCCACCACGCTCAGCGGGGGAGATGGATTTTTGAATCAAAGTCATGAATTAGTTTGAACAGTTTTTATATCTTGCAAGTTCTCAGAATATTCTATTTTCTGGAATTCTGTGGTGCTAAGATGTGTTAACATGTTGCAACCTCCCTGTATGATACTCCTTAAGTAATTCTGTTTTTGATTTCTTCTTCAGGGTTTTAAATGTGCATATTGGCTTAGAGGTAAATAAAATAAAACCAAAAAATTAAGTACCCAGAAGCAGAATTTAAATGGCTTTTGGAGTTAAATCTCTCCTTTCTTCTTAGAACTTGAAGGAATGATTTGGGCTTTGTTTTCCTTGTGTATGTGTGTGTGAGTAGAATAACCCCTTTATTCTACTGGTTGACACTGCCTCCTGTAGGGAGCAGGGAGCCTTTGTCTGATGTGACCCTAGGGTCCCCCACAGTGAGGACTTTCACTCATTGATTTACTCAGTAAATAATTATTGAATTCCTTCTTTGTGCTAGCTGTGCTTTTGGAGTGGAGGCAAACAGTAGATAAGACTGTATTCCTGGCTGGGTGTGGTTGCTCATGCCTGTAATCCCAGCACTTTGAGGTGGACTGATCGCTTGAGCCCAGGAATTTGAGGCCAGCCAGAGTAACGTGGTGAAACCTTGTCTCCACAAAAAACACACACACACACACACACACACACACACACACACACACACACACACACACAAATTAGCTGGGCATGGTGGTGCATGTCTGTAGTCCTAGCTACTCAGGAGGCTGAGGTGGGAGGATTACTTGAGCCCAGGAGATGAAGGTTGCAGTGAGGTGAGATGGCGCCATTGCAGTCTAGCCTGGGCAACAGAGTGAGATACTATCTCAAAAAAACAAAAAACCACCCCTGCTCCCCCAAACCTGGTGTAACTGTATTCCTGCCCTCGTGTAGCTTACAGGCAACTGATAGGTAAGAAAAGTAATAAATATTATATGTCAGTTGATGGTAAGTGCTCTGGAGAAGAGTAAAGCAGAGTGAAGTGGATAAGGAGGGTGTGGAATTGGGGAGTTATTATTTTATGTGAGGTGGTCTCAGGGAGGCCTTGTATAATGTCTACTGTTAGCTAAATTCTTCACATAGAGGTTCATATGGCTTACATTTCAGTTTCACCCTGCCTTTTGAAATGCCATTCTGGAAATGGAAACGATGAAACCATGTTAGTCATTTGCTTCTTAGTGTGAAGATGTTTTGGATTCTTTCTTTTAAGCAAATGTTAATGGAGAATTTGAGGCAATGGATGTCTGGGGGTAGGGATGGGGAGGGATTAGAAGGGGTCCAAATGGATGAAATTGTCTCCTGCTTCTGAGTAGGGTCTCCTCTGCCACTCATGGAGCCCCTCTGCTGACACTCCTTATACTACATCATTGTTCCATGGTGTCACCTCTCCCACCCTTTTAGTACATCACTGCCCTATGGCATTACCTTTTGGAGAAAGCAAACTCTGCTTGCTTTCCTCTTAGCTGCTCAGGAGAAATGCACTGTAAAATGAAGGTACTATTTTTTGTTCTGTTAAGCTTCCTGTTTGACTTGTCATTTTGCCTTATATTTTCAGAGTGTTACTGTCATGTTGTTATTATTTTTAATGCAGAGCCTAAATGTGGCTCTAGGGATATCTTTGTCTATTATGGCTCTGACTCAAAATATTCATTCACTCAAAATGGAGAATGATTTTAATTCCCCTCACTCTCCCGTCCCCATTGCCTTAGTAGGGTTCTGTGCTAGCTGGTAGCAGTATCTGCATCACACTTCTAACCTTGCAGCCCTTAGGAAAAAACTTGCTCCAAATTTAGCTATGCTGCCTGCCAGGCTCTGGCAGTGATTTTGAGAGAGAATTTGTACTTCTTCCTCCTGGATTCTCAGGAATTCCCTTTTGCTTAAGAAGGTACTAGACTTAAGGTTTTTAAGGTTTCTAAGAATGAGTATTTCATACACATCTATTTTATAGCTTATGTCTATAGACACAAATGGCATACGCAGATTTTAATTTGTCTGATGTACTATTTCTTTTGCTTGGTAGCCTAAGTGTGTTGGCTTTGTGTCGATGAATAATTTTAGGTCTGAGATGAAGAAAGCCAGTAATACTAGTTTGCAGCAATGCAGCTGCTTAAAAATGAGCAAAATATGTCTTGTTAAAGTATCTTTTTTTTTTATTATAAGCAAAACTGTTGGATGTGAGAATGAACCTGAGTTGCTAATTCTAATGTAAAAATGTTTCTTTTTTTCCAGCTTTCGGTTTGGCTTCTGAAGATACAAAGAAAGAGGTCAGGCAGTCTCAGGTACTAATCCCATTGATCAAATCTTTTCCTCCCCCTCGAAGATTCTTTTATATTTTCTTCAGTGGGAACTGTAATCATTTCATTCATAAGTTGTTATCGTTTTTTTCATTATATGAATTAATATAATGTTGGTCAACACAGATTTTGAATACCTAATGCAATCTGTGGATAGACTTGCTTTTTAAAAATCCTTTAATATTTAAGGCTGACCCACTTGGTTTTAAAGTTATGTTGAGAAAAAAGATGTTTTGACATATAATTGGACATTTTAGTAGTCTTGCTGGGATAACATAGTTTCCCCCAGTCTTACCAAATATCTTTTTCTTTCTTTTTTTTTTTTTTTGAGATGGAGTTTCACTCTGTCGCCCAGGCTGGAGTGAAGTGGCACAATTTTGGATCACTGCAACCTCCGCCTCCTAGGTTCAAGTGATTCTCTTGTCTCAGCCTCTCAGCTAGCTGGGAACACAGGCGTGCACCACCAAGCCTGGCTAATTTTTGCGTTATTAATAGAGATGGGGTTTCATCATGTTGCCTAGGCTGGTCTTACACTCCTGCCCTCAGTGATCCCTCTGCCTCGGCCTCCCAGAGTGCTGGGATTACAGGCATGAGGCACCAAGCCCAGCCCAGTTTTACCAAATATCTTAACCTTGGGTTTAATTTTTTCAGTCTGTGAAAGGATTTTACTGTATCACAAGTGTTACAGAAATCTGATTAGTCTCACCACGAAGGTGACAATATGTGAGAGGGTGTGCTGGGAGCTGGGCAGGAGACCCCAAAGGTGACTGTGCTACCAGACGATCAGTATCAGAAACCTAGGCCTGGGGACTCTCAGAGAGTGGGCAGTACTTTTCTGAATCTCAGAGCTGCTGCTTCTTAATCGTTGGTTGCAGTCAGGGAAGTGCTCTAAATGTTTACTAGTTGGGCTTTGTACTAGATCAGTTTAGCGTGTAAAAAGGGCAGACAGTAGTTTAAAATATCAGTTGTTTTTGTCATATTAGTTAAAGCTCAGTTGACTCCATTTTTTAACCTCACAATTGGTGTAAAAGCATTTAATAGAATATTTCTTTTATCAACAGAGTATTGTCTGTTTTAACTGTACTATGAGATTCTTACACAGGGGAAATGATAATACTAATTTCTTATGATTTTAAGACCTTTTATGATTAATAAAGCATTTCACACATTTCATTTCAATTAATCTTCTCAATGATCCTGTTATTTGCTAAAGCAGTTATTCCCATTTACAACAGAGAAAATTTAGCCTCAGAGAAGTTGTGTGATTGATTTTTTTTTTTTCTTTTCAACTTGTATTTTAGGTCAAGGGGTACATGTGCAGGTTTGTTACATGGGTTAGTTGCATGTCACAGGGGTTTGATGGACAGATTATTTTGTCACCCAGGTAAGAAGCATAGGTAGTTTTTTGATTCTTAGTCTCCTCCCACCCCCCACTCTCAAATAGACCTCAATGTCTATTGTTCCCTTATTTGTGTCTATGTGTACACTATGTTTAGCTCCTATTTATAAGTGAGAATTTGTGGTTTTTGATTTTCTGTTTCTACATTAATTGAGTGAAGATAATGGCCTCCAGCTCTATCCATGTTGCTGTAAAGGCCATGTTCTCATTCTCTCTTATGGCTGTGTAGTATTCCATGGTGTATATGTGCCACATTTTCTTTATCCAGTCCACTGCTGATGGGCATCTAGGTTGATTGCATGTCTTTGCTATTGTGAATAATGCTGTGATGAACATATATGTGCATGTGTCTTTATGGCAGAACAATTTACATTCCTTTGGGCATCAACCCAGTAATAAAATTGTTGAGTTGAATGGTAGTTCTGTTTTAAGTTCTTTGAAAATCTCTTTCCACAGTGGCTGAACTAATTTACATTTCCACCAGCAGTGTGTAAGTGTTCCCTTTTCTTTGCAACCTGGCCAGCATCTGTTATTTTTTGATTTTTTAGTATTAATAGCCATTCTGACTAGTGTGAGATGGTATTTCATTGTGGTTTTGATTTACGTTTCCCTAATGATTAGTGATGTTGAACATTTTTTCATATGCTTGTTGGTACCATGTATGTCTTCTTTTGAGAAGTGTCTGTTCATGTCCTTTGCCCATTTTTTAAATGGGTGTTTTTTTTGTTTGTTTTTTTCGCTTGTTGGTTAGCTTACATTCCTTATAGATTCTGGATTTAGGCCTTTGTCAGATAAATAGTTTGCAAATACTTTCTCCCATTCTGTAGGTTGTCTGTTTACTCTGTTGATAATTCATTTTGCTGTGGAGAAGCTCTTTCGTTTAATTAGGCCCCACTGGTCAAATTTTGTTTTGTTTCAATTGCTTTTGGAATCTTCCTCATGAAGTCTTTGCACAGGCTGATGTCCAGAACCATATTTCCTATGTTTTCTTGTAGGTGTTTTATAGTTTTAGGTTTTACATTTAAGTCTTTAATTCATCTTGAGTTGAATTTTGTGTGTGGTATAAGGAAGGGGTGCAGTGTCAATCTTCTGTATACGGCTAGCCAGTTATCCCAGCCCCATTTCTTGAATAGTGAGTCTTTTCCCCATTTCTTGTTTTTGTTGAAGATCAGATGATTGATAGGTGTGTGGCTTTATTTCTGGGTTCTCTAACCTGTTCCATTGGTCTGTGTGTCTGTTTCTGTAGCAGTCCCATGCTGTTTGGTTACTGTAGCCTTGAAGTGTAGTTTGAAGTCAGGTAATATGCCTCCAGCTTTGTTTTTTTGGCTTAGGATTGCTTTGGCTGCTTGGGCTCTTTTTGGTTCCAAATGAATTTTAGATTTTTTTTTCTAATTCTGTGAAAAATGACAGTTTACAGATTCAATGCTATTTCTATCAAACTACCAATGACAATTGGTAGTTTGATAGAAATAGCATTGAATCTGTAAATTGCTTTGGGCAATATGGCATTTTAACAATATTTATTCTTCCCATCCATGAACAAGGAATGTTTTTTTCATTTGTTTTGTTGTCTCCGATTTTTTTCAGCAGTGCTTTGTAATTCTCATAGAGATCTTTTACTTCCCCTGGTTAGCTGTATTCCTACGTGTTTTATTCTTTTTGTGGCTTTTTTTTTCTTTGAGTTGGAGTCTTATACTGTCACCTAGGCTGGCGTGCAGTGGCATGATCTCAGCTCATTATAACCTTCGCCTCCTGAGTTCAAGCAATTCTCCTACCTCAGCCTCCCGAGTAGCTGGGATTACAGACACCTGCCACCATGTCTGGCTAATTTTTGTATTTTTAGTAGACACGGGGTTTCACTATGTTGCCCAGGCTGGTCTCGAGTGATTCACCCACCTTGGCCAACCAAAGTGCTGGGATTACAGGCGTGAGCCACTGCACCTGGCCTTTTTGTGGCTATTGTGAATGGGATTGCTTTCTTGGTTTGCTGTCAGTGTGGATGTTATTTGTGTATAGAAGTGCTACTGATTTTTGTACTTTGATTTCGTATCCTGAAACTTTGCTGAAATTTATTAGATCTTTTCTAGGTATAGTCAAAGTATCTCTCTTCCCGTTTGGATGTCTTTTATTTCTTTATCTTGTCTGATTGCCCTGGCTAGATTTCCAATACCATGTTGAACAGGAGTGGTGAGAGTGGGCATCCTTGTCTTGTTCCGGTTTTCAAGGGGAAAGCTTCCACTTTTGCCCATTCTGTATGATGTTGGCTGTGGGTTTATCATAGACAGCTTTTATTTTGAGGTATGTACTTTTGATGCCTAATTTGTTGAGAGTTTTTAACATGAAAGGATGCTGAATTTTACTGAAAGCCTTTTTTTTTTTTGGCATCTATTCAGATGATCATATGATTTTTGAAAAAGCCCTGGACCAGATAGATACATAGCCAAATTCTACCAGATGTGTAAAGAGCTGGTTCCGATCCTGCTGAAACATTTCCCAAAAATTAAGGAAGAGGGACTGCTCCCGAACTCATTCCGTAAGGCCAGGATCATCCTGAGACCAAAACCTGGCAGAGACACAACAAAAAAAGAAAACATCAGGCTAATATCCCTGGTGAATATAGATGCAAAAGTCTTCAACAAAAATGCTAGCAAACCAAATTCAGCAGCACCTAAAAAAGCTAATCCACCACAGTTAAGTAGGCTTTATTCCTAGGAGGCAAGGTTGGTTCAACATACACAAATCAATACGTGTGACTTATCACCTAAACACGTGATTATTAAAAGGTAAAGTTAGAATCAAAATTTTCTGAATCCTTGAATTTTTCTCACTTTACTGTTTTATATCACACCGCCCTATGCATCATGATGTGTGTGTTTGGCAGTAATGAGGATCATTTTTGACAAACTGAAAGTGCTGCCGAGTCCTGCGGTGGCTTGTGACTTTGAGCCCTAAGTGACAGGCATAAGGTTGACGCTGGACATGAGAACCAAAGTGCTGCAGTTCATCTCTTCCCCACCACTGGCCAGCTGTGGGACCTAGGGAACCTCGCTGGGCTCAGCCTCCTCATCTGTAAGATGGGGTAGTAGGACCAACTTCACAGGGCTGCTTTGAAGATTAAATGTGCATGTTTACAGCTTAGAACAGTGCCAGGTCCTGTTTAAACATTTGCCTGACAAGACAACAGCACATGCAATAAGCAGCCTTTCAGAAGGTTTCATAAGCCATCTTTTCTACCTGAACAAATCAAGGTAAAGAGGAGCTGCTTTTTTCAGTTAAATTTCTTTTATGGAGGTAGTTGACTTCATATGAAGTAGTTGTGATAATGATGGTAAAAAGGGTAGGTACCAGTAATTATTGAGCATTTGCTTTGCGCAGACCTCGTGCTCAGCATTTTACTATCTTGTTCAATCTACAGCACAGTCCTGTGAATGGGTCTTGTCATTATGATTCCTATTCCGGTTGAAACTGGCCTGAGGTAGTAGGTGGTGCAGGCAGAATTAGAGCCCAGGGCCAATTTACAACTCAGTGTAATCCTGAACATACCTGATCATTTTATTCAGAATCTATAGGGTAGTGGTAGGTAGTTGTGACTGGGTGGAAGATTCCATTTTACTTCTCTTCCCTTTGAAAGATTTCATATCAAATTCTTTTGAGGATGTCATATCTTTTAATGAAGGACTTATAAACTAAGCATTACATGTATGGATTGCAAATGTTCAAATCTGTGACTTAAAAAATAAAACCTGTGTCAAAGGGTGAGTTTAATGTGGCTTTTCCTAGCTAGCACAGGAGCTGTCTGTTGGATGGAGATTAATAGCAAATCTCTTTTGTATCTGAATAGCAATTCAGTTGACTTATAAAACCTTGACAGTGAGCACATTTTGATTGATATTGATAGCTTAAGAAACATGTGGCAGCAGAAATAATAAAACAAACCATGTGTTTCCTTCATCTTAGGAAGAACTAAGCCTTTTCACGAGGGAAGCTGGAGACAGAATTTTAATTGTTCTGTTAATTCGTTCATTTAGTCTAATTTTCTTTTTAACGGGGGAAATTAGTCAAGACCATTTTGGTTCCATCTCAATTCACCTAATTCAACTGTTTCTTGCATATTTTATTTTTACAGTTCACAAATGGAACCCCTTGAAATGGCTAATCATTTCCCAGCTATTGTGTCAGTCAATAGAGCTGCTGTGCTTAATAGCAAATAGAAGGATGTATAATTTTCGTTGCTTTTCTTTGATTTCACAAAGATAGCTATCTGAGGGGAAAGTCCAGTTGGTTTTGAAGCTTAATTTCTCAAGTCTAGAACCACAGCATTCTGGATATTTTTCATCTTTTAACTTGTTGATAAAAGTGACGTTCGCTTTACATATTATTTTTTGCTCACTCTCAAAATCTGTTTATGTCTAATGATGTGTATTTTCTAAAGCATGCCCCCCGAGGAAGGCTGGGCAGGCGTTATCATGGCAGTGTGAGGAAGAGCACTGGGACTGAGTTAGGAGACCTGGGTTATAATTCTGGTTCTGTGGCCAGAATGACTTGTTGAACCTTGGGGAAATGATTTATCTTTTCTGAGCCTCTGTTGTCTCATTTGCTAAAGGAGAGTGTTGGGTTGAATCATCTCCAACGCTGTTTTTAGATCTAACAATTCTATTTTTCCAGGAGCCTCAGTTGGCAGCCAAAGCTGTGACATCCAGAAGGCAGCTTGGCCTGGGGCAGGCGGTGGGTTGCCAGCGAAGCCAAATGGCTCCTCTGGAGCTGAGGCTGGCCTCTTCCCTGAGGGCAGGGTGTCTTCCTGGTCAAGAGTGGCACTTAGAGTAAGTCTGCACATGCTGACTTATGGTGATGACCTGGCTTTGGTTCGGTGCATTCAGAGAACTGGGTTGAGGTTTCCAGTCTTTTTCAGTAATTTATTCTAGATCTATGTGTTGTATCGGGATTCAGTTGGGTGTCACTTGATCCATCCTGAGAGCTAACAAATCAGCATATAACTGTAGGTTCTTCTCTACTCAGTGGCATTTCTAGTCTTGAGACAAAGATAACTTCAGAATATACCACTAAAGGTAGTCGCTCTCCTGTGTTTAGCTCTCTCCTCCCCAAGTGCTATCATGTTCCCTTCCGTATTCTTGGAGGATGCATCTCTGTGGATACATCTCTTGGTTTTTAAACTGCTCCCAGTTTTGTTGGTAAGGGCTCACGACCACATTTCTTGTTGCAGTCTGTGAAGAAAATGGGAGGATATTTCCCACCATTCAATTGTCATAATTATAGCATATGGCTGTTGAAAGCAGAAAAGGGCAATTAGGGAGAAAATGCCTTCTTAGTCTGCAGAGAAGACAATGAAAATGGCAGATTTAGCTGCTGATGCTTTGCACTTTGCCAGAGAAATCTTTTGAGAGCTCCTCTCTTGATTTACAGAGTTGAGGTCAGGTATTTCTGTGGCCACATCCAGATTTCTGTGTGTGGAACTCTCCATCTCAGGCACCCCTTCTGTGCTCCAGAATTCTAGTGACCGCTGTAGGCTGGCCTCCGAGGCCCTGTGCAGACCCCTAAGGCTGCTTCTCAAGTAGGAGAGAACATTGTGGTAACATTCTTGATGACAGTATGTCTGCACCCAAAAGATTGATAAAGTGCAATAATTAGCAGAACTCATCTTCATGAGGAACACCCTGCCAGAATCGAGGCTATCCTCTGATATGTCCATAACACTTTATAGTTTACAGTGCTTTAAAAATGTACCCTCCCGAGAATATCGTGAACCAGTTAAGCGTTCACTGCATTTTACACAGTAGGAAAGAGCTTCACCTCAATCAATTGACTTGCCCAGGATCACATGAGGAGGGCAGAGCCCCACCTAAGAGGTCTGTCATGATACAGAAGTACATCATTGCTCTGTGGTCCCTTAGGTTTTGGTCTCATTTCTTTATGGAAGCGTTTCCAAGCTCCCGTTTTCAAATTTTCCTCCCATGTGCTGATACATACCATGTACCATGCATGTTTATTCAGTGTATTGCTGGCTTTGTTATGTACTGAGATTCATCTTTTTCTCTTTCATTTAAAATACAGGATTTGGAGAAAAGTGGTATATCAAGGAAAAATGACATAGGTAAGTAATGATTTTTTTTAACCTAAGAGTGTGTACTCAGGTGTATTTTGTATCAATTGCATTTCTGTGAAGTGATTTTTTTTATTTTATTTATGGGGTAAATATTATTGTCCAAATATTCTGTCTTTGGCCCAGCCCAACCTTTGCTCTCCTGAAGATGTGGGGTGAACACTTTTCAGATGGGCATGTTGGCATGTGGTGGATTTATGTTTACTCAGTGAGATATGTTGGATTTAATTCCCTCTGGTATCATTCATTGAGCTTCCAATAAGATAAAGCACCATGCCTGGTGGGCTGTCTGGGGGGAATGCAGAAGGAGGAGACATGGGCCCTGTTATTAAGGACCCACACTGCGTGGGAGAAAAGGACAAGCTGTGACCTTTGTGCATGCCATCCAGGAGCAGGCTCTCCACCTGCTGACCTGCAGACACCTCCTTGCCTTTCAGGAGTTGGCTTGCCAAACTTGTCCCGAGCATCCTGGCCTGGAAGCTGTTATGCCTTCCTTTGCAAGGCATCATACTTCTATCACAGCCCATTCCTTATTTGTACGCCTTTTGAAACTCCCCCCACCTCCCGCCCCCATATAATGTAAGCATCTTTAGGAATGTGACCATCAGAGTTTTTTAAAAAAAAATTTCATGGGAAGCACATGCCCAGTGTGTAAGGCCGCACCTCTGTGGGGGAGGGGGTGAGTCTGTCCCTGAAGGGCATGAGCTTTGTCAATGTCTTTCCTCCCACGGTAAGAGGAATGACCCAAGTCTGGAACACAATCAGCCAGAACCTGTACACCAGAAGCAGTGGGACCTCCACAGGAGGCCTGTGGTGTCGGGGTATGTGGTCCATTGGACATAGGTGGTTGGCTCACCTCTTGTTTCATGGTGGATAAGCCTGGGTTCCAGGAAACAAGAAGGGAACAATATACTCTTCTTGCTTCCTCTCTGCTACTTTCCATGGATACCCGGAAAGCAAGCTCTAGATAAGAGGGAAAAGGATAAAGGCCTTTCTAGACCTTCCCTTCCTGGGCCTGGGTTCTGAGGGGGTGCAGAAGTAAGGAGAGCCCCCACCTTTGCCCTGGGTGGAAGGGGGAGCATGACCTGTCTTGGGGAGCCACATCTAGGGCCCACAGGGGAGTGTGTTGGGGTCTGCAGGGTCTGAGAGCAACTGTATTTAAGGAACCTTGTCAATTTGTTGCTTTTTCTTCTCTGTATTACAACACCCTGTATGGTTTAGCCACGCCTTTCCCAAAATGTGGAGATTTTTTTCTCTGCGGCAACCAACTCTGGTGGCTTTGAATATTTATTTGTGGCTTGTGGGAACAGATGAGTCTCTGGTTTTAAATGAATTAATGATGCAAGTCTGGAACATGGGCTTGAAACTACGAAGAGGAAGTTACCTCAGACAAGTAAAGTTATATTCTTGCACCTGTACGTGGCAAGTCGAGTCATACCTCAGTTGGCATCAATTCATCTGAAAAAGACCCAGGGGGCTTCTTTGTCACAGTCTTTGTGTGAGCCCACAGGACCAAGAGGCTACCAAAGTTGCCTGTGCAGTCGCAGCGACACTGGTAGAGTGAGGGCACCAAGAGCATGGCTCACAGTCAGAGCTGGGAAATAGCCTCCATGCACGGGCTGCTGTTTCTCCTTCAGCTTGCTGCCTGACTGACAGATTCACTAGTGTATGATTATTCTCACCAAGTAAACATAATTGGAGTGGTGCTTTGTGCATGTGTGTGCATGTGTGTATGTGTGCGTGCGTGTGTGTATGTGTGCTCGCATGTGTGTATGCATACATCTTTATCCTTCAGCTTTAAATCATAAGGTGGCTTGTTATTCACCTTTTATCAGAAGAAAACCATATTGGTTTCTCATCAGAAAAACACAAGCATGATGAAACCCATTTTTCTAGGTAATTTCTGACCAGGAAGATGAGCACTTAGTTCAGTGCTTAGCCAATGGTAGGTGCTGAGCATCTGAAGACATACAGAGCATTTGGTTTCTTCTGCTTTCGGAGAAGAATCATTGCTCATCAGCATCGTTTTCTAACTATCTCTTGGTCCTGCCGCCTTTGCTGAACGCGCTCTGCAACTCCATTGGCTTTGGCATTACATTGACCCTTTAGGTATCCTTGACTAATTTCTTTATCTTCCCCTTCTAGCCTGTCACTCTGATTAGTATTGTCAGGCACTTAGTGTGCGGCCCATTTATTGCCCATTCCTGGAGGAGAAACAATGACGATCCATCTTGAGTTGTGACAGTGTTTGCTGCAGGCAAATTGCAGTGAGTTTAAAGAAGTGCAACCAAGATGATAAGGAAATCGTGGAGGAATTGTCTTATTTAGCTCTGTCGACTGGGCAGCAGGAGCTTAAGAGTCAGGTGGTTGGATGGCATACACAGAGAAGACAGCTAGCAAGATAAGCTCTGGGATCTGGACTCAGCCAGAATGTGATTCAGTGAAGGGATGGCTTAGGCCATATGTCAGAACAGCAGGAATTTAAACACATAAGCTGTTTGCGGCACCGAACTGTACTACCTATACTAACCTGCTTCTTTTCTGGAATGGGTTGGGGCTGACTAGCATGTCAGTGCTCTTCGTCATTGTGATCAGGGTTACAGGAGGAGCTCCCTTCCCCTTTAGCCTTGTCCTCGATAATCCCCCCCCGCCCCGCCCCCATGCATCCTGTTCCTTGGCCATACCTAACTGCTAATGTTTTCCGGGCCCTAAATTTGATTCTCTGTCCCAAACCTTCACTGCTCCTTCTGTGGGGAGGGTCTTCCCACCCCCTTTTCCTCCATCTTCGGGACAGTGTCCACCTTCCCTCCTTTGGGAAGGCCCCACTGCCTGGGACCCCACTTGGCTCCTGAGGCCCTTCCCTCATTTGAAAGTGATTAATCTAGAGCCCAAGCTTCTCAGCGTGGTATATAAATCCCTCATGATTTTTGACTTGACGAATCTGCTTCCCTTTCTAACTTTATCACCTACTGTACCCCACCCCCGCTTCTTTTCTCAGAAATGACTGACAAACATGGTCATTCACTCAGGGACACTGTGGAGATACCGCAGGCTGTGAGCTCTGTGATAACCCCACTGATCTGCTACCCTCTCTGCGTGTGTCTGCTGCTTTTTAAAGGAAACTCAGGAAATACCTCCTCTGGGAAGCTCTCCTTGCACTTGGCCCCCGATCGTCTAGAATGGAGTAAATAAGCCTCAGAGAATAATTTTTGTGAATTTAATAAAGAAGATGCACATTCCCAATGACCCAGAAATTCCACTCTTATTAATCATCCTGGAGAAACTCAGATGAATTTCTGTGCCCTGTGCTTAGTTAGCTCTGGCTTTCCACTTACTGCTTTGTGTTATAATGGCCTGTCTCTGAACGAGGCTCAGACACTCCAGTGCTGCGACTGGGCTAACTCATCCTTGTATTGCAGAGCGCTACACTTAGTAGGTACTCAGAAGATGTTTGCTGAATGAATGAATGAAGCATGCATGATTGAAGTATAGGAAAGGGAGGGACCAGCACGATTGCTTAGTAGCTATGTTAAAGAGCACAGATACAACTCACAGGACATGACCCAGGTATATATGGGAAGAATTTGCTTTTTTTTTTTTTTTTTGAGTTGGAGTTTCGCTCTTGTTGCCTAGGCTGGAGTGCAACGGCTCACTGCAACCTCTGGCTCCCAGGTTCAAGCAATTTTCCTGCCTCAGCCTCCTGAGTAGCTGGAATTACAGGCATGCACCACCATGCCTGGCTAATTTTGTATTTTTAGTAGAGAAGGGATTTCTCCATGTTGGTCAGGCTGGTCTTGAACTCCCGACCTCTGGTGATCTGCCCTCCTCGGCCTCCCAAAGTGCTGGGATTATAGGCGTGAGCCACCGCACCTGGCCTTGCTTTTTAATCTTCTTGCAAATCCCCTTCCCTGCATGGAAGTGCTGTTGTCTTTGTGAGAAGACAGTGGGAGCTTTGCTGATGTGGTAGAAGAAGTGGCAGGAGTTGGTTACTGTGATGAGTGGTGAATGCAGGGTTAAGCTTTTTTTTTTTTTTTTTTTTTTTTTTTAATGTTGCTCAGGCTGACCTCAAACTCCTGGGCCCCAGCAATCCTCCTGCTTCAGCTTCCCATGTAGCTAAGACTTCAGGTGCATGCCATGATGCCCAGCTAGGATTAACCTTTTGATAGAGAAATCTGCTCTTTAAAAAATTTATTATGAAGGATTTTGAACTTATAAAAAGCTATAAAGAGAATAATAATGAACATTCATGTATTATATGTTCATTAGATTTAGAAATAAAATGTCACCTAGATTAAGAAATTAAGCACCATTAACCCAGCTGAAACCTTTTAACCATTATCCTGATTTGGCATTTAACATACTCATGTAATCTTTTATACCTTCACATGCTATGTGTGTATATGTATGATATATATACATTTTAATATATTTATGTTTACATTGTTGCAAACTGTTGATTTATATAGTTATTTTTTTGCAACTTTTTCAGCATTATAACTATATGGTAGACCATATAGTTTCATCTACCATATAGATTTATCTATATTTATCTACCATATAGATTTATCTACCATATCCATCTGGATTGATACATGTAGTACAGGTTAATTTTTATTGCTATATTTATTGCTGTATTTATTCCAGTTAATGTATCTTGTTAGTGGATATTTTCGTTGCTTCCAATTTGTTTCTTTAACACAGTGCCACTGTGAATACTTTTGTTACATATCCTTGTGCACTCATCTGAGTTTCTCAAGGATGATTAATAAGAGTGGAATTTCTGGGTCATTGGGCATGTGCATCTTCTTGTTTATTAAATGTTACAAAAATTATACTCTGAGGCTTATTTACTCCATTCTTAACAAAAAGAAATCTTTGTAACTCCTCTTTAGTTGTGTCATTTATATTGTTTCAAATGTAGTAGATCCAAGATAACAATTCAGTTGAAACTGAAGAGAACCATTTAAGTCTAATCTATGAGTCCAACATATAAAGCTGAGAAGCTGGTTTAAAACAGAGACAGGTATATGGAATGTTCCTATTTATGTAAACTCCTAAATAAAAGAAATTAGGTCAGATTCAGTAGGTTGGTCAGCACTTCTTTTTACATATTTTATTGATTTTTAACCAAAGAGCATTTTAGATTATTCTTAGACTCTAGATGGCTCACTGTGGAGCTATCTGTTGTGTGAATATTTGAGCGAGTGAATAAGTAAATGGAGTTATAGAAAAGAACATAAGAACAATCAAATATAATGGAATATAATTAAAATCAACTTAGGGTCTCTGAGCTAAGGTGTTCAAGAGAAAGATCCATGGTAGGGGAAAGGTCCCCCACATGGCTTTGCTGACAATCTGGCTGAAGGCTGCAATTTATGTGGCACCTCCCTTCTGCCAACATCCCTGTCTGGTGGCAGGATGCTGACACAATCACTGTTTTATCGATTTCTTTGTTACAGGCTCAGAACCTGGTGAGGCCTAACGTGTTTCTCTGGGGTGCAGCCCTGCCACCTCCATTGGCAAGCCCTCGATGGTCTTTGTGGGCAGGACATACTCGGGTTTTCTCCCTGCTCACCATTGTAAAAGGCTGGCTGCCTTCAGGTGCATCTCTAGCAGACTGGTGAATACTGCCAGCATGGGGTGTTGTAGATGGGCTTTATGCAGCACTTTGCACTAAAGCCCTGTTGCTGAGGAATTGTGGCTGGTTTCCTGGAGATAACACCTAATCCTGGCTAGGTGCTTTATGAGGTAGGGTAGGGATTATTGGGTCATTACTCACTAACCCTGTGAACTCATGAGAGATGTGCAGTTACTGTTGAGTTTCACCTGAAAGGGCCACTCAGAACATTCTTGAAGTAGTGTAGTAGTGAACTAGGGCGACATAACGAAGTACCACAAAATATGGCTTAGTACAAGCAACAGAAATGTTTTGTCTCACAGTTCTGGAGGCTAGAAGTCTGAGATAAGGTGTGGGCAGGGTTAGTTCCTTCTGAGAGCTGGGAAGGGAAGGATCTGTTCCAGGCCTCTCTCTTTGGCTCGTAGGTGGCCATCTTCTCTACATGTCTCTTCGTATCGTCTTCCTTCTATGTGTGTTGGTTATGCATCCAAATTTCCCCTTTTTTAGGGATACTAGTTATGTTGGATTAAGGTTCACCCTGATGACCTCCCTTTAACTTGATTAACTCTGTAAAGACCCAATTCTAAATGAAGTCACATTCTGAAGTGTTAGGGGTTAGGACTTAAAAAATATGAATTTTGGAAGATATGATTCAACTCATAACAGGTAGTAACACAGTGTAGGATTATGTGGGAATTGTTAAACAGCTATTTGTAAACATTAGATTTTCAGCTACTGGGAAGATTATCGTTCTAGATATTTTCGCTCATTTACAGTCATTCTTTATGACAGATGCAGGAGCACATTCACAGTTTGGTACCATAGACTGGGTCTGGTACAGTCAGCTCATTTACTTGCTAACTTCTATGAAGAAAGTTTTGGAAACAGTTTAAAAAGAGAGAAAATTTTGTCTCTAGAATTACATATGAATTGATTTTTTTCCCCCTTAAGAGTTTATTGCCTGAAGGCTTGCCTTGTAGCTATTTTTTCATTTGTTTTCAAGTTTATTTTAATAATTGTGTAAAAAGAAATACCTGAAAACTACTTCTTTTTGTTCTAGACTTAAAAGAAATTGTGTTTGTCATCCAGAGTCAAAGTAATTCTTTTCATGCAAAGAGAGCACAGCAATTAAAAAAAAGCATCTGGAAACAGGCTGCAGATCTTACACAGGTACGTAGTGATGGCTTGGTGGGGGGGACGTTCTGCCAGTTATGTATTTCTTGATTACCTTTATGTTTTCCAAAACACTGAATCTTTAGAGAATCAGTTTTTATTTAGATGAGTGTAACTCTTCTGACTAATTTTGCTTATTTAATATTGAGTATTTGTTGTTGAAAATGTTTTGGTCAGCTGGGTGAGGTGGTTCACGCCTGTAATCCCAACACTGTGGGAGGCCAAGGTGGGCGGATCAGTTGAGGTCAGGCATTCCACACCAGCCTGGCCAACATGGCAAAACGCTGTCTCTACTAAAAATACAAAAATTAGCGGGGTATGGTGTTGCATGCCTGTAATCCCAGCTACTCGGGAGACTGAGGCAGGAGAATTGCTTGAACTTGGGAGGCAGAGGTTGCAGTGAACTGAGATTGCACCACTGTACTCCAGCCAGGGTGACAGAGAGGGACTCTGTCTCCAAAAAAAAAAAAAAAGAAAGAAAGAAAATGTTCTGGTTAATTTCTAATGCGCAAAGTATCATATTCTAAATTTGTGTATGTGTGTGTGTATATATATATAAATTTAAGAGAACTGTGTAATTGTGTGGGGCAACTGTGGATTTGTCACGAAGTATGATAAAAGGAAGTAGAAGAAATAACTTCTTAAAGGCAAGGCTTAAAATAGAGATAATTAATGTTCAAAATTTTGGTAACAAGTTCTAAGGCAATTTTCATGTTGGAATAACATTTTCATTAATCTTAGTGCAGTGCTTCCTCTATGAGTCTCTTAATCTGCTTTTTTAATTGGATGTCATTAATTTACCTTTTGATTTGATTTATAATGTAATAGTCCAGAAGGATTATGGAGAGAAAAATCTATGTATGCAGGTACATTTTAATAACATTTAAAATAGGCATGAACATTATCTAAAGCTGCTCTGAATAATGCTGGAGGTTTAGGGTGAGGGCGGATCTACCTTGTGCTGCCCTATAGGTGGTTTCCTTCTTTAGCTAAGTCAGTCCATCAAGACCTCTGTACCATGTTGTGATGGCCTTCAAGACCAAAGTGCTTGCCTGTAGATAAGTGCCATCCCTTTGTTCCCCCAGGAAAGAACTCTTTGACAAGAGACATATGTGCATGACAGATTGCTGCTTTCTTTCTCTTTGTACAGACTGGAAAATAAAGGATCAGAAATGTCAGTGGAAACATAAACAGCCTTTACAGTATTCAAGGCAAGGAACTGCTTGGAATAAGATTTATTGTGTTTAATCTTTAAATGCTTTATATATAAACTGTATCAAACTGTCCTGCGTCCCTGCAAGGCCAGGTTCTCTGGGTTGCTCTACTTGAACCATCATACTTTCTCAAGGGAGAGGAAAGAAATACATGCTATAGATAGATTGTTTTTTAGTGGTCAGAGATAGGAGCAGCTTGATAAGTTAAAAATTGTTCTTTTTTCTGGAAACCTAACTTTTAGAGATTTTCTTCTACTAAACCTTCCTGGATTTTATTAGAGAGGCAGACATGCAGCACCTTGATTGCTGGCCTCCTCCATCTGCTCTGCTGGAGGTGATAGTGGGGTGGCCAAGTGCAGGCTGCTGCAGGGGAGGAGGAGGAGCCAGGAGCCCACATAATCCATCCCTCAGGTGGGTCCAGAGAAGCTCTAACTGAATTTTGCTTAGTGAGACCTTGGCAATTACCCCAAATTATGTGATCAGTGATGACATCAGAAGCACAGTTAGGCATCCCTTACTCATATGAATTAAGAGCACACTTTTCCCTTTGTCACCTGCATGTGTCCCTGTTCCCAGCAGTACCTTCCATCTTGCAGAGACAGGTTTGTGTTTTTTAGACTATGTATCTTCCCCATTTAATCCATACCAATAGTCCTTGCCATTGATATGGATAGCGACATCCCTTGCCAGGCAAGCCTAATCAATTGAATATGCCCTTGTACTTCCTCTACTGTTCATCTACTCATTATCTTACTTTTGGCCAATTTTATTTCTGTGCAAATGGATATTCATTGCTGGCTCTCTACCTGCCTTTCCCCTTTTACTCTTCTAGGAAGAGTAATTTTAGAGCACCTTCGAGCAGGGGCAGGGTTCCTGGGACTTGTTTTACAGTGGGGGATAAGGCATGTGGGTACCTTTTGGTGGGAAGCAATAGAAATTATAAAGTATTCCTTCTTCTTTCTCTTAGGAAAAAATGAGGGTTGGGAGGGTGCTGCTGGGGGCTGGGTATGCCTGCTTTTTTGAGAGGCCCTGGGGCTTTGCAAAGGATAGAGCCCAGGTGCAAGAGCACTGGACGCTTAAAACTGACTCTAGGCTCTGGGGAGGATGGTTAGAGGTTCCCGCGTAAGCTGAACTTGGCAGTGGTATTTAGGAATGGAGAATTTGTGTTATAGCTTCTCTTTGGTGTTTGTCAGGGTTGAGGCAAAGTGGTAGGCAGCTGAGCAGGTGTGGATCTAGCAGAGCAGAAGGAACCCCCATTGCTTGTTCCCTTGTGCCAGGACAGTTGCACCAGAGCTTATTAACTGAAGTTCCTGTCTCTGGATCCCAGCTTCATCATCCACCGCTCAGCCCCTTGTCCTCTATTTGCCAGTAACTTCAAACTTTTTATGGTTCTAGGATCACTTGTCATATTAGTCCATCCTTGCATTGCTATAAAGAAACACCTGCGCCTGGGTCATTTATAAAGAAAAGAGGTTTAATTGGATCATGGTTCCATAGGCTGTACAGGAAGCATGGCAGCTTCTGGGGAGGCCTCAGAAAAACTTTCAGTCATGGCAGAAGGTGAAGGGGTGCAGGCACATCGCACGTGGCCGGAGCAGGAGGGAGAGACAGCGGGGGAGATGCTACACACTTTTAGGCAACCACATCTCTCGGCAACTCACTCTCCTCACGGCGACACCAAGGGAGATGATGTTAAACCACGAGAAACTGCCCCCCACGATCCAGGTCAGCTCCCACCAGGCCCTACTTCCAATGCTGGGGATTACAATTCCACATGAGATTTGGGTGGGGATGTAGATTCAGACCATATCCCATGCTCAGTCCCTGTGGCTTTGCATATTGTAGATCCTGTCTTGTCAAACTCATGTATCCCCCATAAAGGTTTTCTGTGCACCATCTTGACCCACAGTGCTAAGCTACTTCCTTTTTGTTACCACTTTTGTATCTTGTACAAACTTCTACTATATACTTTTCATTGTGTATTATTTATTACCTGTCTCTTTTACAAATTTTGAGAACAGAGAATAGACTGTGTCTTATGAGTTTTTGTCTTCAAAACCGAGCACTGAATCCTTGAAAATCATGATATGTTCTTTCCCAGAGTTACTTTCTTCTCTGTTGTAATAGAAGTTTCCTTGTATTTCCCTTACATACAGTATGGACCTTCGGCCATACGTACGCATGCATGCACACACACGCTGTATTAAATCACAAGTTCTTTGAAGGCAGACACTTGATCCTTCCATAGCACCTTGAACATAGTAGGTATTTAGCATATGGCAATTGAATTGATGCTAAAAATTTGTCAAATGAAAATGAAAATTTAAGTAAGTTATGTATTTTATTCCTGTTAACTCTTAAATGGGTAATGGCCAACCTCCCTCCCTCTTAAAAATAAAATAGCTATTTACTTCTCTTAGTGGAGTCACAGGGTTTAGGAAGAAGAGTTGGAAAAAAAGTAGGTATGAGCTGGTGCTAGAAAAATATGATCTTATTAATAATTAAGTCTTTCGAAGATAGTATGAAAAAGAACCAGAAGATTCACTTGACTATATTAACACAGACAATATAACAGTGACTTAAAGAAGATGGAAATCTTTCAGTATTGAAACAAAAATAAAAAAACAAAGAAGATGGAAGATGTACTTCTCTCCACCCAACAGTCTAGTCAGTGGGGGCCTGGGGAGGCAGCTCTGCTCTGGGTTCCTCTGTCCTGTGACTTAGATGAAGTGTCTTGTCCTGCTTGGTTGAAGCTGACCTACATTCTGCATTCCAGCATGGGGAGGCCAAGCTGCTTCCTTTTAAGGATCTTGTATATTGCATTGTATATGTTGTGTCCATTTATGTACCTGTGTCCAGGACATATCATGTGGGTACACCTGGGCTGGGAAGGGTAATGTCTGGTTGGGTAGCCCTGGGTTCAGCCAGAACTCAACGGGTTCTAATCTTTAGAAGGGAGAAGGGAGCATGGATAGTGGGGGACAAATCGATGTCTCTGCGAAAGTAGGATTTTGTTTCTCTATCAAGGACTCGCCTAGTCTGGAGAATTTATCTATGAACTTCTCATTCATTCTTTTGATATTTGAAGACATACTATGGGCAAAGTACTGGGGATGCAAAGATCAGCAAGAGATGGTCTTTGTACTTGAAGAATGTACAGTCCCAGAGAGGAGAAAGGCCATCAGCAGGCAGTTTTCAAGCAAGGTGGAAGAGCAGTGATAGAAGGGTGTACTTGGACACAAAGGATGGCCCCTACCATGGTGATATGGAGCAGGGGAGCTGAGGAGGGGATGTGGTGCTCAAGGAGGGATTTCTGAAAGAGCTGAGCCTGGAACTAGCTAGGTTGAGGCTGAGGTGGGAGGGGGAGGGCTTCCTGGGTAAGGAGGACAGCAGGTAAGGTGGCCAAGTGAGAAGTGGGGAGCACAGGTGTGTGGGCATTGATGCTGTCCTGGGGCCAGTGGATGGTGGGGGTGGCACTGTGGGCCACAGGCCTGGGAAGTTAGGAGAGAACATGGTCATGCAGAATTATATGTCCTCTGGGGAGGAAGGCCTTTCCAAGGGCTCTCCTGGCAGTCTGAGTTGTATCTTTTTGGTATACAAGGCATTTAGCATCTCTCGCCTCTGGCAATACCTGAAGCAGTGACCCTGGTCACTATCATAATTAAAAGTTCCTCTTGGTTGAGGATTACTACCAGGGAGTGCTGTTAGGGAATAGATGCAGTAGAGTTTGTGTTTTAAAACCATCCCAGCTGGACATGGTGGCTCATGCCTTTAATCTCAGCACTTTGGCAGGCTGAGGCAGATGGATCACCTGAAGTCAGGAGTTTGAGATCAGCCTAACCAAAATGGTGAAACCCTGACTCTACTAAAAATACAAAAAATTTCCCAGGCATGGTGGTGGGTACCTGTAATCCCAGCTACTAGGGAGGCTGAGGCAGGAGAATCCCTTGAACCCGAGAAGTGGATGTCACAGTGAGCCGAGGTCGTGCCATCGGACTCCTGCCTGGGCAACAAAAGTGAAACTCAGTCTCAAAAAAAAAAACAAAACAGAAAACCATCCCCTGGTGGCCATAGGGAGAATGGCAAGTTAAGAGAGCCAGGACGGGGCAAGGAACTGCATTCTAAAGCTTCGGGACTAGTCTCGGGCCTTGCTGCTCAGGGCGGGTCACAGACTACTGCATGCCCTCCACCACAGCAGTTTGAGAAGCCCTGGGCTGGGGACAGGGCCATGGATCTGGCCAGGGGTCATGTAGGGGCGCTGCAAGGCCAGAATGGTGGGGAGATGGGGGTTGTGTCGGGGTGCTGCAGGGCCAGAATGGTGGGAGATGGACCCAGGCTGGAGAGAGTGGCAGGGACGCTCCCAGCTGGGACTCAGATGAGGTGGGGCTGCTGAGTGAGGCTGAAGACAGGTTCTCAGGTTTAAAGGGTGACAGTGATTTTGGTTGTCACATTCGAAGTGAGGGTGTGAGCAGCTGGAGGCTGGATATTTGTTTTGTGCTCAGGAGAAAGATTTGGCCAGAAGATGGTGGATTTGAGAGTCAGCAACATACATAGGTGGTGGCTGGAGCTTGAAGGTGCTGCTTCCAGGGGGAGCCATGGGCCCTGGGGAAAGCCCAGTGTCTAGGGGCTGGGCAGAGTCAGAGGAGACTGAAGGGCTGTACGAAGGGATACATGAGAGGAGGGGCGGTATGGGATGCTGGAGACCTGAGGACCCACCTGTCACATCGCCATCAGTAATGCGACATTTCCTGGAGGGGCCTCAGAGGCTCTCCGACTGCCTGGCTGGTGGTGACCGTGGCCTGCGCCCTGACCTGGGGGATGCGTCCCGCTCGGCCTGCTTGGTTGTTGCTGGGGATGCGTCCCGCTCGGCCTGCTTGGTTGTTGCTGGGGATGCGTCCCGCTCGGCGTGCTTGGTTGTTGCTGGGGATGCGTCCCGCTCGGCCTGCTTGGTTGTTGCTGGGGATGCGTCCCGCTCGGCCTGCTTGGTTGTTGCTGGGGATGCGTCCCGCTCGGCGTGCTTGGTTGTTGCTGGGGGATGCGTCCCGCTCGGCCTGCTTGGTTGTTGCTGGGGATGCGTCCCGCTCGGCCTGCTTTGTTGTTGCTGGGGATGCGTCCCGCTCGGCGTGCTTGGTTGTTGCTGGAACCACCGCTGCTGTTGTTACTTGTTTTTAATTGTGAGAAAAAACACATAAAATTTACATTTTAAGTGTGCAGCTCAGCAGTATTAAGTGAAATCATGTTGTGCAGCAGATCTCCAGAACTTTTTCCTCTTGTGAAACTAAAATCTGTACCCATTGAACAGCTCCCCATTCCTCTCTCCCCCAGCCCCTGGCTACCACCATTCTGCTTTCTGTTTTATGAATAGGGTATTTGTCCTTATGTGACTGGCTTATGTCACTTAGTAATGCCTTCAGGGTTTCTGACAGACTGTGTTGTTGCAGGTAACCGCAGTCCACTGTGATGGACATTTTCATCTGTAGACCCGTTTCCCGGGATGCTCATTTGGCATTTCACGTATGCACCCCCAAGGTGTACTTTGTCCTTCAGTGTATCTGTTCTGTCTTCAGACTCTAGAGGGAGGTGGGAGCTGTTCCCCCACTCTTTGTATCCCCCATGGCACCTAGTGGATTGCCAAACACACATAGCATTAGAAACTGTATTGCCATTGATTCATTTTCCTTAGCTTTTGAAGCTTAGGAAATAGCTCCATTTCTTTCAGGTATTTGACTCTTTTAGTACTTTCTTCTATTTGTCTATTTAACTTTATTACGCTTATACTTAATTGTCCTTTATTTGCAATTTGCAGTTTAGGCAACCTGTTGAGTAGGGGACTTAGATTGCCACTAGGTGGCAATATTGGTTTTATGTTTAAAGGCAAATAATTAACCAATATCGTTAAGCAGTGCACCCCCCTCACCCCCAGCGTTTAATTTCTGTGATAGTAAGTAGAGTCTAGACTGAAGCAATAAGGAAGCTTCCCTTTAATTATAAATAGTCTCTTATTGTTGTTGTGAAATTCTTTCCTTGGATGGAAGCCAACCAAGAGCACCGAAGTAGTTAATGACAAAACTTTAATTTGCTCACAAGATCCAGAGTGAGCTGTTATGGCTTAGGTAATTTCATTTTTGGATTAACAAGTCTTTTGGAAGTTGAACTGTCTAGAAAGATTTTAGGATTTTCAATTATACTTGATTCTGGATCATGTTTTCTTTTAGAGTTTTTTTTTTTTTTTTTTTTTTTAATGCCACATGTATGATTAAGAGTTGACTTTATTCCATGAATAGCACTTTAGAGATCCATGAATGGGGCCAGGTGTGGTGGTTCATGCCTGCACCTTGGGAGGCCTAGGCTGGCAGATCACCTGAGGTGAAGAGTTTGAGACTAGCCTGGCCAACGTGGCAAAACTCTCTCTATACAAAAATACAAAAATTAGCTGGGTGTGGGCAAGCTCCTCTAATCCCAGCCACTTGGGATGCAGAGGCAGGAGAATCACTTGGACCTGGGAGGCAGAGGAGGTTGCAGTGACCACTGCACTCCAGCCTGGGCGACAGAGCGAGACTCCATCTGAAAAAAAAAAAAAAGAAATCCAGAAATGGCTGACAGCTAACATAGGGTCTGTAGACAATACCTGGGGTGCAGTGATGAGAAAACTTGACCTGTAACTACATGAAAATAGAGAAATAAGATCAACTTCTGAGAATTAAATGCTGAAATTCACAAAGCATAGGGAGGCAAAGTCACTTGAAAGAGGCAGAAAGGCTCCTCAGTTAAAACTTAACTGGAGTCTTTTTTTTTTTTTTTTTTTGAGATGGAGTTTTTCGCTCTTGTTGCCGAGGCTGGAGTGCAATGGTACGATCTCGGCTTACTGCAACCTCTGCCTTTTGGGTTCAAGCGATTCTCCTGCCTCAGCCTCCTGAATAGCTGGGATTACAGGCACCTGCTACCATGCCCGGCTGATTTTTTTTGTATTTTTAGTAGAGACGGAGTTTCACCATGTTGGCCAGACTGGTCTCAAACTCCTGACCTGAGGTGATCCACCCCCCTTGGCCTCCCAAAGTGCTGGGATTACAGGTGTGAGCCACCGTGCCCAGCCTACTGGAGGCTGTTTTAGGAAATGGACATGCCCTTGAGAAAGAACTGATGGCTCCCTCAGCTATGGGAGCTGAAAAGGAAAAAGCTAAGAGACAGAAGTCAGGGCATCCCAGTGCTGTGGTGGGGAGCAGGCTGACCCTCAAAGGGGTGTCTCAGCAGCTTGGTGTGGCAGGTATGACTATGCACTGTGCCTCTAAAGGACAGGATGTCTGGGACCCTCATGTCACTTGGGACCCCAACTATGAAGCATGCAGGTTACAATTTTGGTTTCTTCATTGATTTGCCTACTGTGAACATTCATAAAAGTTGCTTGGTGAGGGAAAAGTCAGCAGTAAGTTTTATCATTTGAATATTTATCTAATAGCTCAAAATATACATTCCTCCCACAATACCAGATGTCTAGAACTGCTGTTTAGTCATTACTCTGTCAGGTTGCACTTGACTACAAAGTCTGACAAAAAATTAAGGTGCAAAAATTTAATGATTTCTGTGATTAGGCATCTGCTTCCAGCTATTCTCTTTGCTTAGGCAAGTCATTACCTATGCCTGTTTTGCCTCAAGGTGCTAAAATGCAGCCTTATTAAAAACACAAACATTTTTCATCATTACAATGTGAATATAAAAACAAGAAAGAACCCAAACTAACTTTTTATCTGATATTTAACACTGTATCTGCAATTGTTAGTAGAAGAGTTAAGCTGTTTCTCTTGCTTTCTAGAATAAAGGTCATTGTAAGTGGTCATTTCCATCTCCAGTTTTGAAGCTTATCATGCAGTTATAATGGCTCTAAAATTTATAATTATATGTTCTTTCCAATCTATAACTCAGCTGACTTTATCAGGTTCTAGTCTATTTGCAGAGTACCATTCTAGGTTGCTCAGGCACAAAGGATTAGAAAGGAATTTAGAAAGTGTATTCTTGTTCTTACAAGGTAGAGGGTAACTATTCCATAATATAAATGAATATATCAGAAAGCGGAAATTACAAGTACCGAATCAGCATTTTAAAGAATTTACTTAATAGGCCAGGAACATCTGTAGTCCTACTTACTCAGGAGGCTGAGGCGGGAGGATTGTTTGAACCTAAGAGTTTAAGACCACCTTGGGCAACATAGCAATACCCCATCTCAAAAGAAAAAAATGTCTACTCAACAAATATTATTAATTTGGCATCTATGGTTATATTAGGCACTTTTGAATGTAAAAAGACATCTGTAGACAACACATGGGGGCCCTGAGAATGACGATACATGTTTGAAGCTGTATAGTAATATGTAAAAAGTATGAGCTGACACTGTGCTGATTGTGCATGTGAAGCCTGAATGAGGGAAGACTTCTGTGAAATCAGGTAGAAAAGACAGGGAAAATTAGCTGGAGGACATGTTTAGAACATAGTTCTGGAAGATGCAGACATGAATTGCCAGGAAGGTCTACTTTTGGGATGCCAAAGAGGAACTGGAATTTGTAAGGGAACAGTTTGTGGGATGAGTAAAGTGTGTGTCGGGGAGTAGAATGTGATCTTTTTAGATTGCAGGGAATGGAAAGGAGGGTTGGTGAGAGTGGGGATGGGGCTGATGACTGTGGCTTCCTAAATGCAGATCTGCACCTAGAATAATACAGAGTTTGAACAAGAGCAATTTTTTCCCCCTGGGTTTTTTTCTCCCTGTGTCACAGATGGAAGGGTAATGTGAAGTGATCAAGATTGACTATTTAAAGAGGTATGCAAACAAAAAGCAAAGTGGAGATGAGATAAGCAGAAACCCGTAAGGAGAGTTAGTGTGACGATCTAATAAATCAGCTGCTTGAGTTTATTTTGTTCAAATGCCTATTATGTGCATAGCATCTGTGTCAGCTATGATTTGACTTCTGTTTTTTTAACTTAAAATTCCTTCTTGGGTGGATATTTGTGTAAACATTCTTATATTAAATATTTTGTTCATTACATGAAACAGGAGACCAAACAGCTCAGCCTCTAGAGGTGATACTATTAAGTATCTTGAATTTATGCTGTGATGGAAAAGCTGTCACTGAGAGTCTTTTTTTTTTTTCCTTCTAGAACCTGGGGTCTAGCCACCAAGGGGATCCAATGCTGAGATAATCTTTCCTATAGCTTCAAAAGCATAGTAACACCTGTATAACACCATTATTGTTCTCCAAAGGAACTTTACATAAGATTACATTAGAAGCAATGAAGGAGAGAAGATAAAGCATAATTGCATTGCTTTTAGTAGGTTCTAGGAAAGCAAGGATTCAGGCACCATTTGAAGACACCGAAGTAGGAACTTTAACCTCACCACAAGGCCAGGGTCATGCTTGGCCAGGGAATCACTTTGGACAGGGACCAGGGAAGTAAGCCACTGTAGAAGAAATGTTTGGGGATGGGGTAGGTTTCATTATTGGGGGCAGAGGTTGGGAGCTCAGAGGCTGGATTACATTTTGTGCATTAGACCAAATGGAGCTAACTTAGCTGCTTAGAGACCTCTGTACTCTCTCCACCCCAAACTATATAGCTTTTGGAGAGAACAGACACTTCTAATTTTGTAGCCTTTTTTGGTGAAACTATAAACCCTTTATTTAAAACCTGGCATAATCTCAACCTTACAAATTATTTTTTTTTCTGCTATTTGCAGAAAGTTTTGGAAATCATTATTTTCTTGAGAAGAGTTAGGCCCTTGGCTCATTAGTTAAAAAAAAAAACAAAACACAACCTGATTTTCATTTGTTAAGCCAGGAGAGCTAGCAGAGCCTTTCATAGATTAGTGTAAAGAAGCCTGAGAAAGATGGCCTGGCGTTTTCTAATTTTAGAATTTTTTTTTATTGACAGGGAGATTGTGTGAATTACTTCATTAAAAGGTTAACTTTGAGAGTCATGAGTGTGATTTATTGCCTCAGCTTTTTGATGCTGTGTGTCATTAAACTTTTGAGGTGAAAGTAGTTGGATGCTTAATGGCTTACTGAAAGTTAATTTTATTTTTAGAAATTGATAGGCATTAATTGTATTTTTATTTATTAAATTGGAGACTTTATTACATTGCTGTTGGATGCAAATTTATCAATCCATTCATTGACTGAATACTTACTTTGGGCAAGGGCCTGGGCAGGATGCCCCAGGAGAATATAGAATTTTTTTAATAGACACATTTTCTCACTGAAATAGCACTGTCCTTTTTCACATATACAACTAGCATTCTTAGAAGCATCTTTTATACATGTGTCTTTATATAGAACTTCATGCATCACAGGAAATAGAACATTGAGACCCAAGGCCAAGTTGCTCAACAGTAATGAAATCTTCACACTATTTGGAAGGCTGTGTCGTGACCATTTGTCTCTCTTTGGCTGCCTGGCATTTGAACCCCTTTGCTTCCTGGAGAAGTCTACACCCTGTGTCTGGGGGGAGCTGGGGCTTGTCCCATTAAGGCAGGCAGAGGCCAGGTGCTCAGGATTCCCGAGCTCAGGGGAGGGAGTGCCTCCCTTCCAGCATGGCATGTTAGATGAGTGTAGAGCTGGGTACCTCAAGAAGCAGTTAGCTTTAGGGCTCCCTCCCCTGGGGTGGCATTGGTGTCTAGTGGTGACAGTGGAGGCAGAATCCAAAGCCAGCACATGCAAGTGTGCAGAGGAGGTGGGAGCTCCATGAGCATGGTGCCAGTGGTGTGTGATACCCAGCAGGGATGGCCTCTCTAGCATGTAGTTCACTGTAGACTGTGCCATGCCCAGTGCCCATTGCTGGAAATGTTGCCTGCCCTCCAGGAGGCTTATTCTAGAGTGGGGAGCTGGTCATTCCACTGGTTGAATTACTGTATGATTCAGTACAAACATGACCCTCTGAGAACATAGGCAAGGAAAGCTGTGATCCCACATGGAAATGCCAGTAAAGGCTTTGTTATGGCCTTTGAACTAAGCCTTGAAGAAATGTAGTATGAGTTTGCTAGACTCCTGTCTTGGGCAGCTTGAGGACTATCACTGAAGGAGGCAGTACATCCTGGGTGTCACTGGATATTAGGGAATGGATGAAGAAAAGAGGATGAGCCACTCTCAGCTAAGATGATGAGTTCATTTTTGGAAAGGTAGAGTTTGAGGGATTAGTGAGACGTCTAGTTTATAGGCCCAGGGTTTAGAGTAGAGAGAGTTGGCAACTATAGTAGTTACTGTAGCTTTTATTGAGTGCTCATCATCATCACTCTTTCATTTAGTGCTCATATTGATACACTCTGCTATGCTGTTTTCAAGCATCACCTCATTCAACTCTATGAATTAGTTGCTGTTATTTTCTTTTTGCAGAGAGGAAACTGAGGCTTAGAGAAATTAATCAAATAGTGGAGCCGGTCTTGTACCTCAGTTCTGAGGGGCTCCAAAGCCTATTCTCTCTGCCTTGCTGCCTCCTGACACACAGGTGGGGGCCATGATCCCTTGTGTAGCAGACCAGTGTTGGTTGGTAAACAGTGTCCTGTTCAGTCTGTCCCTTCATGTGGCTCTGTCCTTATGGCCTCTATCCCTGACATTATATTGTAGATTTATTTGCTTGTTGTCTGTCTTCCTCATGAGAACATAAGATCCAAGAGGGTAGGGACTCTGCTTGTCTTATCACAGCTTGTTTATTGTGTTCCTAGAACAGTACCTGGTACATAGTAGTTGCTTAAAAAAATATTGCAAAATTGAAGATAATGTTAATAATTGTCACATGCTTACCACACGCCATGTGACTGGCAGGTATTAACTCACTTCCTCCCCATTGCTATTGTCATCTCATGAGAGAACAAGGTGACAGAGCCACAGCTGGGTTAAGAAACTTGCTCAGGTTGCATGGCTCAGAAGAAATAGAGCCAGGATTCAGAGGCAAGCACTTTGGCTCCAAAACTCAGGTCCTTAAATACTGAGCTTTACAGCCTTTTGTGAGTGAACAAATTATTAGTTAAAATAGATTTATATGAGCTATAAAATGGACTTAGTAATGCATTTCAAAGTAAATTGTTCATAAAAATAAAAATTTCTAAATAATTAGGTAATATTTTTTCTTGTTAGGAAAGGACATTTAATGATTAAGACAGGTATCCAGAGAAATCTTCTCTTTTTTGGAATATAGCCTCAGATTCCTGGAAGGTGTGTTATTATAACATCACATATAGTCTGCTGGGGGCCGTAAATGAATACTGGATTTCTAAAGGCTAGTAAATCTGTCAGATAGATGTTGCAAATAGCATATTACACATCTCTATTATCCTCATAAGACATACCTACCTCTTACAGAAGAAATTGTAACAATAAACAGATGTTAATTTTCACCATAATTTATTTGTTGTTCTTAAAGCTCAGTTCAGTGCCTCAGAATGATATAGTAGTTGGAATTTAGACATACAGTTGAAATGGAATCAGTCTTAAAGGTTCAGTTTTTTAGAACCTTTGCCTAATACTGAACCAGTGTTCTGGCTCTTACTTTCTAATTTAGCATGTGTTCTGAATAATGAGACTGAATGAGACCATAAACTCATGTACTTCTAGTTTTAGAAGTTAAGGACAAATGACAAATACTGGCAAATAGTCTGTTGACAAGGGAAAGACCAGCAGCATGTAGTTTAATTGTTGAATTATTTCCACTCAGGCAGAAAAACTAAAATGGTTCAAAACCAAATCTGCTGAGTAATTAAGGTTATTTATGCTATTTTAAATATTCATCTATTTTAATCCATATTCAAAGTTTAGCTTTTTCATTCATACTATTAATATTTCTATATATAAATTTTTAATGATTTCCCCCTCCATGTTAAGAATAATGGCCCTTCTCCATTCTCAAAATATTGTGAGAATACTCAGCTGTGATATTGGAATCAAACCCCTTTCCCAAATGAGGATGATGAATATGTATAAGAACCAACTAATGAATTAGAATGTTGGTTTTAAATTTGTTTGCTCTCAATAATTATTAGCTGCTTCAAATATGAATTCATGCCTTGATAACAGATACGTTCCAAGGAAGTACCGACTTGAAAGTTCAGTAGGCTTTCTGTCTTCGAAGTGATTGTGATACCAGTGGATGCTGATAAAGGCAGATTTTGATTCAAAGAGATGAATAGAATTGACATAAAAGTTTAAATTATTGCAATCAACCTTTTTATTTTCTTTCCATTTTATGTCATTTGTCCATATTTGATCATTTGTATTTTTAGCTCCTTTATGCTTGCCTCTGATACGGCATTATCTCATTATCAAGAGAATTTTGAATTACCTTCTAGGTTTGAAATAGTAGCACGATTAGGCATCATTTAGATTGATGACAGTTGTTGCATGCGTGAATACCTTTACTATGTCTTTATTCCAGACAGCTCTTGGTAATGTTGATGTAATATTTTCATATTTTCCCCTTGAATTTTAATTTGAAAACCATTTTTTAGTTATTCATCCAGTTACTTATTTTAAAACTTGATTTGAGGCTGGGCATGGTGTAATCCATGATTACACGCTCATGCCTGTAATCCCAGCACTTTGGGAGCTGAGGCGGGTGCATCACCTGAGGTCAGGGGTATGAGACCAGCCTGGCCAACATGGTGAAACCCCATCTGTACTAATAATACAAAAATTAGCCAGGTGTGGTGGTGCATGCTTGTAATCCCAGCTATTCAGGAAGCTGAGGCAGGAGAATCGCTTGAACCCAGGAGGCGGAGGTTGCAGCCAGCTGAGATCACGCCATTGCACTCCAGCCTGGGTGACAAGAGCAAAACTCCATCTCCAAAAATAAAAATAAAAACTTACTTTGAATCTAAAATGGTAGCATTTAGTGACACTACCTTTAAGGAGGTCTAAATCTTGTAATGGTGATAGATGGGACATAAATTACTATAATCCTAAGTGGTAGGAACTGAGATAAGATCATTTGATAAAAAATTTTATTGCAACCTTTTGGATAATTACCTTTAAGGTGCTACTACATCTAAGTGTATTATTATGTCTGTTTGGGTCTCTGTGTGCATTCGTGTATATATATGTGTGTGTATGTATGTATATGACAAGAATAAAAGCTCTTGGGCATTTTTGGGGATTAGTAGATTAAAATTTATTTATAATTAAGATGACCTTGGCTTACTCAAGAGTTAATAAAGAGCAGGTCTCTGAGTGCCAAGGTAGCACCTACTTTGTATTTTTGAGTACTCACCTTTGGAGAGTGTTATTAACAAGGCATGCTAGCTTTTGAAATGTTATTTGGAGATATAGAGGGACAGAAAATTTGTCTGATCTTCTGTTCACAAACTGAAGCAAATATGAAATCTAGTATATGATTTAGTAAGCAAATGTAATGGAGCTATGAATGACTTTAATCTGCTTATAATGCACAGAGTTTATTTCAGTCTAGGATGTGATTCCTTGTTTGCACTACCTACACCTTTGCCTGCCACATTTTTATGGTTGTGACAGAGTTATTCTTAAGCTTGTCTTCTAATCTCTGCCAGAAAAGCGCCCTTGTAGCCCTTCTGCTGAGGTTAGTCTAGGCATCAAAGGAAACCATTTCTCAGTTAATAGCTGTTGATATTACTTTATATATATCCTATAATTAGGAAGTATAATACTTGTTTGAAAGTAAATTTTTGAGGTGCATTCATTTTCCTTCAATTTTTAAAAAACTTACCTATGTTTAAATTACATTGAAGGATTTTTAAAGCATATATCTCATTATTCTATCATCTTGACACAAATATTTTCACCTTCTGGTTCCTCTAGTCTATTCATCTAGGATTTTGTTTTATTCTTAGAATCATGTCTGTTTTTTTCTATTAAACATAAAGACATTTCCATTGTTGTAAAGTTTTCATCATAATTTTAATTGATACATAATAACTCATTACTGCTTTCTTTTATGTAAAACTTTTAAAAGTATTTGCTATATTTCTTTTCTTGTCTAGCTCACATTTGCATTTACCCATAATTCTAAAGTTTTATGCAAATAGTAACATTATTAGTTTCTTTACACATGATTTTTTGCTCTTATGTAATCCTTCATGAATATATATATTTGCTGGAATTTTAAAAAGACAATGGAAATTACTGCATAATTCAGAAGCAATGGTAGGAAGGCCCTGAATTATTTATATTGGGTAACTGCTAATTCAGTCTTAAAGTTTACCCTTTCTTTCTAACGTACCACATTGTTTGTCTGATTTAACCTTTGATTACTGTTTTTTGCATTTTATATTTGTACATGGAAGTTGAATACTATATAAAATAAATAAATGAGGTTTACTTGAAATTTAATTCCAAAAATTTATATTAAAGACTGTTGTGTTCTTCATAATACATATCTATGAATTTTAAGACTGCTGTGGAACCCACATCAGTCCAGTAATATTTCAGATATTTAGGAACTTATTCTTAAATTCTTTTGTCTGTAATGGCTACTAGGAATATAGTTTTATAGCTAGTATGAAACACAGGATATAATAAAGCTTGTTGGGGGAGGAGGTTTAAGCATATCAGATATGAAATTTTTGACTTTTGGCTTTTGTAACAACTTGAAATATAGCAAATAGTGTTTTGTTTCAAAGCTAACACTCGTAGCCTTAAAAATCTCTCTTTATATATGTGTATGTAATTTATGTAAACACAATTGTGCCTTATTTCTGAGTTTTAATGCCTCCTATGCTTATAAATTTATCAATTCTATTATTATGCTATTCTATTATTGCCTGAGTAATTTAAGGATTATATTTCTAGCTCAAAACTTTTTATCAGAGTGTTTTAATGTGTTTAGAGAACTTTAAAAAGTAATTTTTGCACATGAGGTAGATCAGATATTGTATCCTCTAGCCAAAAGGTTTTCCTTTTAACATGTTCCATATGTTGTATATGAAATAAAAAACTGCTTCTGTGCCTCTGAGTTAGCCCTCACCACTTCCCCCGGGCTCTTCCCTTCAAGTCACCTTCACAGATTTCCGGTTGGCTCTGAGTCGGGGAAGACCCTCCTTGTAGGTCTTGAGCCCTATTTGAGTGCATGGGTGGTGCAGAGGTTGCATGGATTCAGCCAAAATACTTCATTTCCAGTAGCTCCTGGAGAAAATGAGGAAAAAGAAGTGGTGTGAAGAGTACCATGTCAGGGCTCTAGAAATAGCTGCATTTTAAGCCAGACCTTTTCTTTTCTTTTTAAACTTTTTTGGAGTGGTCAATTCATATTTATCTCCTTTGATCATTGTTTTTTCAGGAGCTCCCCAGTGTCCTCCTCCTTCATCAGCTAGCTAAACAAGAAGGTGCATGGACCATACTTCCATTATTACCGCAGTACGTTTAACTCACAATGTGTGAATGACTGACATTCTGACCTGAACACTTTTATGCCCCTAGTCTTTTTATTAAGAGAGTGTGGTTTTCCTCAGTCAGTAAGTGAAGTAAATTTGAGTTTTACTTTTTATGATTACTACCTTAATCAAATTTCTTGATGATTGGTTCTTAATCATGAATAGCTTTTGTTTTTATATATGCTTTTTCTTAAAAGATAAAATGCTTCGAGTTGATATTTGAAAATTATTTATCCCCTGAACTAATGTTGTTATGGAGAGAATTAACTTTAAGAACTCTAGATGTTTTATAAACCATTAGCATCTGGCTTTTCTATAAGCTGAAGAAAAATATAGAGGAAAGAAACTAGATATGCCATTCTGTGTACCCTGCATTCATTTCCTACTGAAGTTTTAAACCTTATTATTAACTCATTTTACAGAAGTGATTACTGAAACTTGTCTCTTTTTGTCAGCTTTTCTGTAACATATAGCAGAAATTCATCTTGGATTTTCTTCTGTGAAGAAGAGACAAGAATACAGGTCCCAAAACTCTTGGAAACTCTCAGAAGATATGACCCCTCTAAGGTGAATATAACTTCAATACCAGTTTTATTTTTGGGGACAGTGTTTCAAAGGAGATTTAATTTTGATTAAGAGGTTTTTGAATCTAATAAAAAAACACTGAGTTTAAAATGAAAAAGAATGAAACATTGTTGAATGTCTGAAAGATAGGTTAAATAATTCTCTTTGAAGTTTGTAGCTTATAGAGGGACATAGCTTATAATGAGCCATTTTAAATGAAAAAAATCTGTTAATATATGTGTTGGCAATTTCAGAGTTGAAAACTATAACTTGAAGTTCAGAAACTGCTTATCGTAGCAATAAACTTAAGTTGGCTATTTCTCCTTATCAGACAATGACCATATATTATTTTAGATAGAAAAATTATTTTGAGTGCCAACTGTATACTGAGCACTGTGGATGGCGGAGGCTAGAACAAAACAGATGGCAATTCTGACCACGTGGGTGGCACAAAATAGCAGGGAGAACAGACCCTTAGAGAAGCAGTTATGGTTAGAAGCAAAACATCTCTAATAAAGACGACGAGGGTGCTGTTAGAGACATGTAATGGGCATTGAATCTAACCTAGGAGGGTTAGGACAGGAGGTGACATTTAATCTGCATTCTGTAGGATGAGTAGGAGTTAGCAAGAGAAAAGAGGGTCCACAGGCAGAAGGAACATTATTTGAGAAAGAATGGGGGTGAGAAGGGATGTATCTTAAACCAGAGGAACTCAGTGAATTCCACTACTGCTTTTACATTTTCAAATCTTATTTTTATTTTGTGCAGATTAGCAGCTGGATCTTGTTTGCCTTGAAATCCCTAGCCCTGAGCGGAGTGTTTAACACTTAGTAGGTGTTCAGTGAATATTTGTCAATGACTTTATAAACCTGTAATAATCAGTTTTGCTGCTGGGCTGTGTTCAAAGGCTCGTTAGGTTTAGAGAGCTGCCTCGAAAATGTGTCAAGAGTAAGTGGAGCTTATTCAGTTCTCTTTCAGAGGAAAGAAGCCCAAGTTACAACCTGATCACTTTTTGGAATTCTTTAAACTTGAGATAAGCAGAGTTGGACCCTTTCTGGTTCCAGTGGAAACCTGTCCCACCCACCTTCAGATGCTCACTCCTGAGATGAATCAGATGTAATGAGCTCATGGGGAATAAAATGCAAGCTTCTGGGTGCTGCTTGGTTTGTTGATGTAGCTGTCAACCACTGGGTAACAGCAATCGTTAGATTAATTTCTCCAAACACTGGAAAGTCTGTTACTGTGATAGAAACCACTGCTTTTGATGATCTTTAAATACTGGAAAGATTCATTATGATTTTTCTTCATGCTTTTGATTTCTGGGAAGATTTAGATATAATTGGATGAGAAGGTCATTGGGTTAAAAAAATAATTCCTTCAAAGAAAAGAATTATGAACCTGTCTCATCGAGTCTTTTCAGATGATACTAACCAGCATCTGTGTACTTTTTGCCATGTTTTATGTAAACCATTTGTCAGGCTTTTATGTTTCCTTTTGGCTTGAGAAAAACTCCCAAATCTTTCTTAGGATGTAGGAGTTTTAACCTCCTCCTAGTGTTCATTTCACCTGGAGATTATTTTTCCATTATCCCTAGCTCTAATTCTGTACAGGAGATGATGACTCACTTTGCTTTTTAATGAAAATTGGGATGACAAATTTAAAAGTTCAAAGCAAGTTCATGAAAAGCAAGTACAGAACAGAGGCAAAAGGAGACATTTTCTCCCTCTTTTCTGAACTCTACCATATGAAAAAAAGTAGGATGTTTTTTCTTTTGAAACTAGCAGTAAGAACTGATAAGGATTATATGATGTTGAAGTAAGCTGAAACCACTGTCATTTTCTTCCTCCCCCACCATTTGAAACTTATATTTACACAAATAAGCTTTGTGTACATTAAAATAATTATGTAATGTGTTAGGGAATAAGGCATTTTGTTTGATTCTGATTTTTTTCCTTCATCTTTCAGTCATTCTTACTAATACAAAGGTATACTGTCATAAAATATTTTAAATGTAAAACTTTGACTTGTATTAAAGTAATCTTTGTTAAATTACCTTCCTCAGTGATTTGTATACATTTTTTATGTTGTTTGAAGTCTTTGCTTTGTAACTACAGTATGCTTTTAATATATGTGTATTTGATGAAGTGTGTTGACTTTAAATTTATTTTTTGAGACAGAGTCTCGCTCTGTCACCCAGGCTGGAGTGCAGTGGTGCAATCTCGGCTCACTGCAACCTCTGCCTCCCTGGTTCAAGTGATTCTCATGGCTCAGCCTCCCGAGTAGCTGGGACTACAGTCATGCACCACCACACTAATTTTTGTGTTTTTAGTAGAGATAGGGTTTTGTCATGTTGGCCAGTCTGGTATTGAACTCCTGGCCTCAAGTGATCCACCTGCCTTGGCCTCCCAAAGTCCTGGGATTGATTACAGGTGGGAGCCACCACACCTGACCTAAATTTATTTTTAATGGTGATAAAACACAGGTGCTTGTAAAAAGTAATTCTAAGATACTAGTGGAACACTCTGTTACTCTTTCAAGGTTCTTTTTGATTATAATTGTCCTTTTAATGAAATCATTAAGAAAGATTAGGGGAGTGGCTCTTTCCAGAGATTCTATAATAATTTTTTAAAGTAGTTTATAACCCACACAAAAATCCTGAAAAACAGTCATATACATTGCAGCTGAACACCGCAATTATGAGATAAAACATAACATGTTTTGCATAAAACTGTTTGGAACCAGAGGTTTTAATAGGGAAAGGTTTTAATAGTGAAAGATTTGTAAGAAAGTTTCCAAAATGTACTGAGATGTTTATTTTCTTTATACAAGCTATATTGGCATGGTATGTAAAATATGGTGATTGTCATATGAGTTAAGGTTTAGTTGCTTGATAAACCACTTGATAAAGAGCTTTATTACTGATTTTTTTAAAAAAGGTTTAATTTTCATCTCAAGCTGAGGTCATTTGTCTTGGCCGTTACAGGGTAATGGCTGTTACCCAGTAAAGACTTCATATATCCATAGGCAAAGTATCAAGAAGAAAGTCATGTGGATCTGTGAATCTAAATATATATAGTTTTAACATTAGATTTAAAAGTTAATAGCTGTCACATATGTTCAGTTATAACCTTTGCTGAATTGAGAAAACGAACTCTGGGAGGTATTTGCAATACAACCATAAGCAGAATAAGGCTCTTAAGAAATACCTGAGAGTGCTCATGTATGGATCTTCTTGATTTTATGTTCTGATAAACAATAGAGAGTAAGGTGGTCTTGGTTGGATTAGAGAGAAAATATGTAAAACTTTTAGAACTTAGGGTACTTGATTCAAATTGTATGCTCTAGTTTCTTCAGTAGAGGAGAGTTCCTTTTTAAATCTCTCCTGGACTTGCTATATTCATTTGACAAGAAGTTATTGAGCATCTGTTACATGTTAGGTGTATTGGAGGTATAGCAGTGAACAAAATAGACAACATCCCTGCCTATAAGGAGGTGATGTTCTTGTTTCAGGGGGAAAAAAGCAATAAAGAAAAATGCAAATAAATATATAATGTGTCAGATGGTAACAAGTGCCATAGGGAAGAATAAAGCAGAATAAGGGAGTAAGGGATATATTAGGAATGGGCTTACCTGTCTATATAGGGTATTCAGTGAATACCTCACTTACCAGGTCACATTTGAACAGAGTGGAGAAACTGAGGGAGTCAGCCATGTACTCTCTACTCTTATGTCAAGCTGCCTACTTCACACCTTTGCTTATCTAACAGGAACCTTAAACTTGAAGTGTTCAAAACTGAACTCAATGCCTTTCTAAACCTCTTCCGTCTTCAGTCTTCCTCATCCAGAAATGGCATTACTGTCTATCCAGTTGCTTATATTAAAAACCTAAGACTTGAGATTGGTTCATTTTTTTCTTTAAACAGTGTTACCATTATGTGCCTATGTGTGATTTTCTTTGTATTTGTCCTCACTGGAGTTTATAGAGCTTCTTGAGTCTAGAGCTTGATGACTTTTGTTCGTTTTGGAAAATTCTAAGCCTGTATTCAAATATTGCTTCAGTTCCATTCTGTCTGTCCTGGGTTTCCAGTGTTGTACATTTCAGCCCTTTCCCTGTGTGTCATATTGCCATAAGCTCTTTTCTGTATTTTCCTCCCTTTTTTTTTCTTATAAAAGTCTGGATATTTTTTACTGACTTGCTTTCCAGACTTAAATCTGGAAAGATTTAACTTTCCAGTTAAATCTTCTCTGCTATTGTGCTTAATATCCTTTTGAATTACTAACTTTAGTTCTTGCATTATTAAGTTTTAGGTTTTTCATTTGGCTCTTGTTTATAAATTCTAGTTCTTTGGTGCAATTTAAAAGAAAAATTTTTATGCCTAAAAAACATGTTAACCTTAGCTATTTAAAAGTCTTATTTGATAACTGCAAAATCTGTTCATCTGTGCGTCTCTTCCTATTTCTCACTTTTCTTGTTTCTGGTTTGGTCTTGTTTCTTTCTCTGCCTGGTATTTTTGACTAAATCTCAGATGTTTTATGTGAAAAATTAAGAAGGTTATAGATAATAGGACTTCCTACATATAGAAGGATTTAATCTTCTGGGTTGTAGGCCTTGCTTGGATAGGTCTATTTGTAGACTGCTCTTACTCCAGAGCCCTTTTGTCCTGGCAGAGTCTGAACTCCAACCTTGGTCTCCCAGCACTACAGTACTGCTGAAGGCTTTGCTCAGCTTTTTAGCCTGTCCACTGCTGCTTTCTGCTTGGTTCTTATTTTTTCCTTTGGTTTTTGTGCAGCTTAGGTCATTGAGGGAAATGTGCATGCAGCATCTTGGGACCCCCTTACATCTCTTCTCTTTCGATGTCTCTAGCTCCAGCCTCTGTCTCTTTAGTCCAGTGAGGTTGCAAAAGCCCCCAGCTGCTGCTTTTGGCTGTGTGCTATTTGTAGCTCTAGGAATCAGCAAATTCCTTGAGGAAAAGAGGAGGTCAATATGGGGCTTCCATGGATGGGCTTTCTAATTCTGGGATCTTAGCCCTTTATGTCCTGTCTTTGGTGTTTTCTGATGGCTTCAATCATTTGCTTTATGTCATTTCTCCAGCTTTTATACTTGTTCTCAACAGGAGAGTAGATGTGATGCAGATTATTCTGTTGTGGTCAGAAGTGGAGGCTTTCATTACACTTAGAATAAAGTCTGTGCTCCTTTCCTCTGGCACATAAAACTCACCCTGGTCGGCCTTTTGCCTGTCTCTTTTGTACCTTATTCCCACACCGAGTAGCTCCAGCCACACTGGATTTCTTTTTCATTGACTGTATCAAACTTTTTCCCAACTTAGGGACTTTGCATTAAGTCCTTTGATGGCTCTTCCTCAGATTTTTGCACAGAGCTGGCTCTTTAATATTATTTCATCTCAGTTCGCTACTGAGGATGAACAAAATGCTGGTCATCATTATATGACTAACAGATTTTTGCATGGACCCAGCTCCTTGATATTATTTCATCTCAGTTTGTTACATCATAAGAGATTTCCCTGTCTTTTCAGGGCAACTTCTAGTCACCCTGATTTATTTTCATCATAGCACATTTCAGTCACTATCTAAAGTTATTTTATTTACGTGCTCAATTTCCATTTCTCTGCTATAGGGTAAACTATGTTCCTGCCTGGGTGTGTGGTAGCTTCTCAATAAAAATCCTTTGAACAAATAAATAAATAAACAAATAATCACTGATTCTGAAAGGAATTTTTCCAGTTATTGTTTGAAAACCTCAGTAAGGTATAAGGGCATACTATTTTCTTTGCCATAATAGTCTTTTTATGTGGAATATTCTATTACCACTTTTACACATTTATGGTATAATGATGACTAACATTTTGTTCATCCTGATGATCAGGTCTTGAACTACTTTTTACATCCAGAGCTCATGTTATATTCATTATCGTACTAGTGTTAATTATATTTTTGTTCACATCCTTTAGAGTTAATCTGTGCTAATAACTCTTTATTACCCAAAATATTTAATTATCTAAAACTAATAGTACAACTTTGTATTGGTCTTACATGAAATGATTGTTTTTAAGGTGACATGTTCTATCTTTATTTAACAGGAATGGTTTTTAGGAAAAGCATTACATGATGAAGAATCTACAATAATTCACCATTATGCCTTTTCCGAGAATCCTACGGTTTTTAAGTATCCAGACTTTGCTGCAGGCTGGGCCTTAAGTATTCCACTTGTAAACAAGTAAGAATTTATTGGACTTTTTTGGTGGGGGGGGCAGGAGGGGTGTGCATTCAACTTTAATTTCATTGAGTACTATAACTGATGGATCTCAGGATCTCAGATGAGTTTTTCAGCCAGAGGCAGTGTGTGGTAAGACCTGGAAAAGGAGCCAGGTGCCTGAGGGTTTCTGCTTCAGCACTGTCATTTGCTAGACCCTTCAGACAAATCATTCAACCTCTCTGTACTTCTTCTTACTCATCCACAAAATAATAAGTTGTGAGACTAAGGGAGAACACAGAAGTGCTGTGAGAACCATGCACATGGAAGCACCATTACTATTGTTAAGGGATCTACTTAACTATAGATGTAACTTTCATCACCACCAAGAAAATGAACCAGTACCGTGCTGGGGTTCAGAGCTGATGACTCATCATGTGCATGGCTATATGCATACTTAAGCATGGCCCAGGCAGGAGGGACAGCTTGTGGAAGGTGCCTAGGTATTTGTGTGTATAATCACAATGGTGCTCTGTTAGATATGGACAGTGAAGACAGTTAAATTGTAATTCAGGAGGAATATGATTGTTGACAAGCCCTTCAGATTAATTATATGTTTTTGTTCTCTAGGGAATGGAAAGCTGATAAAAAGCACTTGTGGCTTTTGTATTTCAGAGATGAAAGAGTTTCTATCATTAAGTGTCCTGTTTCTAGGATTTGGGGTCTTGAAAATCTTTTTAGCCCATTGTAGATATACAGGATAGTATGATAGTACATACCTTGTCATTCATGGCTGGCCAAAACTTCTTGACTACTCCTTTCACATTTGAAAGTTCTCTGTAGTGTGATACCCTCCTTTCCGTTGTAGAATCCAAACAACAACAACAAAACCCCTGTGTTTTCTAGCCTTCCTTGCTAGGAAGGAAGCAGCCGTGTGTTGTGGGTTCCATCAGGTAAATGTGTTATGTTTGTGTTTATATTTTTGGGAACTGAATTGTGTGGGGGAAAGAGACAAAGCATGGGGGAACATTTGAATTGAGATTCGTGGCAGACGGAGAGTCATTCGCGGGTTGACAGCAGCTTCCTGATGATGGCAGAGTCTGAAGCTCCCAAGCTGCTCATTTCTGTGGTACAATTCAGGGGTTCTTGGAATCTCAGCTTAGAGTCTGTCTACTCAGACTTTCCAGTAATTCCATGAGCCATCTGTATGCTTTAATAAATGTACGTTATGCTTTAGCCAGAGTGGATTATTTTTGTTTGTTTCTGGTTAAGATCCTTGACTCACACACTCAGTCCTGGGACTGCTGGGCAAGGATGCCCTTCTCCTGGCCCCTAGCAAGCATGCCTAAGAGCATCTGCACAGTTTTCCTCCCTTTATTCTTAGAAGGGTCAAGGAGGAAGGGGAGTGAAGACCAGAAGAAGTAGTGGTCATTCCCTTCTCCCCTCTATGGGTCTGCCTGGTTCTGTGCTCTGCAGGGAAGAGGGGGAATATGTTCTGACCGTCAGCAGCCTTAGGTTGTATTTCTTCTCAAATTAAATACACTTTGGTTTGGTACAGCTCGAGGACCAGGAGCTCCCAGGACACTCTTTTCCCGCAGTGTCCAGCACCCTTATGTTTGTGGCCTGTTCAGCTACCTTTGTTGAGTCTGGACTCTTAATGAATAGAAGCTGTGACCTGAACTTGGTAGGCTGAGCCACTGTCCCTTCTCCCTTCTTTATGTATTCTTCTCATCCTCCACCACAGGAGGCTTCCTCTAGCCTTCCTTGTTCTGTCTCCAGTTGGTTTTACAGTATGGAAAGATTTGGTCTGAATTCTTTGTGGGAGAAGTCCCAACCCCTGCATAAGCCTGTTTCTCTTCCATTTCCCATATGCTATGGAAGTCCCTTGAGAGAGGAACAAACAGCTATAGCCTGCTCTGTAAAGTGCTGTGAGTGCAGCAGGTGTTTCTTCCTCCAGAGCTAAAGAGGAAACCAGTGGACCCAGGAAAAGCTGTATGGCAAGCAGGGGCGTAATCCTTTCCCTGAAGCCAGATTAGCCCCTTTTCTTCATCACTGCCTTCTGATCCAGGAGGCCTCTCATCTTGAAGGCAAATACCATAGTCTAGAGTTTTACCTTCGTTCTTCCCATTACAATTTCCTATCTTCCTCTAGCAAAACTTTTCTTGAAGACCTCTTGATGCTGCATTCAATTAAGTTTTTGTTGAATTAGGTGTTAGAAGTAACTATTTATTCTTGCTTCCTTTGACTGTCTTAACCAGGTGCAGGTGGATGGAAGTGATCCTGTTTGAATACATTTTTGACTTCTCGCATCGCTATGTAGGGCAGTTCAGTTCAACTCTTGTTGGCTGACATGCTGGTATTAAGTATAACCCGTTTGAGGAAACCTTTGCCCTCTGCTTCACTGCTTATAAGTGTAGCAGCACCCAGAGCACTGGCAGGTTCTGTTGGCTCTGGCTAGTGCGTACCTCATTACTGTCTCATGCTCGCCACATGACTAGCTTCTGGGGATTTGTGAACCAGGGTTGCAGGTTGTGCACTAGCCAAGATGTTAGCCTTGTTAAGGGGCGAATTTATGTTACGGATTATCTGGCATTTTGCAAGGTAGTCCCACAGACCACACACAGGTCCATGAATCCCTTCTCTGTTGTGTTTGTGAGATCATTGAACACATCTGCTGACAAGGCAAGGCAGCCAGTGCAGCTTCCGTAGGGACCTCATAGCTCTCTTTCTAGTCAAGTTTCACAGTATTTAGGGGAGAGAACTGAGGGCCTCATTACTGCAGCAGGGTGGGTAGGTATGTTAGTCTCTTTGGGCTGCTATAAGAAAATGCCATAAACCAGGGAGCTTATAAACGACAACAGTATATTTCTCACAGTTCTGGAGGCTGAAGTCCAAGATCAGGGCACTGTCAGATTCAGTGTCTTGTGAGGCCTGGCTTTCTGGTTCCTTTCCTTCTTCTTGTGGCCCCTCATGTGGCAGAAGGGGTGAGGGGTCTTTTTTATAATGGTGCAGTTCCATTCATGAGCGTTCCCTTCCCATGGCCTCATCACCTCCCAAAGGCCCTGCCTCCTAATAATATCACCTTGAGGGGCAGGACTTCAGCCCATGAATTTGAGAGGGGGACACAAACATTCAGACCATAGCAATGAGAGAACTATGACTAAGGGAATTAAGGCCAAGAGGTTAATCTTTTTCACAGAGCTCAGGAAATTCCCAGCACTTCTCCTGTGACCTCTCCAGTATGAGAGAGGAGTGAGGCACCGGACAGCCTTCTGCATGGTATGTCATCTACTCGTCACAACGCTGAACAGTGACCAAGAAACTGTAGAATAGTTCATTAATCTCCGTAGTCTTCTCCCTACCTCCTCTCCCTTTCCCCTGCCAGCAAAAACAAAGGAAAATATATGCAGACTCTACCATGGTGCCATATTTAAAATTCTAGTTATCTTAGATCATCATATTTCCTTTTCCTTCTGATGCCAACAGGTAATCAAGCAAATAAAATGATATAACCCATCTGGCATAGCTGCTATCTTGTGATCAAGATGTCTTTTAAAATCGCTTTCTAGTGGGGATTCTTACTTATTCTTCAAGAAATTGGTATTATACTTAGGTCTAAAGGAAGAATCAAGTATGCATTAGCCCCAGCAACTGCAACACTGGTTCTTCCTAGTTGTTTTTTTTTTTTTCCAATTTAAAGCTAATGTGCGCTATTTCTTCCTATTATTTAGCAGCTACATCATTTAGCATGCTTTTGTATGCAAGTAATAGGTAACAACTCAAACTGGATTAAGGAAATACTATTGCTGTAAGTGGGGTGAGGTCTGTGGTTGTTGATCCAGCAGTTTATCAGTATCATTGAGGACCTGCGCTCTCTCTGTCCCCTCTAGCCTAGAGTACACAGAATCCATTTATCTTAAATCTGGTTCCTCTGGTGGTTTCAAGACAATAAGGGCTACGTATTTCCTATTTATATCCAACAGTAAACAGCCTGTTCCTGACCGTGAATGGTAAGTCCTTATCCTCAGTCTGGTTGGGCTAATTGCACGTGTGTTCTAATCCCCAGATTATTAACAGTTGCCAGGAATTTCATTGATTATTAGAATTATTAGAATTTTCAGTTCTAATCCCCTATTAACAGTTGCCAGGGAATTTCATTGATTATTCTGGCTGGCCCACGGTAATCAATCTCTGACTCTAGAGCCTGTTTAATTGTTGGGCTCAATATTAATTAAAACCAGAATTTGTTTAGGAAGAATGAAGGGGGAACTCTGTATTGTACAGCCAACCAACAGTGCCAGTCCAGGAATGTCAGTTCCCTTTGTGTCCTTCCCTTGACTTTATGGCCCACATTGTAGGTAGGGCAACAACTCTGTGGGCGGGGAGGGGGGGAAGTCCCCCCCCGCCCGCCCTTAGGTTACTTAAGTATTTCTTCTGCCCTAGTCTCCAGGACAACTGGTTACCTAAAGATATTTCATAAGACATACTTTCTTAAGCTATTTCCCACCAAAATTTTGTTTGGCCTAGCAATTCCACATCAGTGAGTTTTGAGTTCACACTGCCTAATATTTCTTGGCAATCCATCCATTTGATCAATTAAAACAATACTTTGATTTTTGGAGAAATTTTCATTAACTTCCAATAAGATGATTTCTTCAAATATGTTGTTACAGGACACTGTTACTGGTTTTCTCCATTGTTTTTCCACCAGCAAACTTTATCTAGATTTCCCTCAGCAGGTTGCTCTGTTGACTGATTCACAAGTGGGACTGAAAAAGTCAGCTAGGAGTTTTCCTGGTGTTGAGTCGAGAGGGCCCTCAGTCATTTGCACATCTGTAGCCTAGGTGGTTTTGTCATTGGAACTGTGCTATTGGGGGCATGACTTAATACCTTCTAAAAATTAGGAAAGCTAAGTGCCAAATGTCATATTTGCCTGGAACTGAACATTTCATGAGGAAACGTTTCATCTGAGTAACTGGAATTTCTGGCTTTCATTGGTTTTTTGGTGTTGTTTGTTACTGAAACTAACATTGGAAAAACCCTGTTATCTTGCTTGGTGTATAGAAAAATGAAACCCAGTTACTACAACTAGGTATTGCATTTTTAGTTAGTTGGTCACCCTGCACACTCTTAGAACTTGAACATGTTTGCAAGGTGACTGGGTGACTGACATAGACGTGAGGTGGCACGTGAGGCTAACTCCTCCACTAGAAGGCTCTGATATTGAGGTAAACATGACTTGGTTATGGTATACTCTGTGGGCTACAAGAGATTGCCACTGAAAGATAGCCATGTACGTATTCATTTGCCCTCTCATTAGTCCTTGTCTGTCTCAGAATTTTTTTTTTCTTTTCTTTCTTTTCTTTCTTTCTTTTTTTTCTTTTTCTTTTTTTTTTTTTTTTTTTTGAGATGGATCCTTGCTCTGTCACCCAGGATGGAATGCAGTGGTGCAAAATCTTGGCTCATTGCAACCTCTGCTTCCCAAGTTCAAGCAATTCTCCTGCCACCGCCTCCCAAGTAGCTGGGATTACAGGTGTGCACCACCATGCTCAGCTAATTTTTGCATTTTCAGTAGAGATGGGGTTTTGCCATGTTGGCCAGGCTGGTCTTGAGCTCCTGACCTCGGGTGATCCACTTGCCTTGGCCTCCCAAAGTGCTGGGATTACAGGCGTGAGCCACTGCACCCAGTCCTGTCTCAGAAATTCTATCAGTGGTTTTTACTTTTTCTCCTTCTGAGGTTTCTCTCAAAGAAAAATAATTTTCAAGTATTGAATGAGAAAGAAACTTGAAAAGTCAAAAAAATGAAGAGCATGTTTAAGGTAATAGTACTAAGGTGTTTATTGACTGTTATGAAGGGGCCTATGAAACATGACCATCTAACAGTGGAGGTCACATGCCTTTTGGATTCTGATCACAACCTGGTGTTCCTCGCCTGTGGCAATAAGCCTGGGTATGACTTTTCTGTCTTTGGAGCCTAAATGAAATGAATACTTACTCTTTGTGGTCTGTTTAAATGTTGAAGGCATGTGGCATGAGTCCAAATCCCAAAGCTACCTTGATATAGTTTATTTATGAAAACGTGCTCCAACTGAGCAGAATTCAAATTGGACAAGATCTCACTTGCCAGGGCAGACTTTTTTTCCTCTAAGTATATATTGTGAGTGTATCTGAGGATGTAGTCTCTGATTCCACCCCACTTATATGCACAGATCTGTGGACAAATATTGAACAGGAATGTGACAGGTATTATATGGGGCTTCTTTTGGTGCTACCTTCTACCAAGTTATGTTAGTATCAGCTGTGAGACAAATTCTTTGTAATAAAACAAATTTATCTTGTGTCTGCTTTCTGTTCTTCTTCTAATCAGAAGTGAATTTTTATAGAAAATTTTCCTGGCCCAACCGACAGATGTAATTAAAAACAGTAGAAAAAAATTGAAACTTAATACTATTGTTCCTTTTTCTTTTTAAATTTTTGTCTCTCTTTTTTCTTTGTTTTCTTTTGTTTTTTTTTTTGTTTGTTTGTTTTGTTTTTTTTTTTTGAGACTGGGTCTCTGTTGCTCAGGCTAGAGCATGGTAGTATGATCATAGGTCACTGCAGCATCCAACTGCTGGGCTCTGGCGATCCTCCCACCTCAGCCTTCTGAGTAACTAGGACTATAGTGCATGCCACCATGCTCAACTAATTTAAAAAATTTTTTTAAAAATTGTTTTAAATTTTATGTTAGACTGTGTTGCCCAGGATGGTCTCTAACTCCTAACCTCAAGCAGTCCTCCTGCCTTTGCCTCCCAAAGTGCTGGAATTATAGACATGAGCTAATGTGCCCAGCCTATTCTTCGTTTTAAAAATCACTATCTTTTCTTTGTAGTGAAACTATGTATTAGGAGGTTTGTAATTTAAACTAATGGTCTAGTCTTCAGCTCTATAAAGAAATACAGAGCCATATGGTATTTTGGTGATTTGGTTAAGTATTCCTCCCTTGTTAACTTTGAATCAAAGAATATATTGCCTAATTCGTGGAGCTCACTGAGTGCTCATTGTGGCAAGGTACAGTGGGCAGTGCTGGCAAGACAGAGAAGAAAGTATAACGTGGAGAGAGCTGTGTACGCACCAGATTTTAATGCATGTGATAAAGTTGATAGGTCTGTACTTTGTACTCTGGTGGTCAAGAAAGCTTCCATTTATTCTGGTGGGCAAGTCTGGAAAAGTTTTACAGAGAAGTTACCCATGACTTTGATGTTTACAAGTTTGCTCAGTAAAGGTTGGGTACAGGCACTCTAGGCAGATGTCCGGGGGGAGAGAACAATGGGGAGGCATGTGCTCTGGATGTAGCAAGTGGGTGCTGTGAGACTGGAGATGGTCAGGGGAATGGTATGGCCCTCAAGACTGGCTCAGGAATTTCGGGCTTTATTCTATATGGAAAGGAGCCACTGAAAAGATTTTAAACAAGACAATGACTTGAAATAAAACTGTTATTCTTCCCCCAAACCACATACTTTTCCCCCATAAAATCCAGCAAGATTTATTAAAGTAAGAAACAAAAAGTGGCCATGTGTGTTTCTCAAGCATAATTTATTTTTCCCTTTCCTTTTTCTTCTCTGTCATTATTTAGTGTAAAGATTATCAGGAGTCGGCCAGGTGCAGTGGCTCACGCCTGTAATCCCTGCACTTTGGGAGGCCAAGGTGGGCGGATCACCTGAGGTCAGGAGTTCGAGACCGGCCTGACCAACATGGAGAAACCCCATCTCTACTAAAAATACAAAATTAGCCGGGCATAGTGGAACATGTCTGTAATCCCGGGTACTCAGGAGGTTGAGGCAAGAGAATCACTTGAACCCGGGAGACGGAGGTTATGGTGAGCTGAGATCGTGCCATTGCACTCCAGCCTGGGCAACAAGAGCAAAACTCCGTCTCAAAAAAAAAAAAAAAAAAAAAAAAGATTATCAGGAGTCAACAAAGCTCGTGACTTTTTTCCCCCAAGGCACTGTATTGTATTTTACATTATTTGGCAGATATTGGAATAATGAATGCTACTTATTGGTCAACAAACCATTACATTTTGACAGTCCTTTCCCTCAAGGAAATTAAACTATTATTTTTATCTTTAAATCTGTATGCGTGTCTGTTTTCAGACCCTTTAGAAAGTCTCAAGAATGTTTTAGTCTTGTTTGACATTTCTTTTGGTTAAAAAAAAAAAATCAAATTGTCTCTATTTTCTAGGCTTACCAAGAGACTAAAGAGTGAATCCCTGAAATCCGACTTTACAATAGATTTAAAACATGAGGTATGTCATGTTTTGTTTGATTAAAAGTCCTAGTAATCAAGAATTCATGTCCTTTGATATAAAAGGTGTTTTGCATTTCCTAACCGTGCATTTTCCCCACCCACATCTATCTTCTCCCCCACAGAGATAATTTCACAGCTCTCCAGTGAATTAGGTCCTTTCATTTTAAGCTCATTTTAGTTAAGTAGGTGAAGACAGAGCAGTGAAAAAGGTTGCATCTTGTGATTCATGATTCTTTGTTTTTAAGCTAGATGAATGGGTCCAGAGGTGGATTTCTAAAAACATGCAAAATGTCATTAAAAGTACCTCTTACTTGGTGCTTTGGTTGTACATATGCCACTATAGATTAAATGATCATGTCCCCCCACCCCTAATTCATACTTTGAAACCTGAGCCCCAATGAAACGGTCTTTGTAGACCTGTGGGAGATGGTAAGAGTATGAGAGTGGAGCCCTCATAAATGGAATTAACACTCTTATAAAAGAGGCCCCAGGGAGCTTCCTTGCCCTTTCTACCGTGTGAGGACACAGTTAGAAGTGCCATCCATGAAGCAGGAAGCAGATCCTCACCACTGAATCTGCCAGTCCCTTGATCTTAGACTTCCCAGTCCCCAGAACTGTGAGAAATAAATTTGTTGTTTAGACTCCACTCAGTCTATGGTATTTTACTGTAGCAACCTGAACAGACTAAGACATATACCTTTGTTATGTGTCTGTGGTTGGTCCTCTGGAGCAGAATTGAGCTAATTGGTCCCAAGCAGGCAGCCTAGAGCCCTAAAACTCCTGGTTTCTTCACATTTAGTGGACATCTGTGACCAGTTATCCTGGAGGCAGGTGGCAGGTGTCCCATCATTAATCATTCTGAAATCATCATTAAGAAGGCCCTTTGTGAATTTCATTTGTGGGCATGCCTGACTGTGTAAAACAGTCTTGCCTCTCATTCTCTGCAGGAATCTGTATGTTGGGACATGAAGGTAAATCTTGGCATGTAATTCAGTCCAGCAGTGCTAATGGCCTTCCAGGGACAAGAAGGCACACACAAGACTTTCTAACTTCTCAGGTGTCTTTAAATGAGCATACAGAATATTTGAATATAAATAAACATAATTCTTCTCTTCCACAAAGGCAAAAAAAATGACTTGTTGAAAACCTAGTTCTGCCTAGATAGGTTTAAAGAAAAGTCAGCTCTAGTATAGATACTTAGGTTTGGAAATCTACTAAACATTGAATATATATAAAATATTTCTAATATATATGAAGGGTATAAAGATTAATGAACAGAATACTTAAGTAGCTTGCCTGGTTTAAGAAGGAGACTACTACCAGTTACCTTGAGGCTACCCATGCGCTTCTCCAGGAGAGGTCTCCTTCCATCTCCCCAAACTAAACTCTCTTGAATTCTCTCCCTCTTCCTTCCTTTTCTTCATATTTTATTATATATGAATGTGTTTCTGAATAACATGTAATTTGGCATCCTTTTGGGCTTCATATAAACAAAATTGTATATGAATGATGCAGGATGTTTTTGCTCCTTAGTTGAGCTAATCTGGAATCTTGTCTTACGACCAGGAAGAATTAGGCACACAGACTGAAGGGTGAGGAGGGTGGAATTTGTTTAAGTGAAAGGAAAACTCTCAGCAAAGAGAGGGGGATTCTGCCAGCAGGTTTTCATCTCATAAAATGAATACTGGGGGACCCACACATGAGTTTAAGAGGCCACTCTCCTCCCCCTCCATAAGGTGCAAATTCCTGGTGGCTCCACCTCATTCCCCCAATGCATTTGGGCCTCCAGTCTGCTGTGGAAATGCCCAGGCAAGCCCCCTGTGGAGGTTCCCTTATCCACACAAAACATTTGCTGTAAATAAACACTTGTGGGGCAGATCAGAGATTCTCCAGGGGTCCTTCCCTATTTGCCTAGGCATTTGGCTGTCTCCCACCTCTGTCACAAATATTGTTCTAATTTGAGACTCATCCATGTTCTTGATTTCTACCAGTAGTATTGTAGTCTATACAGTAGTCATTTGAAACACTTTTTGGCTTACTTTATGGCCTAGCTCAGGTGCCAGGCTGGAGTGCAGTGGCGTGATCTCAGCTCACTGCAACCTCCGCCTCCCAGGTTCAAGCAATTCACCTACCTCGGCCTCCTGAGTAGCTGGGACTACAGGCACGTGCCACCACGCCCAGCTAATTTTTGTATTTTTTAGTAGAGACGGGGTTTCACCATGTTGGCCAGGATGGTCTCAATCTCTTGACCTCCTGATCCGCCTGCCTTGGCTTCCCAAAGTGCTGGGATTACAGGACAACCTAGTTTTTAAAGCATACTTGCATCATGTAGACGATTCTAGGTTGCTAGTCATTTTCTGTCATCACAATGATATGATTTCACTATATTGTGGCTTCTGTTATTAAGCTGAGAAATCAGTCCTTAGTCTAATGTGGTGCCTTTGTAGATAATTTGTCATTTTTCTGGCTCCTTTTAAGCTTCTTTGTCTTTGGTGTTCTGCAGTTTCACTATGATATGTCTGGATATAGACTCTTTTTTCTAATCCTGTTTAGGGTTTATTGGGCCTTTCTCTCTTAGGCTTATTAAGCAATTTTTGAAAAATTTCAGCCATTGTTTTCTCAACTATTTTCTCATCCCTATTCTCTCTTTTACCTTCACCCAGAACTTCAGATGGATGCTAGAGGTATGAATTTCTCTTTTACATTTTTCATCTCTTTTTCATGCTATCCTACCTTTTAGAAAACTTTGGGGGCTTCATTCTTTAGTTTCTTAATTTTTTTTTTTTTGAGACAGAGTCTCACTCCATCACCAGGCGCCAGGCTGGAGTGCAGTGGCGCGACCTCGGCTCACTGCAACCTCTGCCGCCCAGGTTCAAGCAATTCTCCTGCCTCAGCCTCCCGAGTAGCTGGGATTACAGGTGCGCGCCACCACACCCAGCTAATTTTTTTTGTATTTTTAGTAGAGACGGGGTTTCACCATGTTGACCAGGATGGTCTCAATCTCTTGGCCTCGTGATCCGCCCGCCTCGGCCTCCCAAAGTGCTGGGATTACAGGTGTGAGCCACCGCGCCTGGCCTAGTTTCTTAATTTTTTATTCATCACTGTCTAATATGCTATTAATCCTGTTAAATTTTTCGCTTTAATTATTTTTTGTTTCTAGAAGTTTTATTTATTTTTCAGATGTGCTTATTTTGTGTAATCTTTTTAAAAGATTTTTTCTCATGTTTTAAAATTTTTCTTTTCTTTATAAAAATATATTAAGCGTAGTAGTTTTATAATCGGTTTGATCATTCTGATATCTGAAGTTTTTTGAGTCTGGTTAAATTATGTCAGCTGGCTCTTGTTCATTATCTTCTTTTTTGTGTGTGATTTTTTTCCTCTGAGCAATTGTTCTGTGAGCACCGTTGTTCCTTTGGAAGAATCCTCTGAGGCTTATATTAAGGTTGTGGTTCCTTAGTAAGGATTTACATTAGTTTCTGCCTATTGCTAGTGGGTTATACTGACTTGGGATAATTTATCAGTTTGAGGTGCTTTGGGACCTTATAGGTGGCACAAATTAGGGAGGCCTGGCTTTTGGTTACAAAATCTAAGAGGAGATTTAGAGATTATTCTTTTCCATCTCTTTAGACTCATGGTCCGAGCTTTATGTAGGGGTTTGCTGTTAGCCACACCCCACCTTGGGGTGGGTCATAGACTTCAGTCTCTTCACTCCTGTCAGAAACTCAGCCTTGCCAGAGGTCAGCTGATACCTACTAGGGAAAACTATGCTTAGTGCTTTTTTATCCCCCCAGGATCTCACATTCCCATTTTTGTTCTCACAGGTTCCACACTTTTGTGCCAATTTAGCAATACATTTAGATATTTAAGGGCATTTTGCCCAATGTTTTTGGAGTTTTAAGCAAGTTTGGGTATGTAATTACCATACCGTAGGAAACTGTAGACATAATATTATCTTAAATCTCTCTCTGTGATGTTGTAGAATGTGTTCTTCCCTAAAACCGCTTATTTTGGAATTTTTTGGAGGTCAGAATATTGATTCATAGTTAATTTCTTATTGTTAGTAATAGATTAGATTTATTCACATGGAATTGCTGTTTTTTAAGTTTAAAAAGTCCTGTTGAATATTGACAAATTGATATGGTTCAACCTACTATCTATGGAAGGTGTGTTCTGCTTTCCCTTGAGATATTTTGTCCCTTCTTACACTTGTGTTGACTGAGTTCTTTCATCACTGCCTGTCTCCTGTCTGTGGCAGATTGCCCTCTACATCTGGGACAAAGGCGGAGGACCTCCCCTGACCCCAGTGCCTGAGTTTTGTACCAATGGTGTGGACTCCTATTGTGCTACCACATTCCGTTCTTTTCTACCACTTTGTGTAAGTAACAGAAGAAAAACTTTGCGTATCCAAGGAAGAATTTAGTTGCTGTGCATAATGTCATCCTAGCACTTTAGAATAAATTTTAGATTCAGGGCATACATGTGCAAGTTTGTTATAAGGGTATATTACATGGTGCTAAGGTTTGGGCTTCTATTGATTCTGTTGCCCAAATAGTGAACATGGTACCCAATTGGAGGTTTTTCAAACCTTGCTTTTCTTCCTTCCTCCCCTTTTTAGAGTCCCCAGTGTCTGTTGCTCCTATTTTTATGTTTGTGCATACCCAGTATTTAGCTCCCACTTATAAGTGAGAACATACAGTGTTTGGTTTTGTGTTTCTGCATTAATTCACGTAGGATAATGGCCCCCAGCTGCATCCATGTTGCTGCAAAGTACATGCTTTCATTCTTTTTTATGGCTGCATAGTATTACTTGGTATATCTGTACCACATTTTCTTTATTCAGTCCACCATTAATGGGCACCTAGGTTGATTCCATGTCTTTGCTATTGTGAATAATGCTGCACTAGCACTTTACATACTGAAAAGAAAATCAGCATTTTCCCTGTGTCAGGTAAGAACTATATATCATGTCTCTAGTAATAACACTCCTACAAGGTAAGTACTATTGTAACTCCATCTTACAAATGAGAAGAGAGAGGCACAGAGAAGCCAAGTGCTTGCTTATGGCTACACAGCTAGTAGGGAGGTAAGCGAGGGTTCTGATGGGCTCCCCCTTTACTCCAGAGCCTTTGTGAGGGACTGCCCACCATAGTGCTTTAGGGCTAGTGTGCCCAGAGTCATTTATTTTGTTGATGATGTAGGATGCATTGATTGGAATTTCTATTCCATTTCCCAGAAATGCAATTTCCAGTGCTTTCTGTGACACCCAAGCCTTCTCTACAAGCCCAGACCCTTTACTGTCTCAGGAGGTGGCTCTGCCAGCATCGAGAACTTTCAGAATGAACTCACTTGTTTAGGCAGACCCAAGGTCCAGCCCTAGTATAAGCCTGGAGACCCTGACACTCAGTAGGTGTTAACAGCTTTTCTCATAAGGGAAAATATGTTCACCAACCTCAAATGGTGTTGTTATTCTCAAGTCAGTCACACAGAAGTCTGTGTGTGCCATCCATTTTCATGCACACACACACACACACACACACACACACACACACACACACACACGCACAACACAGTGCGGCATTGGGAGAGAATCTGTAATGTGTTTGCAGTTCCAGAGCGGGAGACTAGTCTTTCTAGGCAGAATGTTTGCTTGCTCTTTCAGTGCTCTTCTAGTGTTTTAAGTGGCATGACAAAGCTGTAGCTGGATGTCACTATACAGCAGCCCCAAATGATGTAGGAGTCATGATTGAATATGATTGCAGGTCTAAGACAGGTAATAAAGGAGTCATAAAGGGACTGGGGGTGCCTTGTTGACAAAGCCTCTTTGTGCCCCCTTACATCTGTGTGATCAGCCTGGGCTCCAGGACTACCCCACCCCACCTCTGACCAGGTGTTTGAAGGAATCCTACCTTTGGCAGAGGAGCAGACATCCTTAGCCTAGTGCTTGGGTAACCAGTAGAGGCCGTAAAAATATTTTCAACATTAATGTAAGGCCAGGCCCAGAAAAGGGCAACATCTCTTATTTTACACTAAAAAATCCCTCTATTTCTCTCTTTTTGTCAAAATCTCCACCATCTGGAGAAAGGGAAGGAGAGGTAACTACATTTATTGGTCATTTACTATGTTCTTAGTAAATTATAGCAATAATAGCAGCCTTGCGGTGGTTATTATTTCCTTTTTCTAAACAAGCAGACTGAAATTCCGAGAGCTTAAGAAACTTGTTGAGGGGATGCACATTCTCTGCCCAGCAGAGCAGGCAGGTCTAGGGCTGGTGGATAGAAAGGCTATGTTGTCAGCTGACCTATGGTTCCATTTCTCCCCTAAAACTTTATCCCGGAAATATGTTTGATATCCTTGATACTGGTTAATTTGAACCTAGAGCATGTGAGATCTAACGTGGGTGTGAAGTTAAGATAACGCTGACTCACATATGCATATATTTTTTTTTCTTATTTTTTTTTTAGGGAAAGCCAGTGAAGAAGAAGGATATTTTTGTTGCAGTAAAAACATGCAAGAAATTTCATGGTGACAGAAGTATGTTTTGAGTTATTCATTTTATTGAATGTTTAAAATTCAAACTACCTTTTAAAAAAAACTACAAATGAATTTTTAAGTATAAATTCAGGAAAGGGATAATGACGATTGGGATGTTGAAGTGAAAGCAGTTATTAATCAGTATTCCTCATTGCACCATTTCAGTCACCAAGATCAATTAGGAAGGAAAATTTTGCATTGAAACATGAGTGGTCATAGCCAATACTGTTTATAGCAGTATTTTAAATTGGAAATGGAAAAGCTCAGTGTGGCAGTATTGGAGACTGTGTGAAAAACAATCTATTTTGTCAAACAATGTACTAGGTCCATGTGCAGTCTCTAAACTGGATGAAGAATGTCAGAGGGGATTTCAAGGTAACAGCATGCCAACAAAGAATACTGTCTTGAAGACTTTTTCTTCTTTTTCAACTTATTTCAAATGCATAGCTTGGAACTTGTTAATAAAGAGATGTATTTGCTCATGAGTAGATAATATTGGAGAAAAATGAAAAGCTGCTGTACAGTGAATCTCTTCTTAAGGAAATCCTGGCATGTAGATTAATGTTGTTTTTATTCAGGTTTTGATGTCATTGCAGAATTCTGCTAAGTTGTGGTGATAATGTGGAAAAAAACCCATCCTAAATATAAATAGACATAATTTCTCTCTTTTTGCACCTTATTTCAAGCAACACTTTTCTGAAGTTGAAAATTAGACAGTCTTCTGCATATTCTAATTTTAGTTTAGATTTTAATTTTTTTCCCTTGAAAAGACTGTCGATTTCACCAAGGATGTGATATTTATGTAGGAGAGATTTCTAAACCAACTGTCATTTTCATGAGATTGGAACTACTAGGAAAGTTCGTTTGTATATTTTATGGGATAATATGATACATACAAATTATATTTTAAAGGAGAAGATGTTTTCCAAATAAAATAATATTATAGTTTAGGATTAAAGTATTGTCTAAGACATTAACATCAATTAAAATCTAGCTATAATCAATTATATCATAAAAGTACATTAACTATAAATCTTCATATTTGCCTAAAATAGCCACATTAAATTCCAAATCCTATTAAATCAGCCTACAAGGAGTTTTAAGCTACTATGAAGAATCAGTATAGCAGTTAAAATATTTATTTATCATAAATTTAACTTAAATTTCATATCCTTTAACTTTTTTCATAATGTGGAAGGGTTTGGTGGGATGATTTTGACAAATACTTTATTTAAAAAGGTATGGGGGGAAATGAACTATACTGCTTTTTGTTGTATTTCTTTTGCAGCAATTAGGAACTGTTTGAGTTGATTTAATTGTTCTTGAAGCTACACTTGGAGTAGTGATCGTTTTCACAATATTAATGTTAAGGATGGTGTTACTGGTATTTTTTCTTTGAAGCACATTTTTCAAGTCACAGTGAATCACTAAAATTAGGGACACTCCCTGTTGTATTTTTTATATTCTACAGAAATGAAAAAAAAGTTGATTAATTTTGATTTAGTAATTTTGAATAATCTAGTTTACTGCTTTCTTATTTTGCATAAGTTTGAGATAATCTTTTTAGATATTCATGAAATTTTTTTCAGTTTGAATTTTGAGTCAAAAGTCTTCAAAAATTACAAAATCTTAAAAGCCCATTAGGAGCATTTGAAACAAACCTCCCAAAGCCAGATGCATTGATTTACTGCTGTTGATTTGAATGTGGGATCACTGAAGCATGAGACCTAAAATGTATCATGAAGTTTTCATATTTGGGTTTCTGTGGTAAGCCATTTTTCAACTTGGATATGTTTGTTTGAAAAGATAGTCTAAGGCAACAGGATTTCGGTGACTTTGAAGTCCATTTTGCATGATGGAAGTGTAACCTGCCAGGCCACTGGGCTCTGCCCCTTGTTTTAGAAGCCTACTCCAGCCAGCAGTTGGCCTAAAGAGTTACCCAGTTCTATCAGTTACAAGGACACCACCACACTAACTGCTTCTGACTGCTCATCTTTTGTACATTTTCTGGTGTGTTTTTCACATATGTTCTATCATCTAATTTCATGTTGACACTTCCTTATGATACGATAATTATTGTTATTCACTTGTAGAAAAAGCTGAGTGTGGAATGATACACAACTGGCCCAGTTTCTTGTATCCTGTTGAGTAGCAGAGCCAAGGACTTGGGTTTTCTGGCTCCTAAATCCCATGTTTTTTTCTACCACAGCACAGCTATTCTGTAATCTTCTTGTATATATTACAAACTCAATGCTTGATAAATAGTCTTTGATATTCATGTTGATGTCCCGCTATGCTGAAGGTCAGTTTTGACTTGGCCAGAAGCTGTGAAAGTAGGCTTTCCATTTTTAGTAGCAATGGGGATGGCAAGGAATTGAAACCCACCGGGATCTAAAATACAAGTCAAGCTGAGAATGTAGACTGCCACTCCTGTCTAAGCATATCACTACTACAGTCAAGCAAATACATTGTCTGGGGTGTTTTTGTTTTTTCTGTATTTTCCTTTCCCTGTGCACTCTGTGGTAGAAATACTTTAGTAACAAAGGCCAAATGATGAAGAAAAAAAATCTAGATAAGAAACTGTACTTATTTTTGCCAAGTGGAGAGTGGGCTGTATGGTTAATTGTGGGCACAGTGTTCTCTGTCACTGAGTGGCGATGGCCCCCACTCCTGGTTCATTATAGTGTTGATCACCTCCCGGGATGAGGAGAGACGGAACATGTTCTGTTCAAGGCCCCAGTCACAGAAAGGGAAAATATAGGTTGCATTTATTTTTATGCTCTCATGGAAGAATTGATAATAAAACCAAGTTTCAAAATGAAAAAGCAAATTTAAATATTGTACTTTGTTTGCTTAACAGCACATTTATGTAATTGCTTTTGTCTGGATTCTCATTTAAGTGAAATATAGCATTCTTAGAACACAGTAAGCAAAAATGTATTCCGTCTTTTGATTCAAGGAAGTAATGCATGTTGACATCACTGAAACAGCAACAACGCTCTCTGAGAGGCAAGCATTTAGCAGGGTTTTAAGGAAGCTTGAGAACTGTTACATAAGGTGATGAATTGAGTATAGCATGTAAAATTATATTTAAGCAAGGAAAAGATCTCTGGTGTTTTAATATTCAACTTGATTGCTTACTCTTGGGTTCTGTGTTTCCCACTGTGTGACATGAGCTGTCAGAAAACCTTAAGAATTTTCTTTGCATCATTCTGCCATGCAGTTTGTGTGCATGTCTCATGTACCTTGTGGCAGCCACTGGTTTCGTTCATCAAATGGTGGGTTGTGGGATGCTCTCCTGCAGTTTCCCTCTAACTAAAGAGGTTCAATTTGTTTCCTCGGCCTTTGGTTCCTTTTCACAGCTTACTAAGCTCTTAAAAATTAACACCATATTCCTTTTAGATTAAAAAAAAAAACCTGTTTGCTGTCTCTACTGCTGTGATCTTGTCTAGAGGCAAATCTGAACAAACTGATTGAGAGAGGTGTTTGGTGGCTGGTGTTCTCTTTGACTAAAGAGGTTTACCCGTACTGTGGTACAATCTGCTTACTTAAAAGGCGAGGCTTGAATTAAAACGCAGCCAGATAGAAGGCCAGACTCTAATTAAATGAGTGATTATCAGATCAATGACTGAAGAGAGGAGAGGAGTCAGGTGTTGCCTTTGCCAGGCTGCTGAATAGCTGATGTCCAGATTGCCCTACAATGTTGTGTTAGCTCATCCAGGAGGGATGCTTTTCAGTCTTGGGTACATCTCAATCTTTAAAATGATGAATTAGGACATGCTTGTGTGTGTCTCCCTAACCTGCTCCTGAGGAGAGAAATGCAAACAGGGTCTTATTTTCTGGCTGCTGACTTGCATGCTGAGACAAAAGGGCCATCTGCAAACTGAATATAGTGGATTCCTTAAAATAAAAACTATTCACATTTGATGGTGTGGTAGTTTTAATAAAATGTTCAAGCCTCAAGTTCATTTTCATTTAGAATCTGAGACAGTTTTCCAAGTCACTTCCCTGGGGATAAAAATGCATGTTTTTTCCTCATAGTGAGACACATCTTTTGCTTAGAGTCTAGAAAGCTCTAAGGAAGATTTATGCCATCTGTGCAGCTGGGATTTTTATAGTAAAATTTTTACTTTGCTCCAAATTTAAGTTATCGTGTGACAAACTTTCTTGAAAGAGGCATTCACTATGATGTGATAGGAAGTATGCTTCTCTATTGAAAAGGAGATAATATATCAGGTAACTTATTGAGGTATTTTCTCAAAGTTTAATACCTTTAGGAATACAGTGCCTTAATACAACATAAAATATTTTGTAAATAATAGAATGAATTCATTTTGTAATTTAAATGATGCTAATAAATAAACCAGTACTTTAAAAGTTTAACTAATTTAGAATCAACCCTGGTTGAAAATAAAGCCTTAAGCTGTTATTATAGAAGACTTTAAATCCTTTACAGCTAAGGGATGACAGAAGCATGGGAGTTATATTGACAAGGGGAGATAGGTACAAACTGTTGAGTGCTTTAGGTATTATAGAATCATAATATCTTAGTATATTTAAATAGTTGGCTTATTTTAAAATGATTAATCAAAGGCTGAATTGCCTTTATAAATAAACCTTTCCTTTAACTAGTTTCCACAAATAATCCTAGGCCTTTTATTGAAATGCCTACAAAATTCAATCCTCATTCAACTGTTTATTGAGTACCTACTATGTCCTAGGCACTGTGCCAGGTATTGGGAAATGAGATATACACACAGTAATTCTTTAGTGTAATTCCTGTTTTACCTGTTTCAAAGTAAAAGAGAAAGCAAAAGCACTAACTCTCCCTTGAATTTGATTTTAATTTTATTTAAATCAATTAATTGAGAAGAAACACCTGTGTCATTTAATAAACCTATTAGAGCAAAGAGGACCAAAGGCCTAAAGGCTGAGGAAATGGAAAGCAGAATTTGCACAGCCTGCAGGACCCTTGCTGGGGACTGAGGAAAGTTCTTGACCTTTCCTCACAGCTTCTTCTAGCATTATGCGTTAGAGGATATTTTACCCAACAGTGTGAACTTTTAGTGGCTGCAAGCTGCAGGGAGCCCTTTGTGGGATAAGTTCTCTTGTTTATTATATGCAAAGCAAACAGCCACAGCAGTGCCAGGATTAACATTTTTGTTGTGCTGAAATTTAGAAGTAAAACAGTGAAATTTTTTAAATCTCTTTTTTCTTTTTCTTGTCCCCTGCCATAGCCTTATCTATTTAATCTTTGACCATTTTCACATGTAGAAACCTTTAGAACTAGCTGCTTTTCTATGACTGCAGAAAAATTATATTTTAATATATAAAAATAATATTTAACTGGCAATTTGGTAATAATTTTAGCAGATGTGCAGAACTCAGCTTCTTTTTTCTTTAAGCCAATGAATGAAAGATTATAAAATGATGCACTTTTGAATTTTCTACATAAGGGCTGTCTGCACTGGACTCAGAATTTGCTTACTTACTAAACACTTAAATTTTACATTTGAATGTCAGTTTTTGCATATATTTTGATTTGAGTTGGGAATAGGGAAAAGATACATGATCTAATAAAGCTTCTCAAAAGTTAAGTGAAGATTTGGTTCATCAGAGTTTTGATTCTTAACAGGATGTAAAATTTAAAGGTTTTTTTCCATTGAAAAAACAAGAAACCACTTTTTAAAATTCAGAGATGCATAGACAGTCATTTGTTTCTTAAGTATAGAAGAAAATAATTACTTGATCAGGTGAATTAATATCAAGTAGTAGTAAGTCTGTATGTCAGGCATGCAGACAGAGCTATCTTTGAGCATCCAAACCGAAAATACAGAAAACCAGGACAGCTTTCTGTTGTGTTTATTGTGTTAAAGCAATGTAGCTGCTAATGATAGATTTTCAAAGTCTGCAGTAGTTTTGAATCTTATTTCTTCCACATTTTTCAAAAGTATATCATCATAATATCAGTACAACATAATAATTTTTAAAAAGTACAACATCATAATAAAAGTATAACGTAACATCATTATAATATCATAATATCATGTTCCATGGTAAGAGAAAAATTAGTTAACATTAATGAAAACACAATAGCATAATCAAACCAGAAAATTTATCATTATATGGAAGTAAATGTGTTCATCACAGGAATGAGAAATGCTTTACTCTAGAGAAACCTGCTTCAAGAAGAGGGTTTTAGTCATCAACGTTGGCATTTCTAAGAGTTGGAAGCAAGCAACTCTCAGAAGACCTGAAGAACGACAAGTAATGTTTCTCTTCCCTTGTAGGTGATTATACTGCTGTTTTGAGTTTTCAAGCTTCCCTGTATAACTGTGCCAGTGATTGTCACCTCTGTAATTTTTTCAGTACCTATTGTTAAACAGACTTGGGAGAGCCAGGCAAGTCTCATTGAATACTACAGTGACTATATGGAAAGTTCCATCCCTACTGTGGATTTGGGAATTCCTAACACAGATAGAGGTGAGTCCATAATTCCTACTACTCTCCTTATTAAATATCCCCTTTCTGTAAATATAGTAAATTAGGATAAAAGTGAAATATTTTATAAATGCTATAATTTTTACCTATTAATTTTTTTCCTTCTCTCCTCACAGATATAGATTGGTTCTTTGAAACTAAGGGCTTTGTAGTACAAAGTGTTGCAAGTTTTTAGTAGATTATATCCTATAATTGAGCACGTGATGGTTACAATAGAGTTTAACAATAGATTTTTCATACCTTCATAATTCTTTGTGGCCATAATGGGGTGTTTAAAGTTAATTTATCATATTCCCACACAAAGCTTCTATCTTTGTCAGTCTTATAGTCTAGTTCACATGTTATAGTACCTGTGAGTACCACCTAACCACATTCTACACCAGTTATATGTAGAATAAACTCTGTTCTATATGTTAAGATTTTAATTAGTAAATTGTTGGAAATAAACCTGCTTTTCTCTTCAAATTGCAGGCTTTCTAATTAAAAATACTTTTTAGGACTTATAGAGTGGAATGGTAGACATTGGAGACTCACAAAGGTGGGAGAGTAGAAGAGGATGACGGATGAATTACCCACTGGGTACGATAGACACTCTTTGAGTGATGGCTTCACCAAAAGCCAGACTTCACCACTGTGCAATATATCCATGTTGCAAAACTGCACTTATACCCCTTAAATCTATAAAAAATTAAAAAAAATATGTCAAAAATGGAAGTATAAATTTGGCCACCTCATCTTCATATTCTTTATTCATTTAAAGTTTTATTCAGTATTCTTGCCACCCTTTTTTCTCGAGTTTTTTGTTCCCCATGTCCTTTTACGAGTAAAATAAAAGTAGCAAACTGATTTTCTTGTTCTATACAGTAATGTATCTTGATTATTTTATGTTAGTGTCACCCATAATTCCTTCATTAATATAGTACAATGCAGAATCAGATATATGCCATTTCTGTAGTTACCAATTCTTCCTACAAGGTTGAGTGTGTTACTGAGTCTTGTCTGTTGCTGTTTGATTTGGAAAAACTATTTTAGATTGGGTTTAATAATCATGTATTTACTTATGCATTCCTTATTTGATTTCTTCATTTCTAGTCTGACCTTATTATTGTCTATATTTATATTTATTATAAAAGGAATTTGAGATGGCTTTCAAACATACGTATTGTAATGGTTAAAAATACATAAAGAGATCAAGGGTAAAGAAAATAAAGGTTAAATTGAGTGGCTTAAAGTCATTAATATAAGTTAATATTAGTTTGTTCTCCACTATGTCACCAAATACTTGATTAAAATGAGGGGCATATTCCTGTTTATCAATTTGACTACTCTTCCCGAGTCTTTTATTTTGGTCCTAGCAAAATTTTTGTCCTTTAAAGCACTGTAATTTATCTGTTGGTGTCTGAAGGACTGTTACTCTGTCTTACTCAACACTATACCATTAGTGCATATCTTAGTACCTGCCACAGTAACTGCTGTGTTAGAAACTTAGTGGTAGTAAATATTTACAAAATAAATAAATGAAGGCATAAGCTTCCACCTTTGCACTGTGGCTTCCCTGTGGCAGTGTTGCTTGGGCTTCTAACAGCTCCTTCAGAATAAGCATATCTAAGAAAAGATGGCAGGCATCTGTCATTGCTGTGATTCTTAAAACTTTCTTGCTTGGACTGAAGATACTAATTGGATCTCTGTCTCAAATTATCTGTGTGACTGTGTAATTCCGCTAATCTCTCTGGGTCTCCATTTCCTCACATGTGAAACGAACGGCTTGGATTTGATTATCTCTAAAGTTTGTACTGGTTCAGTGTGTCTATGAAAATTAGAGAAGGCTATTTTTTAAAATTTTGAACTTTTTTTTTTTTTTTTTTGAGACAGAGTCTCACTCAGTCACCAGGCGCCAGGCTGGAGTGCAGTGGCGCGACCTTGGCTCACTGCAACCTCCGCTGCCCGGGTTCAAGCATTCTCCTGCCTCAGCCTCCCGAGTAGCTGGGACTACAGGTGCGCGCCACCACGCCCAGCTAATTTTTTTGTATTTTTAGTAGAGACGGGGTTTCACCATGTTGACCAGGACGGTCTCGATCTCTTGACCTCGTGATCCGCCCGCCTCGGCCTCCCAAAGTGCAAAATTTTGAACTTTTAAGGTGCATGTTGACATGTAAGCTCTTACAACACTGCAAAACTAAAAAGAAATCAATGAATTCTATATATTTTGTGGAAAATAATACATTGTAAGTTTTCTTCTTGCCTTTTCTAGGTCATTGTGGAAAGACATTTGCCATTCTGGAAAGATTTCTGAATCGTAGCCAGGACAAAACAGCATGGTTAGTCATTGTGGATGATGATACGTTAATAAGGTAAGGAGTCATTCTCATCTTAAATGGCTTTAAATTCTATGTATATTCATACTCAAAAGCTAGATTGAGTACTTTTCTGGCCAAGATGAAGTAACAGGGATGGGGTTTACTCTTTTAACTGAACCAACCCTCTAAAAAAACAAAATATAGAAAACAAAGGTTCTTATGACACTGAATATTAGGTGCAAAGGAAAATGATCCAAAAGAAACATGAAGCAAATGAGGTGAGTTCTGTGACTGCCACCGTTGACTGCCTTAAGAGAGTTCAAAGTACTGCATAGGGAGGGAGCACCAGATGGAACCTGACAGATTCTTTTGGTTGAAAAGATGGAGCTGGGAGTCTCAGGAGACCAAGGCTATTAGAATTTGCAGGACAGAGTACCAGAGAGCAGAGAGCTGTACAGGAAGGGAACCCTGAAGATATGTGGAAAGTCTCCTTAAGTATTCAGTAGAATATTGATCAGTGCATACGTGTGAGGAAACTACCCAATGCTAGGGAAAGACCCAGCCAGATTAGAGGGAATGACCCAGCCAGATTAGAGGGAATGGTGCCTGACACTCACATAGGCCTGGGTATAGCACCCATTCCCACTAACCAGGCTGGAAAACCCCTTACTCACAGTGTCTTGTCTTGCCTCAACAGCAGGGATAGTTAATAGTTGACCATAGACTAAGCACTTTTCTAGTCCTGCCTAACATACCTGAAAAGCCAGATGCAAGAAAATGAAATTGGTTCCAAGTAATAACCTATGTCTGAGAACAAAACTCAAGAAGACTTCAGAAATACAGAAATAACCAGCATCTAATAAAGTAACAATCATAATGTCTGCCATCCAGTCAAAAGTTGCCAGGCATATAAAGCAGCAGGAAAATAAAGAAGTGAATAAAATTAGCTTATTGAAATGGTATCAGAATTTATACAAGGTTAGAATTAGAAGTTAACAAGCTGTTACTATTAAATAGTTATTTTACCTCTGTTCCATATGTTCAAAAAAGAGACATGAATGTCTCTTAGTCTTAAATAAGTTGAAATCATACCTCTAGAGATGAAAACTACATTTTCTGAGGTAAAAAAACCCACTGGATGGGTTTAATAGTAAATTAGACATTTCAGAAGAAAGTATCAGTGAACTTGAAGACATTGCAGTAATAACTATCCAAAGTGAAACACAAAGATAAAAAATCATTTTAGAAAATTAACAGCATTACTGAGCTGTGAGACAATTTCAGTTGGCCTTGAATATATGCAATTGAAATCTCCAAAGAGAAGGGGCACATAAATATTTAAATATTTTTCAAATTTAATGAAAACTGTAAACCCACAGATCCAAGAGTCTCAATAAACCCCAGGCACACCATGAGTACAAAAGCAGAGAACAGCCGCCTCCAGGAATGCCATAATGGACACTTAGGACGGTACCCACTGCCCTGCTCTGGGCAGCTATGGAACTGAGGATTAGCATACTCAACCCATTGCAGCTACCAGCAACACCAACATGGACCTCTTGGGTCTCAGTGGATTGCTCTACCACCACTACTGCCATCACTCACATCAAGAGGGCTGAGAACTTGTCCACATACCTAGACCACTGCTCTCGTTACTAGCTTCTAAGCAATTCACCTGGAGGCCCAAGAATCAGCCTTTCTGGATCCTCTAACAGTGCAGCCAGCATAAGCTGCTCTACGGCCTAAAAACAGGCATATTCACCCTGCTGCTGCCACCTCTGGGGCCCAAAGACTGAGTTGGCATCCAAGTCCCCAGCCTAACTTCACAGCTTCAGCTAATCACCATACCCTAAGCCACTGAGGAAATTACACATACCACTGACCTTGTGTACTGCTGAAAAAGTCACTCGAAGACCACACTACAGCAGCACCAAAAATCAAAGCCAAGGTGTCTTACTTAACCAACAACATACATATATCTTCAGGAAAAATACTCTCTCCTACAAAAGCAATTCTTAAAAATTGGAACAACAATACCAGATATGCAATGGAAGGAAACAGGAAACATAAAAAAAAACAAGAAAATACGATACCACCAAAGGACTATAGCAATTTTCTAGGAACAGATCCCAATCAGAAAGAATTCCTTAAAATAATACATAAAAAATGCAAAATATTGATTTTAAAGAACCTCAATGAGGTACAAGAGAAACCTGAAAACCAATACAAATAAGAAAATCAATTCAAGATATGAATGAGAAATTTACCAGGGAGATTGTTATCTTTAAGAAACCAAACAAATTCTGGAACCGAAAATTCACAGAAGGAAATACAAAATGCATTAGAAAGCTTCAATAACAGACTAGACCAAGCAGAAGGAGGAATTTCAAAACTTGAAGACAGGTCTTTTGAAATAATCCAGTCAGACAAAAATAAGGAAAAAAAGAATGAAAACAGCCCCCAAGATGTCTTGGACTACACAATATGACCAAACTTATGAATTACCAGTATTTTTGAGGGGGAAAAGAGATCAAAAAGTTTAGAAATCCTAATGAAGGAAATAAGTGATGAAAATATCCCAAATCTAGCAAAAGAGTTAGATATTTAAATGCAGGAGATCTGGTGATCTTCATGTAAATACATTGCAAAAAGGACTTCACATGGCATATAATATTCAGAATGTTTAAATTCAAGTGAAAGAAAGAATTTTTAAAATTAGCAAGAGCAGAAAGAAACCTTATAGACCAGAAAGTGTGAGATGGCATTTTGGCCATTGTGCTAAAAAGAAAACAAAAAAAAAAAAAAAAAAACAATTCTGAGCCAAGAATTTTATATCCTGCCAGAATAAACCTTACAGATAAAGGAGAAATAGTCTTTCCCAGGCAACGAAATTTTGAGGGAATTTGTCACCACTAGACTGGCCCTACAGACAGTTCTGAGGGCTCTTAAACATGGAAACAAAAGGTTGATACCACTGTCACCCAAACACATGAAAATATAAAACTCACAGGTCTTATAAAACAAAGAGAATGGAATCAAATGGAAATGTGACAAAATTTCATCAAACCGTAATAACATAAAGACAGAGAAAAAGAATGAATTTATTCTGGAAGACAATAGTACAACAGGAACAAAGCCTCACATATTGAAATTAACCTTAAATATAACTGGATTAAATGCTTCACCTGAAAGATACAGATTGCCAGGATGGATTTTTGTTTGTTTTATCTGGCATTTTCCAATAACATTGGTCATATTTTTTTTATTACTATTATACTTTAAGTTCTGGGATACACATGCAGAACATGCAGATTTGTTACATACGTATACACATGCCATGGTGGTTTACTGCACCTATCAACCTGTCATCTACATTAGGTATTCCTCCTAATGCTATCCCTCCATTAGCTCCCCACCCCCTGACAGGCCCCAGTGTGTGATCCCTGAGTCCATGCGTTCTCAACTCCCGCTTATGAGTGAAAAAATGTGGTGTTTGGTTTTCTGTTCCTGTGTTAGTTTGCTGAGAATGATGGTTTCCAGCTTCACCCATATCCCTGCAAAGTACATGAACTCATCCTTTTTTATGGCTGCATAGTATTCCATGGTGTATATGTGCCACATTTCCTTTATCCAGTCTATGATTGATGGGCGTTTGGGTTGATTCCAAGTCTTTGCTATTGTGAATCAATTTCAGACTGCTGTGCTGGCAGAGAGAATTTCCAGCCAGTGGATCTTAGCTTGCTGGGCTTTTTGGGGGGTGGGATCCACTGAGCTAGACCTCTTGGCTCCCTGGCTTTAGTCCCTTTTCCAGAGGAGTGAATGGTTCTGTCTTGCTGGCTTTCCAGGCACCACTGGGGTATGTAAAAAAAAAACTACAGTAAGCTTGGTGTCTGCCCAAACAGCCACCTAGTTTTATGCTTGATACTCAGGGCCCTGGTGGTGTAGGCACCCAAGAGAATCTCGTGGTCTGTGGATTGTGAAGACTGTAAGAAAAGCATAGTATCTGAGCTGGAATGTACCATCCCTCAAGGCACAGTCCTTCACAGCTTCCCTTGGTTAGGGGAGGGAGTTCACTAAACCTTTACACTTCCCAGGTAAGGCAGTGCCCCACCGTGCTTCGGATCACCCTCCGTGGGGTGCACCGACGGGCTAACCAGTCCCAGTGAGATGAGCCAAGTACCTCAGTTGGAAGTGCAGAAATCACCCACCTTCTGCATTGATCTCGCTGGAAGTTGCAGACCGGAGCTGTTCCTATTCGGCCATCTTGCCAGCCACCTCCTGTTTTGTTTTGTTTTGATAATTATTTCTCATAGTTTGGAGGCTGGAAGCATGAGATCAGGGTGCCAGCATGGTTTTGTTCTGCTGAGGGCTCTCTTCTGGGTTGTAGACTACTGACTTCTCATATCCTCAAATGGTGGAGAGAGAGCAAGCTAGTTCTGTGGCCTCTTCTTAGAAGGGCACAAATCTCATTTATGAGGTCTCCACCCTTGTGATCTAATCACCCCCCCAAAGGTCACACCTCTGAATACCTTCATATTAAGGATTAGATTTCAACATATGATAAATTTTGGGGGAATACAAACTCATTCCACAACTGCTACTAGTCTCCTCTTTGTATAGATTATCAAATACTAAGAAAAGGAAAGGTCTGTTTTTCAATAGAGTTGATGGAAAAACACTCTAAAATTATGTAACATTTTTAAAAATCACCATCTGGTTCATCCACAATGTTTCTTTTTCTTTTTTTTTTTATTGTGGTAAAGTACACACAATAAAATTTACCCTCATAACCATTTTTAAGTGTACAGTTTAGTAGTACTAAATACATTCATAATGTTGTGCAGCCATCTCCATAACTCTTTTCATTTTGTAAAACTGAAACTCTATATCCATTAAACAATAACTGTATACCCTCCCCCATTTCCTGGCAACCATCATTCTGTTTTCTGCCTGTATGAAACATTCTTTTTTCTGCCTGTATGATTTTGACTACGCTAAGTACCTCATATAAATGGAATCATATAGTACTTGTGTTTTTTTGTGTGTTACTTGCTTATCTCACTTAGCATAATGTCCTCAAAATTCATCCATGTTGTAGCATATTGCAGAATTTCCTTCCTATTTAAGGCTGAACAACATTCCATGGATATAATATGGATATGCCATATTTTGCTTATGCAGTCATCTGTTGATGGACACTCCATCAGCATAGGGTTATGGGTATGTACCCAGAAATTGAATGACTAGGTCATATGGTAATTCTATTTGTAACTTTTTGAGGAACCATCACACTGTTTTTGCATAGAGGTTGTTCCATTTTGCCTTCCTACCAGAAATGAACAAGATTTCCAGTTTTTCCACATCCTTGTCAACCCTGTTATTTTCTGGGGTTTTTTTTGTTTGTTTTGATAGTCGCCATTCTAGTGGGTGTGAGTTTTGATTTGCGTTTCCCTTATTAGTTGGTTAGGATAAAACTGAGCTATTTTCCCCCTCTGCTCCCACACTGCAATAATCATCAACACAGAAGGCAACTTCAGTGACCAGAAGTATGGAGCAGAGAGATTCCTCCTCCTGCCAAGCAATCAGTCACTTCTGCAGTGGACACCAAATGGGTGTCCTCTAATTCAATTCTAACACTGTCTACCTGGATATAGTGCCAGTTCCCACAGGTTGAGGGCCCAGTCCTCAAGACTGCCCTACTACCCCATACCCCAGACACGAGTCGTAAGTCCAGGCCTCCAGAACTTCTGACTGATGAGCTTCAAGTTGGGGTTCTTACAACTCCCTCTATGGGTCATTTAATTTGCTAGAGTGGCTCACGGAACTCAGGGGAACAGTCTCACACTTACCAGCTTATTATAAAGGATATTACAAAGACATAGATAAAGAGACGTGTAGGATAAGGTATGAGGGAAGAGGTGCAGAGCTTCCATGCCCTCTAGGAACCTCCACATGTTCAGCCATCCTAAAGCTCTCTGAAGCCTGTTCTTTTGGAGTTAATGAAGGCTTCATTATGTAGCCATGATTGATTAAACCATTGGCCATTGGTGATCAACTTGACTTTCAGCTCCTTTCCTCTCCTGGGAGACTGGTGGGGGTGGGACTGAAAGTCCCAATCCTCTAATCATGCCTGTCTCTTTCTGGTGACCAGCCCCATCTTGAAGATGTCAGTCAATATTAGGGTACAAAAAGATAGCACTTTGGAAGTTCCAAAGATTTTAGGATTGGTATGCCAGGAAATGGGTAATAAAAACCAAATGTATATATATTTCATAATATGACTGTTCACCCTTGGTCTTCAGATACGTTACATCAAAAGAAACATATAATTCAAAAAGATATTGCCACACTAGAGTCTCATACCACCATTAATAACTAGTCTAGTCCATTATATTAATGTTTCCTGGGGTGAGTCCACTCAGGTCTGCAGGCTTCTCTTCAATCTTGTCAGGTTCCAAAAGCAGGAGCGGTCTTGTCAAACAAATAGCTTTACCTTTTTAGGTATCTGTTATAATTGAGCTGAGAGACAGTGTCATCTGTTTCTCTGAGTGTCTTTCAAGGTGTTAATGCAGTGTTGGATTTCCCTCAGTTTATGACCCATTATTCGTTCCTTTACGCTCGGCTATTATTTCTCTCCATTAATACCCAAATGTTTTCACCTTTGGAAGAGACATCAGAATCACTACTGTGCTGGTTTAGATTGCAGGCAGCAATGCTAGTCTAGCAAGTACTTCCTTCTCAGTCCACTCCCATGCAAATAAGGTAAAGTTATGTAGGTGTAGAGCCAGTGGGTTATTTTTACCACCAAGCAATATAGCTGCATTCACTCTTAGACCCAGTTTTACTAAATGGGGTAAAGGAGCAACCCAGTCACATCAGGCCCTAAGGAATGTTGACATAAGGTTTAAAAACATAGTTACGGTTTTTTGCTTAGAAATCAGCCTGCTTCCAGCACTGGTAGCTGCAGGCCTGGCCCTAGGACCACTACATCAAATAGGAGGGAGAGAAAAGGTTTTAGTGAACTGATTTGGATTTGAGGAAGAAAAAAAAGTGGTCATTATATGGATGTACTCCTCCCTTGGCAGGATTTGCATATCATACCAGCATCCTCCTCACCCCATCTTCTCCAGATCCACCAGAGAAACAGGAACATCTAGTGGGCAGACTCCTTGAGTCCCACTCATGCTGAGTATGAGCACACACTCATGAAGGCATGTAAGCCAGTCTTTTATGTTTCCAGTGTTTTAATTACCTGTTCTACTTACCTATCAAACTATGACTCTGAGGAGCCTATCTCTCTGCCCATTGTTGGACATTATGGGCTGTATAGTGTGTTCCTTGGTCTGAAGAAATGACAATTGGCCATACAAATCCATGCAGTATCTTCCATTTAGTTGTTTTTTAAATGGTACTCAGAGTATTTGCATGTTCCACTGGGTAAGGAAAACCCATGCCAGAGTCAGTGTCTACTTCTGTCAAGACCCATTTGTAGCCCTCTAGGGCTACTCACATCAGTCCCTGTATTGCCAGCTTTGTTTAGGGCCTTGGCAACAGGGGAATCTGCCCCATAGCCATCATCAGTCTCTATCTTTTTTGCTGGTGTACAGAATAGTTCTTATTGGCATTTTGTGCCTGAGAGGATGCAAAAGGAACATGTCTAGATTCAGCCCATCTCTGCCTGCTGTCGTACTCCTATATCCACTAATTTCATGGATCCAGGTGGTCACCTCCAGGGGGTACACAGGGATATCTGCTTGTCAATTCCAGTCACCTTCCAAACCTGGAAAGGGGCTCTTCTGATTGACATTTGACTTGTTCTACTTTAATGAACCCCTCAAATTTCCATGGGGCCATGCTTCATATGGGCATCCTTTTAATAGGCCAAGTATCCATTGCCCTCTTGCCTGACTGTATGGGCAGGTGATTGGTCCCTGCCTATGAGTTAGTAAAATATCAAACACAGGTGTTTCTACCACTGTTTAATTCTTCCATTACTGTTATGAAAATGCATGCAATACAGCCCACCGAGATGATTTATTTTTACCTCTTTTGGTCAAAGTAGCAGACTTCCAAACAGGATGATATTCATTTACCTTGGAATTGCCATTCTCAAACCAAGTAGCTCTTGGTTGGTCAGTCAAGAGCTGCTTACAGAGTACTCTAGAATCCAGTGGCTCCTCACATAGTTCCAGAGTCAGTTTTAGGGGAAAAGAGGCCCTCTGTTTGTGAGGATCTCCTCCTCGCATTCCCCAGGTAGCATGATCCCATATAAATAATTTCTGTTTTATTATGGAACTCTTTTGGGCATTGCCTCCCTTATTGGAGAGTTTCTCTGGCATCATCTAAAACAGCATGGGCATTTGTATAAATGTAATTGCCCAGTGGGTTCTTTCTGCCTGGTGCACAGATAAAACCATTTCATTGAGACTGTAATATGGCAGTAAAGAAAGAGTTTAATTAATGCAAGACTGGCCAAGTGGAGGGACTGGTGTTATTACTTAAAGTAGTCTCACCGAAAACTTAAGAGACTAGGGTTTTTATGGATAATTGGGTGGGTAGGGGGCTAGGGAATGGTTACTGCTGATTGGTTGGGGATAAAGTCATACAGATGTGGAAAACGGTCCTTGTACACTGAATCTGCCTCTGGTTGGGGACCACGGGACTGATTGAGTAATGAGTCATGGGTCTGAGTGGGGTCAGTTGGCTGCCAGAATGCAAAAATCTGAAAAACATCTCAAAAGACCAATCTTAGTTTCTGTAATAGTAATGTTATCTATAGGAGCAATTGGGGAAGTGTCAAATCTTGTGACCTCTAGCCACATGACTCCTGAGCAGTAACGGATGATAAAAAAAATACACTTTAGCACAGTTCAGGCCCCTCCCATGATCCTAATCTTATGGTCTTTCATTAGTTTTTGGTCCCTGAATAAGGAGGAGATTAGTTTTAGGGGAGAGAATGTTAGCATACTTGCTTCCAAGGTAAACTATAAACTAAATTCCTACTGTGATTAACTTGATCTATGTCAAGGAATGAATGAAGACAGCCAGCCTGTGAGACTAGAAGCAAGATGGAGTCAGCCATGCTAGATTTCTCTCACTGTCATAATCTTTGCAAAGGTGGTTTCATCAAGATCACTTTATGTCCTTCAGTCATGGGGGTAGCTTCAGTTAATGTCCTGTGGCAAGGAAGTAAATGCCCTTCAAGTGGAAATTCTCTAGTTCAGAGTCCTAGTAGTCATTGCTGGGAGGCACTCACAAACCTTTGCTATAAGCCTCAGGAGGTACTCCACAGAGGGCTATCAAATGGAGAATTTGTCCCCACCAGCTCTTCAGCTTCTATTCTGCACTATGTGGGCCTGGGCAGTCTTAACTGGTTCCAGTTTTAGCATGTTCCATTAATACTGCTCGAAGGATTTACATACTTTGCTTTACAATACTGGGTAAGGGGAATATTTCCCAGTGAGATACAGTGTCTTTTCCCGTAATACAATCAGGTAAAAGAGATAAAACCACTTCACATGAAGTATGTTCAAAGATGCCAGCTTTCATAATCCTAACCACCCTTACACTTTTATGTTCTAGTCGCAGAACTTCTCTTCTTCATCCCCAGAGCATTTTACCCTTTCTTTTGCAAAAGGCTTGGGTCCCCAGCCTGGAGTCCTGCCAGGAGACCCTGGCCTGTCAGTTGTTACCTTGATTAACCAGTCTAACAGGTAATTCTAGGTGGGGTGTCTCATTTTAATCTTTATCTTCTTGTCTTTAAAAGTTTTCCACACTAGGGGAAATACAGCAAACTGGTTTGGGTCCTTAAATGTTGGGAGATCAGCCAGTGGTCCCTTTGGTCCACTCAAGTCTTCAACAGTGTTGTATTAAGACCTTTGTTTTAACCACATCAATTTCTGTTTTATTCATTCCATTTTTTAATAACTACCTAAATATTTTCATCCTGCTGGGATGAGTCCCATGGCTCTTCCCCTTCTTTCTCCTCTAACTTTCACTCCTATCCATGTTTTCTTTACAAACCATTTAATAATTTCTACCTTCCCAAGATGAGTCCTTTGACTCTCCCCCTCTACCCTTCATCATTTTGTTAATTAACCTAATGTTTTTATTAGCATCTATAAGACCTTGAGGTAAAGCTTAGACAGGAAATTTGACCAGGCTTTGGAATTGCCTTTTGGTTTGCATATGCAGTGCCCAGCAAAACAGGCCCCTTTGACAACAGCATGTACCATGGCCTGGATAATGGGCACATTCAGTGGGTGAATATCCCAGTTACCATAAAGCCAGTCCCACATGGCTTACACATGAAATATATCAGCTGCATAATTTGGGGTGTTCCACTGACATTTACATGTAGAGTCTGGCAGTCTCCCTTCTCGGGGTAAACAGATCTTACAGTGGCCTCTATTCAGTCCACCAGACTTGCTGTTCCCTCAGGAATAACCTCCTGTGTCTGGATTATATACACTCATGTGCAATTGTTCAGCAGTGAGCTGTGGGTCCTGCATCAACCCAGACATGCTTTTCCTTCTGCGGCATTTGAAACCAAAGATACGGCCCCTAAATTAGTTATTCTCATAATCCATTTTTATAAAGGTTGCTCGGGAAGCTGATGATGCAGATCTACAAAATGGAGCTATTCCTTCACACTGAGGAGCTATTCCTCTAGTTTCAAGAATTATTTGGTTTTTCCCTTCTCCCACATTGACTACCCTCTTGGTCACCACAGGTCTCAGAGGTACTTTCTGTTGTCCCTGCATACTTTTGCCCTTGTGTGGTGGCTCTGAACCTAGTGGCTGATGCTCAGAGTCACTGAAGTCCAAGCTGGTATAGCATCCAGGTCTAACCCAGCACTCTCTTTTAATTTTATTTTAGTTAGTATACTTAACAATAATCAAAGGATTGAATAACTTGTTTCTTACTAGTTTGGATTTTCTTGTTCATCCAGTGAATCAATTCTCCATCTCTAATTTCCCCTGGTAACTTTTACCTTTAGTAACTGAGCAGAGCACTGTGGCTCTGTATCATGGGTGATCATTTGCCCACCTAGGAATCAAGGGTTTCTTATCCCCTAGTCTTTTATCCTTTCTCTTCTCAAACCACGTTTCTCTGAACCTGAGCCATTCTGGCTAATCCCACTTCATTTACATTAATTGTTCCTGAAAAACACTCAGAACATTTTTTTTTTCTGTTTGCTTATACCACAACAATCAATGAGGAAGACTTCTGTGACCCCAAAATATGTGAGAATTTCTTCCCCTTAGCAGACAAGCAATCCTCTACCAGCTGAGTGTCCTCTAATTCAATTCAGCTCTGACACCATTTGCCTGGCGAAAGCCTTAGATCCCACAGGTTGAGGGCTCAGTCCCCAAGACTGCTTCCCCAGACACCAGTCACAAGCCCAGACCTCCAGGTCTTCTGACTGACTGGCTTTAGATTGGGGTTCCCACAGCCCCTTCTTTGGGTTCCTTTAATTTGCTGGAAGAGCTCACAAAATTCAGGGAAATACTTAAACATTTACTGATTTATTATAAAGGATATTACCAAGGATGCAGATGAAGAGATGTGTAGGGCAAGGTTTGGAGGGAGAAGTGTGGAGCTTTCATGCCCTCCTGGGGTGCACCACCCCCAGGAACCTGCACATGTTTAGCTATCCAGGAACTGTTCAAACCCTGTCCTTTTGGAGTTTTATGGAGGCTTCATTATATAGACACAATTGACAACCATGTAAAAATGTGATTAACAAAAAGTACATGTTCTAAACCCAGAAAGACCTGCTTATTCAGACTTTTCTTGGCCTCTCTGTAGTCTTTCCTCCTCTAGGTTATGAGGCAGGACATTCTCTGGAATTAGAATCTTTTGACCCATAATCATATTAAATTTCTACCTTGGGCAGGTAGAAGGACATTGATAGTGGCAGGAGGCACACAAATTCCTAGGCAGAAAGGGACAGGTCCCCAGTGAAACCTGACCTTCAAGCCAAAGACAGCCTGAAGCATGACAGCCAGGCTGCCAGCTCAGGGTAGAGTCCACAAACAGGAGTGAGAACTTCCGCGATGCCTTTTAGCCAATCAGATGGTGCTTTTCCCAGCCCCACCCATGTACCAGTCAGCACACACTCCCCCATCCTGAGCCCATAAAAACTCCAGACTCAGCCACACATTGGGACTACCTGCCTTAAGGCATCCTCTCACACAGAGGACTATCCACCTTGGATCCCCTGTCGTGTTGAGAGCTATTCTCTCATTCAGTAAAATCCTACTCCACCTTGCTCACTCTTCAGTGCCTGCATAACCTCATTCTTCTTGGACGTGGGACAAGAACCTGGGACACGCAGAACAGCGGGAGTGAAAGGGGTTGTAACACTCCTGGCTGGCTCACTGAGCTGAGGGTGATGACACACTCCTGTCCACCAGAGCAACAACCCTTCTGGGAGCCTAGACTTCAGGATTCCCTGAGCTGGAGCTGTAACACCGTAATCCTCCCACTCTTTGCTGGTGCCGGATGGCTGCCCCATGTAATAGGAACTGGCAGCAGTGGGGCTGGGCCAGCCCAGGAGCCACGGGCTGGAGTGGGGTGGCAGGACCAAATAAGTTGGGACATGTCCCTGTTCATCGAAGCATGCAGGTGGTAGGAATGAATGAGCTATAATACAAACAAGCTATGATACTTCCTGGGGGCTCAGAGCTTAGGACTGCCTGAGCAAAAGGGTATAATACTCCTTGGGGCTCCATAGTTGCAGTCATCTTCAAGTTTTCAGGTGCTGCTGTGTCCCTCACCCCTTGTCCAGATGCTGGCACCCAAGGTAGAAGCCAGTCACAGCATGTCCAGCCCAACCATGGGCTGAGCACAGAGCCACAGTAGATGTGGAACGTGGGACAGTAACATGAGCTAAGCACAGCCTACCCGGCTGAGTGGGCAGAGCAAGTCTAGCAGGTGAGCCCAGAGCCAAGTGAGGCCCCAGCCAGATGTGCTGCCAGCCGGCCATGGATATTTCTAGCTGGTGAAGCAGCACTGAAAGAATCTTGTGTCAACAAGAGAAGATCAGAGAGAGATTGTTTCCTGAGGTCTGCTCCTGAGGCCTAATATAACAACCCAGCATTATAACAAAAGACTAACAAGGGCTGTGGGAGTTAAGAGCCAGGGACTCTGGATGAGAACCAATATATATGTATTAGTCCATTTTTACATAGCCCAACCGTATCAATATATAATCATAATATCACACCAGGATAGTGGGCAGCTCAGGGTTCTGACAGCAAGAATATAATGCTCAATTGTAAACTAGAGAAAGGAAACAAAACAAGGAAATACTGAATACAGGGTTGAATTCTACCATGCTAGACTGGTTGCTGCTCTCCATGATGGAGATCTGTCACACATCAAAAAGAGACCTCGAACTTGCTTTCCTGAAAGCAAGAGATGAGTAGTTTTGTTTGTAGAACACAATGAATTTGGATGCGACTAACCTGAAAGATAACCGTATTCTTTCTCAACCACTTTGTAAAGCTGAAAGTAAATTCAGTAGCCTAAAAATTGTTTTCCATCATACAAGAGAGGCTCTCAGAGAAAAGATCATGGCTGTAGAATCTGTACAAAGAAACCTAAGCGCTCATGCATGGCACCAGGTCGGGATAACCAGATCCACACATCTTTATGTCGTTCCAGAATGTCAGACTTTTACTGATGCTATTTAAGTCACAAAAGCCATGAGCTACATGGAGTTCCGAAGGAGGCAGTGCTCAGTACTTCCTGTTCAGTTGGTAGAGCCACAGGCACACAGGTTCAAGTGACTCCACAAGTCAGTCGGCGTTGCAAACCATAATAATATACTTTATCAATATATAATTTTATAGATTAAGCGTCCCATAACAAAGTAACATTTAACATCAAGAGAAAGAGTATAGGAAAAAAGTTTAATGAACCACTCCAGGGAGAGAGACATAGACAAAGACAATATCCTGGTCTGGGCCAGGCAGTCCTTCAGTCTTGCAAGGAAGAGACTTTGATGTGGGCAGAGCCTTTAGTGGTAGATGCCAGGTGCTTATCACAGTGACAGCCAGACTGTCAGTTAAGATGGCCATTTGAATTGCTGGAGTCTTGCTCTTTCTATGGCCACAAAGTCGTCTGGTGAGGACTGAAAATGGAGGAGTATGGTTGGTTATGTCCTCATTTGATTGAATAGAGTCTTTATTGATCAAGCAAAACATCTGGTCCCTGTTGGCAAAGTGCCTAATGAAATGTAAGATGGAGTCTTTTTCTAAGATGAAGTTAACTTACATCAGGGGTGCTCTATGTGTAAACAAAACACAGTGTTAAATGAAGTAAATAGAACAAATGTATTAAAATGGCTAAGATAAAGTGAGCAAATACATTGGAAAGCAGAAGTCTATAGAGGAGGGATTATCTTGACTACAGAGTAAAAATAGAAAGCCCCCAAACTTATATGGAAACAAATTCTGTAGAACGTGTTCAAGTAAAACAAGGAGACCAAAGAAAGAGTAAGCAAGATACAGTAGAAAAGTTAAAAGAAAATCTGTCTTTGCAGACACAAGCAGCATCTTAAGAGAACTTATTTAAGAGAGAATAAAGTTGCTTCAATAAGAAGTCGGAGGGAGCTAAGAAAGATCTGAAATCTGAACTCTTGAAAATGAAAACTTTCCACAAGACTAATAAAACTGGCTTGGAAAGATATAAGCAGCTCTCTCTACAAGAATTAAAAGTCAGAAAATCATTGGCAACTATGCTAAACAAAACCAGTGATAAAACAGCAGAGGTTAATAGCAAACTTTTTGTAGAGAACAGCAGAGCAGATCTTTACACCACTGTTATTACGAGGCAGTCCTAGAGTCAGCTTGTGTGCCAAAAACAGGATAGTGTTCTAAGAACATTTTCTAGTCACTCAGAAACCATCAGTGTTATCGGAGGCCTTCAGAAGATATAAATCTGATTGGGAGTCTTGTGGATTCTTTGAGCACCAACACTTGTCACTGGTCAGAGTTTCTTTTTATATATTAAATTTGTTTACTTCTATTTCAGCTTTAGCTTTATTAGCTAGGGTATTTTTGTAAGACTCATGAGTGTGGATGGGAAAAGTGATCTTTTCTCGTACTTTGTTTCTTCTTACCCATCTCTCCCACCAAAAAAATGAGACTCCAGAACTGTTAATGTTACTATTGCTCTGTGAGAATAGATTTCTTGGTGAATATTTAGAGAAATTTGGAGGGCGCAGAAGAAGACAGGAAAATGTGGGAAAGTTTGGAACTTCCTAGAGACTTGAATGACTTTGTCCAAAATGATGATACCGATATGGACAATAAACTACAGGTTGAGGTGATGTCAGATGGAAATGAGGAACTTGTTGGGAACTGGAGTAAACGTGATTCTTACATGTTTCAACAAAGAGATTTGTGGCATTTTGCCCAGCCCTAGAGATTTCTGAAACTTTGAACATGAGAGATGATTTAGGGTATCTGGTGGAAGAAATTTCTAAGTAGAAAAGCATTCAATAGCAGACTTGGATGCTGTTAAAGGCATTCAGTTTTATAAGAGAAGCAGAGCATAAAGTTTTGAAAATGTGCACCCTGACCATGTGATAGAAAAGAAAAACTCATTTTCTGGAGAGAAATTCAAGCCAGCTGTAGAAATTTGCATAAGTAGCAAGAAGCCTAATGTTAATCTCCAAGACCATGGGGAAGATGTCTCCAGGCTATGTCAGAGACCTTCGTGGCAGCCCCTCCCTTCCCCTGCATCACAGGCCCAGAGGCCTAGGAGGGTAAAGTGGTTTTGTGGGCTAGACTCAGTGTCCCCATGCTGTGTGCAGTCTAGGGACTTGTTGTCCTGCATCCCAGCTGCTTTAGCCATGACTGAAAGAGGCCAAGGTACAGCGCAGGCTGTTGCTTGAGAGGGTGGAAGCCCCAAGCCTTGGCAGCTTCCATGTGGTGTTGAGCCTGCGGGTGCACAGAAGTTAAGAACTGAGGTTTGAGAATCTCTTCCTAGATTTTAGAAGATGTGTGGAAATGCCTGGATGCCCAGGCAAAAGTTTGCTGCAGGAGCGGGCCCTCATGGAGAACCTCTGCTAGGGCAGTATGGAAGGGAGATGTGGGATCAGAGCCCCTACAGAGTCCCTACTGGGGTACCACCTAGTGGAGCTCTGAGAAGAGGGCCACTGTCCTCTAGACCCCAGAGTGATAGATCCACTGACAGCTTGCACCATGCGCCTGGAAAAGCTGCAGACACTCAATGTCAGCCCCTGAAAGCAGCCAGGAGGGAGGCTGTACTCTGCAAAGCCACAGGGATAGAGCTGCCAAAGACCATGGGAACACACCTCTTGTATCAGTGTCACCTGAATGTGAGACATAGAGTCAAAGGAGATACTTTTGGAGCTTTGAAGTTTGACTGCCCTGTTAAATTTTGGACTGGTATGGGGCCTATAGCCCCTTCATTTGGGCCAATTTCTCCCATTTGGAACTGCTGTATTTACCCAATGCCTGTACCTTCATTGTATCTAGGAAGAACTAACTTGCTTTTGATTTTGCAGGCTCATAGGCAGAAGGGATTTGTGTTGTCTCAGATGAGACACTTGACTACAGAATTTTGAGTTAATGCTGAAATGAGTTAAGACTTTGGGGACTATTGGGAAAGCATGATTGGTTTTGAAATGTGAGGACATGAAATTTGAGAGGGGCCAGGGGTGGAATGATGTGGTTTGGCTGAGTCCCCACCCAAATCTCAACTTGAATTGCATCTGTCAGAATTCCCACGTGTTGTGTGAGGGATGCAGTGGGAGGTAATTGAATCATGAGGGCCTGTCTTTCCCATGCTATTCTCCTGATAGTGAATAAGTCTCATAAGATCTGATGGGTTTATCAGGGGTTTCCGCTTTTGCTTCTTTCTCATTGTCTTTTGCTGCCACCATGTAAGAAGTGCCTTTCACCTTCTGCCATAATTGTAAGACCTCCCAGCCACATGGAACTGTAAGTCAAATTAAACCTCCTTTTCTTTCCAGTCTTGAGTATGTCTTTATCTGCAGTGTGAAAACAGACTAATGCATTAAATTGGTACCAGGAGTGGGGTTTTACTGAAAAGATACTAAAAAATGTGGAAGTGACTTTGGAACTGGGTAACAGGCAGAGGTTGGAACATATTGGAGCACTCAGAAGAAGACAGAGAGATGAGTGAAAGTTTGGAAAGAAACTTGTTGAATAGTTTTGACCAAGGAAGTCCAGGCTGAGGTGGTTTCAGATGGAGATGAGGAACTTATTGGGATCTGGAGCAAACGTCACTCTTGCTGTGCTTTAGCAAAGAGACTGGTGGAATTCTGCTCCTGCCCCAGAGATCTGTCGTGCTTTGAACTTGAGAGAGATGATTTAGGGTATCTGACAGAAGAAATTTCTAAGCAGCAAAGCACTCATTAGGTGACCTGGCTTATTCTGAAAGCATTCAGTCATATTCATTCACACAGAGATGGTTTGAAATTCGAACTTACGTTTTAAAAGGGAAGCAGAGCGTAGAGGTTTGGAAAATTTACAGCCTGACCATGAGGCAGAAAAGAAAAACCCATTTGCTGGGGGAGAAATTCAAGCCAGCTGCAGAAATTTGCATAAATAACAAGGAGCTGAATGTTAATAACCAAGTCAATAGGGAAAATGTCTCCAGGACGTGTCAGAGATCTTCACAGCTACCCCTTTTATAACAGACCTAGAGGCCTAGGAGGGAAAAATGGTTTCATGGGCCTGGCCCAAGTTTCCACTGCTTTGTGCAGCCTTGGGGCTTGGTGCCTTGTGACCCAGATGCTCCAGCTCCAGCCATGGCTAAAAGGAGCCAAGGTGCAGCTTGGGCTTTTGCTTCAGAGAGTGCAAGCCTTATGCTTTGGCATCTTCCACATAGTGTTGGGCCTGCAGGTACTCAGCAGACAAGAGCTGAGGTTTGGGAACCTCTGCCTGGATTTCAGAGAATGTATGGAAATACCTGGATGTCAAGGCAGAAGTCTGCTGTAGGAGTGGGGCCCTCATGAAGAACCTCTGCCATGGCACTGCAGAAAGGAAATGTGGGGTTGGAGCCCCCACACAGAGTCCTCATTGAGACACTGCCTAGTCACTGCCTAGTGGAGCTATCAGAAGAGGGCCACCATCCTCCAGACCCCAGAATGGCAGATCCAGTGACAGCTTGCTCTATGCACTTGGAAAAGCTGCAAGCACTTAATGCCAGCTTGTGAAAGCAGCCATGGGGGCTGTCCCCTGCAGAGCCACAGGGGTGGGGCTGCCTAAAGCCTTGGGAGCCCACCTCTTGCATCAGCGTGTCCTGGATGTGAGACATGGAATCAAAGGAGATTTTGGAGATTTAAGATTTAATGATTGCCTGGGCAGGTTTTGGACTCACATGGGGCCTATGGCCCCTTTGTTTGGCCATTTTCTCCCATTTGGAACAGGAATGTTTGCCCCCATATCCTCTGTATCTCCATTGTATCTTAGGAGTAACTAACTTGCTTTCGATATTACAGGCTTATGGGTAGAAGGGACATTTCTAAGTGGTATAAATTCTTAAAACATAGAAAAAAATAGCCTTTCTTAGCACTACCTTTCATGTCTACTCAAAAGAGTTATTTTTTGATTTTGTTTTCCTATAAAATCGTTTTTTCATCCAAACAGCAGCTGTAGTTGCAGGCATTTTTCTGGCCAACTCACAGATAGTCTCACTTTAGAAAACCCTGACTAATACACTGCCATTTGTAAGCTATTGTTGCTGACATGTGATAAAGGCAGATAGGGAACAAAAGGTATTCAAAAGTGTAAGCAAACTGACACAAAATGTTCTCAGACTCAGGTGGTCTTACTGAGGGAAACATAAGCATGGTCTTGCCTCATTATCTGAGGATTTCCAGGAAAGCCTCAATGCCCAAATTCTCTTCCCCCACCTGCCAGCCAGGGGTCTAACATGCATTTGCACCTCTGTAGCTCCTTTTTAGGCCATCAGGAATTTTTTAAAATACCAAGTTTATCTGAATAGATGTGAGGATTAGTTCACACTCACTTGGGAACAGGATTGGTAGAATGAGATCTAGAGCACACTGGCCACCTTCACTTCAGTAACCTGCTGCCCTCACCACGCAAATCAGGCAGCCATATTGTGTCAGGGGCTTGTAAAAACTGAGGAACAAGCCCCTCCTATCTCAGTTTCTCTTGTTTCCAGTAATGTACAGTGTTCATGCATTCTTTTTTGTTTGTTTGTTTTAAAAAATTAATTTATTCTGTAAGTCATTCAAATTTCTTCTCTTAAACGTTTCAGTTTAGTATAACACAGTATACATAGTGGGATGTAAGAACCATAAACTATTCCTGAATCAAGTAATTGGGATTTGTGTTCCCTTTGCCATCTCAGTATCTCCAGGCTCCAGCACTTGCTTAGCTGTTATGACTCCAGCGAGCCTGTGTTTCTGGGAGAGCGCTACGGCTACGGCCTGGGCACTGGCGGCTACAGCTACGTCACGGGAGGAGGAGGGTAACTATGATCACAGCTTTCTTCAGCTACTTTGAACAATAAACTTTCCTTGCCACATGAGAGGTGGGTCTCTGGCACTAGGATCTATAGTGATACGTGAGTACTCTGTGAATGGTGGTTGTTACTATAATAGGAAAGTGAACATTGTATTTGCTTATTCTGAAAACATTATATTTGCTAAATATGAAAACTTTACACATAGTAAAGAATATTTTAGTCCTTGAAGAAATGATCATAAAAAAGTACGTCATACTTGCTAGAATGTCCCTAGCAATGGTTGCTTCTAGGCAGCCAACTAGTTCTGATTGTCCCTTTAAATGGAAAAAAAAAAATGGTTATAGATTTTTATCTCAGAGAATAAGCCATTAGACTATTAAATTATGCAATGCTTAATAAATCACCTTTGGGGAAAGTGTAGTATAGAAGCTTACTTAGGCAATTAAGTGATATTTGTATAGGATTTATAGGTTTTAAATAACAGTTAAAAATCAATGTTTTAAATGAAGCATCTGCCTAATCTCTCATGAAGAAAGATTTTAACTTGATGTATATGGGTAAATCAGTTAAGCAGTTCGTCTTCCCTATTACTTCTATAGCCTTACTATTGGTGCGTGTAGGCAAAATCCTAACTTACCAACTATAGTCATTTAAATTCATTCAGTAGATATTTGTTGCTTGTTTGCTATGTGCCAGGCAGCATTCTAGTTTATAATCTAATGGAGTATACACTTCTGGAGGGCTAGGACCATATATTCCTACTTTGCAATTCCCTAGATAGGAACAGTTTCTACGGGAACCTGCAGTATCTAGACAGTCATACTACACACATCCTGATTTGGTCTAGCCAATCCAGTTGAGAACATAACATGGTTATGGAGGTGGCTCTTTTGTAGTAATAACCAAACCTGAGCACGAGGAGTGCACAGATGAAAGCCGCACAGCCCCTTCCCCACAGGAGCTCACAGGCCGGTGCCAGATTTGCAAATACATTGCATAGTTGTCACTGTTCCCTTCCCTTGTCTGTGGCAGGCCCTGCTAGACGACCAAGGTGACACCTTAACTTCGGTGTTCAGCCTCTACCTTGCTGCTCCTGGGTACTTCCCACCACCTCTTGTTTTTCCATCTTAAAGATTCTCAGCACCATCACACCATCTCCTTCCTCCCCTGTGGAACATCTGAGTTCACTGCTCTTTCCTCAGCTCCATGCTCAGCCTTCTAAGAATCATAAATTCCCAGCTTCCTAAATTACTTCACCAAGGTCTCCAGCAACCTTGCTGTAGCTAAGTCAAATTAATCATTTCCAGTGTTTATCCTATTTCACCTCTTAGCAGCCTTTAACATAGCTGACTTGAAACACTCCTTTCTCTTGTTTTCCAGAGCGCTATCCTATCCTTGTTCATCCTTTTCTTTCTGGTCATTCCTTCTCAGTTTCAATGTCTGTTTCTCAGGCATCTTTTCTAGTCTCTTCTCACCCTGTGTTGTCCCTGGGTGATCTTATCCACCCCCATGGCTTGATGCTGAATGCACCCAGATCTTGATCTGCAGCCTAGAACTCTCTGCTGGCCTCCGGATTCACAGATCCACCTACCATAGGGCATCTCTGTTTAGCTGATTGACAGACACATCATACTCAGCACCTTGTCATTTCTGACTGTAACCCCTGATTTGTTCTTCCAGTGTCCCTCTCTCAGGGAAGACATTGGTATATATGAGTTCTTATCCCAGGAGTCTGTGAGCCAGCTCTCACCCTTTCTCTTCTTCTTTCCTCACTCCCTGCAGTCAACTGAATCACCTAGTGCTGTCCATTTTATTTCCTAAATCTCTCTTCCCTCAATACTTCTCTCCACCTCCAGTAATCTCAACCAGGTCACTGTCATCTCCTGTTTGAGTTGCTGCCACGGCCTTCTGTTCTCCCTACATTTTGTCTTGAACTCTACTCCATGCTGTTGTCCATACTGCAGTCAGAGGGACCTTTCTAAAAGCAGATCTGGTCCTCTCTCCCCGCTGCTCAGAGGCCCTCAGTGGCTTCTCATTGTCTTTATTTCTCCCCCGAGAATGTGAACCCTTTTCTACTTTTGACATCGAAGACAAAGAGATGATCATTCAGATTTTAACAAGAGTCAAGTTTATCTGGGATGAGTCATCAGTTTTAATCATCTCTAGTTTATCTGATTGACAGCCTCCCCCGGGTGTTGCTGAGGCCACTGGCTTGGGGCTAAAGACCCAAAAAGACTTTTCTACCCACTTACCAGGCCCAGTTTGCTGCTGAAAGCTGCCATGGCTGGCTTGCCACTCCTCTAGCAAGGATTTTCTCTCTAGAAATTCATTCGTCTAGGCTTTGTGGCATTTACCTGTCTTCAATTTCATAATTACATATGATTTTCCTGTTATTTGAATATTTTTGAGTGTTACCATGGCAGGAAAGTCTTTTGCATGCTCTGATAACCTAACTGGCAGTAGAACTTCTCCCATTGCCTTTAGGATCAAGTCCACACTCCTCAAGGCTTATAAGACTTCTCATGATCTTGGCAGATGCTGTTTTACCTTTCTAGCCTCATCCGCCTACACCCTCATCTTTAAAGAACTCTTGGTGAACTTGTTTCATATTCTCTGAAGCACTGTTTATTTTTCCTCTCCTCCCAAGATATGACATTTGCTGGTCTCTGCACAGCATTGTTTCCCCAATTTCCTGCCTGTCTAGTTCCTCCTTGTTCTTTTGGATTCACCATAGCTGTCACTTATTTCCTCTTGAATGCCTTTAGCCCAATCTAGCCTCTCAAATCTGGGTTTAATGCATTTCTTATGTATTTTGATAGCATATTACGCAAACCATTATCATTTAATTGCCTATTTACTTTTCTATTTTCCACTTAGATTATGCATTATTTGAAGGCAGCACCTGTGTGTTTCATTTCTCATTATTTCCTCACTTCTTAGCATAGGGACTCATGTTTTTCAAGGCACGGTGAATAAATGAATAAACAAATCCATAAACACGAGGCACTGATCTTTGTATAACTAACATTGACTAATGTGATGTTCTGTTTTTAATAGCACTTTTACAAAGATGCAGGACATTCTTCATGAGATTGCCTCTTAATCAACCTTTGAGAAAAGCTGCAACACATGTTATTCGTTTCTCTAGTATTACGGTAGAATGTTCTGATGCTCTAGCTTGAGAACCAATATGCTTTTTAACAGCAAGTCAGAATCAGTGGCTTGTAAAACCAATTCATGGACCATAACCAGCATTTTAAAATAATGAACTGTTGAGTGGAATAGAATACAATGGAAAGTATCAGAGTGCATTGCATGTCATAAGGGTAAGAACTGTTTGTGAAATTTTTGTTTCAGCTTCATACATAACCATACACACTGACACACAAAACATATAAATGGTTGCAGTGTGAAATTAATTTCTTGTTTTCTGATTGTGGGTTACAGTCAAGTAAGTTTTTGAAAACCACCATCTTAAACCATCCTTCTTATGTAAGGATGTTTTGAGAGAGCTGAGTTGGGGGTGTAGGTTCCTGTGGTTTCTGTGTAGGTATTTTGCTTTGTTTGGAGCATGAGACTTTTATACTATTTGAATCCAAATGTCTGTTTTTCACTTTGTTGCTTTCTCCATGAAAGTTTTGGTACTTGGAGAAATTAGTTAACCATTTTTTTTAGTTTCAGTAGGTTTTTGAGGAGCAGGTGATGCTTGGTGACATGAATAAGTTCATTAGTGGTGATTTCTGAGATTTTGGTGCACCCGTTACCCAAGTACTATATACTGTACCCAGTGTGTAGTCTTTATCCCTCATCCCCGCCCCACCCTTCTTCCGAGTTCCCAGAGTTCATTGTATTGTTCTTATGCCTTTGAGTCCTCATGAAGCTTAGCTCCTACTTACAAGTGAGAACATATGATGTTTTGACCGTTTTTGAAAATACTTATTTACATATGTGCATTTAGGTAGGAAGCTGTGTGTAGCGCATCATCAATCAGCCTTTTTGGCAGCCTTGGGAGCAAATGCCTGCATCAGAATAAGATGTCGGACAGTGTCCTCGGAAGAGGCTGGGGCAGCGTTACCCAAAGAGACAGCCATGACCTGTTTATTGGCTGAAGGCCAGGAGGGGGCAGGCATGTTTCTCATGCGTGTTCCCTTCCTACATGTTCTTGATCTGCAGTATGTTCCTGGGCAAGTCCCAGACTCCCATTTCAGCTTTTCTTATTTTAAACATTTGTATATTAAAGAAAATAAAATAATCCTGTAGCCTTTCAACATCTTTTTAATATTTAATAGTTGGTAGGTAGAGCAGACAAGTGTTCTTTTCTCCACCATGATATGACTGGTCGTTTTCCATTTTAGGGAGCAACTTTATTTGGAAAGAACTCATCTGCATGCTAATAAACAAGCGTTATTAATGACTCATATCCACTTAGTTTATGCAAATAATTCCTGTAAGACTGAGTAGGAAAGAGTATAAAATAATTACAAATTACAGTTTCATGCTTGTATTTCATCTTCGTATAGTTTTTCAGAGAGTGAATTAAAAAAATAAAAGTCTTTCTCATTTTCTCATTCTACTAGATGCTGACAAAAGAAAAAAAGCAATTTTACTATTTATTTGTGACACATCTTCTCACGTAGGCTCTTTTCCCTGAGTCAGTAGCTTGAGCCCAACGTGGCCAATTGGGTCTAGGAGTTTGACTTAGCCACAGAAAGTGTGTGGCCAGGGAGGTTTTACTGGGAGACAGCAGGCTTTCTAAGAGAAAGTCAATTTATGGTGGGTTTTCAGACTTGCAGTTTTCCTTTCTCTGTGGTTGACAGGAACTTTGTTTCTTTTTGTGCCTTCCTATTTTGTTATGACATCTTAAGAAATTCTCTCATCTAGTCAAGGGCGGGGAGGGAGTCCTACACTGTTGCAGTCTGGGGTTGGCGGCTAGCATTAGGTAAAGTGTGCTGAACTGAGCCCAGCTGCACGTGGAATCAATGGTTTTGGCTCAGGGATTCAAGCTCTGTGTCCTTTTTCCCTTCCTCCTAGGCAGACTCATAGAATGCTTCCTCCCCCAGGAAGAGAGTCTTTGCAAAGATAGCTTTGTTCTCACTTGTTTGATGCATCAGACTTTTATTGAGTGCTGTGGGCAAGGCCCTGTATGTGGCAATGGGACTATATGGATGAATTTTAAATCGTTTTCCCTTAAAGTAAGTCTTGGATGATTGAGACTGAACTTGTGAACCATATTAGTTCCTTCAGCCCTTTCGGTGTTTGAGCTTTTTTATGATATGAAAAGATTCATTTCTACCTTAGGACCAGAATGGAAACAAGAAACCAATCTGTATTTTAAAACAAAGAGAAATTTTTGTGGGAACTTGGTACCAAAGTGTTGGAAAGGGCCAGAAGACTAAAAGAGAACAGGTAGGGTTTTACCTAGAGCTTAGTAACTATAGAAAGCTGCTATTGCCTCTCAGTCTGGAGGAGTAGAGTCCTGGTTCCCGGGGCCCATTTGTTCAACAATGGTCTCTGTGGAGCTGCTCTAACCCCCTTTCTCTGCTCTGGCTCCCCACTAGAATGGTCTTCAGCAGAGAAGCCATCAGGAGACTTCTTGCCAGTAAATGTCGGTGCTACAGCAATGATGCTCCCGACGATATGGTCCTGGGAATGTGCTTTAGTGGCTTGGGAATCCCTGTGACTCACAGCCCTCTCTTCCATCAGGTGAGGAAGTGGTTTCATTCTTCCCTCACGGTGGGTGGGGAACATGTTCTTCTACTTAAGGATTGACTTCTCTTCACACGTTCTGGAAACAATCTTAAGAACGGTGTTGACAGGCTCCAGGGGGACGTCCTTTGCAGGACTGTTATCCTGTTTGATGAACATACTGCAGCATGTACGTCATGAAGGTGGGGAGGCAAAAACATCTGGAAAACCAAGTGGCATTTGACCAGTATCCTCACATGTAGGACCAGGGAAAAGCTGGTTTTTTTCTTTATAGTTAAAACAATTGGTGGCATTTAAAAATTATTGGATGCTGTCTAGAAATGTATAGGACTGACCTAATATTGTCTTACTGGCCACTGAGTCCATGTAATTCTCCACCATCCTCAGTTTTTACACTGTCCACGTGACTTTTTACTGAGCTTTTTCTCCTTCACTTGCCGTTAAACTGAATGGCTAAAATCTATTAAATTGCAGTTGGATATCTCAATAAGCATATATTCTGGGTGTTATGGAAAAGAAGAGATGAGATTGTGTTTACCAGGGATGGATATTGCTTACAGCCTCACCAGATTGCAATTTGGGGGTTGGAGAAGGAAATCCTTCTGCATTATTTTTAGTGTCTCTTAAGAACCAAGTCAGTGAATTTTCTTCTAAGATTAATAGCAGATGTTCACAAACTAAAAATAACCATAGATCCACACCCATCTAATATCCTTCTTCAAGAAATTTAAAATTTTTGAAACTTGAAGCGTGTATGCATATGTATTTTAGGTGCCTTTTCTTATATTGAAAATACAGTTTTTATGCTTTATTGACTTATTATTTACTTATTTTGAGACAAGGTCTTGCTCTGTTGCCTAGGCTCGAGTGCAGTGGCACAAACATGGCTTACTGCAGCCTTGATTTCCTGGGCTCAAATGATTCTCTTGCCTTAGTCTCCCAAGTACCAGGGACTACAGGCACACTATTTTTTTTTTTTTTTTTTTTTTTTTTTTAATAGAGCTGGGAGTCTTACTTTGTTGCCCATGCTGGTCTCAAACTCCTGGACTCAAGCGATCCTCCCACCTCGACTTCCCAAAGTGCTAGGATTGCAGATGTGAGCCACTGCACCTGGCCCATGCTTTATTTATTTAATAGTAGCAAACACTATCATAGCAATATAGAAAATTTAGCATGACAGAAATAGTACTATAGAAAACAACTCAAATAAGACTAAGAAAGTGTTTGCATCATCGGGAAAGGCAGAATCCATGTCTGTATCCTTGAGACAATAACAGAGGATACAAATAGACCTTTAATAGAAGGAAATGGATGAGAAACCTCCTTCCTGGTATCAGTTAGAAGATACTTATTTGTGCGTTAGGACTTTGAGAGGTCTTACCCACTTAAAGCCTGTGTGTTGCGTTAGGATGACTTAGGAAAGAAAGTGTTATTCTGTGCGGCTCCCTCTCTTACTCTGTCTCATGGTGTTTCAGTCACGTGCAAAAAATAATAATTAAAACTGTTGGTGTATAAGGGAAATAATTTATCAAGGGCAGTGTGACAGGTCTTAGATTTTTACAGCAGCCCTTTTCATTTAGAGAAGAATACATTATCTAATAAAATGATCAGGAGACAAGAAGGAAAATCATCTATAGGCAAAAGTCTTTTGAAGATAATTTTTTAAAAAAAGATTGTTTCCCATACTTTAGAACCCTTGATTTCTCTAATTCACATACATTTTAAACTTTTCCAAAATCATAAAATATGTTTAAAACTATCCTCCCCAACAGACAGTGGTATGTCTTCCAATTCTTAAGCCTCTTTAGAGAGTTTGGTAATGATTTGGATTATGCTTTCCATTTGTAGTGTATAAACACTGATCCAAACTGCATTTGTCATCTTCACAAAGAAATGTGAGACAAAGAGATAAAATTTAAGAATCCTGATGAGCTAGAGATAGAGTGGGCATTTGGAAGCAGTCTCAAATGCAAAATTGCCTGGGCTGTCACATTTCTTCTGTTTTTAGAGAAAGTTATTGTGAATTCATAGATTTAGAAGGGGGACTCCAGGGACTATCTAGTATTTCCCTTTGTTGAAAGCACAGCATCTAGAGCATATGGTTTTCTGTTCTTCCAAAATTATATACCACTAATGGACATGGCAGTGTGCAATGGTTGGTGATTGCCCAACTCTGGAAATTTCCTAAAAAGTTTCAGACCACCCTTATGGTGGGTAAACTGTATGGTATGGAAATCATTTCCCAATACATTTATAAAAACGCATTTGTCTAAGGAAATGCGATTTTAGTCTCCATTTCTTGCCCTGTTTAGTGTGCTCCAGTATTTACAGATGAAAGGTTCTAATTTTATCCAATGTAGGTCTTCTCTTTCTTTTCTTTTTTTTTTTTTTTTAGACGAAGTCTCACTCTGTCACCCAGGCTAGAGTGCAGTGGCACGATCTTGGCTCACTGTAACCTCCACTTCCCTGGTTCAAGTGATTCTCCTGCCTCAGCCTCCCGAGTAGCTGGGACCACAGGCGCGTGCCACCACGCCTGGCTAATTTTTTGTATTTTCAGTTGAGATGGGGTTTTGCCGTGTTAGCCAGGATGGTCTCAATCTCCTGACCTCGTGATCCACCCGCCTCAGCCTCCCAAAGTGCTAGAATTATAGGCGTGAGCCACCACGCCCAGCTGTAGGTCTTATGCAGTTTCAGCCCCTCTCTCTTCCTGCATGCAGATGCCCACCACACTCTGTGTCTGTTCCTCAAGTCCTCCCACCCCTCGCCCTGCCTGTTTGGGATTTCCTCTTGGCATTTTGGGCATACAGATATGATTATTAGTGGCTGTGTAGACTTCCTGGTATTAAAGATATCATTTTGGATGTATTTCGCTTTTCTAGTTTTGTCTAATGCTTTTCCGTGACCTCATGCACCCAGAATGACCTGCACATTGTAATGTTTAATAATCCACCTCTTTTCATGTATGCATGGGCTCCCTGAGATGCAGTGAATCACTTCTAGAATCTGCATTAATAGAGGGGAAAATGTTAAGGTTTATTTTTTTTTCTGTTAGATGCATTTCTATCTTCAGCAGTTAATTTTTTAAGGTGAAAAACAAGCAAGGATTTGTTTCCATTGCTTTTACAGTAGTCCTTCCTTATCCACAGGGGATACATTCCAAGACCCCCAGTGGATGTTTGAAACCTTGGATATACTGAACCCTACATATCTCTGCTTTTCTTACACTTTACATACCTATGATCAGGTTTACTTAGAAAGTAGGCAGAGTAAGAGATTAACAACAATAATAATAAAATAGAGCAGTTATAACCATATGCCAGCATCATTACTCTTGCTTTAGGCTATTCTTAAGTAAAATAAGGGTTCCTTGAACACAAGCACTGTGATACTGCTGCAGTTGACTGGATAATGAGGCGGCTTCTAGCGCCTCAGGGGTGGGGAATGTAGACAGCATGGAGATGCTGGGCAAAGGGAGGATTCACGTCCAGTGCGGGATGGAGTAGGACAGCCCCAGATTTCATCCTGATACTCAGAAGGGCCCGCAGCTTAAAACTTAGGAATTGTGTATTTCTGGAATTTTCCATTTGATATTTTCAGACTAAAATTGACTGTGGGATTCTGACACTTCAGGAAGTGAAACCATGGATGAGATGGAACTACTGTATTTCCTTCTTCTGGGGTCATTGTGGAATTATCTTCTAAAGGAATTGCAATGATGTTTCTCCTTGGTTTTCTTCCTTGCCAGTAACTCTCAGAGGGCCTTGCAAAGAAACATTGTATAACACATGAATTCCTCAACTAATATTCAAAACTTTCCCAACTCAATTACACTGTATTCCAGTGTGTATTTTTTTTTAAATTCCTTTTAGATTTTTAACTCCATGAACAGTTACAATTTCTTAAAAATAGCAATTGTGAAAGTTCTCCCCCCTACATTATTTTGAACTTTTCTCCACAGATATTATTGTGGGAACACTCATCTGAGCAGTGTATTTGTACCAGGGAAGCTAGGTTAGGCCAGGTGGTGCTGAGTGTGCCTGGCCAGTGGTGAGACAGCTTGAGCACAGGCAGCAGGTGCCCTGGTAGAGCACCAGCCCTGGGTAGAGCACCGGCCCTGGGTAGAGCACTGGCCCTGGGCCGGGCACCTCTTCTGGTCACTATTCCAGTGTTTGCTAGTCATGTTACTTCTGGGAGCTCTGGTTTCCTCAGCAGTAAATTGGAAGTGAATCATAATATTCTGTCCATTTTACAAGGTTGTTTCTAGGGTTAAATAAGATAAAATTTAACAGAGGGATTCTGTAAACCATTTAAGGTAGTTTAAGTATTCATATCAAAGATTTAGGCAGACTGTAATGAAATAGTAACCTACAAAAGACTTGTTTTTAAAACGCATCACATCTAGTTTTAATAGTCAAGACAATTTTAGTATTGAATAAAACAGATGGCCCATATAAATTAATAAATTGAAGATGATTACTGGCTGGGTGAGGTGGCTCACGCCTGGACTCCCAACACTTTGGGAGGCCGAGGCGGATGGATCACTTGACCTCAGGAATTCGAGACCAGCCTGACCAACATGGTGAAACCCCATCTCTACTAAATAACAAAACATTAGCCAGGCATGGTGGCACATGCCTGTAATCCCAGCCACTTGGGAGGCTAAGGCAGGAGAATTGCTTGAACCCGAGAGATTGTGCCATTGTACTCCAGCCTCGGAGGCAGAGGGAAACTCTGTTTCAAAAAAAAAAAGGATGATTACTGAGAGGAACTGGATGCTTTGCTTAGAGCAAACAAAATAGTATCTGATTTCAGTTTCCTTTTAACCCTATAGGTTACTTCTTCAGTCTTACCACTCTAACCTGTATCTAATGCTGCTTAAGTTTTATTTTCTAACTTCTAGAGAGTTTTGCAATGTAGATCATACAAAAACTTTTGAGGTCATTTTGCAAACTGTTTTGAGTTACTTGCCAATCATTTACACCTCTTGAACTAGACTAGATATTTGGACAGGAAGAGAGTGTGAGTTACATTAGCCTTCTCCCCAGTGAGCTCCTTGTTTTCTTTCTTCGAAAGACATCACCTTATTACACATTAGAGCAGTAGACAGGCCAAGCAGAATTTGAGAACTCCTTGCCCTAGCCCCCCCCCCCACAATCCACATATGGCCAGAGTTTCCTTAGAAGTACCTGGAACATAACAGTTTTTCTGCCTTTGTGCAGAAGTGATAATAGTAACTTAAATGACTTACCAAGGAAAGCTTTTTATATTTATTACTGTGGTTCAGGAATCTCCCAGAGGCAAGACTATGGAACATAGAAGCAAAAAGCAGTGCATTTGGGATATTTAGGTAATTGGAGACATAAAAGCAAAGAACCTGGAGTTACAAGAAAGATAGAAAATAGTTTCCTTTCTGCTTTTAGATTCCCATAGCCAGTATTAAATAGTGAAGCAAAGCAGTCCTCTGTATAAATTCATATGCTATTGTGCAGCAAAATTACGTTCAATCAACAAGGAAGCCTAACTGTCTATTCTTCCTGCAGGCTCGGCCAGTGGATTATCCTAAGGACTACCTTTCTCATCAGGTTCCCATATCATTCCACAAACACTGGAACATCGATCCAGTGAAGGTGTATTTCACATGGTTGGCACCCAGTGAGGAAGACAAAGCCAGGCAGGACACACAGAAAGGTTTTAGAGAGGAGTTATAAAGCAGGGTGGCCTATGAGCATAGCCTGCGCAGGGAACGGAGTAGAGACTGGCCTCGTCCTGCTGTGCTGCGCTCACAACACTTCTGTCTGCCACATGGCACTGGACGCTTCCTGACTTTAGGGCGATATTTTCTGTATGGTATTTTTTGACAGAGGAAGAAAAGGGGTCATAGGAAAAACATTGTTTCTGGGGAAAAATCACTTGCTTTTGACTTACACAGTTGTAACATGTAGTGATGACTGTATATTCTCCAAGCTGTGATATAGCAGTTTTATTATTGTCACAGGAAAATAAATGGTACCAGACGTCCCTTTCCTGTTCTCTCTCTTCATTATAATGGAAGTTTCAGTTGGGCATGAGCCTGGAGAGTTGTGACTGTCTGCAGTTCTGTTTGTATATATAAAAAGAAGAGTGAAAGTCTTTTGACATGGGTGTTACAATGGTATGAACTTTTAAATCATATTATTGATGATGAAAATTATTTCCTGGGAGCTCAGTAGGAATAATGCTGTATTAAGGAATAGTACTGTACATAAAACATCAGAAAAGTCTAGTTATGAAATCCCCTGAAGTCTGCAATCATGGTGGTTATGTTTTATCTATTCTTTTGCTGTTTGTGCCTCATAAAAAGAGAATGAGGTCTTCTGCTAGAGCTTCCTGTTGCTTTAGAAGTTTGTGTTCTATGTCTCCCTGAAGCCCTGTCTTTATGGCCTACTTGTAACATCAAAGTGTAGCGGATGCTGCCAGGAAACAGTGTCCTCAACAATCATGACGTGTTTTGTTCAAGTCAGCCAGCTCTATGTGAGTCTCAGGAAGTGAGGTAAATTTGGACCTTATGTTTTACTCTTGTTTTTTTTTTTTGAATGTTACTTAATGACTCTCCTGACTCAGAAGAGAAACCCCTTATGGAAGGACAACATGGTGTCTGGCAATTTCTCTGGGTTTCCAAAAAATGACATTTGAACACAGTATTTTGAAACAGCTCTAGTTTTCAAATTATATCTTTAATATATAGTAATTTAACATAATCAGTATTAATGTATAAAAAGCACTCTGTTTAATTATCCAATTCAGTTTTTGTAAAAGTATTTGCGTAAAATTTGATTTAATATGTCTTAAACTAATTTTGGTACAGTAAAGTACTTCTTTTTTTTTCTTTTTAATAAAAGCTGTTATTTGTTAACTTTGCTTATAATGCTTTTTATAGCCAAGCACAAAGTTTAAAGCCATACCACCAAAAGTACCTGTGTGTTAATATGTTTTTCTTGTAGCTTAGATTTGACTCATTTCTAAAATGATGTAATAGTAGTTACCATTTTTCCAAATTAGCAACTACCAGGTCTAGTGTGTTGCAGTGATAACACAATGCACTGGATTCAGTTTTGTGAAAACGGATTATGTGGCCCGTCCAAGGGATGTTATCAGGGATGATCAGCTGATGGGAGGCGCCACAGGATTTCTACATCACATCAAGCTTCTACTGATGGCCTGAGCTTTGTCATTGTAACTGAGATTGTTGTCACTGCGACCATGGTAGTCACCTGCATGTCATCTATAATCATACTTCCGGGGGAGCCTGGCTGCCTACACTGGTGGAAAAGAGTCTCCGGTTCTGCTCTGGCCTACTAACTGTTACCACTGAGAGAACAGCATGTTCATTTGACAGGATTGAAGCTGGCATCCACATATGAAGATCCGTGTCAAGCTTTCTTCTGTGGTCTGATCAGTGCCTTCTACTGATACCGGGGCATCTCCTCTGGTACGTTTAAGTGTTTTGTTAATTATGTTTACTTTTTGGAACTGTGTAAGTCTAACCACAAATAAAAGATCTTTGTGTAAGTTTCCGATTTGTCAAATATTGTGTTCATTAGTCTAGACTGGGAATGGGGGAGGCGAGTGGGGGAAAAAGGAATGAATGAAATCTGAGAAAAAAGTTAGCAGCTTGGTAAATACAGTTTCAAGAGAGAATAATTACTTCAAAGCTACCCTTTTAAGAGGAAACCATCAGAAGTTGACAGTATGTTTATATAAAGTTTATAAAGCCATTATGTTTTATTATATAACAAATCAGAGGTGTTATTTTACAATCGATTCCCATCTAAAGAACTCAGTTTTGAGTCTGACGTTTCCAGGACCAGTTATTGTCTTATTCACATTTCCTTTGCTTTGAAATAGGCCTTTCCTTTATTTTTAGGCTAAGGATGTTAACATCAGGGATTTGTGTGTGGAATAACTGGGATGTCATTTTTGCTTTTAAGCCAGTTCTGATGATACAGCCAAAGCAGGTTGTCTATGTAGAATTTTTACATCTTGTAGCTAAATCATAAATCCTGACATGAAAATAACCTTTATAGAATGCTTGAGAGCAGAAAAGGGTAATGGCATGCTAAGTTACAAATGATGCTATGTATGGGTTTGTAAGCATCAGTGCTCTCTATATTTCTGGGTTTACTGAAAACCTCTCATGCTTCCACATCTCTGTGTATTATAGTTATGTATATTTTCTCAAAAATTAATATAGTTGACATCTTCAGAATGTTTCTGTTGTCTTCCATTCGTAATCAGAAATGTATTTTCTGTGGGTAAAGACTTTATAATGTAATTAAAAGTTGAACACTTTCTTAAAAAGAAATCTCTAGGCCCAGATGGTTTCATCAGTGATTTTCTCCAGGCATCTAAAGATGAAATACTGTGTTTATGTAACATAAACTCTCAGAGCATAATGAAAGAGAAAACATTTCCCAGTTGAATTTATGAGACCCAAATTTCTCTGACACAAAAACCTGACAAAAGAAAATCACAGACCAGCACCTTTCATGAACATAAAAGACAGTGATCCTAAACAAAATGATCAGCAGTATGTAAAAAGAGGATACATAAAAACGATAGTAACTCATGACCACATGGGTTTATCCCAGGGTTGCAAGACTGCTGTAACATTCAAAAATCAAGTAATTCACCACATTAATAGAATAAAGTAGAAAAATTGTATGACCATTATAGTAGCTGCACAAAAAGGAAAAAGCATTTGACAGAATTCAGCCAACCATGTAATTCTCAGAATCTAGGTAAATTCCTCAATACAATAAAGAGTATCTACAAAAAACCTATCATAATAATACTTTCATGTTGAATTATTTCTCCACCTAAATTTGGAGGAAAGACTAGAATGTTCACCATTACTACTTCTATTCAACATTGTTTGGGATATCCCAGTCAGGGAAAAGAAAAGAAAACTATAATAAAGAGTAAAAAGTAAAAAGTTATTTACAGATGACTTGATTGCATACCAACACAATCCAAAGTATCTTATAATAAATTTAGTAAGATCACTAGATACAGGCTGATACAAAAAATTATTTCTACATACTAGCAACCAACAATTAATAAAATTAGGAAAACAGTGTTATTTACAATGGTTTAAAAAATATGAAATACTAAGGAAGTAGATCTTAAATGTTAGCACCACCACCAAAGGAAAAAAATGTGAGGGAATGGATGGATATGTTAATTGGCTTGATTGTGGCAATTATTCCACAATGTATACATATATACAATCATGTTGTACATTGAGTATATACACTTTTATATGTCAAGTATACCTCAGTAAAGCTGGGAAACATTAGCAAATTTCTACAAATAGTTGCAAGACCTCAACACTGAAAACCAGAAAATATTGAGAGATATTAAAAAGGAACTAAGTAAAGTTTATCATTTTATGTACTGAAATATTCAATATTGTTATGACTACAGTTACCTCAAATTGACCTATAGTTTTAGTTTCAGTAAAAATCTCAGACTTTTTTGTGTGTAAAAATTGACAAGTTGGTTCTAAATGTAGAAGGAAATGCAAAGGACCTAAAATAGGCCAATTATGATGACCAAAATTCAAAGATTTACATTAACAGATTCCAAGACCTACCAAAAAACTACTGGAGTGTTTTACTGGCATGAGGATTGAAGGTAGATAAATTGAACAGAATCCATACATACATGATTACTTGATGTAAGACAAAGGCGATACATGCAATTCATGAGGGAAATGTAGAGAAATAAGAGAAATTGTCAATGTAGAGAAATTAGATAATCCACATGGAACAACACGAAGCAACTACTAACACGGATCACAGACATTAGAGTCAAAGATTAAGCTCTAAAGCATTTGGAACAGTACTTTTCAACTGGGGGCCTTTTAGCCCTGGGGAGACATTTGGCAAGGTTTTTGATTGCCACAACTGGAAGGAGCTGCTACTGGTATCTGGTGGGTGGGCCAGAGATGCCGTTAAACACCCTACAATGCACAGGAGAAGAATTAACAAGAATTATCTAACCCCAAATGTCAGTACTGCCAAGGTTGAGAAACACTAGTCCAGAGGAAAACTAGACTAGAATATCTTCACTATCTTAGGTAAGCAATGAAGTATTAAACAGGTAATAAAAAGGCACTGTCTAGGGCCAGTGTGGTATCTCACGCCTGCAATCTCAACACTTTGGAAGGCTGAGGCAGGAGGATTGCTTGATGAGGAGTTCAAGCCCAGCTCAGGCAACGTAAGGAGACCCTGACTCTACAAAACAATAACAACAAAACGCTATCTACAAAATTAAGAAGTGGATACATTTGATTTTATTTTAAACAAAACTTTTTCTATTAAAGGAAAGGAAAAGGCAAGTTACAGACTGGAGAAGGTATGTATGACATATCTAATGAGGACTCTGTAGAAGACAACTCTGGAATAGTCCGCATGATCCCTGACCCCTGGTATTCATACCCTGGTATAATCCTTTCCCCTTGAGTTTCATGGGGCCTGTGTGACTTGATTCTAACCAACAGGCTATGGCAAAGGTGGTGGAGGTATGTGATTATGTATGTGATTCTGTTTCACAAGCCTCTAGTATTCATCTCATGAGGAGATACTCTTCCTTGTTGGCTTTGAGGAAAAAAGCAGTCATGTTGGGAAAGCCCACATGGCAAGAAACAAAGGGTAACCTCTAGGCAACCGGCAGCAAGCAGCAGACTGGAAAGCGGATATACCACAAGGGACTGAACACTGCCACCACATGAGTTTGGAAGAAGATCCTTGCCCATTTGAGCAAAAGATGCAACCACAGCCCTGGCCAACATATCTATTGCAGCTCTGTGAGAGATTCTAAAGCAGAGGACCCAGCTAAGCCCTGCTGAGACTCTTGACCCACAGAAACTGTCAGATAATAAATGTATGTTTGTTTGCACCCCTAAGTTTGTGATAATATTGCTAAGCAGTAGTAGATAAATACAGGTTAATAGCCAATACACCAGCTACAAATTCAAGAACACAAACCAGTCAAAAATGTCCAAAAGACTTGAACAAGCACCTCATAAGACAGGAAATACAAATGGCCAATACATGTATTTTGAGTGTTCAGCATGGTTAATGAGATCACACATAAACCCACCGTGAGACATGCTACACAGTTACAACGGAAAAACTAAAGAGACTTAATACTTTCGAGTGTCGACGAAAATGTGAAGCATCTATCGAATTCTTACACAGTATTGCTTAAGAGTACTAAATGAACAGCCACACTGCAAAACCATTCAGCATTTTCTACTAAAGCAAACCAAACCTCTATGCCAGGATTCAGCCAACTGCAGCCCATGCTAAACTCAAGATGGAGTAAAGACTTAAATGTAAAACCCAAAACTAAAAAAACCCTAGGAGAAATTCAGGCAGTACCATTCAGGACACAGGCACGGGCAAAGATTTCATGATGAGAAAGTGAAAGGCAATTGCAACAAAAACAAAAATTGACAATTGAATGTAGTCAAGAGCTTCTGAACGTCAAAAGTAACTATCATCACAGTGAACAGACAACCTACAAAACGGGAGAACATTTTTGCAATCTATCCGTCTGACAAGGTCCCATATCCAGAGCCTACAAGGAACTTAAACACATTTACAAGAAAAAAAATCCCATGAAAAAGTGGGCAAAGGATGAACAGACACTTCTCAAAAGAAGCCATACATGCAGCCAACAAACAGAAAAGGGAACAACACACACTGGGGTCTGTCAGAGGTCTGGGGTGGTTATGGGAGGCAGAGCGTCGGAAAAACAGCTAATGCATGCTAGGCTTAAAACGTAGTTGATGATTTGATAGCTGTGGCAAACCACGTTTGCCACATGGCACACGTTTACTTATGTAACAAACCTGCATCTCCTGCATATGTATATTGGAACTTAAGATAAAATAAAATAAAAATGCTTGGCAAAACTTAACAATGTGTATTGGGGGAAAAGAAGTTGAAGCTGACAGAAACGTTCACACTCCCAGTCTTGTCCTAAAAAAGATTTGAAGAGGGAATTCACTGAAGTCTTTGCAAAGGAAATGATTTGAGTCTCGTGATCCATGCTTCCACAGAGTTTGTGTTCTGGAAACCTTTCTCTGACCTTCTTTTTGAGAAGCCAAAGCCACCATCCAATGGAGAGAGCCAAGTGAACCTGCTGTTGCTGCAGCCTCAGCGAAGAGGGATGTCTTCACAACGGTTTGGAGAGAATCCCCTGCACAGAAGAGATGGAACTCAAGAAACTGGTTTCCAAACTAAAAGCGTCAGATTTTAGAAGGCCATGAGCCTATAAGCATGAAATAGGGACTGGAAAGTTTTATAAAATGGGTGTGATAGTAGCTCTGCCTGTGATTTAGGCTGGGAATTTTTATTCTGGGCAGTCCATTTTTTGTGTGTTATACTTCTTGCCAAGTCTGCTTGTCTCAAAAAGAAAAGGAGTTTTCTAGGAAGCTTATTAAAGGAGTGTTAGATTATAGCCTTCACAATGGCAAGTAAGGAAGCTGTAAGTAAGGATGACTTAAACCACTTGCTACACTGTCTAAACCACGGACACTTGTGAAGAATGTTTTCTTTAAGGTAAAAGAGAAGCTCTGGGAAAGGGAGTTTCTCCTGCTCTAATGGTACGCAATTTCCAATGGAGACCGTTAATGTGATTGATGAGAACGCAGGAAGTCATCAGGAGCTTCAGTTACTGTTAGGAAATATGATAGAGGCCCTGGAGCTTGCATATTAGTTGTCAAACTAAATATAGGTTTGTTGATTAAGTACCCAGGAGAATCGTGGCTTTACCTCTTTCCTCTGAAAATGCAGTGAAAATACAAAGAAAGGGTTTTTTTCCTCCAGTAGGATAAAGGTCTATTTACTGTATGCGAGTATCGCTTCTTGGCTTCCCTTGAATAGTTGACAAGCCTGGCTACTCAGGATGTTCTCAAATTAATGTTGAGTGACAGATACGAAGATTAGGAGGTGGCTCAGGTGCAGGTTGACTATGAGAGAGCAGCCTAGTTAATCCCGAGGAAGTGCTGCATCCGCAAAATCCAACATTAAAACTTCCGTAGTTAAAAAATTACACCTCTTAGCAACTTGAGTTTTTTTAGGATTAATTCCAAAAAACGATGAACAAATTCATAATTGGGAAGGTCTTGACAAGTAACATTGGGATTTATAGAAATTGTCCAGTTTCCTGGTGCTTAAATTACTGTGCAGTTGTTTCATATCAATGGAGGTTAGTTTCCTGCTAGCGGGGAATCATCGTGAGCACCTAAACCAGATTGTTCCAGACACACACGAGGGGTAGCTGTGTTCTTGGTCCAAGTTTAAGTCAAGATCAGAGGATTCTGGATTCAAGATACAGAATCCCGCATCAGATTGAGATGCTGTTGAGAGCAAACAGCCTCAACAGTACCTGGCCCTCCTACTTCTCACAGTAACAGAGGATTTTTGTTTTTTTACTGTTGATTGATTATTGAGTATTATAGATTTTTATGTATTATGTTTTGATCATTTCCAGTCATTCATTTTGATGCTCGGTGTGTTCCAAATTTGACCAGTGGTTGCCATATGACCTGTTAGTACATGGGTACTTCTGTGCTTTCTAGGACAAGGACCACCTAATTTATTCCCTGTCCCAAACCAGGAATCAGTCACATTCCATTTGGTAGCATAATGGCAGGATGGTATTTTGAAACCAAAACCTTGGTGTTGGGTGCTATATGAATGCTATGGTGTCACCAATGACACATGCTAATCAAAATGTCTAACTTGAATCCTGTCAAGCCTTTAGAACTTCCAGTTTACTGGAAATGTGAGGAAGAGAGGAACAAGTTAGAAGTGACACGGGATGAAACAATCAGACAAACCCAGACTGTGAGGTATTGTACTTGGCCTGGGATAGAAAAGAAAGAAACTAACCTGACTTGGTTTCTTTAATGAGTCAACATCAAACACCCAGGAGAATCATGGCGAGGGCGGCTGGAGATTTAGGGAGACTAAAGAGATGCAGCAAAAGCAATATGGGGTCATTAATGGAATCCTGTTTTGGAAAAAAATGTACTATAAAATAATTCTGGGGACTGTTAGGGAACTTTTAATATGGACTTAGATTATATTAGATAGTTATTGTCTCAAAGTGTGGCAATGGTATTCTAATTGCTTAGCTGAATACTTTTTGGGGATATGCACTAAAGCTTTTAAGGGTAAACGTAATGATGTCTGTAGCTTATTTAAAATGATTTGACAACAATAAAAACTAAAATGAAATGTTGCATAACAATAAAAATATAATCTATATTATGTAATGTGAAGCCGATGTGGGAAACACTGTGGAAGAGCTGTTGAATCTAGGTGATGGGTATTTATTGTACTATTCCTCCTACTTTCCTATATGTTTAAAGTTTCTCATTCTAAAAGAAATATTTTCAAAGGAAGGTGGAGAACTCCCTGACTTTGGGATGCAGGAAGCTGCTTTCTTCTGAGAGCTTTCTACCAATGTTTCTTCCGGCATTTCCATAGTCCAGGAGCTGCTACCACCATCCTCCCAGCTTCCAAGGGGATGGGAGATGTTCTCATCCCCCTCTTTCTCATTCAGCCTTCTCATTCGATGAGAACTGCTTTCTTCTAATTATATCTTCCAAATATGTCGTGAACCGGTCCATACCTTTGGCCATGATCCTGGAGGCACCCTGGCAGCAACCCTCCAACTGGCTCTCCCTAGTCCATGACCCTCCATTTTAGAGTAATCTTTCTAAAGTGCAATTCTGATCATGCTGCTTCCTGCGACTCCCATTGCTTAGAGGATAAAGTCCAAGCCCCTCCCATGGTATATGTGGCTGCACGACCAGTGTGACCTTCATCACCCATCCCTGCTTCAACATGGGTCTGCTCCTCTGTGCCCTCCAGTTCTCTGCTCCTCTTGTCTTGTCTCTGCTTCTCTTTGCCTCCTCTTCCTCTGACTGCTTCCTCATGGGCATCCTGAAATTCCCAAATGCAGAAGTCCCCTACCCCAGGAGAATTCCTCGGCCACATCATTTCCTTAGTGCTGCAAGTCCCCCATAATAGCATGTGCCCATGGCAGTATTCACACTTGCTCATACTTGTGGGAGGCAGTGGGGTGCAGTGATTGGAGCCCAAGTGTCTGGGCTTGAGTCCCAGCTCTGCTGCCCACTCACTCCTATGTGACCTCCGGCAAGTTACTTAACCCTTCTATGCCTGCAGTTCTCATCTATGGAGTCAGGGTAATAGTAAGAGACCCAAACTCACCAAGTGCTGAGGATGAAGTAAGTCCAAATGTGTAAAGTTTAGAACAGTAACTGGCACATTATACACACTCAATAAATGTTAGCCATTATCTGAACTGTGTGCCTATCTCCTCACTCGATGGTGAGCTCTGAAGTGAGGGGCAGTAATTTTAGATATTACCATGCACCAGGCACTGTGTGAGGTGTTTCTATTTCAGCCAGTCCTCACAAATGAGGTAAGTGCCAATTCTTCCTTCCTCTGCCCCTTTCCCCTCCCAGCTCCTTCCCTCTTCCCATCTTCCCTCTGTCCTTCCTTCCTTTCATACATACTTTAGCATCAAGTCTGTGCCATCATCCCTATTTGACAGATGAGGAAACAGCCGCATGCAGAGAAGTTAAGGCGTTTGTCCACATGCACATAGCCAGCTGAGCGGCAGCCCTGGATTGGAGTTCCTACCGCTTAATTTCTGAAGTTGCTGCCAGCAACACTGCACTTTATTCTTCTTTTTTGTATCCCTAGCATGTAGCATCCTGACTTCCATTTAGGGTTCACTAAGTATTTGTGAAATGAATGAATGAATGAGTGAATGTGAGTGCATTAAATGAAAATGAAGGACAGATGAGTGGGGGCGTGTAATGAACTCAGGTTTGGACAAAGGCGTTCTATGCTCTGAATACTCACAGCTCAGGGTCAGGTGGACAATCTGCTGAGCAGACAAGGAAATCCTTGAGGACATGTGAACGAGCTTTTTGAAAGTCAGTCTTGCATTTTGCTGAGAATTCACATTAAACTCAGCAAGCCGGACCCAAATCTTCATTTTCTTCCCTTGTGGTGAATAATCAGCACGTTTGTGTTTAGCTCCCCTTTTGTCCTCCATAATTCCACAAAGATTACTCAGTTTCCGGGATTATATCTGTAAATTCCCTCATGCTTTTAGCTATTCTGAGCAGGATTTAAAATCATTAGCTGCTAGAGACTCATTGCTTCCACAGTTGAATGTCCCCTTTACTACCTCTGCTGGGATTTTCCAGTCTGAAATTCATTCTCCTTGATGATACCATCTGTGGAAAGGCCCGTTTCCATTTGAGTAGCCAGCAGATGGCCAATATCGCTTCATCAGCAAAGCCGTGAGTGTCTTATCTGAAGTTGTCCCCCAATTTCCATCACTGTCACGTCACCCTTTGCTATGGCCTTAATAACATTCATTTAAAATTATCTACAACTGTAAAACCTGTGTTTTCAGCCTCTCCCTATCAGAATATAAGCTGTTCACTGCTGGTGTGTGTACTGGCACTGCCCAGTAAATACTTGTTGAATGAGTGAAGTGAGGGTGTAAGAGGCATGGAGAAAAGAAGACAATGCAGAAAAGCGTTAAAAGCAGTGCAGAGTCCCCATGGGACATTATTCTATCGCTTTGTATTCTGTTGTCTCTACTTAGCAGCCTGCAGACTCTGAGAGCTTGGTGCTGCTTATTTTTTCATTTGTTTCATTCTTTCCTTTAATTCACTCATAAAAGACTTATTGAGTGTGACTGTTGGCAAAGCGATGTTCTGGGAGCTGGGTATCCCAATTTGGTTGACAAAAGAAGAGAGACCCAGGCATTGCAAGACCCTCTGCTGACCATAATTTTACTTGTGGCTAAGCCTGCAGCATCAGAGACATAGTTCCTTTTCCTTTTGGCCCAGAAAGTCTCTATTTATAAACTGTCAGCTGCAGGAGAGCAAGCTGCTCCTGTAACCCAACCTCAGTTCCTGGAATCCTTAATCAGTGCATGCTCAGTAGGCCCCCACAGGAAGAATGGCTGCTTTGCACTGGGAAGGGGGTCTGGGGTGAGAGATGACCCTGTCTCCATCTCCAGGGGTGGGTGATGCCCCCGACACTTGCAGCGGTTGGCCTGAGTCCGCGTTTGCTTTGTCCCAATGGCGGCTTTGCTGGGCTGCGCTGCCCCTCTGAGGGGTGGTCTGCGCCGAGGTTTAGATATCCAGGGGACCTACAACTCCCCCGGGGACCGCCGACGGGGTCCTGTGCTAGCCAAAGTCAGAGAGGTTTGCAGGGCATGTCTGCGAGGTGGTCTGGGGTGCTGTGGCCCCAGGGCAAAGGGATTCCAGGCAGGGAAGCGGCCAAAGGTGCACAGCCCCGCGGCGCCCCCGCCTCAGCCACGAGCTGGCCACCCTGTTCCCCAGGCCATGTCTCTTCGCCATCGATAGTTGCCCTCGGTCGCGGGGGCAGAGTGGGTCCCCCAACAGCTTAGCAGCCAGCAGACCATGAGAGGCACTGGGGAAGAGGAGAAGCACCTCCATCGACCCTTCCACTGAGCTCCTGGGATGAAGTGGGGTCGATCTCAGCCAGACTCCCGCTGCTTCTGTGCGCCCCAGCTTCTTCGCGTGGGCCCTTCTGACGAGAGCGTGAATAACGCATTAGGAATCCATTTGTGATTGAAGCACAAAATGCTCGCCTCTAATCCGAATGACCCATGCGGTGGAATGAAAAGGGACCAGAAGTTTATGCAGGTCCAGAAACCAAAATGAGGTTAGCACTGAGTGCTGTCCAGATCCTAAGGAGACAAATGGCCATAGAAAACGTTTCAAAACAGTTGAAAGCATGGATCTGTCCTGTCTAGGGGCCACTGTAAGAGCGCTCCACACAGCCCTGGCATCATTCTGCAAAGTATTTTGGGGACTCTTAGCAGCTCCAGCATCTGGAGTTCAGGGGACGTGCAGATTGGATGCAAGTGTCACAGGGACAGGGGGCTGGGATTCACGCAGAAGGTTGGATTTGCCCCCACATAGTAGATGGTCCTTGCCAGTCTACTGTCACTTTCAGGCTAACTTAGTTGTTCTAAGATAAATCAGGGGAGCAATGGGAGAAAACAAAAACGAAGTCCTATCTGAGTTGGTGGTTCAGTTAGGCAGCATACAGCAGCCGGGAGCTCATCTTGCATCATGTAGCCATTAGAGGAGAGAAGAAATGCAGCGATGCTGTAACTCAGAGCTTCTGATCCACAGGTGCCAGCTTACCCGGCTCCCCCAGGACTCTGACGCAGCTTCCACTCCCTCTGCAAACCCTCCGTTCATTTACCGGGAGAGCCTCTCTCCTGGCTCCCTCCCCAACCCCCTGTCTGCTCATCACCAGAGCTCATTACAGGCTCTCCTTGCTCTGCCCAAGGTCTGTCCTCCTGACATCTCTGCCGGTGGGCCCTTTTTCTCTTTTCACTCTGTGTTTGGCTACCAGATAACCTCATGCATTGCAAGGCGTTAGCTGCCATGTGTATGTTCATGACTCCCAAGAATTTGTTCCTTTCCAGGTCTCGGCTCTGAATTTCAGGCTAGCAGAACTGTCCAACTGAATGTTGGAAGGTGCCTCATCTTTAGCACGTCCGTTTTATTTCCTATCACCGTCTAACCGGCCACCCCCTCAGCCTGCCTTTCTTGGTAAAACTAGTGAATGACACTCGCATGCACTCAGTTGTCTAAATGAGCTGGCGGCTGATTACCCTGCAGTCTCTCACCCTTGACAAGTTACCCGAAACCCCTCACCCTCTTTTTTAGTTGGGTACCAAACAGCAAGTTCTCTTTATTATTTCACTTTCTAAATTTCTCTGAAATCCATCCCTTCTTCTGACCTTGCTACTCCTATCTCCTGGACTGGTAAGTTAACTTCCTTTCTGGTTTCCCTGCTTCCAACACCATCCTCTTTCATCTCTCTTATTGCTACCTTTGCGAATTTCCTAATGTGAAGCTTAATGTGACTTTCTAGCCTAAATGCAATGTTTCCCCCACTATGAAACCCCTCTTTAGGATTACATCTCTTTGTAATTTGGACCCCCCCCTGCTCACAGTAACCTCCTGCTTTCTGCTCTTGTCCCCTGGAACACTCCCACGATACTACTCTTCTTTTATTTCTCTTGCCCAGTATTACAGGTCTATATCAGACCATCATGAACAGGAGCTTAAGCAAACGTGACATTATTTTCAAATACTGAACTCAGTTTTGCTCTTGAGAAAAAAAGATAATTCAATCTTTCTGATTCTGGTATTTCCAATCTAATCCAGCAATTTTTTTCAGCCACACCCAAATGTTATTTTCTCAATCACTGTCAAGTTCAAAGCTTATTATTGTCAGATAAATGCTCTGTTTTTCACAGTTTCTTTCCTTTTTATGTTTTCACCTGCCTTTCTTCCTGGAGGTAACATGAGTGCAGTGGGGGTGGGAAGGAGATATTTTCCAGCATTGGAAAAGGGGTAGCTGCTTTCCAGTGGGCACTCTTTGCAGGGCTTCATCCTGCTCAGTCTGTGGGTGTCACTTTCTGTCCCTGTAGTATTTGCTGCAGTGCGGCTGGAGGCCTGAGCATCAGGTGTCTAATGCTGGGAATCCACCAGGATATGGTACTCCCCTCCCCTGCTGACGGAAGTCCCTGCCATTGTCCTCTATAACTTTCTCTTCCAAGTACTGAGATCATCTCTGGGTCATTCTTTGTCTCAGAATTCTAAATCTCCTTGGGAATCTGGGAACATTAGTCAACTGTCTCTATACCCCATGGGAACAGGGTGGGAGTTGTGGGTTGTAAAGTTCCTCTTTAGCCTACCCTTACCTATGGCAACTCTCCTGTTCTATTGCAGTGTGGGCAGTGTCCTGCCAAACATGGAATAAACCGCCTGAATAATCAACCCACAACAAGTTATACTTATTTTTCCTAAGTTTGCTAATCTGCTATTTGAAGAGATGTCTTCAGTAGTGATAACCCAGGCGCAATGGTTTATGCAATATTATGCATACTTGTAGGATGCATGTGTATTTCAGGCCACAGACTGCAGAAATAACTCTTTCAAATGTGAAGCTCAATTTGTTTTTTAAGCTGTCAGCCTGATAGGGTGATGGGAAATGAATCTCAGACAAATTAGGGATTCTCATTCTTTTAGCCCAGGCTTGGCTAGGGTCTAGGGGTGATTTGGTTTTAGTGATTTGGTCTGTGTCCCCACCCAAATCTCACCTTGAATTGTAATAATCCCCATGTGTCATGGGAGAGACCTGGTAGGAGGTAACTGACTCATGGGGGTGGGTTTTTCCCGTGCTGTTCTGGTGATACTGAATAAGTCTCATGAGGTTTGGTGGTTTTATAAAGGGGAGTTCCCCCTGAAGATGCTCTCACTTGCCTGCCACCATGTAAGACAAGCCTCTCGCCTTCTCCCATGATTGTGAGGCCTCCCCAGCCACATGGAACTGTGAGCCCATTAAGCCTCTTTTTCTTTATAATTACCCAGCTTCATGTATATATTTATTAGCAGCATGAAAATGGACTAATACAGTAAATTGGTACCAGGATAGTGGGGCACTGCTGTAAAGATACCCAAAAATGTGAAAGTGACTTTGGAACTGGGTAACAGGCAGAGGTTGGAACAGTTTGGAGGGCTCAGAAGACAGGAAAATGTGGGAAAGTTTGGAACTTTAGGCTAGAGACTTGTTGAATGGCTTTGACCAAAATGCTGATGGTGATATGGACGATGAACTCCAGGCTGAGGTGATCTCAGATGGGGGATGAGGAACTTGTTGGGGACTGGGGTAAAGTCACTGTTGCTATGCAAAGAGAATGGTGGCATTTTCCTCTGCCCTGAGATTTGTGGAACTTTGAACTTGAGAGAGATGATTTAGGGTATCTAGTGAAAGAAGTTTCTAAGCAGCAGAGCAATCAAGAGGAAGCAAAGCATAAAATTTTGAAAAATGTGCAGGCTGACAATGCAAAAGCAAAGAAAAACACACTTTCTGGAGTGAAATTCATGCTAGCTGCAGAAATTTGCATAAGTAATGGGAGCCAAATGCTAATCACCAGAACAATGAGAAAAATGTCTTCAGGGCATGTCAGAAACCTTCACAGCAGCCCCTCCCATCACAGGCCCAGAGGCCTAGGAGGAAAAAGTTGTTTCCTGGGCCAAGGCCAGGGCTCCCCTGCTGGGTGCACCCTAGAGACTTGGTGCCCGGTGTCCCAGCCACTCCAGCCATGGCTAATAGGGGCCAACACACAGCTCAGGCTGTTGCTTCAGAGGGTGCAAACCCCAAGCCTTGGTGGCTTACACATGGTGTTGGGCCTATGGGTGCACGGAAGTCAAGAATTGAGGTTTGGGCACCTCTTCCTAGATTTCAGAGGATGTATGGAAATGCATGGATGTCCAAGCAGAAGTCTGCTGCAGGGGGCAGGGCTCTCATGCAGAACTTCTGCTAGGGCAGGGTGGAAGGGAAATGTGGGGTGGGAACCTCCCTGCAGAGACCCCACTAGGGCACTACCTTGTGGAGCTGTGAGAAAAGAGCCACAGTCTTCCAGACCCCAGAATGGTAGATCCACTGACAGCTTGCACCACCCACCTAGAAAAGCCACAGATATTCAATGCCAGCCCATGAAAGCAGCCAGGAAGGGGGCTGTACCTTGCAAAGCCACAGGGGCAGAGCTGCCCAAGGCCGTGGGAGCCCATCTCTTGTATCAGCATGAGCTGGATGTGAGAAATGGAGTCAAGAGATTACTTTGGAGCTTTGGACTTGCATGGGTCCTGTAGCCCCCTTCATTTTGGCCAATTTCTTTCATTTGGGACAGGTGTAGCTACCTAATACCTGTACCCCCATTGTATCTAGGAAGTAACTAACTTGCTTTTGGTTTTACAGGCTCATAGGTAGAGGGACTTGCCTTGTCCCAGGTGAGACTTTGGACTGTGGGCTTTTGAGTTAATGCTAAAATGAGTTAAGACTTTAGGGGACTGTTGGAAGGCATGATTGGGTTTGAAATGTGAGGACATGAGATTTGGGAGAGGCCAGGGTGAAATGACATGGTTTGGTTCTGTTTCCCCACCCAAATCTGATCTTGAATTGTAATAATCCCCATGTGCTTTGGAAGAGACCTGTTTTGAGAGGTACTTAAATCATGGTGGGGTGTTTCCCATGCTGTTCTTGTGATAGCAAGTAAGTCTTAGGAGATGTGATGGTTTTATAAAAGGGATTTTCCCTGCACATGCTCTCTCTTGCCTGCTACAATGTAAAATGTGTCTTTCACCTTCCACCATGATAGTGAGGCCTCCCCAGACCTGTGAGTCCATTAAACCTTTTTTTCTTTATAAATTACTCAATCTCGAGTATGTCTTTATCAGCAGCATGAAAACAGACTAATACAAGGGTTTACAAAAAGTTCAGGAGGAAAATGGAAAATGAGATCAAGTGGCATCCAGAGGCCAGGTTTTCCTTTTCTGGCCTGATGTTCATTCTGTTCACCTAGGGAAGGCAAATAGGGGAACTCAAGCACTTCTGTGAGAAAGAGAGAAGGGGTTATAACATCCTGTGGCCTCAGGGAGCCCACTGATTCTCTGCATCACTTGTCTGTACAGTGTCCACTGTGGTGTCCATTGTTGCATTGGGCCCACAGTTGTTGGACTATATAGGTGCTTCAGGGATGTCCCTGGGTCCCCACCGTCTTGCCCACTGCCTTTCAATTCCATTGATATCCCATGTCTCTGGCACATAGGTATCAACTTCTGGTTTTCAAGCTAGTCTGGGCTCTATGGAAGTCTCTGGTGGCCATCTAAGACCCCATCTTTTTAGTTACCCCCCTTTAACCATCTACTTTTTTTTGAGTCTAGCTGCTTCTCTAGGGGTTTCCCTGGGAAACAAAGCACAGATCCAGGTCTCCTCTTCTTGGGGTCCCCCACAGATTTTGCAGGGCATGACATGGAGAGTGGGGTAGAGACCCATGAACCAGCCCTCATATCTCTTCCTCTTTTTCAGTTCCCGCAGGAAGCATCTTCTGTTATCCCTGGGGCCAGCTGGGTGAGTAGGGTGTTGGGCTCCCATCCACCAGGTTTTCCCTCAAATTTTTTGAGCCAGAGGCTTTTCTGTTTCCATAAAGTACTAGGGTTTTGAAACTCAAAAGGCAGGAAGATACTCTTTTCCCTCTGATCTCTGTTATCATCACCTCTCTTTGCCAAGTGCTTTGAGTCTTACTGAGTTTCACTGCTGAGGCCCCAGCCTGACGGCCTGAGAGGAGGGAAGGTTTATAACTGTCTAGAAGCCAGAGCAGGCCAGCATTGCCCAGCACCCTGTCCTTTGCTGCTTCCGGATGTCTACATCAACATGTTAAATGAGGAGGCTGTGCTTTGAGTTCCTCGGCTTTACTTGAAAAACTTGTACATTGGTATCTCGGGAACAATGTCTTTTCCACTCTTGACCTCCCGCGGTTAGTAACACCACTGAACTAGAATGGTGTAGCCTGCCTTGCCTCTGAGGAAAACATTTCAGGATCCAGTGAAAAAGCTCAGTTTGTTTTTTCTCTTCTTTCTGCTTAGTAATGAAAAACCTCTGGCATGGATCTGGGTGGAAGGGAACATAATGGAAACGAAATCAGGTGGAATCCAGAGGCCGGGTTTTCCTCTTCCAGCCTGATGTTTGCTCTGTTCACCTGGGGAAGGCAAATAGGGAACTCAAAAGCTTCTGTGAGAAAGAGATATCCCATGACCCAGAGAGCTCATAACTATTTCTCTCAAGAAGTCTCTGCAGTTGCTTATGGATTTAAAAACATGATAACACTGAAAGCAAATAGATCAGAGAGGAGAACTTCAGCCCAGAGCATAGTTGGCTTTCCCAGAGCACCAGGCTGGGATCTCTGAAGAGGATGGCTACCCTTCCTCGTCCTTCTGCTCCTGGACTTCCCGCCACTGCTGCTAGCTAACATTCCCTGAGTGCATGTGCTACGCCAGACACCTTTTAAAGGTCCTACACTAATTAACCCACTGGATCCTCACAACAACTCTATGAGGTAGGCACTATTATCACCATTCTCATTTTTTCAGATGAGGAAAGTAAGGTGCCAAGATGTGATTTGCCCAAGGTGGGGCAGCAGGTGGTGGAGCCGGGACATAGAGGTTGGTAGGCTGAAGGTTGCTTTTGGTCTCTCTGGCCCCGCCAGTGCTGGCCCCAACTGCATTCCTGATTGCCTAGGAAGAACAGCCTTTGAAATTTGACATCTGTGTCTGGGTGAGGGTCCTTTGTGGGTACCAGACAGTGGGAGCTTCTCAATTTGGGGAATTCTGAAAGAATTTCCACTTGTTGTAGTTAAGTAAGTCCACCCAACTGAGAATGGAAAGCACTCCATAAGCAACTGCAGGGACTTCCCGAGAGAAACAGCTGTGAGCACTCTGGGGTCACGGGATAATATAACCCCTTATCTCTTTCAGTTTTGAAAGTCTTGGAGCTTGTTAGTCACTACTGCAATCACATTGTATTTTGATGTTTGTTTGTATATGTGTCTATATAGTCATGAGAAATCAGAATTTGATCCCAGAGGCAGCCCACTTGGGTGCATTCTTTAAAATTAGTCTGAATAGAATCATGAGCCCATGGAATGAAAGAAAATAATAATATTCTATAATACCGTTTGGCCTCAGTGTTCTTTGGGATCTGGAGAAGTTTGGCCTCTCCATAGGTCTTTACAATATAATACTATCTCAGAACTAGGTTCATTTTGCTGTTGAATGGGCAAGTGGGATGAAATTCCTTATGCCCAGGCTTTTATGCTCCTTTATCAGAATGAACCTATCAACTTAGAGTTTTGATGCAATAGACAGAAGCTTTTAAGAAGGACGGTAAGTCTGTGCTTTTCTCTAAGGTTCCCAATGTTACCAACAGAGAATTCTCCCTTAAATGTGGAACCCTTAGCAACTTTTGCAGCCACAGCCTTGCTATCTCAGGATTCCCTGCCTGATTCCCTGGGATCGGCTTCAGCTTCTCCAGTGGCTCTAACTCCTGAGACTCCCCAAACCTCTGAGAAACCCTTTCCTGACTCCTGCCAGTCCTCCTCGTTCTGGACCCAGAACCCTTACCTTAGTTGCACTGGGTCCTTCTCTCCTTTTCCCTTCACCCTCTCCTTTCACCAAGGAGATGTCTGGGAACGCTGGAGAAATGGTCCACCCTTCTGTACCCACCAGGAGACACAGTTTGGCCAGGGTCTGCTACTCCTCCCTGTAGGGCAATTTCCTCTTAGACAGGTCCCTTCTTGGGCCTCTGGCTGAAGGAGGACAGCTTAGTGGAATGATGTGTGCTTGCAGCCCATTCACCACGTCTGGTTTGTATTACTGGGAGCGAAACAACCCTGCTGATACGGTTTGGATCTGTGTTCCCACCCAAATCTCATGTCAAATTGTCATTTCCAGTACTGGGCGGTGGGGCCTGGTGGGGAGGTGACTGGATCATGGAGTGGATTTCTCATGAATGGTTTAGCACCATCTCCTTGATGCTATTCTCGTGATAGTGACTTTTTGTGACACCTGGTTCTTTACAAGTGTGTAGCGCCTCCCCCCTCCACTTGCTCCTGCTTTCACCATGTAAATTGCCTGCTCCCACTTTGCCTTTCTCCATGATTGTAAGTTTCCTGAGGCATCACTAGGAGCAGATGGTGCCATGCTTCCTATACAGCCTACAGAGCTGTGAGCCAATTAAATCTCTCTTTAAATAAATTGCCCAGTCTCAGGTATTTCTTTATAGTAATACCAAAATGGACTAATACACCCGCTTATAGGGATGACCCAAAATATACAACTGAACTTTTTCAATCTATCATCGTCTCACCGGGGCCGATGTTCAGGGCCGCCTTAGCATTTTGTTGACATCCAAAAAGCATTGTCTAGTGCTAGAAAAGGCTCCGGAGGAGGCAGACCAGTCACACACAGAAGATTCTAATAATCAGGTGAGGGCCAGCACCAATCTGGCAATGCCCGTTTATAACCCCAAGTGGAATCTGAATGTCAGGGAGGAAGATAAAAATCCAGCATTTTGGGGATTGTATATTGTTGGGGGCTCAGGAAGGGTGTCCCTAAAACCAAAGGCATCAACAAGATTCAAGAAATTAGACAAGAAGTGGAGAAGAACTCGTTAGCATTTTGGGAAAAAGGATTTTGGAGGCTTATTGGAAATATACAGATGTAGCTGCAGACAGTCTCGAGAATTCCAGGTTAATTAATATGACTTTTATAGGGCAGGGTATGCCTGACATTCAACAGAAATTGCAAAAATCAGAGGGCATCCTAACATTGCCAGTATCTCACTTGGTTGACGTGGCATATAAGGTCTTTCTGAGTCTAGAGCAGACCAGGAACAACAAAAGGAGAAATGAAAATTGCAGGAGATGAAACGGCAGGCTAAGTTCTCAGCAGCAGACTTAGTTAAGGGTCTGGAACAGCCTCCTCAAAAAGGGCAAAAGCCACAAGGAAAGAAAAAGACTCAGAGAGCCCCCTCCTTCCCCCGACACACACCTTAGGAAAAAACCAATGTGCTGATTGCAGAAAAGATTGTCCCAAGTTGAATAGATCGGGGGCCAAGACCCAGCCTTGCAAATGGCTGGATTCAATGGAGATGACCTGAAATGATGGGACTCTAAGGCTTTTTCCCTTTCTTAATGTTACCTGCCAGGGGCCTAGGGTAGCCACTAAAGTGAGTGATAAATTCGTCAGTTTTCTGATTGATGCTGGAACAAGCTACTATAACTCAAATGTAACTCTTTTTTTGTTTTTATTTATTTATTTCAATAGCTTTAGGAGTACAAGTGGTTTTCAGTTACATGGATGAATTATATAGCAGTGAAGTCTGGGCTTTTAGTGTTCCCACCACCTGAATACTGTGCATTGTACCCAATAGGCAATTTTTCATCCCTCACCTCCTTTCTTACCGTCCCCCCTTCTGAGTCTCTAGTGTCCATTATACCACTCTGCTTTGCGTACCCACAGCTTACCTCCCACTTTAGGTGAGAACATGTGGGTTTTAACTTTCCATTGCTGCGCTATTTCACTTAGGATAATGGAATCTGGTTCCCTCCAAGTTGCTGCAAAAGACATTATTTCGTTCTTTCTTTTTGGCTCAGTAGCATTCTATGGTGTGTATATGCTACATTTTCTTTATCCACTCATTGGTTAATGGACACGTAGGTTGATTCCATATCTTTGCAATTGTGAATTGTGCTACAATAAACATATACGTGCCTTTTTGATATGATGACTCTTTTTCCTTTGGGTAGATACCCATAAGTGGGATTTGCTGAATCGAATGGTAGTTGTACTTTATAGGTCTTTGAGAGATCTCCATAATGTTTTCCATACGGACTGTACTACTTTACATTCCCACCAGTAGTGTATAAGCATTCCCTTTCACTACATCCACATCAAAATCTATTGTTTTTTAATAATGGCCATTCTGCCTGGGGTAAGGTGGTATCTCGTCGTGGGGGAAATTTGCATTTCCCTGATGAGTAATGACGTTGAGCATTTTTCCTGTTTTTTGGTTTTTTTTTTTTGGCTGGCAAATGTAACTCTTAAGGCTGTTTCTACTCTGAATCCTGCCTACCCTGCTACCAGGGAACTCCAATTCCTGTTCATAATTGCATTCAAATAATTGATCAGGTTTACTCTAGCAGACTGGACCTCACAGACTTGCCATTGACAGATCCCGACAAAGAGTTCTTCACTGACCAAAGTTTCATGGAACAAGGAGTCAGAGGGTCCAGGGATGCTGTAGTTACTGCTCAGCAGGTAATTGAGGTGCAGGCCCTCCCCCAGGGACATGCACCCAAAGGGCTGAGCTTTAACCAGAACTCTACATCTGGTAAGGGAAAGCAATTCAATGTTTACACTCAAATATGCTTTTCTAATGGCCCATTTTCATGACATAATTTGGAAGGAAAGAGACTGCCTCACTTTCAATAACAAAGCATGGTCCTCAAATGTTTGAATGATTAGAAACAGAAAAATGCCCAGAGAAATAGCAATTGTTCGCTGTCAAGGACACCAGAAGGCAGGCACTCGTGCTGCACAGGGAAATATGAAGGCTAGGCTAGCTAGGTGAAAAAGGCAGCCAGGGAACCCGCTACCCAGATTCCACTCTGTTTGGAGACCCAACACCCAAGATATTTGGAGGCTGATCTTAAAAGAGCTGAGGACTGGGGATTTTCCAAACATGCCAACCATCAATGTCTTAATGAAATAAAAATTCTCTTTCCAAAAACTTTGATTAGACTGATTCTTGAGAAAATCCATCAAAACACTTATTATGGGTGGGGGGCTAGTCTATACTGGATACAGTCTTATCTTGTTGGGCCTGACTTGCAATGAACAATACAAACCATAGGCCAAAATTGTCCTATCTGCCTGAAAAATAACCCAAAGCTCCTGGAAGGCACAAAAGCTCCTTTTAAACAAGGAACTCAATGGAGAGGTACTAATCCTCGAGAAGTCTGGTAATCAGATTTCACCATAATGCCCCCAGCCCTGAATATTTTTTGTATTTTTTGGTTTTGGTTGATACCTTTACACAGGCTGGGTTGAGGCTTACCCAACCAGGCCTGAGAAAGCTACTGAAGTTGTAAAAGCTGTAATGGAGAAAGTAATTCCTTGATATGGACTCCCAGGAACTCTAATGAATTGAACATTAAAGAAGTCTCTAAAATTTGCCGAGAGACAATGCTTACCTGGGAAAAGATTTTTCCCCCTTGCCCTGCTGAGGGTATGGGAACCCTCCTCGCCCTCGAGAAGTGGGTTGGCTCTTAGCTCTTTTGAAATATTATTATATGGGAGACCATTTCCCTGACTCCTAGACTCCCTGTCACTTGAGGATTTTTCCTCCCCTGGAACAGAAACTAGGTCACATATAAAACAGTTAGGAAATATACTAAGTGTATTGACTAGTCTCTGTAAGTCTGTTTCCTACAAACTCCACTTCCCTACGAACATGCCTGTCCACTCTTTGAAACCAGAAACCAAGGCTGAAGACCTGGAAATCCTACCAGCTGCAACCACAATAGGTAGGTCCTTTGAGGTGCTGCCGACTACTCAGATCATCTGTGAGGTTAGCCAGTGTTAAACCATGGATTCACCAGTCAGTTCTATGGAATCCCTCCAGGGGGAAACAGTCAGGGTCTCATGAACCCTCCCATGGCCTTAAGTTAATATTCAAAGCTCAGCCAAAGAACCCTACATAAGAAATCATAAATGAAATCTGTGCTTTCAGGTTTTTATTGTTCTCCAGATCCTTCCTGCTCCTGGATGGATGACTCACTAATTTGTATTTCACAATGAAGTTCTTGCTTCATTGGCCAGTTTATGTCACTGTTATATATGTCACTCAAAACTCCAATCTGGCCAGGTGCAGTGGCTCATGCCTGTAATCCCAGCACTTTGGGGAGGCCAAGGCGGGTAGATCACCTGAGGTCAGGAGTTCGAGACCAGGCTGGCCAGCATGGCAAAACCCCATCTCTACTAAAAATACAAAAATTAGCTGGGCATGGTGCCACATGCCTGTAATCCCAGCTACTTGGGAGGCTGAGGCAGAAGAATTGCTTGAACCCAGGAGGCAGAGGTTGCAGTGAGCCAAGATTGCACCACTGCACTCCAGCCTGGGCAACAGAGCCTCTGTCTCAAACAAAACAAAACAAAACAAACCCAATCTTCTCTAGACCATAGTGACCCCTTAATCCAACCAGTTCATAGCTTTTTGTATGTCCCTACCTGCACATTTGAACTTCTGAAGACCCCTAAAAGAACAGTGTTCTGAGTATGCCTTATATGAAACATCTTTTAGGGACTACAGAGTTCCCCTGTTTCCTAGAAGAAGGCAAGTGCCTCTTTTCCCTAGATGGTGACCCAAACAGCACTCCATTTGACTGGGATGTGATGAATCAGGAAGACTTGTGGATAAGCCTAAGATTGTTCTCTTTGATTCCCCCAGGGGATCCACTCCATATTCTCTATTATCCTAAAATTTGGGTTACCTATGTTATTTGATCATCGTAGTTCATTGTGGCTTAAGATGTTGTTCTAAAACCATTAATAAAAGTACCCAGATCATGGTATTCCAACAAGCTAGATACCAACCAGGTACTCGTGAGTACTTCCAATTACACATGCAACATTTTCATTCCTCTTCACTATCCCAGTGTGCCTCTCTCCTCAGCATCAAGCAGACAGAAAGATCAATGACCAGATTCCTCATGATTAAGGAATTGATTAAATAGAAAGGGGAGACTGAGACCAGCCCAGTTTTCCTTTGGAACTGAAGCTTGAGAAACTTACATTTGTTTCTCTTATCTGAGTTCCTTTCCCAGGAATCTGATCATCAGGCCTCCTGGACCATATTGGGGAACTGAGGCTTTCTATGTCACTGCATCTGGACAATAGATGCACCTGCTACCTGTTTGCCAGCTCCTCTTCCTTACCCCTCCCTCATTCCTGCTTTGCTGCACACACGTGGTTACAAAGAGCCAGATCTCTCATCGGACCCCCTGTGGCCTGTTGACCAACTCCTCTTCCTTGTCTCCCCTGTTTTCCTTCTCCACTATGTGAAACCCTAACTTTAGTTGAACTGAGAGACGAATTTGAGACTTGCCTCCTGTCTCTCTGGCTGACATCCCCTGCAATAAGCCTTCCTTTCCTGGCAGTACTCATCGTCTCAGTGATTGGCATTCTGTGTGACAAGCTACTGGACCTAGGCCAAACCCCTGGTGTTCAGCAACACAATCTTAACAATATTTAATTGAATACCTTAAGAAAATGTACATGTTAATGGCTTGCATGCCCCCTTGAACTTCCCTCTGCCACTTATATTCAGGTCTAAGCACCCCTCTTTGGGAGAATATGAGGATACCATTATAATACTGGGGTTATGAGCACAGGAACTTTCAGGGACCAGATGGGTCACAGTGGAATAAATTTCCACAGAATCTGTGGTCTTGGCTCAAGTCCATAGAGCCATTTACAGTCACTCAAGATCCCCGCGTCCTGAACCTCAATCCATGCATGGTTTTATAACCCTTGCTTGTGCAGCAGAAGACAGCAATTGGAGAAATGCTTCAGATGGTTCTCAGTCTCCAGGTGCTGAGTCATTTTTCAAGACTGGAAGAAGCTGAGTTCCATCAGCCAGAGCTCTCTGGGGTCATCAGGACCCAGGGATTGTCCATGTTGCTGTTCCTTAGGGGCAGAGGGACTATTGTACATAGACTTCAGGGTATTGGCTGATGCATCTCAGAGCCAGAGGCCACACCAGGAACCACAGAGGGAGTCAATTATGTTTCCATTATTTTGATACACTCCTTAACAAAAATAAAAACCACTTGAAGCATTTTAAACTCTTCCAACTATAATGTATTTCAAGCAGCAAACCTAACAGGCATTCTCTTTATACAACCCAGCAGAAACATTGCAGCAACCTAAAGTACACTCTTAGAAGCTAAAACCATCACATTGAATTAAGCGTGTCTTGCCAATGCAGACTTTCAAGTATGCTGTCAAGACCAAATCTCCTAATTCCAGTCTCATGAAGGGGCCTTTTTCTGGACTCATCTCCAGGGATAGCCTGACAGTGTGGTTTTATTTGTGAGTACCCCTGCCAGGCACAAGCAGGCCTTGGAGGGCATGTTCCATGTTGCTGCAAGAGGGCAGGCTCTGGGTAGACCTAAGAGGACATGATGCCCAAACCTGGCTCTGCATCTCAAGGGCTGTGTGATACAGGGCAGACCTCTTCACCTTGCTAACAAATGTCTTCTTCTGTAGAAAGGGTACTATATGCCTCACTCACAGGAACGTTGCATAGTGCACGTTTAGGATAGGGACACCGGCAGCATTCAACAGCTTTTACTCTTATTTTTACTGCCTAAAATTCTACAGTTACTAAGATGCAAGGAAGGGGCTTGCTTAATTCAGGTTCTCATGCTCTCTTTGTTTTCATCTGAACATTTTTTTAATGTTATAAAACAAAACAATATACAGAAAAATGCATAAATCCAAGCAGTTTAACAAATACTTGTAAACCCAACACTTGTGTGACTTTTCAAGGAAAGGACAACATTAGTGATATCCAAGAAGTCTCTTGTAGGTCTCGTCCCTGTCTTTACTTCCCTCTCTGCCCCTCCCCTGCCTGCCCTTTCCCTTCCTCTCACACAGCTTCCAAACAGACCTGAGCTGGCTTGCTTCCGGAAAAAACCTTCTGTGGCAATGAGCAGCAATCCCTGAATGTAGCGCAGGCTGCTGAGCACTGAAGGATGGCAGAGGTACCAACAGACGAGCCTGCCCCTCACATCCCCCATGCCCCACACACAAGTGCGTGAGTCAGTGCCCCACAGGCCGCGGCCTCCCTCCAGGGCTAAGGGACAGCTGTGTGCACTGAGGGGACCGGGCACCCGGGGGATTTGGAATCCAACCACGTTTTATTTCTATGTCTCCCAACTATCTGTCTTTCCTAATCCATTCAGAGACCAAATTCCATTGCTTCTTTTTCTCCTGATGCCCCTGATGGCAGTGACTGCTGCCATCATTCCAGCTGCAGCAGGGGGCGCAGCTGGGGCTGCATACTTCATAAACCCAGTGGGGGACCTGCCCCTTCTGAGTTGGTGGGGGGAGCTCCCCCCTGCCACTGCAGCCACCCAAACCACAGCTGCAGACCCAGGCCTCTTGCTCTGCAGAGTAGGCTACAGCCGCCCGAACTTGCAGCTGTGGTTTGGCACCTCCCTGTGCCCTTGGGGAAGCTGGGAACAGGCAGGATCTGCCCTCCTGCCACTGCTGCAGACCTGGACCTCCCGCTGCATGAAGCAGGCAGGAGACATGAGCCTTGCCTCTTCCAAGTTGGCAAGGTGGAAGCTCCCGGGTGGGTGCAGCTGTGGCTGCCTTCCCAGGCAGAGGACCCGGGGTATCTCTGCAGCCTGCACCCTTGGGAGCCACAGGAAGGAGCCCCCCTCAACCCCACTGTCCTTGCAGGCTCGGAAGCGTCTGCTCCCACTGCCTGGCCTCTTTGCTCCGGGCGCTCCTGTTCGGGTCTCTGAGCTGGCGACTAAGGCAGAGCCCTGGGGCCATGAATGACAGTAGGAGGCAGATTGATTCCTAACCAGAAGGGGTCAAGTCCCCAGTAAGGCTCCACCTTCAGGCTAGGGGAGAGCCTGAGGCGAGGGCCCTGGCTGCCAGTCCCGCTGACTGGAGTGGGGACTCATGGTGCCTCTTCCAGATCCACCCATGGCCACCCATGGACCAATAGGCATGCACTTCCTCCCCTCTGAGGTTCGTAAAATCTGTGGGCTCAGCAAGAGCAAGGCAGAAGATGACCAGAGGCGGAAGAGGTTAGAGAGACAGGACAACCATCTGCAGAGATGAGCTGCCAGCAGAGGGGGAGATACTTTCCTGCCTGCGGAGAGAAGCTGTTCTCTCCAGGACCTCCTCTCCGATGAGAGCTGAGCACTGGACATCTGCTACCTGCTCCTCTGAGCTGTTCTAACACTAAGTAAAACTTTTCTTCTTCACCCTTCACTTATCTGTGTTCCTGGACACAGGACAAGAACTCAGTCAAAGACTCCACGACCACAGAGGTTTCCGGCCAGAAAAATCAACAAACCAGAGATCCCGTAACATTTTGGGGGCTTGTTCAGGATCTATGGAAAAGTGAGTAAAAATGATTTTGTCCTGTTTTTCAGAATCTTTAAAATGAAGGAAAACTACCGGGTCTCTGTCAGCCAGTTAAAAGTGACTAGCACAGCTGCAGGACTCAAGACACAGAGGACAGGCTTGCTGGGGAGGACACTGTCAATCCCCCATCACCCTCGGGTGTTAGGAATGTTAGCTTTGTTCCAACCCAGTTTCCCCTCATGGAGGTCTAGCCATCGTGTGGGGCTGGAAGGAGGTCCTGGGGCAACTGAGGGTATCTGGCCGAGACCACACCTCAGTCTTTTATCCAAAGGCCTCTGAACTAACTTCAGTCCCCAACTACCCATTGACACTAGGACCTCCAGTCTTTCCTATTGTTTATTTCTTGCTTTCTTTGGCGGCTGTCATGGTTCCTATCTCTTTTCTATACAGTGTTAAGTGTTAAGGATGTTTGTTGCAAACCAGGGATGTCACTGCTTACAATGAGCATTTAGCTTAGTCATTGAAAGTATAAAATAAAAGATTGAATAGCACAGACAAAGCAAGTGTGCCTTGGTATCTGTAAGTAAATTCGTGGTGAACATGTCCTTGTAATTTACTTGGTTGCAACTTAGTGCCAGGCACCTTGAGGTACAGAAAAGCAGCCCTGCTTCAGGAAGGAAGCTTTTCTGTAAACATGAGGGCAAGTGGTCCAAGGCCTTCTTTGCCTTGCAGGATAACCCTAACACAGACCTTTGCCAACATTGTAGGATTGATTCAGCCCTCCTAGTGGCCATTTCAGGAGAGGTTACAAGGGCAATCCCAGGGAAGTAGGGAAGCAAACCTCAGAGGTACTTCCAGCAGGGGAATCCACCTTCTCTGTTCCTCCCTATCCAGGTTCTCTCTCAAATTTACCCCAGCCTAGGAATCCTAATTTTAGGCAGGTCCCAGTCTCAGCTGCCCCTACAACAGATGCCTGGTGAATATGGCCCCATTAAGGTCCAGGTCCCCTTTTCTCTTCAGGACTTAAAAGCAAATTAAGGGGGGATCTTGGCAGGTTTTCAGACAGCCCTGAGAGATATATAGGCAGGTTTTCAGACAGCCCTGATAGATATATAGGCAGGTTTTCAGACAGCCCTGATAGACATATAGAGGCTCTCCAGAACTTAACCCAAGTATTTAAACTCTTCTGGAAGGATGGCCACGTTCCTTTTTGAATCAAGCCTTTTTGAATCAAACCCTGAAAAGTAGGCCATTCTTGGCAAGTGACGAAGGATGTTGGGGATGAGCTTTATTTACTGCTTGTATAGGGACAGGGAAAGAGAGGAACCTTATCCATTTGGAAGAATAGCAGTACCACTGGAGTACCCTAGTGGGCCCCCAGTGATGAAATGGGACAATGGAAGGAAAAACTTTCAGGTGTGTATATTGAAGGGCTTGTGAGGAGCTGGGACTGGGCCTCTCAGTTGCACTGGGCTATCCGTGGTAGATCAGGGATTGGATGGGAGTCCCAGTGCCTTCCTGGAAAGGCTAAGAGGGGTCTTGGTAAAATACACCCCTCTATCTCCTGATTCAGTAGAGGGACAGCTGGTCCTAGGAGATCAGGCAGCTGCTGATATCAGGAGGAAGCTGTAGAAATAGGCCATAGAACCAGGTAGTACCTCCTGAAAGTGGCCACCTTGGTCTTTTACAATAGGAATCAGGAGGCCCAAGAGAGGAAAAGGAAGCTCAAGAAAAAGGCAGAGGCTGTAATAGCCACCTTGCAGGATCATAAACCCCAGAATTTCTAAGACGCACCTGTTGGCCAGTACAAATGTAAGCCATTGGAGGGTGGACTGTTCCCAAAACATGGGTCACCACGTCCAGGGCCGATCTCGCAAATGGTGCAGCAGGGCTGATGGGTCCCAGGGTTCCTTTTCCTGGCTTTGGTGATTCAGATAGCCATTGCCATTTAAGATCCCTGGGTGATTCTGGGCTTGAGGGAAGGAGGATGGACCTCCTCAACTCAAGTGGGCCTTTCAGTTCTCCTCTCCAATCTAGGCCCCCCCCTTAGGATGACTGTGAGAGGCTCAGGAAAAGCCCAACCTCTTAGTTGTCATTTTCTTAGGTCAGGTCCCCAATTCCTGGGACTCCCTTTATCTCCCTTGTTTGAGGAGGACCTGGCCCCACAGCTTCACCTGCTTGTGTTAGGGAGGCAACAGAGGAGTGGTCCCTACCAGTTGCTAGATGAAATTTGGTGAGGGCCATCTGGGACTAATTTAAAGGCCCCCTCCTGAGGCACCTTTTTATCTCGACACCTCTAGGCTCTTTCTCCTGGCCCCTAGCAGCATGCTTGCAGAGAGACATGGCAGCTTGTCTCTCGGTAGATTGCCTATGTTTTACATAGAAGATGAAATCCATACTATGAAATCTATTCTTGAGTGTATGAATTCTCAAGTTTGGTTGCATCTTGCTTCAACTGTGTTCTTTTAAAAAAGATCTGGCTTTGTTCTTTAGGATAACAAGCTCCTCTAGTTCAAAAAGCTTCCCACTTCATTTGTTGATTCAGTATTAATGGCGTGCCTCTGTGAATGCCAGGGCAGGGATGGGAGCACAGGGCTCAGCTCCTGCCGTTTGGAGTAAGATTGTCCAGGCAGGGCAGGGGCTGTGGGTGATCTATCAAGATCCTGTGCACAGTCCCCAGCAGTCACTTCACAAACATGTTGGTTGAATTCAACTTCAGGACCTCCTGGGTGACTTGAAACAGGAGATGCTAGGTCACTTCTGGCTGGATAGTGGCCCCGCTTGTATAAATATTTTATTTTGGCAATTCTATAAGAAGTAATCTCAAGAACCTAATATGGCAAATCCCTCATTCTCATGACCCATCCAGGCAGCATTTCTACAAAGGCATAGTGAGACAGGTGACACCCCAGCTGTCTGCATACAGCCATGTAGCCTCTGAGGGACAAGAACCAGGCAGGGGTGCCAACCTTGCCCAAAGCATCAGGAGGCTCAGGGAAGCCGGATCACCACCCAGGGGAGTCCTGGCATCAAGGTCAATGTTTGAGCATTCACTCCAGTATATCCTGGGCATACCAAATAATTACACAGACATGTCAATCTAAATGAGGGCTTTTTCAAGGAGCGAAGGCCTTAAAATACAGTAAATTCTTAGTAAAAACTTACTGGATTAAAGTTATGTAAGGATATGCTTTTTTTGACATTAAGACAGCTTAAAATTGAATTCAGATCATTTACCAGATATGCTGGCAATAACCAATAACCAACAAAGTATTTGTATGCTTACTACATGTGAGTCTGCATTTCAGTGGCTGAAAGCATAAGCTTAGAGGTAGAGAGATAATGCAAAATTATTTTTCTGTGTAACTGCAGAAAGTACCATGATGCTTTTTCCAAGGGCCCACAGAGACTGTGAAATCTATTAAAAATTGGGTAGGTGAATGGTATTTCATTGTTTCCCTAGATTATCTTCCTATTAATTTAGCAAATGAGGAAGTTAAAGACCTCTTTAGTGAATGAAATATCTCATTAATGTTACTGTACGATCTTTTACATAGTCAAGACCAAGCCAAAACAAACCAAGACAGATGGGGCAACCACATTTTATCTCATTAGTGAACAATGTAAGGCATCCAGAGAGGAGGCCAGAGCACTCTACCATGGTAGAGTTGCCTCTGATTTGAAATGTAATTTATTTTCTAATGTCAAGCATTCATACTCACTTGGTGACAGGGAGGAAGGTGGTCATCAAGATAAAACTTTGACAGTGTATAAATTCCCAAGTTACATGTTGGTGTGTAATATCACTACAGAATTTGTAGTAATAGTAGCAGTTAAATCTTATTCTTTACAGCACCCGAAATACGTATTCTTACATGAGTTTGTGCAAAGAGGAGCATGTGTGTTTATGAAATCAAGTCTACGTTATGAGTACGTGGGAGCAGGAGAGGAGGGAACAAAATGCCAACGGCAAGAGAACATACAGAATTAAATGATTTTCAATATAGTTGGAAAGCAGAGGAGATGTGTGGGGGTGGTAGGTGGTAGGTGGTAAAGTTAAAAAAAAAAAGTTAGAGAGGTAAGCCAGGACTGGATCCAGGACTAGATTTTAGCTTGTAAGCCAAAATAAGGAATTTGGACTTCATCCTAAAGCAATGGAGGACTTTTAAGCCATTTTCAACGGGGAAGAGACATAATCAGATTTGCATTTTGCAGAGATACTTTGATCTGCATTGTGGAGAACAGATTGGAGTGGCAAGGGACAGGCTGTGGGTGCAGTTACAAGAGCATCCCAGGTGAAAATAATAAGAGATGTGCTCTCCTTCCACGTCCACATTTCTGGAAATCACATACTAAGAAGATGAAGTCCTCTTGATAAACTTTATCCAGGGGATCCTGACTTCAGGATTGAAAACCCTCTGTCATAGGCTCTTGCTACAATGCCGTCAAGTGTCTGTTCAGAACATAGATACGACTTAGGATATGATTACTGTGTGCATGACTACTTCTCAAAGTGTCTTTGAATTACATAGGTTGTATGTTAAGGATAATGAACGCTGATGTCTTTTGATATTTCTGGCAAGCAAGTAATAGCCCAGGAGCCAGGAATCTTCATAATCCCCAGTCTTTGATGAGTGGTTGAATTCATGGCTTATTTTGGCTTTGAAAAAAATTGGATTTCTCAGCAGGATGAACTTATTCTAACTAGGAAGGCTTGTATTATTTAGCCCTGTTTTGGAAGATTGAGGAACGCTCAGAGAGAATATGAGAAAAGGTCACCCCAAGATAATGTTAATTATTTTGCAGAATTTTGTAGTTTAGGATCAAAGGCTTTCTTTAGTCAGGAGGAGTAACAGCATTCATTGTAAGGCTTTTTTTTTCTTTAAGTTTCAAGGTGTCCTAACAGTATACACTGTGTTTGAGTTCTGACGTACACTACTACCTATGTTATATAAATATTTGTTATATATATCCTGGGGATCGTTGGCAATAATGATCTAAAATGCTACAGTAGCTTTCTTCGTACTTTAAAAATCATTCTGCTTTCAGTTCTCCAATTACCTATAATAAATCATTCTCGTCTCTTAATTCCTAAGGGAAATCACTGGAGAGGAAATTTGGTTGGATTTCTTTTGAGAAGGTTGATAAACCAAGACTTTTAGGATGTAATTTGGCACCTAAGAGGCATCCACAAAAGCAAAAGCTGTATTGAGCTACCTATTCTGTTTTCTCAAAAACTCCATTTTAAACTTAAAAACACAGTTTGTCTACCTAAAATAAGAATGCCTAGAGAGGTTCTAACTCGTCCTTACTCACTAAAGGTGTATCTTTAGGCCACTTGTTTTTTTCCCCCGTGACTTTTCAGTCCCCCTTAGTGGGACGGACTCACGCACCAATGTCCAGAACACTTCTACTGGCCGTTGGTTCATGTCTGCAAAACTGACTTCAGTTACCTCCTGCCTAAGAGTTAGTTGTGTACAATACAATTGATGTTGGTCAACTGACTTTGAACACTGACGGTAGTTAAAAGATGGAAAAGCGCCTGGTTATAGATAGATGTGGCAGGTTTAGAAAGAAAACTTAAGGTGGGTATATTTTCAAAGGCGTTGCTTGATATGTCTTCTATTCACATATGTATACAAAGACAGGATCTTCTCTGTCTCCCAGGCTGGAGTACAGTGGTGTGATCCTAGCTCACTGCAGCCTTGGACTCTTGGGTTCAAGCAATCCTTCTGCCTCAGCCTTCCAAGTCACTGGAACTCCAGAGTTGTGTGCCACCACACCCAGCTGATTTTTTAAGTTTTTGTAGAGATGGGGTCTCAACCGTGTTGTCCAGGCTGGTCTCTGACCTTGCCTCAAGGGATCCCCCTGCCTCTTCTTCCCAAAGTGCTGAGATTATAGGGGAGAGCCACTGCACCTAGCCTCTACTCCTGTGTTTTAATTGAATATTAACTGTAGAGCTGTATGGGTGATATTGTGTCAGGTAACATGAGGGGTATAAAAGTAATCTAAGAACCATCCCTCTTGCCTTAAAAAACTTACAACGGTTGAGAAGACACATATGAAAAGTTAAATAATAAAAGGCTGTATACAACCGCAATAAATGAAGCTGATTATGGGGAATATGCAGTGAGGTGTGGGGGAGGCCAGGGGCCTTTGAAGGAGAAATGAAGCAGGCGGTACCAAGGTGATTCACAAGAAATTATGGTAGAAGAATGTTTTACAGGCAGAGTAGTTGTTCCCCCAGAAGAGAGAAGGAACAGCAACATAAGCAAAATCAGAGCTATGAGAGTGTTTCGTTTAGCATCGGGGCTCACTGACAAGCTCTGCATTAGTAGCATGACAGAGAGGGAGGAGGAGACAGGAGGTGACATTGGAAAGCTTGGACCAGACTGCAAAAAAATAAAAAAATTTCATGCCAAGGATTTAACTTGTTAACCATGGGGTTTCACCTAAGCTTTTAAGTGGGGAATGTCACACAACTCGTAAGACAGACATTTTTATAAAAAATTAAAAATAATTTAAAGGAATCAAAAGAAAGGAAAAGATGACATAATGAGGCTGCTCTGGTGTTGGACATCAGTGTCTTTTTTGCAGCTGAGAAGATTTCTATTCAATGCTGTTCACCGTGCTAGGAAATGCGACGGTAAAGAAAATAGATGAGAAGTGCCCATCAATGGGCTTTCTTTTCAGGGGTCCTGAATGTCTTGAAGGCAAGTGGCCTTAATGAATTACGAAAGTCAGGAGACATAGAAAAGTCATCGTCTAGGGCTTCCAAGGGCCTTGCAGAGGTGGCAGGTATACAGCAGGGTGCAGAGCCAACGCCGCCTGAGGCTGACACTACAGTGCCTCCTACTTCTGATCATTAGATCCACAGAGTTCGCAAGGTTTATCCTCTGCAGCTTTCTCACAACTTCCTGGAAATCTAAATACTGAGGTCAGAAATTCAGTGGCCTGTCCAAACTCACCCAGCGGATCACCGCAGAATAAGAACCGAAAGCTGTGAGCTTTCCGTAGTGTCACGAGGCCTTTGCCAGAGGTGTGAGCTTCCACCCTAGCGGATTCTCCAGAAGCCTGAATTTCCAAATCCTGAACCTGTCTCTATAGATTGCAGTGTCTACTTTTCCCTCTTAATTTAAACCCACCTTCGAGACCCTTCACCCTGTAAGCACTAGCTGTTAGCTGGGTCCTGCTGGCCTTCTGCAGAGGACAAAAGAAGGGCCAGCAAGAAGCTCAGCCAGGTCACAGCTGACAACAGGTTGGGCCTCAGGACACTGGGAGGGGCAGGTTAGGAAACAAAATGAGTAGAGGTGGTCAGTGGAGCCTCGGGGCTGGCCTGAGGGCCTGCTCTGTAGAGGTTCGCTTTAATTACAGGCACAAAATTGGCCAAATATATTTGTCATTGGCGACTATGGCCAAGAGTGTGTACGTGGTGGGAGGCTGGAGAGAAGCTCTTTGTCTCTCGTTGCATGAGGAATGGATGAATATCCATATTTTAGACTAAAAGGGGAAACTTCACCTCTAATTTCAAGCAGGAGCTTTTTATGTTAAAATGCAAACCTCATCCCCCCACTGCCCCCATCCCCTCTGCTTTTTTATGTCCAACAGAGAATCTTTTTGAGTTTGTATTTAGCTGTTGGGATTAGTCTAAAACACCCCTCTGATGACCACAGCATGTGGGAAGAAGCTGGGTCCCAAAGAGAAAATGCAGTTGCCAAAGAGAACACAGAAACAGGCGCAGCAGGCTTGGGCTGCCCTGAGAGGTCTTTTTCGGCCACTGCAAACTTCACCAGCCCAAGTGGAGAGAGGCAGAGCTGCACATGAAATAAACAAGAATGACATTGCACTCAGAGACTGTCCTTCCAGCACCCGCCTAGGCAAAGTCCAGGTCTCAGGAATAAGGACACCGCTGCAAGGAGAAGACCCCCAGTGACAGTCTGCTCCATGAGACATAGAACACTGGACACGAGGAGGAGGACTGAGACTGAACCAGGATACTTCCCTACCCCCTGAGATGGTAAGGCTTACCATCCATTTCTTAGCAGGGAAAAATTCCAGGCTCATAGCAGCACCCGTTACACAAATCTTTTTGTTTCTAGCAAGTTTCATCTGTCAGGAAGTACACACACTTCACATTTACAGTGACCTTGTAATTCTCCCTCCTCCTGCTTCTTTTCCCAGAACAAATTCTATTTCACCCCCTCATGACCCCCCTTCCAAAACGTTCCTCGGGATCTCTAGATGTGTTTTCATTTGGGATCTGAATGCCCCCTTCTACTAGATCACTTTGCTCCCAAAGCACCTGGAGGGAGGCATGGCCACTTCTGTCACGCACCTGATAGCCCCCTGCCCCCATTCTCCCGCTCCGGTCCCCTCACAGAGGCCGCTCCCCGCCTGCCCCTGGCTCCTGTGGATCACCCCTCCATTGGTGCTGGAGTGCACATGGCACGGTTCCTTTACACCACAGCCCTCTCCTTTCTGGAGTACGCGGATGCTAGCCAAGCTCTACGCAGCCTCCCAGGGATCTGCCCACCCCTGCTGCCTAGCCAGCGGGCTTTGCTGCTCTGTCCTGCCCTTGGCTGAACATCTTTATTGGTAAGAATTTCCTCCTGAGACTCCTATACTTTTCCCCTACAGTCTGGTTTCTTTCTGGGACATTCAGTCCAGCAGGAATATATGAATATCATTGGTTTCAAACATCCCTGCGGAGTTCCTCCTCCTTCAGGTTCATCAAGCGATATGGCTGGACACTGTGTCAGTGGCAGTTAAGAGCTTTCCCAAAGTTCTGTGACAGTTAAGAAGCCGTTGGTCTGCAGCATGGAGGCTGACCTCTGGGTCAGAGGTCATGAGTTCTAAGGTTTCTAGGCTCTGGCCTGGATACAATGCCCTTCTCCGCGTGTCTAACAAACTACGTATTATTTTCATTTCAAAGTATGTGTTGGGTCATTTTCAATATATCCTTTTTGGGATTTTCATATAAAGTCCTACCTAACTTAAAGAACTCTTGATGTTTCCTTGTGTCCACATGTGGGTGAGGTAGACCTTGAGATTAGGTTCCTAGAATTTAAGAGCCCAGTTCTTTGGCTAATGAGGCCCATTTTGCCTGGGGGGAATATGTGACCTAAGGCCAGGTCAGGGGGAGGTCATGATCAAAGAGGACAGCTGACTGGACAGAGAGATCAGGGACCCCCAGGCAAAGATTGGGGTCATGAGGGGGGTCAAAATTCTGTCAAGACCTGCCGAGAAATATAGGCAAGAAAATAATTTTTTAAGAAGATGAAAGTTAACCATTTTTCTCATCACAGAATATTCTCTTATTTTTTCCTTCTTTTTGGAGAGAGAATGCAGAAAAGTACTTAAAGCTATCTGTCCAATGTAAAGGATAATTATTGAGCAAACATCTGTGTCACCTGAGTATGTATCTTTCTGTGGAGGTAGAATCCCATCTTTGACCTTGACTGGATGAGTGGGGTGATGCTTGCAGGGCAGACAGTGGCACAGGGTTGCTAGAGTGTGTGAATGTACAGTGAGCACATGGGTTTGAGGTGAGCAGAGAGGAGATGGGGGGTGCAAGTGTGTGATTACTCTGGGGTGCATACCTCAAAGGCCTGAGATGTTCCCTGGGTAGGTATGATACTAAGGGCGGGGCACCAGGAGCAGCAGACCTGGGCTCTTGTGCTGCCATCTTAATGTGACCGAGTAAGGCACAGGCTCCCCCAACCCTCACTTTCTTCAGCTGTCAGACAGGGCCACACAGTACCGCCTCTTCCTGTGCCATAGGAGTGCTGTGATGATAAAAACATAATTTATCTCAGCTCTTCGAAGACTAAAATAGTACTCAATGTAAATTCTATTGTTCATTCTGATTTTCTCATTACGTAGGGTACTGTGGTTTAATATTGTAGGAAGGTGTACTTTGAAATCTGATTATAGGTCTTAATTGTCCTGGGGAATTGGGATAGCTTTGGAAAATGATGACAATCTCACAACATCTGGTGGAGATTAGCTGAGGAGCATCCCTGGCAATACTCCGTGAGAATTAGAAGAGCTGTCAAGATGGACCTCTGGTATTGAGTTCTTCAACCTATAATTAACACACTTCTCGCCCACCTCAGAAAGGGCTCCACTTGCTCTTTAAAATTGGAGTTCCTTTATTTATTTCTAAAAGCAGGTCAGGAGACACTTCTTGGCTGGTTTTGCTGTCAAAGGGCTGTTTGTGTTTATCCTATAGTGTGCTGGACTTGAGTCTGTAGTCTCTGCCTTCGTCTAAAGAGGGGATGAGCTCAGCTGACTATTTTGGCAGCAATTTTATTTGATTTCACACACCACTTAGTTTTCTTACCAAGTTCACAATTAACTAGGGAGTATCTAAAAAGGAAAAGAGATATTGTAACTCTAGCTTGTTTTTGTTTTTGTTTTTTTTTTACATTCTAGGAGCCAATACGTGAAATGTGTTGTTTCCGTGTGGCTTTCTGAGCCAAGATGTAGGGTCATGCCTATGGCTTTCCTTCTTAGCGTAGCTGAAAGCAGCCACACTTAATTTTGCAGAGTAACTGGGACCCTGGGCTATGAAGTCAGGCAAATCAGGGCTAAACGTTGGTATATATTCCAGATGTCTTTCTGATTATTTTTCAGTGTGCAAACCCACACAGACAAAATAAATCCATATTTTCTATTTCTATAAAAATAGGACCATATTTTATAATTTGTTTATAAATCTTAATTTTCCACTTAATTTATACTATTTTCACATAACTATTCATCTGAAGCTTATAATGGTTTCATAGTATTGCATGTATTTAAGCAAACCTCTATTACTTATTTAGATTGCTTTTAATTGTTTGATTTCATAAATCTGTATTAATAACCTTGTAGATACTACTTAATGCTTGTTTCTTATTTCATTAGTATTAAGGACAGGAGTAGGAGTCTTTTTCAAAATGTATGAAAAAATCTTAAAGTGTTTCTTAGAACTGTAAAATAACTTCCAAACAAGTTGTCAAGAAAGGATAGAGAACAGTATTTTTGTACTGATGGGAATGACTGACCTAAAGGGAATGACTGACCTAGACAAGAGGAAAACTAATGTTGGAAGAGAAGGCTGAATGGTGGGATCAATGTTCTTGAGTAAGTGGGAAAAATGGGACATTAGTGCATTTCTCAGAGTGTTGTGTGTTGCTATAAAAAAATATTTGACTGAAGCAGGGGTGCTCAATTGATCTGATAGTGACCCAGAAGTGGTGGCTCGGTGGTTCATACAGAAAAGAGATTGGCCAGGCGTGGTAGCTCACTACTGTAATCCCAACACTTTGGGAGGCCAAGGTGGTCAGATCACCTGAGGTCAGGAGTTTGAGACCAGAGACCGACATGGAGAAACCCCATCTCTACTAAAAAAAGAAAAAAAAAGTTAGCTGGGCGTGGTGGCACATGCCCATAATCCCAGCTACTTGGGAGACTGAGGCAGGAGAATCGCTTGAACCCGGGAGGTGGAGGTTGCGGTGAGCCGAGATCACGCCGTTGCAGTCCAGCTTGGGTAACAAGAGTGAAACTCCATCAAAGAAAAGAAAAGAAAAGAAAAGAAAAAAAGAAAGAGGGAGGGAGGAAGGAAGGAAGGAAAGAAGGAGGGAGGGAGGGAAGGAAGGAAGGACCGAAGGAGGAAGGTGCCAGGCTCTTTTTAACAAACAGCTCTTGGGGAAACTAATAGAGCAAGAGCTCACTCACCCCCACCTGCCCCAGGGAAGGCATTCATTTATTCATGAGGGATCTATTTCCATGACCCAAACACCTCCCATTAGGCCCCACGTCCAACATTGGGGACCAAATTTCAACATGAGGTTTGGAGGGGACAAATAGCCAAACCACAGCAGTTCACAGATGAGCACTTTAAACAAGAATAAGGAGAATTCATCTTAGGTAATGAGCAGACAGGTAGAATATGTGGGAGAAGATGCTAGAAGGCTGATAAGGTGGTGGTAGGAGTCAGCAGTTCTATTCTGATTGCTTTAATTTTCTTAGTGAAGGAGGAAACAAGGTCATGAGTTTGACAGCACAGGAGAAGATACTGAAGGTTTGGGGTGAGAGGAGAAGATGTAAAATACAGTCCATTCTCAGAATTTGTAGATTCCATATTTGCACATTCACCTACTTGCTAAAATTAATTTTCATTCCCCAGATTAATACTTGCAGTGCTTTTCTGGTCATTTGCAGACAGGCACATGCTCAGGGCTGCAAACAATCTCGGTCATCCCAGGTGCATGTTCCCAGCTGAGGTTGAACAGCGCCACACTCTGCCTTCCTGTTTCAGCTCTTATCTTATAAACAAGTGTCATCTTTGTGGTCTCTTCAGTGCCACGTGGTCTCTTCAGTGCCACGTTTTTAGCATTTTTTGTGCTTTTTATTGTTGACTTTGCTGTTTAAAATGCCCCCTGTCCAAGTGTAGTGCTCAAGTGCTGCCCGGGGTTCCTGAGTGCAAGAAAGGCTGTGATGTGCCTTATGGAGAAAATACATGTGCTAGAGAAGCGCCATTCAGAAATGAGTTTTAGTGCTTTTGTCTGTGAGTTAAATGTTAATGAATCAATTATATATATATATAAAATAAGGTGTCCTTAAACAGAAATGTACATAAAATAAGATTATGCTTATTGGTTGCTGAAAATGTTGTGGCCACAAGCTTGCAGAGACCTGACTGTGTAGTTCCCCTAAGATCGATGGTTTAGTGTTTGTTAATTCAGCATTCCTGACAACTTTATGGGACACAGCTACTGTGAATAATAAAAACAGACTATATTGTCTAGGAGAATAAGAGAGTGCATGAACTAGGGCAGTATAATACCATTGTTGGGCAGCCATCAGGGCCCACTATAGTTTCAAGATCATGAATTTAAAGTAAGACAGTCCAGTGTGACTGTGTTTCTCCAGCTGCATTAGTGAGTTTGATGAAGCCATACAGAGGTAGAGCCCTACAAGGGAGTGATTATGATGACGGTCCTTTTTGGTTTATATCTTTGTATACATATACGGCCTCGTAAAATTGTTAGCATAACAGGAGCCAAGAATATCTTTTTAATTTAAATATATTTTTTAAAAATGCATATTTCCCTGACATCCCTCAATAAAAATAAAGACTGTTTCCTAGGACACATAAACTGCGACCAACATATTTGACTAGTAGAGACTAGAATTTGATGGCATCCACTCAGGGACACCTGGCTTTTCTTGTGTGCTTTGTACTTACCGAGAATTTTCTGGTAAATCAGGCATGATTCGGTTTTTTTGTTTTGTTTTGTTTTCTCTCTTTGTATTTGTGTATTTAGTTCAGGATCTGGGGCATCTGGTAGAGTTTGTCAGGATTGGAATCCATGTCTCACCAAATACTAGCAGAACAACCTCTTTTAACCTCAGTTTTCTTATCTAGAGATAATATTTGTATCTTCTCATTGGGTTGTGTAAACTTAAAAGACAGTATTTGCAAAGTGCTTTAAAAGTAGTGTCAAACACTTAATATGTCCCTACAAGCTAGTAGTAGTAGTTGTGGTGATGATGATTGTGGTACTGGGAAGCTGGCCCATAGTTAGGAATGCAGGAAGTAGCAACCACCGGTTTTTACTTCAGACAATAGGGACTGTGTTCTGACTGGAGAAGAGTGGGTCTCAGTTCAGACTTGGCAAATGTCTCACCAAGTTCCCAAAGAGTCCCTCGGTATCTTTATATCATATAAGAATAAGATGTCAGAAAAAGAGACGTTCTCAGTGCATGTACAATAGCAGTTGGCGTGTCGACCCTGGGCCAGGTCCCAGGCTGTCAGGCCAGCCTGTGGAAGAGACACAGAGAGGGGAAGGAGAGACAGTCCCAGTGATTGGATGGGGAGGCCAACCTCTGCAACAGTCGTCAACAGAAATCTTGCTAGAAGGGAGGGAATAAGTCACACATTGAGGTATGGCCAGCTGAAGCTAGAGAAGCAGATGAACTGGACACTACCTATTGCTAAACTGAGAAGCTAGAGAGAGGTGAGGAAGAGAGAGGGTTGGAGAAAGGAGGGTGCTCCGGGTGAGGCAGTGAAGACAACGAGATGTAGATGAGGGGGGAAGGACCCACTGCAGTGGAATCCGTTACTGAACTTGGAGCTTCAGTGGAGGAAGACTCCCTTCCTCTCATGTGGGACTTGGTGCTATTGCTACTGAAGCAGAGGCAGGTGGTTATTATGAAGGGGCTGGGTTGGATGCCAGCAGCTACCTATCCAAGGGCATTATTGTAGCAAATCCTCTCACAAACTTTCCATTCTTAGGTTTCTATTACCAATTTAAAATCCCTCTGATGGCCAGGCGTGGTGGCTTACGCCAGTAATCCCAACAGTTCGAGACTAGCCTGACCAACACGGAGAAACTTCGTCTCTACTAAAAACACAAAATTAGCCAGACGTGGTGGAGCATGCCTGTAATCCCAGCTACTCGGGAGACTGAGGTAGGAGAATTGCTTGAACCCGGGAGGGGGAGGTTGCGGTGAGCCAAGATCAGCCTGAGCAAAACTCTGTCTCAAAAAACAAAAACAAAACAAAAGAAACCCTTTGATTCATTTGGTGCCATCGCTTCACAGTTCCATTTCCAATCCCTGGAGTGTCAGAGATTACTCTGTACTCTAAGTTGAAAGTTCCCTCTGTTCCCAGATGTAGAGGCATCTTTGCAACTGCCTAGTGGGAACTTTTTTGTCATTTCTCCTGTCAGTGTTGCATTAAGTGCACTCAGCCCGCCATGAGGGCTTCTACTTGTCATTTTAATGGATCGCTGGGCAGCTGCTATAAAGGAAGTCTGTCCAGGAAACACTATGATTGGAGACCACATTCAAGAGAAGCTCACAGAGCAGTGATTAATAGGAACCTTTTTGCCCCTATTGAATACCATTCTTTTTATAGCTGATTGTCAGAGGCTTTGAAAATAAGCCACCTTGTGAAATGAAACAATGTGTCCACTTTTTGGAGGGGATAAAGGATCCAAATTCATTCATGCAGTTTATGAGAAAACTAATAGTTTTTGGCGATTAAGCTACTTTCAATTTAAAAAATCTATTTCTAATGTTCTAAAACTAAAATGGTAGAAATATTTTCACATAGTGTGTGATTCCTTTTTCTGCCATGGGTGTCCATGGATGTCTAGGCTGGTCAGTCAATTACGTGCCTCACTTCTTTGCCTTGACCAGACCTACTGCAATGATGGGAGAAAGACTCCCAGCATCAGGAGAGTATTTTGTGCTGCCAGAGACCTCCGAGGTGAAGAAAACAGTTGGCTGTATTTCTTGTGCCTTTGTACAGTGGACAGCCATATCAGGAAGAGTAGACATGAGTTGGAGAAAGTGCTGAGTTGAGATAATCATCGCTCTTCTGGTCTCGAGCCTTTTCTGTACACGGCAGGGCTATATCAATCTTTATTCCTTCAATCTTCCACGAAGCTTCCTTAGATTTCTCCTTTTCTTCATACAGAAAGGGTTCTTTTAGTTTCCTTGGAAGCAGACCACTTGGTAGAAGAAAACTGAGTGACTTCCACATTTCAAATGTATTAGTATTATTAATATATATATTTTTAGTATTGTCATTTGCTTCATTTAAAACTGACTTTGGGCGGGACATGGTGGCTCACACCTGTAATCCTGGCACTTTGGGAGGCCAAGATGGGCAGATTGCTTGAGCCCAGGGGTTCAAGACCAGCCTGGGCAACATGGCAAAACCCGTCTCTGCAAAAAAAATACCAAAATTAGCAGGGTATGATGGCATGCCTGTGGTCCCAGCTACTGGGGGGCTTGGGTGGAAGGATCACAGGAGCCTAGGAGGTCAAGGCTGTAGTGAGGTGTGATCATGCCACTGCACTCCAGCCTGCGTGACAGAGTGAGATCCTGTCTTAAAAAAAAAGAAAAAAAAGTAAACAAACAACAACAACAAAAACCCCCCTGATTTCAAGTTAATGTTGGGAAAAGAATTGTAGTAATTTTCGAATATTTCCTGTCTTTTATTCTTTTTTCTCAGCTTTCTTGAGGTATGATTGACAAAAATTCTTTATATTTAAGGTGTACAATGTGATGTTTTGATTATATGTATACTTTGTGAAATGATTACCACAATCAAGCTAACACATCCGTCATCTCACCTAGTGTCTTAGTTCATTCAGGCTGCTATAACAAAATACCTTAGACTGGGAAATTTATAAACAACAGAAATTTATTGACTGCAGTTCTGGAGGCGGAGATGTCCAAGATCAGGGCACCAGCAGACTCGATGTCTGGTAAGGGCTCACCATCTGCTTCACAGATGGCGTCTTCTTGCTGCATCCTCACGTAGTAGAAGGAACAGACAAGCTCTCTTGGGCCTCTTTTCTAAGGGCACTAATCCCTTCAACTAAGTACCTCTGAAAGTCCCCACCTCTTAATACTATTGCATTAGGAATTTATTTTCAATGTATAAATTTTGGGAGACATAAACATTCAGATCATTGCACTTAGTTACTATTTTGTGTGTGTGTGTGGTTCTACTCTCTTGGAAAATTGTTAAGTATACAATACATTATTATTAAGCATAGTCTCCATGCTGTACATTAGGTCTCCGGAATTTACAGGTTTCTGTAATTCAGAAAGTCTGTACTGTTTGACCAACATCTCCCCATTTTCCTCCACCCCAGTCCTTGATAACTACCATTCTACACTCTGCTTCTCTGAGTTCAACTTTTTAATATTCCATGTATAAAGGAGATCATGCAAATTTCGTCTTTTGTGTCTGGTTAATTTCACTTAGCATAACTTTCTCCAGCTTCATCCATATTGTCACAAATAGCAGAATGTCTCTCTCTCTTTCTTTTTTTCTTGAGACGGAGTTGCTCTTGTTGTCCAGGGCTGGAGTTCAGTGGCGCAATCTCGGCTCACCTCAACCTCTGCCTCCCGTGTTCAAGGGATTCTCCTGCCTCAGCCGCCTGAGTAGCTGGGATTACAGGCATGCAGCACCACACCCAGCTAATTTTATATTTTTAGTAGAGATGGGGTTTCTCCATGTTGGTCAGGTTGGTCTTGAACTCCCAACCTCAGGTGATCCACCTGCCTTAGCCTCCCAAAGTGCTGGGATTACAGGCATGAATCATCGCGCCTGGCCAGGATTTCTCTCTTTTTAAGGCTGAATAATATTCCATAGTGTGTGGTGCTTGTATGTATCACATTTATTTTCTTTATCCACTCATTTATTGACATTTAGGTTGCTTCCGTATCATGGCTACGGTGAATAAAGCTTCAATATACATGAGCATGCAGATGTCTCTTTGAGTTAGTGATTTTATTTTCTTTGAATATATACCCAGTAGTGGGATTGCTGGATAATATGGTAGTTCCGTTTTTAACTTTTTTAAGGAACTGTTTTCCATAATGCCTGTACCAATGTACGTTTTTACCAACAGGGTACCAGGGTTCACTTTTCTTCACAACTTTGTCAACACTCATTATCTTTTGATTTTTTTTTTTTATAATGGCTATCCTAACAGATATAAGATGATATCTCGTTATGGTTTTGATTTGCATTTCCCTGATTTTGCGTGATGTTGAGCAGATTCCTCATCTTTATCCTATAAATACATCACTTTATTTCCAGTGACTGAGAAGTTGGTGCTATTTTATAGACACATAAACCAAGGCTCATAAAAGACCAGGATCCTTACTTTAAATTGCCACATCACTAGGTTCTCAGGTCCCATTGCCAGTCTCGACTTGACCTGTGTCATCTCCAGCCTCTTGACTTTGAGGGAAAAGGGATCTCTAATAATCTTTTTCCGGAATCTCTTACTTGAGAGGCTAGTCATTTGAAGCTCAAAAAATAAAGGGAGTAGAATTCCTGGCTGACTTTTAAAAATGACAACAGAAATCAATATTGCTGGCTCTTATCTTCACTGGACTTCAATTTAATGAAGTGAAGATGTCTTTCTAGCTACTTGAGGATCCTCTGACAATGGCGTTGAATCCCTCACAGTCATTGGCTTTGAAAATTGAACAAATAAGGGGCCAGGCGTGGTGGCTCACGCCTGTAATTCCAGCACTTTGAGAGGCCGAGGTGGGCGGATCACCTGAGGGCAGGAATTCGAGACCAGCCTGACCAACATGGAGAAACCCTGTCTCTACTAAAAATACAAAATTAACCAGGCGAGGTGGTGCATGCCTGTAATCCCAGCTACTTGGGAGGCTGAGGCAGGAGAATTGCTTGAATCTGGGAGGTGGAGGTTGCGTTGAGACAAGATCGCCCCATTGCACTCCAGCCTGGGCAACAAGAGGGAAACTCCATCTCAAAATTAGAAAGAAAATTGCACAAATAGTATGGAGTCAAGAGCTGGGCCATAGGGATAGAATGGGTGTTACTCTGTGGCAGTGCATCCCCTGGTTCCCTGGAGATGATGCACTATACAGTTAAGCCAAGGGTCAGCCTCAGACCTCTTTCTATCCATTGCTCCAAGGGACAATTGTCCAGAGTTAACACTCCAGATGAGATCCATTCGCCATTGCTGAGCTGGCTGATAAAGTCTATAGAACCTGGAGTAGACCTGCTTTGGTTTCAAAGATCTTGCTGAATAAAGATGAATCACAGACTCATGACGGCTGATGGTAAGATGACTTCAGATGTATAGAAAATAATATTTCTGATGAAAGTTTGAAGAAATTTACTGATATCTTACAGGACTTCTGGGGGATAATTTAGTAAACACCCTAGGAAAGTACATTTAGGAAAAGGAATGACAGACAAAAGTCTCCATCCTACTCTAGCATATTAGATATTCAAAAGCCAAATATAAACGATTCATTATTACTTATTTCTGCATTTTGTCAGTATAGCTGATTAAGAATTAATGTGTGACCAGTCAGCCAATCAATACATGTTGTGTGCCTACTGTGTGATAAAAACTAGTAGATATTTAAAAACTTAAGGCCTGATGCAATAGCTCATGCCTGTAATCCCAGAACTTTGTAGGGGTGAGGCAGGAGGATTGTTTGAGCCAGGACTTTGAGACCAGCCTGGGCAACATAGCAAGACCCCTTCTCTACAGACAATAAAAATTTAAAAATTAGTTGATCGTGGTGGTGTGTGCCTGTAGTCCCAAGCTACTCAGGAGGCTGAGGTGGGAGATTGCTTGAGCCCAGGAGGTTGAGGAAAAATCAAAATGATAACACATGCATTATTTAATGTTGGTAATACAAACGGGTTGTTTTGTTTTTGTTTTTGAGACAGGATCTCACTCTGCTGCCCAGACTGGAGTGCAGTGGTGCAATCTCGGCTCACCGCAACCTCCATCTCCCAGGCTCAAGCAATCCTCCTGCCTCAGCCTCCTGAGTGGCTGAGACCACAGGCATGCACTACCACTCCTGGCTAAATTTTTTTATTTTTATTTTTTGTTGAGATGGGGTTTCACCATGTTGCCCAGGCTGGTCTCGAACTCCTGAGCTCAAGTGATACTCCTGCCTTGATCTCCCAAAGTGCTAGAATTAGATATCAGCCACTGTGCCTGGCCACAAACTGTTTTTTAAACACAAGTTGATTGCCATTGTTAGTGAGTTACATGGATTATTTTCCTGTTCAAACTTTACCTTTAATATCAATTATAAGGCAGCAATGCCTAGTGGTTAGGACCACAGGCTCTGTAGCCAGACTGTGTTCTTTGGTTCAAATACCAGCTCTGCCATATTCTGGCTTTGTGACATTGGCTAAGTTACCTAACCTTTAAAAATGAGGACAATCGTACCTACGTAATATAATTGCTTTTTTTACTTTTAAGTTCAGGGGTACAAGTGCAGGTTTTTAGATCGGTAAACTTGTGTCATGGGGTTTGTTGTACAAATTATTTCATCATGCAGGAATTAAGCCATTAGTTAATTTTCCTGATCCTCTCACTCCTCCCACCCTCTGGAAAGCCCCAGTGTATGTTGTTGCCCTACATGTATCCATGTGTTCTCATCATTTAGCTCCCACTTATAAATGAGACTATGTAGTATTTGGTTTTCTGTTCCTGGGTTTGCTAAGGATAATGGCCTCCAGCTCCATCTATGTCTCTGCAAAGGAATTATCTCATTCTTTTTTATGGCTGCAAAGTATCCCATGATGTATATGTATATAGAATCAACCTAATGACCATCAATGATAGACTGGATAGAAAAGATAGGATTCTTATTAGAACTAAATGAATTCATATTTATAAATTGCTTAGATCAATGGCTGGCAAATAATACTATAACAGAGTTTATTAAATTAACAAATAGAAAATATCTTCTTAAAGCAGGTTAACATGGAAAAACCGTAGTTATTACAAAATCTGGTTAAATTGCAATAAATACAATTATATCTTTTTTCTGTCAAAAAACTGGGTAAGTACCAGAAAAATAAAACATCTTATCTAAGTGAAACGGGAAAAGTTCCCTGTCCCCCTTGCAGGGAACACGATGCGGGGTGTGGCTTGCTTCTTCAGTGCCCGGCTGCTCAAACCTCTAGGGAGCATATGGACGGGGGAGGCTGTGAAGCTCCAACCCCACAATTGTCTCTAGGAGTCAATGTTTACAGCTGAAGCCCCAATGGGCATGAGTTACAGGGTCCTTTTTTAGTTTAGCCATCCGTAGGCGGCTTGTGCTAGCTCAGCTAGACCCCTGCCTTATCCTAAGGACAGAGGGCTTTCTGTATCCCAGGGTTCTTGTCTTGGCGTACCTGAAGAATCCGATCACACATGGGCTTGGAGAATGAGTACAATATTTTATTGAGTGGAATAGCTCTCAGCAGATGGAGGAGCCATAAGGGAGATGATTTTCCCCTGGAGTTGGGCCACTCACTAGCCCGGGCTCTCTTCCAACTGCCCCAGCCAAGCTCCACGTCGTTCTGCCGGTCGCTGGCCTGACAGTGCGCCAGAGCGTGTCGGTTCGCTCCTCTCAACATCCAGTCGCCTGTGTGTTCCCCCACTGATGTGCCCCTCTGGACGTCCAGCCACAGTTTCTTCTTCTTCTCCCAATGTTTTCTCTGGACGTCCAGCCACTTGTGTCTTCAAATGTGCCCCTCTGGATGTCCAGCCGCTTGTGTGTTCCTCCGCTGATGATGTGTTCCTCCCCTGATGTGTTCCTCCGCTGATGATGTGTTCCTCCCTGATGTGTTCCTCCGCTGATGTGTTCCTCCGCTGATGATGTGTTCCTCCCCTATGATGTGTTCCTCCCCTGATGTGTTCCTCCGCTATGATGTGTTCCTCCGCTGATTTGTTCCGCTCCACATCCAGCTGCCTATGTCTTCTTCCACTGAAGTGTTCCTTTGGACGTCCAGACGCTTGTGTGTCTGCGGGCTGGGGTCTGGGGTTTTTATAGGCACGGCATGGGGTCGTGGCAGGCCAGAGTGGTCTTGGTAAATGCAACACTTGGGTAGGAAACAAAAATCCCTGTCTTCACCTAGGTTCGTTGGCACAGGCCTGGGGGTGGAGCCCTAGCCAGGGACCACATCCTCTTTCTACCCAGCATTCCCTGCCCCCTTCTGTATCATTTAAAGGGACCATGCCCTTCCCTTCCCAGCACTTCCGTATCATAAGGAGCTGAAAACTGGCAAAACTGGTACTCAAATTCATTTACATAGAACACTGCCTAAAAGGAACACGCATATCCCTTCCATCCTCTTGCTTCTGGAATACAAAACAAGCAACCACCAAAGAACAACAAAAAGGTAGGGAAATGGGTTGAGGTTCCATCGTTTATGCCCTGACAACATGGGCCAGTGCTTATCAACATAGCTGGGGAAGTGAGGGATGGAGAGAGAATTGTTAAAGGATGCAAAATTGCAGCTAGACAGGAGAAATATCTACTGTTCTCTGCCACTGTGGGATGACTATAGCTAACAATAGTATATCGTTTCAAATAGGTAGAAATAAGGTTTTGAACGTTCTCAGCACAAAGAAATGATAAATGTTTGCAATGGTGGATATACTAAGTATCCTGGTCTGATCACTTTACATTATATGTATTGAAATCTCACTATGTACCCCATAAATATGTATAATTATTATGGGTCAACTAAAAAAAGTATTTGATGTAGCCCCTCCCTTCTCCTGCCTCTCTCTTTCTTATTAATAGCAACTGAAGGTGCAAACAGACATAAGGGAATTCCACCAGGTAAAGGGTTGAGAGGGCTCAGAGTCTATTATATTACTACAAAGAGCATAACTGACGTGATGGTGAAGCCAAAGGGGATAACTGGTTCCTCTGTCCTTGTTAATAATTCAACACTGCCAATAATTAGATTATTTCTCTGGTGATTTCATTCATTCCACTGACTCTGAATTCAGAGGAATTATAAAAGAATATAGACTTTCTTCTTATGTTTTCTTGCAGAAGTTGTTTTCTATTTTATATTTAAATCTATGATCCATTTTGAGTTAATTTTTGTATATGTTATGAAATATGGATTGAAATTTCTCTTTTCAATTTTTTTGGCATAGAATAGCCAATTGTTCCAGCACCATTTATTGAAAAAAACTTTTTTTTTAACCATGGAACTGCCTTTGTATCTTTGTAAAAAATTAATTGTCCGCATATATGAGTCTATTTCTGGAATCTCTATTCTGTTCCATTGAGCTGTTTGTGTATCTTCATGCCATTTCCACACTGTCTTGATTACTTTTGCTTTATAATAAAACTTAAAATCAGAGTCAGTTCTCCAACTTGTTTTTCTTTTTCAAGTTTTTTGGCTAATTTAGGTCTTTTGCATTTTCATATAAAGTTTAGAATTAGCTTGTCAATTTCTATACACAAAAAAAGCCAGCTGGGATTTTTATTAGGATTTCACTAACTATAGATCAACTTGGCGAGAATGAACATCTTAACTTTGAGTCTTCAGAGCCATGAACATGGCATTTGTATCTATTTAGATCAAGCTTGTCTGACCCATGTCCTGTGGGCTGCATGCAGCCCAGAATGCCTTTGAGTGTGGCCCAACACACATTCATAAACTTTCTTAAAACATTATGAGATATTTTTGGTGATTTTTTTTTTTTTTTAGATCACCAGCTATCAGTAGTGTTAGTGTATTTTATGTGTGGCCCAAGGAAAGTCTTCTTCTTCCAATGTGGCCCAGAGAAGCCAAAAGATTGGACACCCTTGATTTAGATCTTCTGTAATTTATCTCATCAATGTTTCATAGTTTTCAGTGTGCAAGTCTTGCTATTTCTGTCAATTTTTTTCCTAAGTATGTCATATTTTTGGAAGCTATTTTAAATGGTATTGTTTGTAAATTTCAACTTCTGATCATTGTTAATATATTAAAATACAATAGATTTTTGTATACAATCTTGTATTCTGCAACCTTGCTAAATTCACTTACTACTAGCTTTAATTTATTGTTTTTGAGAGGGAGTAAAACACCATCAGATTTTCTATGTAGGTAACCGTGTCTTCTGCAAATAAAAACAATTTTAATTCTTCCTTTTACTCTGGACAGAGTTTATTTCTTGGCTGATTGCACTGACTAAGAACCTCCAGTACAACGTGGATAGCAGGAGTGAGAACAGACATCACTGTCTTGTTCTTGGTCATAGGAGAAAACACTTAATCTTCTACCATTATGTATGTTTGCTATAGGTTTTAGTAGATGCCCTTCAGCAGGTTGAAGAGGACTCCTTTTATTCCTAATTATTGAGAAACTGGTTTTTAAAATCAGGAATGAATGTTGGATTTTGTCAAATGCTTTTACTCCATCCGTTGAGATTATAATTTTTTTTCTTGTTTAGTTTGTTAATATGATCAGTCACATTGATTTTCTAATGTTAAACCAACTCTGCATTTCTAGACTAAATCCTACATGGCCTCATTGTATTTTTCTTCTAATATATTACTGAATTATTTTTGCTGAAATTCTATTTAGAATTTTTATCTACATGTTATACCAATTTTTAATAAAGGGGTATAGCTATCTCTGACTGTAATTTAGGATTTATCTATTTCTCTTTCTCTTTGCAATTCTCTTTCTATTTTTTTTTTTTTGACTACTCCTGCAGAGCAGGGCTACCCCAAAGGCAGTATGTTAAGAGTTGCCTCTCTTTGCAATTCCATTAATTTCTGCTTCATTCATTTTGAAGCTTTATTTTTAGGTATATAAATAATTATGATTCTTGTTTGTTTGTTTTAAGGAGCAGAGAGTTTAATAGGCAAGAAGACAGAAGGAAGAAGCTCCCCCATACAGACAGATGGAAGGGGGCTCCAAAGCTGAAAGAGGAGGTCCCTACCTGTGATGGACACCAGCCAGGTATATATGCAGAGGCTGGAGGAGTCGATGTCTGATTTGCATAGGGCTCAGCGGATTGGTTTGACTAGGCATATCATTCAGGCAGCCCGTGAAGAAGCTGGCCCTCCCCACCCAGCTTTTTAATATGCAAATACAGAGCACCATGGATGTTCTAAACACGTGGGGGATATGTGGGGGTGGCCATGTTGCCAGGAAAGTGTGGGCAAAAGCAAGAAGACCACAGGAATCACCATTTTGGGTGGACCCTGTTTCTAATGACCTGTATTTGCATATCAAAAGTTGCTGGGCTGGCTCTAAGAGCTGGGGCTTTATAAGAAAGTTTTCTGGAGATGCTTTAAAAAATGAAAACTTCCCAAGGACCTCTTTTCCTCTCTATCTGTTTAAAATAACCTCTTAATAACTCCTACAACATTCCCTCCTGTGGAGATGCCACACTAACTGCTGTTAGAGGGTTTTGGATGACGACTCTTTCTGGCTATTCCTGCTGAAAAGGGGCATCTGATGGGGGAACAACAGCTAGGGCTCCTCCTGGGGTGGATCTAAGGGTCCTCGGAAGAATGACACGTCCATGTGTGATTCAGTTTACAGCACCATTTGGAGTTTGCTTCTAGGTGAGAAGACACAAGTTGTAGTACTGAGTATAGAGGGTCCAAATGTTAATACAAGACATATAAGCAAAATAGGGCTTAATAAAGGGGCTAGCCAATTTCATAAAGAAGACTGGAATTCATCAAAGAGGGATTGTAGCCACCTGGGGCTGAAGCTGGCATTTTCCCTGAGCCTGTCAATAATTTTGATTTGATCTTTAAGTACCTGTAGATTTTCCTCTACTTTACTAGAGGTGTTAATCCAAAAGCAGCATGTTTCACTTAAAAGTGCATCACTAAACCCAATAAAAAGTCCTAGCAGACTCGGTGATAGTAAAACTTCCATGCTTCCTTTTTGTCAACTGTTATCTCTGCTTTAAGGCTAATAATTAAGCAAAATACCACTTCAATGGAAACTCTCTGTTCAATATTTCAGTTAGAAGATACTACCATGTATAACCCTATTGCAAATAGTAGAGTGAGCATAGCAATTCCCACAAATGTGGTGTAGTAGATAATTTCCATCTAAAATTTTACTTGCCAAGATATAGAATTCCCCTTTGGGGTCTATGAAGTTCCTTGGTTTTATTTTCCCAAACAAACTTTCGGGATATGGGCACCTTACTTACTTTCATTACTTGACAGAATTTGCAAGATAATTGCCCAGAACTAGCATGCTGATTCATATTTTTACATTACTCATCCCTTTTTTTCCCAAGCTACAGAAGATCACCACTTGATTCACAGGAATAAGCAGAGTTAGTCTAAAATGTAGGCAAAAAGTTTAAAAAACAATTAATGAGACTAGGATTTAATGACAAATGTATGATAAGCTTTGAAGCAAAATTTTTCTCTCCAGTCCTCATTTTTGGCAAAAACTAATTATGAATAAACGTTAGTCTCATATTTGGAAGACACCTCAGAGCTTTGAGACCTGTTAGAAAGTGACATTCTTTACTCACAACAGGTTAGGAACCTTGTGCGGGGGACTGTACAGACAGGGTATGAGGCCAGTTCTCCCCAAGGGGTTTATTGACTCTGCATGTCAAGCTTGATTCCTTTAAAAGAAACACACCTTTTCAATCAAAGCCTTGGTAAAATAACAAGTTTTTCCAATTTTGTCCTGTTGACAAATAAAAGTGGGTTCTTATTGCATGGATGCAAACAATTATATTGCAATAAGTTAAGAGTACTCCCAGATAGTTTCCAAATTTTAAGAGGAAACAGGCAGAGAAAAATAAACATGCTCCAAATTTTGTTCATAGGAGTATACCCTAATTATTAAAAGCCACAAATAGTTTAAAATAAGTTTCCTTGACTCTGAAAAACAAAACAAGGATTAGCAATATTCCAAGCAAAAGTTAAAAAGTTTGCTTTAACTTTCTGAGTGCAGTCCATTTATTTAACTCTTGTTTTGCTTGATGTTTGTGAACATGTTAGTTCTTTATGAGTCCCATACATTCTTTCTCTATTCCAATGTTACAATCTTCAAAGTTATTAAAAACCTATATTTGCGAATACCTGTTATAGTCTTTAGTATAGCTTGATTTTAAACCATCTTTTGAGAAAGAACAAAGTAAGACACCAGTTGTCTGCAAATGGCAACATTTCCAGGATAGTTACAGTTAAAAACATGACTGACAAAGAGGTTTGTTTATCTCTGTGGTTTATAATAACTTTACCCTTAATAATGATTGATAGCATATACCTAGACATTAGAATTTTAGAAATCCTATACAATTTTAAACATGCATTAGTATTATTCACCAAAATATAATTTAAAGAAGATTGGACATCATTTTGGCAATCTCATGTGCCACAAATTATTTTGCCAAATGTTAACTCAAAAGGCAAAAACCTTTTATTAGCCTTTATTATGACATAAAAATCCTGTTTAAAGCCACATATTTGCACATTTTCAGAAGTTTCCTCTGTTGTTGATTTCCAGTTTCATATCGCCATGATTGGGAAGAAATACTTGATACAATTTTAATCTCTTTAATTTTGTTAAGACCTCTTTTGTGGCCTAACATATGATCTATCCAAGAGAATGTTCCATGTACACTTCAGAAGAATATGTATTCTATTGCTGTTAGATGAAATAGTCTGTGTGTGTCATGAAGTTCGTTTGCTCTAAAGTATACCTGAAGTCCAATATTTACTTACTGATTTTCTGCTGAAAAATCTGCTCATTGTCAAAAGTGGGTTACTAAACTCTCCTATTATTATTGCATTACAGTCTGCCTCTCAGATTCCTCAATATTTGCTTTATATATTTAGGTGCATTGATAGTGAGTGCATATATATTTACAATTGTTACATCCTCTTGATGAATTGACTTCTTTTTGTTATATAATGACCATTGTCTCTTCATATCATTTATTATTATTTATAGTCTATATTGTCTGATATAAGTATACCTACCCTTGCTCTCTTTTGAGTTCCATTTGCACAGAATGTGTTTTTCCTGTCCTTTCACTTACAAGCTGTGTGTTTACTTAAAGGTGAAATGAGTCTCTTGTAGGCAGCAGATAGGTTTTGAAAAAAAAATCCCTTCTGCTACTCCATGTCTTTTGATTGGAAAATTTAATCTATTTACATCCAAAATTATTACTGGTAACTAGGGACTTACTACTGTTATTCTCTCAATTGTTTTATAGATTCTTTTTTCTTTTTCTTTTCTTTCTTGGAGTCTTCCTTTATGGTTTGATGGTTTTCTGTAGAAGTAAAATTTGAATTAAAAAAAAAATCTCACTCATTTTTGTAATTCCAGCACCTTGCACAATGCTAGTATACTTCAGGCACTCATTGTTTGTTGAATTAAAAGGAAATACTTCAAATCATATTTAAAACCACAGTTACCTTTTGTTTCTCTTTTCCTCAATCAATATTGATTCTTCTTATATAATTGTGTTTATAATTATCCTTTCTTGTGACTCTTACTACCTCAATTTTAGTTCAGACCTTTTAAGCCTCAAATCTTTATCAGTGCTAAGCTTCCAAAATGCCTCCAGCTTTTCAGGGACTCTTCATTACTCCTTTCATGAATACTTTGTCCTCAAGGCTAATATCAAGCCACTTGATCACTTGAAGCTATTTTCAAACATTGTAAATGGCAGATAACTAATAGCAATGCAAAATAATTCTTGTTTATGGATTCAAAACTGTCCAGTGAAGGTTCAGTTGACTTCCCTCCCTCATGTGGAAGAAGCCAGTTTTGTCTCTGATTGCACATTCATTTCAATGTTCCTGATTTATGAATGTGTCTGTTTTTGGGTTTTCTTCAGAACTTGTAACATCCCTCATTAATAATAAGTTAAGTAAACTTTTTAACATGTATTTATTTTATATCTGTACATTGTTCTGCTTGATGGTGTTTTATAAGTCTCTTAAGCTATCCTCATTCGTTTTCACTCTTTTTATGTTTACTCCTCAGATTAAATGGTTTTCTGTGACCTCTCTTCAAGTTCACTAATCCTTTCTTCTGCTTGATTTAGTCTACTGTTAAACCTCTCCATTACAATGTTCAGTTTAGTTATTGTACTCTTCAGCTCTATGATTTCTGCTTGGGACTTTTTAATATGATCTGTGTCTGTGTTGAAATGTTCACTTTATTTATGCATTGCTTTTCTGATCTTGCGGAGCATCTTTATGGCAGTCCTTTTGAATTCTCTGCCAGGTAAAGCATATATTTTTATTTCTTTAGTGTTAGCTTCTGAAGATTTATTCTTTTATTTGGAAGATATTTCTGTTTCTTTATTTTTGTCTCTCTGAATTCTGTGCATTAGATGAGACAACCACCTCTCCCACTCTCACTAGATTAGCTGCTTATAGAAGATGGTTCTCACCAATTAGCCTAACCAGAGATTCTAGATGCCTCTAAAGTCTATGCACATGCCCAGCCTGCTGTCCTTGTTCTTAGTGACCCCCAGGAGATTACAGTGAGACCAACCATGTTAGTATGAGACAGGTGAGGTAGACGTCAGTTCCTTGGGATGCAGCTGGAAATGTTTAGGTGTTACATGTGTGCTCCGGTCCCTTTTTTCCATAGGGAGAAGCTGAGAACCAGAGTTTATCTCTGACTCACTCTAACTACTCCAAGGAGGCAGTCTATGACAGATACCTGTATGCTCATTTAGACTATACTTTCTGAACTTAGAATGATAGCCCCTGAGTATTCAAGTTTAAAAATCACCGTTTTGTTCTCTGTGGTCTAGGAATACTTAGAAATGAAGAGCACTATCAGCTCCCAGAGCTAGGTGAAGCTAGGTGACTTAGCAGCCAGGCCCTTGGGTGGGATTTGTAAAAGTTGAGGTGCTCAATGCATGTACAAAATCTTTATGGGAAGAGTCTGCAGATCTGGATGTAATACTGGAGCAAGCCATGGAAGAAGGTGCTGGTAGTCACCACCCTCCTACTCAGGCTTGCTAAGGTCTCACAAACTTCTTTCAGTGAAAAATCTGCAGGCCTAGATTTATTGCTGGAACAAGCTGGGAAAGAAGGTGCAGGAAGTGTTGTGCCTCTTATTCAGGCTTGAAGAGGTTTATTCTTTTATCTGCCCCGTAAGCTCCCAGATGCAAACTAATTAGAAGCGGAAATATAAGGGAACTGCTAAAAACCTGTGCAGACAAATCCCTTTCTGCAAGAAGCTGGAAGCTGGACTATACTTGGGGGCTGCAGCTTCTGACAATATTCTTGCAGTTCAAAACTACCTCTTTGTATTTCAAGGAAATTCTCCAGTGCAGAGACTCTGCTGCTCCCCAAGCAAGGTAATTTTGAGGCGGAAAAAATGGGTCTGGAGGCAGGGAACATAAGGCCTATTTCCACTTCAGTTATGACAGAAAATGTCCTCTCCATAGGGCATACACTTAGTAAATGTCTTTGTAACTTTACTTCATCCTTTTCATTTACATAGGGTGTACCCCCAAGTAGAGGGTATTTAAACTCACAAAAACTCTGTAACAGGGCTTTTGAGCGCCTATGCTCAGGCCCGCTCCCACATTGTGGAGTGCACTTTCATTTTCAATAAATCCCTTCGTCCCTTCCTTGCTTTGTTTATGCTTTTTGTTCACTTCTTTGTTCAAGATGCCAAGAACCTGGACACTCTCCACCGTTAACATATTTTGGGGAGCCAGCCTGGAGGAAGAGGTAAGTCCAAAGTTTGGATTTGTTCTTCTCCTTTTTCCTTTTTCTTTCTGCTCTGTACAGGGACTCTCTCTCTCTCACTTTCTCTCTCTCTCTCTCTCTCTCTCTGTCTCCCTCTCTCCCTTTCCAACCTGAGACCCTTGGTGGGCAGCACCTAAACATGGAAGCAACTGCAGGTTTTGGGCCGTGGTCAGTGAAATTAAGGGGTTTCCATGTGGAGAAGCCTGACTGCCATTGCCCAGTTAGCTTAAGGGACCAGAGTCTTTTTGATATTTTTCCTCCTCTTTTTCAGTCTTTCAGTGGCTGTTTCCTAGTAGCTCCTTGGAAATTGAGGGCAATTAGCTGGCATCACTCCCTGATACTGCCTGAAGGCCTAGAAATGAATGGGAATAATTGCCCTGCCTCGAAGCGGGAAGGATTTTTTAAAAAATCTTTTCCATGTGAGCAGTCCCTGATCCCTACATAAAGCGCAGCTCCAAGCAAACTTGCACATGTTTTAGGGGACTTAAACCGTCTTTTCTTATGCTAAATTCTTCTCTTACCATACTCAACTGGCTATAGAATGGCCCACAAAATGGCCCACCCAGCATCCAGTTCTCATTATAGTTCATGGCTATTCCTATAAAGCTCATAGTATGCTCTGGAGGGAAAAACCTGCAGGGGTGTCCACCTAAGACCAGAGACATCTGGCACTCTAAGATTAGACCCCACAGGAGGACACTCTGTGCGTTCTGCAGACCCCAACCACTCCAAAGAGGACACTCTTGGCAGAGGTTCTGAGGTCTAGTGTTAAGCTGTCCTTGGAATTTTCTCTCGCAGTTGCAATGCTGCTTGGCCCCAACATTGTTTGAAATCTGGAGTTTACTGCTGAATGGGAAAGTGGGATGGCTTTGCATGTTTCCAGGCCTCTGTGCTGGGACTCTAAGCAGGGGGCTGGTTAATGTGTGGCACCCTCCTTTGGTATGGTTTGGCCCCAGTGCTCTTTGGAGTCTGAGGAGGTTTGGCTCTTAAAAATCAAACTGCTGTGTGTTAGGTGTGTCACTCTGTAAAGAGACCACCAGGCAGGCTTTGTGTGGGCAATCAGGCCGTTTTATTTTGCACTTGGGTGTAAGTGGGCTGAATCTGAGAGAGGAGTTAGGCGAGGGGCGTAGGAATGGGGACTGGTTATATAGGTTGGAGCAAATTGTAAGTTAAAGGTGGTAATCTACTTTAGGGAGGGGGGAGGGCGTCCCGGATGCATGGTCACAAGGGTAGGGGTTATCTATTACAAACAGGCATGGTCATAAGGGTGGGGGTTATTGGTTGCAAGTAGAGGGGAGGGTGAGATAAATTACATAATTGCAGAGGTGGAGGTCTTGGGAAACCTAATGTCTGGGGGAAATTTCACAAGGTTGAGCAGGAACAATGGTTGAACATTGCAGGGGGACAGCAATCAGTTGAGGCAGGGACCAGTGGTTTGACTTCTGCTTGTGGCCATCCAGTTATTTCAGACTTTGTGGCTCCTGGAGACCGTCAGGAGGTGTACGTGCAGGTCACCAAGGCTGTAATGGCCAGGCTTGCACTTGGAGGCCTGACACTGTGGAGGCTGCTTTACCCGAAATTTTAGTTCACAGCCCTCATTGGACTATCTGTTGGGGCAAAGTGAAACCTTAGCTGTGAGACTGCAAGCTCGTATTGCTATCTCATGGCTAAGGTTCCAAGATATTGGATCTTCGTTTATGTGTGTCTATACATGTCTAGATGTGTTTATTCATATGTACACTTACTGTTACATGTTGTGTCTATCAAATTGGCTTAAAAGTAAAGAGCGCTCATAAATTAACTAAATAAGTCTAAGCAATTTTCAAATTCAAGCAACTTAAAGTATCACTTTACTAAACAAGCTAGCTTTAAAATTATTGGTGTAATAAAAATAGCAATGCCTTCAGAGTTGTGAGCATACATTTTGTCTGAATTTTATGTTTGTCTTTGCTAGATATTTTAAAATGTCAGTGTTAATTCATGCTGGGAGCTGCTTGGGGCAAGCCTGCCTCACATTCTATTGAAAGTCTCACTGAGATAAATGCATATATGATTGCTTCCTTTGGAAAGGCTAATGGGAAACTCAAAAGAATGGAACAGTTTGTCTCCCACCTGTGATCTGAATGCCCCCAAGCCCCCTCACTTAGAGTCGTCCCCACCTTTCCAGACAAAACCAATGTCCATTTTACATATGTTCATTAATGTCTCATGTCTCCCTTTTTAAAAGTAAAACTTAAGTACAGTGAATGAGGTAATTTTTCTTTTCCCCACCCTCATTTTCTTTTTTTTTTGGAGAGGAGTTTCACTCTTACTGCCCAGGCTAGAGTGCAATGGCATGACCTCGGCTCACTGCAATGTCTACCTCTGGGGTTCAAGCAATTTTCCTGTCTCAGTCTCCCAAGAAGCTGGAGTTACAGGCACCCGCTACCATGCTTGGCTAATTTTTTGTATGTATACAAAAGACAGGGTTTTGCCATGTTGGGCAGGCTGGTCTCCAACTCCTGACCTCAGGTGATCCACCTGCCTCAGCCTCCCAAAGTGCTGAGATTACAGGCATGAGCCACTGTGCCTGGCCGGGATACATGTTTTAGGTAAACTTTTTGTGTAAATTAAAATCTTCAAGTTATTTTTAATGTCCATTTGATTTTTGGGTCATTTCCAATTAAGAAAGAGTTGTAATATGGAGAAATATGTTTCTAAAATTGAATTGTTTTTACCTGTAAATGCCCACATCTAGTAGTCTAGGATTTCTTGCTTATTAGGGTTTCACTAAAATTTTAGGTTGCTAACGATAAAATTGTAGTTAACATGTAATTCTGTATGCAAAATGTGCCAGAAAGAGTTATGTTATTAGTGGAAAAAAATTTATCTAATTCAGAAGTTATCTAAAAGTCAGGTCAAATTCCAGACTTGAAAGGTTATTTATGGGTCAAGCATAGTGGCTCATGCCTGTAATGCCAGCACTTTGGGAGGCCGAGGTGGGCAGATTACTTGAGGTCTGAAGTTTGAGACCAGCCTGGACAACATTGCAAAACCCCATCTCTACTGAAATATACAAGAATTAGCTGGGCATGGTGGCACACACTTGTAATCCTAGCTACTCTGAAGGCTGAGGTGGGACAATTGCTTGAAGCCAGTAGCAGAGGTTGCAGTGAGCCAAGATTGTGTCACTGCACTCTAGCCTGGGTGACAGAGAGAGACTCTGTCTCAATTAAAAAAGAAAAAATAAAATAAAAGGTTATTTATGAAACAATATAGTAAGGAACCATTAAGTAGGGGAGAAAGACGTGGAAAAGTTTAAACAATAAAATATTCCTTAAAACCTGATAAAGAATTGGAAGCATTTGGCTAATTAACATTTTCATAGTTAAAGCTCTTAATCTTAATTAAAGTAAGAAGTATTATAAAAAGGCATGGGCAGGTTGACAATTCTTTTTTTAATATAGTTAAGCATGAAGCTGGATTTATTGTGAGGGAAATTTCGCATACATGCTTGCATTGCTTCACAGTATGTTTACTGTTGTACGTGGATAGTGTGCTTACTGGTTGTGTGCCTAAAGTGAATTTCTTGATTGCACAAGATGTATGATGGTGTTGGTGAACTTGGGGATGTTAAATTGTGTACCAGGAATAAAATATTCATTATGTGGGTGTTCTGGGGCCCTAGGTAACATTGTAGGCTCCAGGGTAAATGTAGTATGAAAATTTAGGGTTGATTTCCTGTTTGTTTGTTTTTGCTTCTAGTTTTTATTCCTTTGCTATTTATTTTCCTCTGGTTTTGCTTGTGTATCCATACATATAAAATCATGCTTTTATTATTTTAATTTGGTTTTTATTTGGTTCTGTGAACAGTTATTTTGTTTCCTATGCACTTCTAGCAAATCATCATCTGTTCTATTTTTCTATTTATCCGGAATTCTTAAGCTACCTTTGTCAGGCCTGCAGGAATTAATGGAGCACACTAGCTTTTATCCTTTGTAGAAAATAAAAATAAATAAAAGTTCTTCTTCAAAGCTTTCCTGTTAGTTCATCATAAACTATAGCTCCTTTAAAAGTTAATTTACTCTAGACTCTTTGCTAATACTCCTGAGTAGCTGTTAGTTATAATAAAGAAATAAATGTATTCAGTGTTCTTAGTTCTTACACTTTAACCTAGATATTTGCCCTGACATACCTGGACAAGCCCAGGCAAGTCTTAGATCCTAGCTTATTCCTCTTCATTATTTGGAAGTAGTTTTGCCTCTCTAAGCATTCCTCAAGTTACTTCCTATTTTCCTTTATTCCCCTCTGTCTTTACCTATTTCGGAAAGTTTTAAGTTGTTAGCCAACCAGGTGTAGCCTAGACTGTGAGGTCCAGTTCCAGCCAATGGAATCAGGACACAGCAGTAGGGTGGATGCATTAGATATAAATAGCCCTGCCTCATTTGTTTGGTATACTCTTGTGGCAAACTGCTGGGGAGTGTACCTTTTCTGCAGAAAGTAAAGTTGCCTTGCTGAGATAAAATTTATATTCAAGTTCTACTTCTTTTGTGGCACCAAAAATTTACATATAATATCCTTAAACTAACCTTGGATTTTAGGCTTCCTGATACTTTAAGTGTGTTGAGTATACTCTCATAAATATAATTGAGTCATATTTCTCTCTCTCTGCCTAATTTCTCCGAGATTCGTAAAGTATTCATGAATATTCTTAATTCATGTGTCCGTTTGCATACATTCAAGCAGGGTCCCCAGGGCCACTCAGGGAGAGAGAACCCAGAAACCTGGCATGCCAGCACAAGGGTAAAAATTTCTTACCAGTCCGTCTCTGGCCTTTTTCTCTATGCAAACTGGTTAATCTCCTCTGTGAAGTTTTAAGTTAATTGGTTTAATAATAAGAAGAATTTAATCAAATATTTTATCAGAAAAGTGAAAAAAATGCCTTTTATTTAGTTCATGTGACTTGAGTAATCTTTGGGAAATAAAGACGGTTTTAAAGATTGTTAGTAAAACACAGTTGTCTTCAAAATGTAAACATGTGGTCTAAATTATGTTCAAATATTAGGTTTGCTAAATGTTTTAAGGTCCTAAACTGCTTCTTTGGCCTTTGAAAATTGTTTAGCTTGCCTGCTTTCCAGCTAGGGAAGGCCTGGGGACAGGTAGAGTTGGCCACATGCCCCTAGCTGTGCTGGAAATAGTCAGACCTTATCAGAACATAACTTACCAGGTTTTACATTAAAGTTAAAATTGCTAAGAGTCACCGTTGTAACATGCAATTAAGATTACTAGAAACAGTTTTACATGCAAAGCGTGTAAGAACAGTAGAATGTGGGTTTTTTTTTTGTAAAAGATTATAAAAGGTTTTTGTTTCTTTAAAATTTCTGAGTCATCGTTTGGCCAAATAAATAATTTATGGTAATCTGAAATTCCAAGATCAAACTTCAGTTTCAAAATTGTCTTTCCTAGTGCCTGAAAACATCCAGAAAAGAGGTAAACAGGATTATCTGACGTGTTTACATACATGGGATCGCCAAAATGATGGTCAGTCTTCTTTAGGTTATGTTTTTATGAATAATACTAATATATTCCAAAACTGTATATAGCTACTAATGCAAGTATAACCAGAAAATTAATTAAACATCATGAAAAGACTTTTATGTCAAACCAGCTCATGCTGAAATTGCTAGAAATAGTTTATAACCAATGCTTGATCCCATATTTCTGAGAAAACAATTAAAGCTTCAGGTACATTTGGTCATCTGGTTGGTCATTTCAATATTTTATAAAGAGATTTCATTCAATTGTTATTTTCAAGGCATGTTTTCTGGTTGTATTGAAGCTTTCCCATGCAAGAGGGCGGATGTTATAACAGTAGATTATTATGCTACAGTGTATTTTCACTAGGTAAAGAAAGCTGTTGTGTTTTTTTTTTTTTTTTGAGACAGTCTCTCTCTGTCTCCCAGGCTGGAGTGTAATGACATGATCTTGGCTCACTGCCACCTCCGCCTTCTGGGTTCAAGCAATTCTTCTGCCTCAGCCTCCCAAGTAGCTGGGATTACAGCTGCCCGCCACCACGCAGGCTAATTTTTTTTTTTTTAAATTTTATTAGAGAAGGGCTTTCACCATGTTGGCCAGCCTGGTCTTGAACTTCTGGCCTCAGGTGATCCACCTACCTCAGCCTCCCAAAGTGCTGGGATTACAGGCGTGAGCCACTGCGCCCGGCTAGAAAACTTTTGATGGTTTGAATCTTCTGGAAACATCAGAGAAAGACTGTCCTTGCCATCCAAACTACGAGAAAACTTCGGGACCTTGAACTTAGAGTTTATAATCTCACAACTGAGAAGGGTCCCTCCTCACTGTTGGAGCTGTGCACTCATTGGAACCCTTAGGTTAAAACTAACCAGGGAAATTTCTCCCAACAAGAGAATGGCATCCTTGATGTGAACAGGTTTTCCCAAGTTCACAGATTAAGACTTCTACTGTCACGAAACTCTTATCTTTGAATATTTTTTCTTGCTTATGCCTCTACGAACAATAGAAGTGGAAAAGGGATCTGTTATTTGCACTTATGGGGTAGACTTTTATTTGTGAAGGCGTTTGCAGCCAGCCTTTTACCTGGATAAACTTCTACTTTGATAGATGAAAGATGAAGGCCCAATGTAGGTAAGAAACTTTAATGGTACATGTGTTGCCTCATAATCAGTCAAAAACAAAACATTGGTTCACTCCTCTTAACCCACATCATGGGGTAAAGGGAACATTGCCAGAAGGCCTCCACTCTTCTAAAAGGCCATCATTTGTTAGGTCCTTTTCCCATGGTTTAAAGTAGAAAAAGCAATGATTAGAAATATATCCCTCATAATAGCTTCTATAGCAAATTCTACTATAAAGGCTACAGTTACACAATAGACTCTAAATTCTCTTGTGAAAGTTGTGATAGAATTGGTTAAACTGAGAAGGATCTCTGAAGCTGCTGGCACTTGTGGCCTATAGAGAAATACATCAAAAGAAGATTATAGAAATTCAGTGGTAGGAGACTGAGGAAGAAAGTGCATAGTGAAGTGGGCGAGCTCTTCATCTAGCTCATTCTTTGATCTATTTGATTTTAGGAGGTTTGGTTTATGGCGACCATGGGTAAGGAGCATACTCCAAACTCTTGGTATTTTCCTCCCAATAGTCATAAGAATAGTCTCCCTGGTGCACTGTATTCTCTCATGGGTTTTAAATGGTTGCATGTAGCCATCTCTAGAATGTCATATAGTCTCTCTTCAACTGGAATGAAAACAGCTGAAAGAAATGTGCAACCACGAGGACATCGTAACCTGTAAATTACATGCTGAAATTGGAAATCCAGAATTATGGTAACTAAAAGTGGTGCTGAGGCCCTAAGTTTTGGTCACACTCTTAACCTAAGTGAGAACCTGATCACAAATGGGGAATTTTCTAAATAAAATTCTGGGAGGCCATTGTTTTGGACTGAGCTCATGCACTAGGCCCCAACACACCAAACCAAACCAAAATGGAGTCGCTTGTGCTAAGACTTTAAGGAATCACATAGATTCCAGAACAAACCAGGTTTTGTTTTTTCTCCTACAAATCTCTATACCAAACATTCTTGACAGCGTATTAAATCTTTTAACCAAATTCATTTCCTCTTGCCTAGAGACTATGAAGCTTCAGATGATCATGCAAGAAAGGGTCCAGCCAGTTCCAGGTGAAGACACCACCACTGGCCATCAGAAAGCTGCCCTGCTCCAATGCAGGGCGAGAGTTCCATGATCCCCTATAGGTAGGGACTACACCCGGAGCCAGCATGAAGCAGTTATAGAGAAAAACTATCGGTCCTTCTGGCTCCCATAATGATTTATGGGGGTCACATCTCTCAGTAGGGAGATGGGGCAGAAAAATAGGGTGTGGAGGCAGGGAACATAAGGGTGATTCATACCTCAGCTATGACAGGAAATACCCTCTCCATAGGGCATAAACCGAGTAAATTACTTTGTAACTTTACTTCATCCTCTTCATTTACATAGGGCATATCCCAAGTAGTGGTTATTTAAACTCACAAAAACTCTGTGCCAGGGCCTTTGAGCCCCTATATCTAGGCCCGCTCCCACACTGTGGAGTGTACTTTCATTTGCAGTAAGTTCCCTCATCCCTTCCTTGCCTTGTGTGTTTTCTCCAATTCTTTGTTCAAGACGACAAGAACCTGGACAGCCCCCACCGTTAACAATTTTAGCTCCAAGTCCTTCAGCAGGGAATGTAAAAGATTGGATGCTGTATGCACGTTACAAACCCTCATTCTTCAGGAAGAAGCCAGGAGTTGAGGGTTCACTGCTGATTGTAAGCAGCTGTGGTGAAGATGGGGTTTCTGCATAAGTATATCTCCACTCTTCCTACCTGTTGCAATGTGGATATCTTCTCAGTTATTTGGTATTCAGGAGTCTTTCAACCAGTTTCTGGCTTTCTCTTGGAGGGAACTGATCCAAATATAGGTGTTTATTTGGTGCATCTGTGGGAGGAGGTATAGTCAGGAGCTTACTATTTCTTCATGTTGCTGATGCCACTTCCCAGAATTTTGTTTCAAGCAAATGACTTGAAATAGGAGAATATGATAAATGATTTTTAAGGTCCTAATCTCCTGAAGCAGATTGTTTTGGCAAATGTTTTGGAACAGATATCTATTTAGATTCACTAGCACATAGAGACAGAGACACTAACCAGAAGACGTTCCTGAAATATGGGTGGCAAAGATTTAATCAAGGCAGGTGGTTTTCAAAAATAACAAGAAAGGATAAGTCCAAGAATTGGCATGGTTTATACATAACCATAATGTTTATTTTTCTCCAAATAAGGCATTTCTCTGCATAACATAATATGTAACTATGCTTTTGGGTAAAAGGAAATACATATTAAACATTTTTAAAGCATCTGGAAAAATACCCCTTTCCCCCATCTGTTCTAGACAGTTAAACATACTTTGGACCAGTTAAATTTTCCACAATAGTTTCTTTGGACATTAAAATGACTGAATTCTCCAAGCAGAAAATGAAAATCCTGAAATAGAGACAGAATAACAAGTATTACTTCTGTTCAATCAAATATAAAATTTAAGTGCACAATTAAATTACTTCTGTTTATGTGCTTTAACATTTAGATCTTCTTACCCCCCTGCAATAATTGAACCTACCTGATGGAAAGTAACCAATTTGAGACTGAATAAAATGAGCCTGGTGGTCTCAGGGATCAGGGACAAGCACAGTTAGTCAAGTAGTGTTGGTAAAATCCATTTTTATGTCTAATTTTGATAGCAAGCCATTAGGTCAGCCTTGAGTTTAAGAATGTGGCCCCAGAGAAAAGCTGAAACATGGTGTCCTCACTGTTTCTAACTTCAGCTCCATCTGGTTGAAAATTTCTGCAGTGGGTCCCAGAACAGCTTTTAGGTGACACGAGGCATTTCAAAGGAACTTTCTAAGGACCAAATAATCTTCAAAGCTTTCAAAAGAAAAGCCAAATGGTCTTCTAAGCCTTTGCTACTCGAGGTGCTTATTGTGGACTAATAGTATTGACATATCCTGGGGGCTTGTTAGACTTGCAGAATCTCAGGCCCCACCCAGGCCTACTGAATCAGAACATTCTTTTTAACAAGATCTCCAGGTGATTTATATTAAAATTTGGAACACATTAAGTCTTGTTTTAAGCTCTTTAACAGGTTATTGTTGGAGGGTCGGTTGGGGGATGAGAGAGTTCCATGTTTTAAGAGATAGGTGCGGATTCTTTGGGAGGACATTTTGGCATTGCAGCTGTGCAATTGAACAGCTCACTGGGAAAACGCAGAAAAGGAAAGGGCCTCTTTGAATCACAGCCTCTGGTGGCAACCATGCTCAGAGGACCCACCTATTCTGTGGTACAATGAAGTTTCTCAACGCCTTTGGTCACTTATCAAGTTTAAATGAAAGCTGCCTATTTCTACATCAGGTAGGATGTAGAAAAGCATGAATGCTTTCTCCACAAATTCTCAAACCCACATATTTGTCTTCATGCATTTATGGATTAACAGCCATCTTCAAGGGGCTAATCCTTCAGCACTTGATCAGACAAGAGAAAATAATTAAACCTACAAATAGCCTGACTCTTTAATTGCACAAAAAACATTTCCCTCTTCCCATAGAAGAACGCAGATCATTCCATTCCAATGCATGGAGCGACGATAACTGAGATGCATAACAGGGTCCAAACTCGGTCTTTTTCCAATTTTTCAAAGTGCAATTCTGGCCCAAACCTATGCAGAAGCATAGAACCCTGCCAGTTACATCTTGTGCAGTACAAGGAAATCCTTTCCATTTTAGTCTCTGGCAGTCAGGACCCTCTATTTTGTTTTGAGCTTGGTTTTCTAGCTAAAACTTTGTACTTTCTGTCCCCAAAGATCTTTATGGGCAGAACAGACAGATCTGGATGGGGTGGCTGAGCAGAGGGCCAGGTGGCCAAGTGACTTCATGCTGAGCATTGAGATGGGCTTGTTGGGAGGGCTCTTTCCCTCATGTCTCTTCTTGGGTCTCTGTGTGTCTCCCAGCCCTTCATGCTCTCATCCTTGTGTAAACAGGGGAGAGTACTGAGTTCCAAGTTCCGAAGAGGTTCTTGACTTCACTAACCCCGAAGAATGGGAAAAGGGGCCCTGGAGGCGCGGTGAGTTTGCCATACGAATAAATATCGTGGACCTAAAGAGTTTTGCGGAAAAGCGATTTATTAGACAGAGAGAGAAAAAAGACAGCTCCCATGCTGTCGTGGGAGGGGACCCAGAGAAGCAGCCTCTCTCTCATTGCTGGTTAGGGTCTGACTAAGCAATAACATGATATCTTTCCAATCCAACTCAGGGACCTGCATTCAATTCAGTCGACAATACCTGATTGGTTTACAAAGTAGCAGCATTCTTCTTCTAAAAAGAGACAGGTTCCTCCTCTCTCTGCTGTTAGCAGATCCATGGCCCTTCTATTTCGAAGAGCCATGGCAGCTGAAGAGTTAAGCTGCTTCTGCAGAGTTACGGAGAGAATTAGCAACCTTTTCCATGTCATCATTTAACTCCTGAGGTAGCTCATAGTAAAACTGAGTAGAGGTAGTAATTCCTCCAATGCCAGCCCCCACTATGAAAGGAATAATTGGGGTTTGAGTATGGCATGGCCTGGGCAAGAGAAGACTCTGAACCTGAGAGTTGGTATAAATCGTCATGGCTGGGGGCACTAGGAAGGAGAGGAGGCATATTTCCCCAGAGGTATTGTTCAGGCAGCTGTAAGCTGAGGTGTCACAAAGAAAGAATAAGCCTGACCAAACAGGTGGGGGCTATCTCAAAAGCCCTGGGGTAACACCGCCCAGGTGAGCTGGTCTAAAGGGTTTACAAAGGCGAAGAGAAACTGGGAGTCAGGATGTAGTGGAACACAGGAAAAGGCATTCTTAAGGTCCAGAACTGTAAACCATTGCGCCTCTCCTGGCATTTGAGAGAGCAAGATGTATGGGTTGGGTACGGCTGGGTATAAAGGGGTTACAGCTTCATTACTAAGCCTGAGACCTTGCACCAGCCTCCATTGTCCTTTAGGTTTTGTGTTCCTAAAATTGGAGTATTACAAGGGCTGTTACAGGACCTCACTAGACCCTGAACTTTTAAGTTCCTTACGATATCCTGTGGCCCCTTTTGGCTTCTGGTCTTATGGGGTACTGTCTTTGGTAAGGAAAAGAGGTGGGATCCTTTAGCCTTATTGGAATTGGGCATGCATTCTTTGCCCACCCAAACTGTCCCTCCATTGCCCAACGCTCGGGATTAATTCCTTCTTTAAATAATGGGCAGCAGAGAGGGATTTCCTCCCTGACGATGTTCATATAGATAATGGCTCCTGCTCTATCCTTCTCATCTGGAGTCACTTGGTTATGTACTTGACTGAGGTACCAGGTGTCCCCAAACTCTTGAGCTGCTGCTAGCGCAGCCTCTCATTGCTGGTTAGGGTCTGCCTAAGCAATAACATGACATCTTTCCAATCCAATTCAAAGGACTGACCCAAGCCCTGCAGAACATCTATGTACTTGTCTGGGTCATCTGAAAATTTTCCTAAGTCTGCCTTGATTTGCTTTAAGTCAGAAAGCGAAAAGGGAGTATGTACTTTGTTTGGGTCACATTCTCCTCCTACTGCCTGTAGGGGGCAGAGTTGGGGCATCCTAGTAGCCTGAGGTGCCTTGGCCGCTTTGGCCTTCCCTGAAGCTGAGGAGACCTGGTCAGCATTGGTGGAGGGAGGAGCCACAGGGAGTCCTAACTATGGGGGTAGTCCTGAGAGGGGCCAGTAGGGCATAGGTTACAAGCCTTAAATAGCTGAGGATTATCCGTTAGAGAAAAGAAAACTTGCACATAGGGGATCTCAATCCATTTACCTTCCCTCTTACAGAACAGGTCTAATTGTAGAAGGGTGTTATAATTTATACTTCCCTTAGGAGGCCAGGTTTCTCCACTCAGCAGAGGGTATTGCGGCCATGCTGTTTGGCAGAGAAAAATGAGCCATTTCTTCTTCAAAGATCGTGGGTCAAATTGGTCCCAGTTATCCAGGATACACTTTAAGGGTGATTTTGCCTTGGGAAGAGTAGCACTCATCTGAAATTGAACACAGGGATGCCCACATCCCTGGTTATTCCTTGCAACTGCTAGCCCTGGAGCATCCCCCAATTATAGCACCTTGTGGTTTCCTTGTGCCCTAGATGTGTGATTATCTCCTGGGCCCCCCCCAGGTGCCGGGTTTAATCACGATTACTAGCGTCATGGGCATACCCTCACTGTCTAATGTCCTTATGGCCACCATAAGGACACGGGGACTGCTGGGATTAGTGGCCCTGTACCAGCACATCCTTGAAGAACTAGGCCAGTGAGGCTTGGGCGATGGGTGCCAATATTCCCTAGCAAGAGTTTAATTAAAATAGGCCTGATCATAAAGCTGCCCTAGAAGGATAAACTCCTTGGGAGGGACCTCTAATCACAACAATCTTAAAGAAGGTAATGGCAGGCTGCATGGCTGGAACAATGCCCTCAGGACCCGGGCCTTCTCCCCCACCCCACTCTCCATTCTAGGAATATGCCCTAGGGTTGTGGGGCCTGTAATTAACTATTTGAGCCTCAGACCAGGTCTGACTATGGTATTTTAGATGGAAAAGTTCTGCCATACGGAGAGCCAATCCTAGGCAAGACAAATTTACGTCATCGTCATCGGATTCTGGCACCACTTAGTTGGATTGGGAAATTGCCGGTGACAAAAAACACAATGTCCTATAGCCTCCAGTACCCTCTGATAGACTCTTGCTCCATTAGGACATAACCCAGCACAGTAGACTAAGAGAACTGGCCCTGTGTACTGTAGGAGGTCCTCATAGGCATAAGCCTGAGGGCACTGCAGGCAAGGGTCCTGGGACTGCCACCTCAAGAGCCTCAAAGTCCTAGCAAGGAGATTAATAGCCTCCTGTGTAGAAAATATCTTAGAGAAAAGAGCCGGAAGAAGTTTGCCTTACAGAAATCTGGACCCAGGAGGTTGGGGTCGTAAAGGCTGGGCGGGCATAGCTCGCATAGGCGGCTTTTTCTTAGAAGGTCTAAGTGGGGCCATGACCTCAACTGGACTGAACCAGGAGTTCGGGACCACTGCCCTTTCCTCTGGCCGGCCCTCAGCTTGGCCCAGAGAAAGAAAGAATAGCAAGAAAGGGAAGCTCGTTCGGGGCTGACGAACACTCCCAGTTCTGGAGAGCTGGGGGCTGTTGAAGAGTCTGTTCCCAGAAAGCCTGACACCCATGTCTTTAGTCCAGCGGCCGCACTAGTCGCACTTTGATGGCCAACAGGCGCCCGGTTTTCATCTCTTTTACAAATTTAAAAGAAGGAAAAGGACAGCTTAGCAAGCAAAAGGGGTCCAATATCACTCACGGCTCTGAACTCCCATGTTCTCCTGGCTGGCTTGTCAAAAGATGTAACTGGGGGAGCGTCCTGAAGATGCTCCCAGTTCTGAAGAGGTTCTTGACCTCCCTAATCCCAAAGAATGGGGAAAGGGGCCCCGGAGGCGTGGTGAGTTTGCCGTTCACATAATATCGTGGACCCAAAGAGTTTTGTGGAAAAGTGCTTTATTAGACAGAGAGAGAGAGAAAGAAAGAAAGACAGTTCCCACACTGTCGTGGGTGGAGACTCAGAGAAGGAATAGTATAGGTAAGGAGCAGCTGGAGTTTTAACCCTTGAGTTATATGCCCTTCCCATTCATGTTCTCGTCCAATGAGAGGAGTTCTTTCAAACTTCCTCTGGAGTGATTGATCTTCGTTGACTCTGATACCAGATTGGCTACTTGGTCCACAGCCTGAGTTACAGAGCCCCCTTCCTCCCAGGGCTTTCCGGTGGGCTCTTTGGGACAAAGGAGCTTCACCTGGCTTTCCCCACTTAACCCACACGCGGGAAACCCAGACAAAGAACTTTACAGTTGAAACCCCTCTGGTTCCCAGATGGAGAAGTGGAGCCGGGGAAACTCCTGCCTTTGAAACCATGCCCCTTGTGGACCCGGGAAGAGAAGTCCCTCACTTGTAATAGTAACTTTGATGATCGAATTTAGTTAGCTCATCAGTGTGATTCCATTCAGAAATGACTACCTAAAATGATATCTAAATTTCAAATAATAATTGTACTTTAACCATCACTTTGATTGCCCAGCCTGCCATTTTAGGACTTTATTATTATGCTCTGCTTGGATATTTAAAAGGGTCTTCACTGAATCAGCCTAAAGCTTTCTGAAAATTGCCGCTAATGAATTATCACATGGAACCTTCACAGAATTCTTAAGCCCCAGTGTTCCATAATAGAGACAGGAATAGTGGGAAGAATGCTGGCTTTGAAGCAAGATGCACCGAAGCCAGCATCTTAGCTCTGTCATCTTGGGCAAGTTACTAAAGCCTCACTGAGTCTCAGTTCCCCACTGTATTGGGAGAAATAATACCTATTGTATGGTTTTCTGTGAAGATTAAAAGAGACAGCAAATTTAAGTTGCTTAGCAAGAATACTGGCACCTAGTGTGGAATCAAGGGGTTTAATCCTTACTTTTAATCTCCCTTTCCTTTTCTTGATGAGTGGCGTCTCTAGCCTGGTTTCTCCAGAAAACAGAGCCTCAGTCAAAAAGTTATGTGCTATTGCTCACAATAGCAAAGACTTGGAACCAATCCAAATGCCCATCAAGGATAGACCGGATAAAGAAAATGTGGCACATATACACCATAGAATATTATACAGCAATAAAAAAGGACGAGTTCATGTCCTTTGCAGGGCATGGATGAATCTGGAAATCATCATTCTCAGCAAACTAACACAAGAACAGAAAACCAAGCACTGCATGTTCTCACTCATAAGTGGGAGTTGAACAATAACACGTGGGCATAGGGGAGGGGAACATCACACACTGGGGTCTGTTGTGGGGTGAGGGGCTAGGGGGAGAGATAGCATTAGGAGAAATACCTAATTTAAATGATGAGTTGATGGGTGCAGCAAACCACCATGGCATGTGTGTACCTATGTAACAAACCTGCATGTTCTGCACATGTATCCCAAAACTTAAAGTATAATTAAAAAAAAAAAAAGTTATGTGCTAAAGCTTTATTGAATGAGTGCAATCCAGGGAAGCAAACGTGAAGGAACTAGGTAAATGAAGTAATGGAAGAGAAGAAGTGCAGGATGGTGCATTTCCAAACTGTGTAGACTTGACTAGGAAACATCCTTTTTGCTCAGTTATGCAGGACATTGCCAGGGAGGGCATATGGAGTCTCAGCACAATTTCTCAGGAGGAGGAAGAGGAGAGAATAATCTACCTGTTGGTGCCTTTCTGTCTCCTGTTGGTCATTGGCCAAATCCATCCCCCACCAGCAGAACTGGGTTGTCAACTCACCTATATTTCTAGGTTATTTTTGCCATAAGAGTGCTGACATTCAGCCAATAAAAGGGCATGAGCCAGAAACATTTAATACCTGCCTTTTTGCCACATGCAGCTTTGCAGACCCTTCTTGGAAAGTCAGTGGGTTGGGTGGCTTAGGAGGCTCCTGGCATCTGCACCTTAGCATTGACAGGATAGCTCAAGGGTGGGAGGTGAGAGTCCTGCGGTGTGAGGTCAGAGGTGTGACATGACACACAGCCTGGTCCTTCCTCAAACTACACGAGACTTCAGGACTAGCTGCTTGCTGCAGCGGGGTCAACTGCTGAGCAGCTCCCCTGAGTGGACAGTGACAATAATGTCACTGGTGCCAAACAATCTTCCTGGAGAGTCACCCAGAGCACTGAGCAGAAAAGTCCTAGCCAACCAAATCTGAGTACATGAACTGGGTCTGGTATTGTGAGACTAGAATACGGGCTTTCAATAATTCATGAATGAGGAGGGATGTAAAATTGGCTCTCAACACAGTTTTGACCTGGGTCAAGTTTATTTTTAGTGCCCTTTGGATTAAAGCTCAGGAGAAAGGTTTGCTTTAGAGACCTTGATTTGAGAATTAGCTTGTCCTCTGTTTGACTTCAAAGTCGATCTTCAGTCACATCACTGTGCCTACTGCCTCAGTACAAAGATGGCGCCAAAGCCATGGGATGGAACACCACCACCCAGAATGAGCAGGGACCAGGACTCCTTGTACCTGAAATGATGGAACAAAAGGCTGTGGAAGACACTGAAAAATAAGGTCTTAGCAACAGAGAGAAAGCCAAGAGAGAGAAATTAAGAAAGAAGAGATTTTCAGATTAAAGGAAGGGATCCCCAGTGTCAGACGATATAGAGAGGGCAAGTAGAATGGGAAGAAACAAGATAACCGAATATTGTAACTGCTGCTCTGACCAGACAATTTCTGTGGCAAGATGGGGACTAACTAAAAGCATCTGAGTATTGAACAGTGTGATGAAGTGAGGAAATAGAGCTATTTTTTTTTAAAGTTTTTACTTAGAATTGGCAAACAGGAAAATAAAAAAAAAGTTTTGGTACCTTGGTAGGGAGTGGGGAATCAGAGTTGAAGCAAGTTTTTTTTTTTTCAAAGCACAATTCATTAATTCAATCTGCTGTGATACCACTGGGCTGTTTCCAGCTTTTTGAAAATTAGAAATAATGCTGCTATAAACATTCTTGTAAATGTCTTTGGGTGCATATGTGTTCCTATTTTGATTAAGCATCTCTAGCAATAGTCACAGTGCATTTCAATATTCAGTCAATAGCTCAGTTTATTGATATGTCAGTTACATCATGTTGATAAGCCATCTGTTACCGTACTATTTCTGTGAGTAAGTTTCTGTTCTGTCAGTTACTGATGGAGGTGTCTTAAAACCCACAGTACATTATTGATATCTGTATCTCCTTTTACTTGTGTTGATTTTTGCTGTCTTAGAAAAACATACAAATTTTGAATTGTATATTTAAACATACACAGATTTAGAAGTTTTTTTATATCTTCTTGGTAAGTAGAAATTTTTATTGCTGTGAAATTTCCTTCTTTATCTCTAGTATATTTCTTATCTTGAAGTGTTCTTTATCTGATATTCACTCTCTCCTGCTCAGGGTTTGGAAGGCATATCTTTGTCTATCCTTTTACTTTCAATCTTTCTATGTCCTTGTATTCAAAACTTGTCTCTTGGAATCAGAATATGATTTTTAAATCCTATTTTCTCTGATCAAACATTGCCATTTCTAAACCATTTAGTTCATTTATGTTTATTATAATTATCTGTAAGCAAGGTATTTTTGAGACCGTGGAATCATTTAGTCCACTGTCTCAAAAAATAGTGGAAAAACAGTGGCCCGAATAGGCCTCTTTCCTGGTGTTGGTCTCTTCGAGCTGGAGTGGGTTCAACGAGGAGATGTGGGAAGCTCTCCGATTTGTGGGCAGAGGGAATGAAAAATGAAAGAGATTGAAAACATAAGTGAGGGAAAGAAAAATCTCACCTCAAGTAGCTGTCACCTGTCTTTCCCTGAAAGTCCCCTATCCCCACGTTCTTCTATGTCTATTTTGCCACAACTTCAAGGTGGCAGCTTTCCCAGATTCTGCTAATGCTACTGTTCTGATTAATTTAGAACTTTGGAAGAAGTCTATTTGGATTGGCAGAAATGATGACTTTTTAAATTTATCCTTTTGCCTTTTGTCTTAATATGTAATCCAATTTTATCTGATTTTTTTTTTCACACAAGCTGGTACTCTCTGTACCCACTATTCTAAAACCATCCCTTTATTTATAGACTGGCTAATTTACTAAGTGCTCACTTGTGTTTGTTGCATGGTGGGATGAAAGGATGAGGAAGGAACGTGGTGGGGGAAGGAGGCTGGATGTACTGGCTGAGCACTGAACTGCGCAATGGAGAGCTTGTGATTCTCTGGTGCACAAAAACGGATGCTGACCTTCTCTTGACTCTACTGTTTGCCAGCTTTTCCTTACTAACTTCCAAATGAGAGTATCCTTAGCAGAAACTTCTTGCTACCTGGTGAGATAGATAATCCCAGTGGCTAAATTCATGAGCTCTGAAGTCAGCACTGGTTTTAAAGCTTGGCTCTGTTCCTTATAATCTGTGTGACCTTGAGCAAGTTCTTTACCTTCTTGAGCCTTCACTTCTTCATCTGTGAAGTGGGGGATAAAATGATACTACCCTATGGATTTTTCATGAGGAAAAAATGAGCATATATGTTGTGATGTTAATTTTATCTGTCAACTTGGCTAGGCCATAGTACCCAGTTATTTGATTAAACGGTAATCTAGGGCGTTGCTCTGAAGGTATTTTGCAGATATGGTTAACATCTACAATCCTTTGACGTTAAGTAAAGGATACGATCTTCTGTCAGCTGAGTTGGCCTCATTAAATCAGTTGAAAAGCCTGAAGGGCAGAACTGAGATTTCCAGGGGAAGAAGAAATTCTCCTTCAAATTTCTATGGATTTTGGACTTGCCAGCCTCACAATTGCATAGGCCGGGTCCCTGAAATAAGACTCAATGTGTATTTATATCCTACCGGTTCTGTTGCTCTGGAGAGCCCTGACTAATACATATGCACAAAGCACTTGGCACAGTGCCTTGCTGGCCTTCAGTCCTCAGGAAGTGTTGGCCTACTGTTATTATTTTATGCATATCTGATTAGCATAGAGAATGCTTTCTGGAAGCATGAAGCTGTCAGAAGATAATCCCTATGAAAAGGCAAGCTCAACAGTCATTCATTCTTGTCATACCTCCTGCAGTGTTGACCTGCCTCTGCTCTGTTTTGTTTTGTTTTCCTGTGCAGTGATGCTTAAGGTGCTCGTCATAATATCTCAGATCTTGCACCATTCCCCACTTGGCAGCTGATTTGCCCCCTGTGATTCTCTGACATTTCTTTGAGAAGGCCATCGGCCACCAAGCGGCACTTCAACCTCAGCCTCTACCTCTTATCCTCTGCAGCTCCTGTGGCACTCTTGCTCGTGTGCCCTTTGTGGTTATTTTGTGAGTCAACATTGAGCCCTAGAATATTCCTTAATGTAAGAAAGAGCAACCACAGAGAGCTGAACTTCATCTTGACTGGACAAAGCAGCCTACAAGATGTCAGTTCATGGACTGAGAGCTTCGGATAGCATTTCATTTGCTGCACTCACTCTATAAGAAAACATTTTTGTAGGTCAAAAAGATTGAATATTGGTGACTTCATATGCTTCACCCTAATTATTACACTCTCCCTTACTGGAATGGATTTATATAGTCTCTCTCTATATTTTTAATTAAAAGATTGGGCATACATGTGTTGTTATTGTTATTCTCATTAGACTTTACAGTCATCCAAGGGCATCACAGGGTGAGTCTTGGCCTGAATAAGCCGCTTTCCTGGTGTTGGTCTCTTGGACATGGAGTGGGCTCCACAAGGAGGTGTGGGAAGCTCTCCGATTGTCATTACAGACAGGCAGGCTGAGAGCAAGCTATGCCTCCAGCCCAGAGAACCATCGCAGAGCCATTTGTTTGCTCCCCTGAGTATTAGCAGCTATTAGCAGCTCTTCTCTGCCAGTGAGTGGTTTTCATTGTTTTGTGGATTTTTAGTACAGATGGTATGAAAGGCCATGTGGTAAAACGCTAGCGTATACCTATGGAGGCTTTTGCAAAGTAGAAAAATATTGAATTTTAGTCATAAAAAATTTTACAATTTTGTCTTATGCATCACACCATCTATAGAGGCCGCTGAAGTCCCACATCCTTACTGGACGCTCAGTGAAAATGTAAGCTGCCATGTGATGTAGTGGTGTCAAGGCCTTGACTTTTAGCTGGACTAACCAGGCTTAAGTCCTAGTTCTGTTACTGCATAGTTGTATACACGTGGGTAAGTTAACCTCACTGTGACTTAGTTTTCTCAACTCAAAATGGGGACAGAAACAGTCCCCTATCTAAAAGGAGTGTGATGAGATAATATCTGTAAACTATGGTGCTATGTACATAAAAAGCATGGTATGTGCTGACTATTGTTATTAAATGAATGACTCTTAGTACACAGGAGACTTTTTTTTTTTTTTTTGAAATGGAGTTTCGCTCTTGTTACCCACACTGGAGTGCAATGGCACGATCTCAGCTCACCGCAACCTCCACCTCCTGGGTTCAAGCAATTCTCCTGCCTCAGCCTCCCGAGTAGCTGGGACTACAGGTGTGCGCCACCATGCCCAGCTAATCTTTGTATTTTTAGTAGAGACGGGGTTTCACTATGGTGACCAGGATGGTCTTGATCTCTTGACCTCGTGATCCGCCCGCCTCGGCCTCCCCAAGTGCTGGGATTATAGACGTGAGACAGGAGACATTTTAAAGTTCAAACTGTGTTACAAAGAAGCAATACCATACCGAAAGCAAACGATCTACGAGATACTCAACTCCAAAAACTATACTATTCTTTTTCTTGTTTTAGGGTGGTATTGATCACTGTGTGCTATTATGTAGGTCGTAGACTAGCTTAGGTCTCTGGGTTTCAAGAGGACTTTGGTACACTGTTTCTGTTCTAACCCATTTCTTCCTCCTGGCGTTTGATACCTCTTTGACAAATGCCTGAAGTGGCTGATGTAATCATTTTCCTTCCTACTGACCTGTGGCCGTGGCATTGATATTGTTCGTTGGGCTCCATGAACAAAATAACTTGACTGGTTCATCCAGATCCACCCACTTATCCTGAAATTAGAGAGTGTATCTACCCATTTTGTCCACAATGAACTAAAAATTAATACATTTTTCTTCTTTTGTTCTTCTATTGCTACCTGGCATTTTAGAATCTGACAGTATGAAATCATAGGAAAGTATTATTCTAAACTATCAGCTTCTTTGAAAGGCATATCTCACAAGAACTCAGAGGAAACCTAGACATCTTTATGAGTTATTTTCAAAAAATGTCTTGGAGGAAGCTTGGGATCTCAACAGTGTGTGATTTTTCTCACTGCTCTGAACACTGCATTCAGATTCACTCCAAAGCTACAGAACTTGCCTCAAAGAATTCAGCCTAAAAGGCGAGAAATGGCCTTTTCAGCAAAAGCGATAAAAATAACCTAAATTTCCAGGGTGCCTTTCTGCTGAAGAACTCATAAAGCCTTTACAGGAATTGGTGAAAGGATTTTGTCCAGAAGGGTTCCTTTTCTCAGGTAGCGTTTGATTGGTAAAGTTTCTCCAAGTTTAAATATATTTCTGAATGTCTTTCTCATCTTTTGTTATTGTGTTTTCCGCTTGAACGCATTTCAATTTCACTTATGGACATCTATTCCTTTCAAGAAAATAATCAGGGCAAGAGCTGAGTCACTTTTCTTAGTCCTCTCATCACTGAGTTTCTCTGGATAGCATTTTCTTCCCAAGTCCTTTGTTCTTTTTCAGCCACTTCTAACTTCATCTTTCCATTGTATTTCAGTCATTCCCAGCCAGGGCCAATGAGCTGACAGTGCCCCCCAATTAACAGCCTTATGTTTTAATAGAGTGCCCTATTCCATTAACTGCTGTTCAGAACCTTTGGCCTTGGCTCTACCAGAAAGTTGAATATTTTGTTTCCTCTCATTATGCGATGGTTAATATTATTATTTGTAGCTCCCGGCCCTTCTTTGCCCACACATATACAGCTGTCCCTTGAACAACACAGGTTTGAACTGTGCAGGTCCACTCATACACATGTTTTCTTCTTCCTTTGCCACCCTTGAGACGGCAAGACCAACCCCTCCTCTTCCTCCTCCTCCTCCACCTACTCAATGTGATGAGCCCCTTGCACTTAGTGAAGAGTAGATATGTTTTCTCCTCCTTATGATTTTCTTAGTTACATTTTCTTTTCTCTAGCTACTTTATTATAAGAGTACAGTATAGCATACATATACAACATATGTGTTAATTGTTTATATTATTGGCAAGGCTTCCGGGCAACCTTAGGCTATTAATGGTTAAATTTTTGAGGAATCAGAAGTTATACATGGATCTTTCACTGCACCTAGGATCAGTGCCCCTAACACCTGCATCGTTCAAGGGTCAACTGTATTTGTTTGTGGTGTTAAGGGAATCAACTTACATTCCTATACCCATGAGTTCTCAACTTCTTAATGTTTTTCAGCCTTTCTTTAATTTCATACACATTACCCAAATTTTCCAACTCTGTTTTATTTTAAATCGAGCATTTTATTATAAAAACAAATATTTCTAGTTTCAGACTCTTTATTTTTTTCTATTATTATTATTATTTTTGAGACACGGTCTTGCTCTGTCACACAATCTGGAGTGTAGTGGTTCTATCATAGCTCACTGCAGCCTCCAACTCCTGCACTCAGGCAGTCCTCCTGCCTCAGCCTCCCAAGTAGCTAGAACTTGGTGGGCACCCCATGTCTAATTAAAAAACATTTTTTTTTGCAGAGATGGTTCTTGCCGTGTTACCCAGGCTGGTCTTGACCACCTAGCCTCAAGTGATCCTTCCACTTTGGTGTCCCAAAGCGCTGGAGTTATAGGTGTGAGCCACCACACCTGGTCTATATCTTTCCATTTATTATAAGAGCTGTATACGTTCATTATAAAAACAAGTTAGAAAAAACTTTCTGTATGTAATCCTACCTCAAAGAGATTAACAATGCCCCCCTTTTTTTTTTACAGTTTTGTTTTTGACCCCCAAAAATCAAAAATTGGTGTCATTCCTTATAGGTATGAATTTTTTTAAAAATCAGAACTGAAAGAAACAGTGCACTTGGCATAATGTGCCAAGTATTTATAAATTTTATCTGATTTTTGTAAAAAGTTTATATTATTTTGTGACTATTTCCTCAGATCTTACATCCTCCAGCAACTCCATGAGTTTATTGTTTGAAAGCATGTGAGGGTTTAGGTACTCCTGAGTGCTCATAAAACTCTAGGCCCTGAATGATGGATTATGTTGCTTGTGACTTCAAAGGAAGGAAAATAATAACAGACCACAGTCCCTGGAAAGTGAAGGGACAGTTATAAATGTAACAAATCTTGAGATATGTGTATCAGTCATGGTTCTCCAGAATACAGCCAATAGGAGATACATGTGTATATATATATTTAGAGAGAGAGAGAGAGGCTTATTTTCAGAAATTGGCTCACATGATTGTGGGGGCTGGCAAGTCTGAAATCTGTCAGGCAGCCTGGCAGGGTAGAAATTCAGGTACCAGTTGCTGTTGCAGTCTTGGGTCTGAAATCTGCAGGGTAAGGCGGCAGGCTGGAAACTCAGGCAGTGTTTCTACATTGCAGCCTTGAGGTGAGGGAGATGGAGTTCTGTATCTAAGTAAGTCTTTCAGCAAACTCTTAAATAATTGTTTTCATTTGTAGTCTGCAATCAGGCAATTCAATACCAAAGGCTCAGGAGACGCCTGACAGTAAATGGTTGAAGAACAATCCAGAACTCAAAGAAGTGCTTGAAGTCAAATGCTCCTTCCTGGTTCTATTACTGCGTATGTGTTGACTTAAATAACCTCTGTTTCTTAATGATTCTCATTTTCAAAGGCCAAATCTCCACATTAAAACCAACCAACACAAATTATTATGAAACTGCTAAGGGACAGGCTGATTCCTGTGCTGAAACTCGTCAACAGCATGCAAAGATGAAACGCATTCCCATTGATTTTACGGACCTGCAGCCAAAGTTTTAGGCTCCAGGAAATCTGCAGCCAGGTCAGTGTCTTCTCTAAGCAGCATCTGCTATAATTAGTTTGCATCAACTCAGAACCTCTGTACATACCTATTGATTTGTATAACAGCACAGAAAGAAACTTCAGAATCATCCGTCTTATAAAATGCATGGAAAAATCCTGTGTAATTGTGAGCAAATTGAGTCCAGGGCTTCCTTACTCAGGTGCTGGCACAGAGAAGGCAGACCTGGTATCATTCAAGGATGCAATCTGCCTGGGCAGTTAAGAAAAGAAAGGAAAATGGACAAGAGAGTTTAGGGTCTGGGCAAGAGTGGGATGGAGATGTTGCACCATGAAATCTAAATTGCAGAGAAAGGGAGGGAAGTGAACAGAGGCAGGGCTGTGGATAGGGCCAAGATGGAGCGTGGGTGAGCTGGAGGCCTTGCTGACAGTTCCAGGTTGGAGCCCAGGACCACGTGCCATGCAGCAGGTGCTCCACAGAGGCGGGGGCCTTCACCGCAAGGTGGGGGACTAATGGTGTGGGAGACATTTGGAAGGTGGTCAGGACAATAACCCTCACCTCCTGACCTGGGGAATAACAATGATAAGTATAATGATAATTTTAATGAGGGCTCACCAGGTATCAATGTGTGTGCTGAATACTTTCTATATCCTATGTCGTTGAACATGGGCGTGAGGAAATGAGCAACTTCTTGAAGCCTGATGTCTCAGGAGAGAGCTAGTGACAGTTACGCTGGGGAGACCAGGAGGAGGTTCAAAGAGGAGTCTGAGGTTAGAGGGGAGTTGTATAGGAGCGTAGGGTGTACCGGTTTGGAAGGGAGGATGATGAGGGGGAGTGGGACCAAGCATTGGAAGGATGATGATATTGGAGTGAGGAATAGGCAGGAGGCTGGGATGCAAGGACAGCAAGAAAGCATAACCCCAAAGGATGCCCAACTCAGATGGGTTTGCTTTTGCATGTTAACTGAGTGATTTTGGAATAGACCTTATAGAAAAAAATACAGCGTGAAAATCCGGGAGTTGTTCGGGGATTCACGAGAAGAAACCAAACAGGACATGTGCTGACAGCTGAATGGCTCAAACCAACCGCTGTGGGTTGGATGCGCTGGACAGATCTCGTTCTTTTGAGCTCTTGTGGCTCGAGGACAGGCCGACTTATTATGTCTGGCTTCAAGCTCATCATGAGATCATAAGAAAATATCACCCAAACTGGGAATGCTGAAATCCTTTTTTCCTGTGTATCCAGTTAGCATTTATGAACGCACGGCCATAGAGAGAAGGAATTATGTGCATATGTGTGTGTTAAAATAGTACTTGATGATGGTCTGATGCTTGACCTTACCTTGCTCTGTGCAAGTAAAGGCACTGCTTAAGGAGTAAAAGAATGTGTGGTAAAAATAAAAGAAAATGCCCATTAAACGTGTGTGCAGTTTAATCTGTACAGTTAGTATGGTAAAAGAATGTACATGAGCCCTCATACGTACTCCTTACGTTCCTTAAATCTTGGTTGTTGCCATTTCCCTATATGCATAGTTTTCTCATGAACTCCTTAGCATTCAGATTTCTGAAACACGATGAAAATCATGCAGTCAAGAGCAAAACTCTTAGAATCTTACCCCCACTTCTACATCCTTTTTTTTTTTTTTTTGAGAAAAAATCTTGCTCTGTTGCCAGACTGGAGTGCAGTGGTACCATCTCGGCTCACTGTAACCTCCGACTCCCTGGTTCAAACTGTTCTCCTGCCTCAGCCTCCCGAGTAGGTGGGATTACAGGCACCCACCACCATGCCCAGCTGATTTTTGTATTTTTGGTAGAGACGGGGTTTCACCATTTTGGCCAGGATGGTCTCGATCTTTTGACCATGTGATCCTCCCGTCTCCGCCTCCCAAAGTGCTGGGATTACAGGAAATGAGCCACCGCGCCCTGCCCACTTCTACATTCTATAAAAATATTTAGTATCTCTTTTTGTTTTTCTATTCCTTTAGTACCAGAGCCAATGTATCTTTTAATTCATCCTAACACTTCCTACTAATAATCAGATCAATTAGGTGGGAAAGAAATATATATATAAAATTGAGGAAAATAATTTGTAGGAATTTAAAAGGAGGGGATACTTTAATCAAAGTTGCTTACTTAGCAAAGCCTTTCCTCCCTACAGATGATATAAAACAAATACAGGTACACATCTCAATTCTGTACCTGTAATATACATAACAAAGTATCACAGACTGGGTGGTTTAAACAACAGAAATTTGTCTTCTCACAATTCTAGAGGCTAAAAGTCCAAGATAACATGTTGGCAGGATTTCTTCCTTCTGAGACCTCTCCTTGGCTTGTAGATGGCCTGTGTCTTTACATGGGTCTTCCGCTGTGTGTGCCTGGGTCCAAATTCTCTCTTCTTTTAAGGACTCATCCTAAAGACCTCACGTTACCTTAATTATGTCTCTGAAGATTCTATCTCCAAATGAAGTTACATTCTGAGGTACTGGGGGGTTAGAACTCAAACACAGAAATTTCTGGGAGGACACATACTTCAGCCTATTATGGTGCCCTTCCAAAAGCTTCTGAATTGTAAGTCAATGGAGACTTTCGGAAATCAGTTGAGCTTTAATCAGTAAGGCCTCCTGGCTATTACAGACAACTTCACAACACACAGATAGGAAGGGAAGGTCTCTTTAGCAACCTCATTCTTGCTCTGAGAATGTAGAAGGCATCATGAACTTCGAGAAAGCCGTTAGTAGGAGTCTCACTGAGATGTCTAGTCCCTGCAGAACAAGCAGGTGCTCAGGCAAATTCTCAGCACATTCTCAAATTGTCCAAAGTGTTGTCACTTGACAAAGGTCAGAGGAATAACAGCAAATCATGAATAAATGAATTCATCACTGGGTACCACCTCTTGGGTCACTCCTGAGCTACTTCTCAAAAGAGTTTTCTTACCTGAGGTTTTGATTTCTGTCACTATGTTAGGTATTAACCATAAAAAGCATCTATTTTATAATTAATGGTCTACCGGGCTGGGCCTTGGAGTTGTTCCTGACCTCTGTTTCCACCGAAATAGTGGAGGGGAACCACATTAAGGAGACCTCGGGCCAGGCATGCTGGCTCACACCTGTAATCCCAGCACTTTGGGAGGCCAAGGTGGGTCGATCATGAGGTCAGGAGTTCGAGACCAGCCTGATCAACGTGGTGAAACCCTGCCTCTACTAAAAATACAAAAATTAGCCAAGCATGGTGGCGTGTGCCTATAATCCCAGCTACTCAGGAGGCAGAGGCAGGAGAATTGCTTGAACCTGGGAGGCGGAGTTTGTAGTAAGCGGAGATCACACTACTGCACTCCAGCCTGGACGACAGAGTGAGGCTCCGTCACACACACACACACACACACATACACACACACACACAAAAGGAGACCTCATTATCAAAGATGAGCAGCATCGTGGGTATGGAAATGTGCATAACTAATGTTTAATTTCCACAGTTTAACACAAAGGATGAACGAACGTGTCAGACAGGAGTGGAGGGTGGGAGGTTTGTAGGAGAGAGTACGAGGTGACCTCTGAGAGATGGCCCAGGGTGATGTATTTATTAATGGTAAAGGTGAAATGACTCTCCCCTTTCCAGGAAATGAGTCAAGGTTTGAAAGAAAAGATGGAAGTTTTATGATGTCTTGCAGCAGAGGGAAAGAGCTTAGTGAATTGCGATGGGGGGGCATGAGAAGTGTTCCAGGCAAGCCTTCGTGAAGTGAATCTGTCACAAGTGGCAGCTCCATCCAGCACATGCTGGCCTGGTGGAAAAGTTACAACTTAAATATTGCTCAACACTTGGTGTGTCAGAACAGATTGTACCCCTTGTTTGAGAAGACTAGTTTCGTTTACCCCTTTCTTGGCATTTCAGGAGGCCACATGGATTTCCGCCCAGCATCCCACCCCTTTCCAGAATCCCGTTTCCTCACTCTACAGCCACATCTGTCCATTGCGCAAAGCTACACACCTTTTCAGTGCTTTCCCTGCACGTGCTCTTGCGGGTATTACTTCAGAAAGTTCCTACTCTTCTATCCTTTCTAAGACTTATTAAATGTCAACTCCTTTACAAGGGTTCTCCTGGTCCTTTTACTTTGAGTGTTTCTTTCTTCCTCCTCTGGACACCTACAGCATTTTAAACTTAGGATGAAGTTCAACCCGTTTCATTATATGTTAGGATTAACTTGCTGTGATCTATTTCCAATAGATTATCTAACTTCATGAAGATGTAGATTTTTATTTTCACTTACACGCTCTCCTGTACCAAGCACAGCTCTTGCACAGAATGTGCATCATAAATACCAGTTGGGTGAATCAATACTTGCTGAATGAATGCTGTGAAAATAAATGGCTCCCTTCCTGTGGGTACTCCCTTACTCAAAGTGAGACCAGGGTTCCATACAGCCTGGCGCTCTGGGGGCTGGACTAGAAGTGCAGGAGGGGGTGGATTGGTGCTAAAATGTCAGGATATGGTGTTAAGGGCATTCACAAGCCATAATCCCAGGGTGAAGCCAGAGTTGAGAATGAAACAGATAGTCCAAAGGAAATGTCAACTGAAGAGGCAGCAGCCAACGGTTGAACAAGGCATAGTAAGCCATTTGGGCTGAGGAACGGCTGGAAGGTTGAAGGGTCTCCTCAGAGAGGCCAGGGTTGAAAGATTGGAACCTGGTTGGTGAAGAACTGTCAAGTGGACTAAGCTGTCTAAGACACTTCACTCCTTTACTGTTTCATCTAGAGATGTTTCAAACCATTGTTTACCATCGTCTTAGTTCAGACACCGTCAACATAGCTTGATAGAAATTCTTACCAGTTAGTCTGGTAGGTCATTTTAACAACCTATTTGGAGTTCATTTTTCTTAACCTTTCCTTAAACAGGAAGCCTTCAGAGTGTTCAGCCACTGCCTCGTTGTGATCTATAATGTGCCACAACCTTGAAAATGAGGCAAGGTGAGTGGATTTCTCTAACTCTGGTCCAACTGAATGGCTGGGACAAACCACAGATGACTCGTCCCCTCAGTGACAGCCAGTGGAACCTAGCCAGCCTCCTAGAATCTGATGACCAAATTGTGTCTCTTTGAACTTTGATTTCCTTCTGGGTTCTAGATCTCTTGGTGATGGTGAGACGTAGTGAAAAGAGTTCTCAAACTAGTCCAAGTCCCACTTTTTCCGCTGAAAAACATTGTGGCTTAAGGATAGATGCCTTGCTTTTAATTTTCAATTTATTTTATTTTTATCATTTTTGTTTTTTGAGATGGAGTCTCACTCTGTCACCCAGGCTGGAGTGCAGTGGTGTGACCTCGGCTCACTGCAACCTCTGTCTCCTGGGTTCAAGCCATTCCCCTGTCTCAGCCTCCTTAGTAGCTCGGATTACAGCTGCCTGCCACCACGCCTGGCTAATTTTTGTATTTTTAGTAGAGACGGGGTTTTGCCATGTTGGCCAGGCTTATCTTGAACTCCTGGCTTCGGGTGATCCACCTGCCTCGGCCTCCCAGAGTGTCGGGATTACAAGCATGAGCCTGCGCACCCGGACCCCTTGGTTTTACAATGGGATAATAATCCCAAGTATCCCTATTCTTGGGATTGTGAAGTATAGGTTGTGACCTGGACACGATAGGTTCTTGAGGCTGTTTTCTTCGATTAGTTTAGTTAATTACTGTTTATTGAGCACCTGTGTGGAGGAGCTCAACAGGACAGTCCCTCTAAGTACCTACCCTCTATGCTTTGGCCTGCTTATCCCATGGGCCTATTTGCCTTGAGGAATCCACAGTTCTAGCAAGCCTCTGCAGTCTAGAAAAAATACTGAAAGTGAAATCATTGATATCTGTCTCATTACTTTATATATTTCTTTTTTCTTTTTCTTTTCTTTCTTTCTTTTTTTTTTTTTTTTTTGAGATGGAGTCTCCCTTTGTCGCCCAGGCTGGAGTGCAGTGGCGTGATCTTGGCTCACTACAACCTCTGCCTCCTGGATTCAGTGATTCTTCTGTCTCAGTGTCCTGAGTAGCTGGGATTATAGGCATGTGCCACCACGTGTGGCTACTTTTTTGTGTGTGTTTTTAGTAGGCATGGGGTTTCATCATATTGGCCAGGCTGGTCTTGAACTCCTGACCTCGTGATTCACCCAGCTCAGCCTCCCAAAATGCTGGGATTACAGGTGTGAGCCTCTGCTCCCAGCCTACTTTATAATATTTCTGTAAAATGTAGATAATAAAAAAAAAAACTACCTGACAAAGCTGTACCAAAGATGAAATGAAATGTGACTTGGAAGGGATTTGTGGACTGTGAAAACCTTGAGAAACGTAAGTGATCATTACTACCACCTGCAGACCCAGGAGTGCCTATTCCTGCTGCCCTGGTCTGAGCAAGACCAGGAAAGGAGCTGAGAAGATCTGGTGGCTTTTCATGCTGTGGCTGCCCTCTAGTGGCTGTGATCCACAGCTGCTTTACAGAGGTGTGGCCCAGAGAGGAAGGGAGGAAACCCATCAGGTTGGAAGAGAAAGGTTCAGTAGGGCAATCAGCATCATCCTCAGCCTTCTCCTCTGTGGGAGACAGTGCCCACACCCCTTTACCTGTCTACACTGCCTGCTGTAGTGGAGGCACAAGTCTTTGGAGGTCAATAGGCCTGACCCTGTCATTTACCACTGACCTGAGTCAACTTAATGACTCAGATGATACTTAATCTCCTGTATGCATAATGGGAAAAATAATGCCTAATTTGAGAGTTGTTGTGAAGTTGAAATAAACTAATTTATGTAAAATAGTCTTCCCAATATCTGGCACATTTTAAGCATTTTTAAAAAGGCTTTTTATTCCCTTCAAACTTTATTTATATTTTGGGGTTCATATTGGCAGGCTACTAAAGGCTGGTAGTATATATTTAATCCTTATTTAGATCATCTTAGATGTGTTTCCAAGAAGCAGAATGTTCCCGCTCTAACCCTTTCAAAGGGAAACCAGCTGCCCTGGAACTGATGAGTTCTACAATGCCAGGGTTTCATAAATCTGCTCATCTAACTCTGTTCTCATTTTCTTTCTCTGATGTGTGGGTCTACTTGCTGCTTTAACTGGGGACTGAATCCCGCCCAGCAGGGTTTTTGAGTGGAAGGTCTCTCTCACAGGCCTCTGGGGTAAAGAACTGTCTTATCATCTAGGCATATGCCCAGGTCAGGTCTTCAGGAGCTGAGCATGAGCAGCGTTCACAGGGCAGCCATTCCCTCCACTTTCCCTCCGGCCCTCATCCAACACCAAAGGGCTGAGGCAAATCAGGTCACTCTCTGTGCTTTGCTGGGAGTGGGCATCTTCAAGGCAGGAGACATCATTTGCTATTTCCAAGCAGGATATTTTCATGTTCTCAGAAATGTTGGGCATTTGAAGGGATGGGTCTTTAAATCACACAGAGGTAACACACTGAATGACTTCAGGCCAGTTACTCAACCTCCCGGAGTGTGCTGGGACTGGCTTACAAGAGCCGGTTGTGCCTCTCTCTTGTCAACCGCATGTGGGAGCAAAGATCTGAAGGAGATAAGAGAATGAGCTGCTCAGCTATCAGAGAAGACTGCTCCAGGCAGGAGGAACAAACAGGTGCCTGGCATGTTGGGGGAAGCATCAAGGGGACTGGTGTGACGGGAGAAGAGGAAGCAGGGGAAGATCTGAGGTTGAAGCGGGAATCAGGCCTTATAAATACTCTGCCTTTTCTCAGAGTGAGACGAAAAGCAGGGTCTGAGTGGAAGAGTGAGTGGAAGGTTTAATGAGATCATCTGGTTTCTCTGTTAAGATGAGGCTGTAAGGAGCAGGTGTAGACACAGGGAGAACAGGTAGGAATTCTTGCAGCTCTTCAAGCAGATGCCCATGGCATGGGCAGGTTCAGAAGTGGTGAGGGAGTGCACTCCTCGATATCACATGACAGAAAGCCCTGGAGATTTGAAGATAGATTGTCTCTGGAGTGTGAGAGAGAGGGAGGGGAGGGGGAGGATGAGTGCAAGCATCTTGGCCTGAGCTACTGCAGGGATGAAGCTGCCATTATGAAGATGAGAAGACCGTGGGAGGAGCTGATTTGGGGAGGATATTCAGGAGTTGGATTTTGGACGTGTCAACTTTGAGATGCCTAATAGACATCCACAAGGAGAGTAGTTCGATGTTTGGTTACACAGCCTGCAGGTCAGGGGGAAAAGTTCAGACCTGATATAAGAGTCTTCAGCATAGAGATGATACTTAAAGCCAAGACATTCGATGAGATTACCAAGGCATGAGTATTGATAAAATAGAGGTCCAAGCTGTAATCTCTGAGGCACTCCAATGCTGAGAGGTCATGGTGGTGAGGAAGCGTCATGGGAGAATATTACAGAGGAACAGGCAGTAAGCCAGGAGCCAAACTAGGGAGCCGAGGAAAGGACATACCACAGAAATAGGGAGTAATCAACTGTGTCCAACTGTGCTGACAGGTCAAGTAAGACGAGGACATGGAAGTGACTTTTTATTTAGCAACATAGAGGCCATTATTGATCTTGATGAAGCAATTTTGATATAGTGCCCCATATCCAGATTGTAAAACCAATATTGTAGCTTGTTAATTTGTTTACCTTTCTTTCCATCACACTGATGGGTTCATTTCTTAGACACAGGACACTCATTTCTGTGTTCTGGCATGCTCAATGAATATTTATGGAATGAATGTGTAAATACACAAAAGGGAGTACTTTAGATATTGGCCTAGGCTGCCCGTTGTGGGGCTGCAATCACTCGCCAAGACTGCTGAACTGGAAAGAGACCTCTACTAAAGATTTCACTTGAATCACCCAGGGATATAGGTGGCCATTTGTCCTATTCTTAATGACACTATCATCCATAAGTCTCATTTTTGCATATCATCATTATCCAATAGCCACATTCTGGCAATCCTTCCCTTATGGTTCATCTAAGAGAAATTCTTTGCCTCTACTTACCAACTTCTCATACACTCCAACATTATAAACTCTCTAATACCATTCGCTATTGCTGAAGACTAATTTTCTTCATGCTCAAACCTTCAAAGACCTATATGTTATACTTATTATTCTTTTTGTGGCTTTAAAGGGTGCCTATCATTTAATCATTGAACTGGAGATATTTATTGAGTGAGGTGCGTGCCACCTAAATGTTACTCTTTGGAGATACATGGTGAGCAAGTTAGACACAATGACTACCCTCAGGGAGCTTGCAGTCTAATGGGTTAATGTGGCAGAGACATTAAACAAATAATTACAGTGAAGTGATAAATGCCATGAGAGAGAAAGTGTCCTCTTCATCCATGTTTTCCAGGGTTTCCTCCTTTCCTCACTCTGTATGTGCTCCCAGGTGATTTCGTTCACTCTCTTGGATTCAATTAATGACTCTCAAACAAGAGATCTGCTCAAATCTTTCTAAATACATCCAACCAATGTCTATTGAGTCTCTTTCTTAGGAGTCTCAGAATCACTCTCACGGACAACCTGTCAAAAACAGGAGCAATCGTCCCCTGTGCCCCAAAACACACCCACACCCAGGCTTTTCTGTGTTCTGAGCCACCATCACCTGCAGCATCACTAGGCCAGCTGCCCACCCCAACACCACAGCTCTAGCCTGGGCTTCCTGGTCGACCTCACCCTATTGTTAGCAACCTGTCTCTAGTTCTGTTACTTGTTTCTCCTAAGCATCTCTCAAATCCCACGGTTCCCTTTTTTCCTGCTGAAATTACCGTTAAATTGCAAGTGTTAAATTTTATTGGACCTTTATTATGTTTCAGGCCCTGTAATAAGTGCTTTAAATGTGTTTCCTCATTCAACCCTCAGAGCAGTGCTATTGGGTAAGCCCGATGAGCCCTAGTGTTATTCCCACTTTTACAGAAGAGGAGGCTGAGATATAGAAAAGTTAAGTGCTTTGGAGAGTGTCACACAGCTGGTGGGTGAAGGAGCTTTGCACTCTGAACCTCTGCCATTCCCACAGAGCCCTTAGTTCAGGCAGCCGTCTGTCATCTCTCATCCGGATTTCTCCAATGTCCTCCAGCCATGGCCCTTTTCTAAGCTTCACTTCACACCAGAGTAAAATCACATACCTACTTAAAGTTCTTTAGTTGCTCCCCCTCTACCCTTAGGATAAATCCCAAAGCCCATAATGCAGCTGCTGACATTGTTCCCCACGATCTGACCTCTCGTTATTTTTTAGGGCCTTCTCATTCCCTCCCTCCCGCACCCACCACACAGCCCTAAAGCACCTAATTTCAATAAACTATTATTTATTCCAAAGGAAACGTTTTATTATATGAAAAATAATTTTTCTTGTTTAATATTCATCTCCCTCTAATCTGCCTCTAAAAATACTTCCCCTCACTTATGCTATTACGAATTTTTTATTTTTAATTTTTTCCCCAAAGTTTTAAATCCATTTTATTTTGAACTAATTTAGACCTACAGAAAAATTGTAAAAATAGTTCCTTTATATTCTTCAACTAGCTTCCCCTAATGGGAACATCTTGTAAAACCATAGTACAATAATTAAGAACAAGAGATTAGCATTGGTGTAATATTATTAAAGACCTTATTGTAATTTGATCCTTTTTTCACTAATAACCTTTATTTTTTTAGAAAAAGATAAAAATAGGACTAATAGGACTGTGTTAGAGTGACCTGCTTTTTTTTTTTTTTTTGAGATGGAGTCTCACTCTGTCACTCAGGCTGGAGTGCAGTGGCACAATCTCGGCTCACTGCAACATCTGCCTCCCAGGTTCAAGTGATTCTCCTGCCTCAGCCTCCCAGAGTAGCTGGGATTACAGGCACCTGCCACCATGCCCAGCTAATTTTTATATTTTTAGTAGAGATGAGGTTTCACCATTTTGGCCAGGCTGGTCTCAACTTCCTGACCTCCCTCGGTTGACTCACCCACCTCAGCCTCCTAAAGTGCTTGAATTACAGGCATGAGCCACCTCACTTGCTTTTTTATTGCTGCATAATAATTGTACATATTCTAGGGTACATGTGGTATTTGGTATAAACATACAACATGTAATGATCAAATTAGGGTAATTGAGATGTCCATCGCTTCAAACACTAATCATTTCTTTACGTTGAGAACATTCCAAATCTTCTCTTCTGGATATTTAAAAATAAACAATAAACTGTTGATAACGATATTCTCCCTGCTGTGCTGTCAAACATTAGGATTTCTTTCTTCTAACTGTATTTTTGTACTCTTTAATCAACCTTTTTTCATTCCTCCCTGCTACCCTTCCAGCCTCTGGTAATCACTATCTCTACCTCCATGAGATCAACTTTTTTGTGTGTTTGTTTGTTTGTTTAGCTCCCACATATGGGTGAGAATATGGAATATTTATCTTTCTGTAACTGGCTTTTTTCACTTAACATGTTGTTTTCTATGCTCGTTCATGTTGCTGAAAATGACAGGATTTCATTCTTTTTATGGCTGAATAGTATTCCATTGTCTATATATACCACACTTTTTTTGTCTATTCATTCATTGATAGGCATTTAGATCAATTCCATATCTTGGCTATCTGAATAGTGCTTCAGTAAGCATGGAAGTGCAGATAGCTCTTTGATATACTAATATCCTCTCTTTTGGTGTATATCCAGCAGTGGGATTCTGGGTCATATGGTAGTTCTATTTTTAGCCTTTTGAGGACCCTCCCTATCGTTTTCCACAGTGGCTGTGCTAATTTACTTCCCACCAACAGTTCACAAAGGTTCCCTTTTCTCCATAAACTCACCAACACTTGTTATCCTTCACAGGTGTGAGGTGATATCTCATTGTGGTTTTAATTTTCATTTCCCTGATAATTAGTGATGTTGAGCATTTTCTCATATGCCTGTTGGCTATTTTTATGTCTTCTTTTAAGAAATGTCTATTCAGGTCCTTGCTCATTTTATAATCGAGTTATTTGTTATTGACATATTTGAGTTTCTTGTATATTTTGGATATTAACCCCTTGTCAGATATACGATTTGCAAATATATTCTCCTAATATGTAGGTCATCTCTTCACTCTATAACTTGTTTTCTTTGCTGTGCAGAAGCTTTATAGTTTGATGTAATCCTGTTGTCTATTTTCATTTTCGTTGCCTGTGCTTTTGAGGTCATATCCAAAAAACTATTGCCCAGAAAAACATCATGTTGTTTTCCCCTATGTTAACTTCTGATAGTTTTATAGTGTCAGGTGTTGGTCTTAAATTCCAGTCTCTAATACATCTTGCATTGATTTTTGTATATGGTATGAAATGGGGGGCCCATTTTCATTCTTCTGCATGTGGATATCCAGTTTTTCCAACTCCATTTATTGAAGAGACTCTCCCCATTGTGTATTCTCGGTGCCTTTGTTGAAAATCAATTAACTGTAAATGCTTGGGTTTATTTCTGGCTGAAGCACTTTCTTTGGTTCCACAAACATGCTTTCCTTCACCTTTGAGTCCTCCCCATTTTCCTCTGTTTAGGAAGTGTTCTTTTCACTATGTCTGACCCTCCTCCTTCACTTATTCCACATTTTCTGGAAATGCAATATTTTATCAGTTAAGTTTCAGTTCAGAAGTTTTTTTTTCCTGTAGGAAGCCTCCCTGATTCCCCAAGTCTGGATGAGACGGTGTGAGAGGCAGAGTATTGGCTCCCTGAAATGTCCCTGTCATTACTGCCCCACACCTGTGGATATATGACCTTGCATGGCCACAGGACTTGGCAGATGAGATTAAGTCAAGAATACTGAGACAGGGAAGTAATCTTAGACGATGCGAATGAGCAATGTGATCACAAGGACCCCGATAAGAGGAGTCAGGAGAGTCAGAATCAGAGGCGATGTGACTGTGGATGCTCCAGAAGCTGAAAAAGGCAAGAAAACATGTTCTTCCCTAGAGTGTCCACAGGAGCACAGCTCTGCGCGCTCCTTGATTTAGCCTTGTAAAACCCATTTTGGACTTCTAAACTCCAGAATGATAAAATAGTCAATTTGTGTGTTAAGCCACTCAATTTGTAGCAATCTGTTGCAGTAGCAACAGGAAAGTCATACAGATGGCTTTCCCTGTGCTTCCACACCTTCCACGCTCTATGCCTTCACACTGCAGATTCTATTTCAATAGCTTTATTACCTGCTCATCTCCTTAGTAGCCCATAAGATCTGTAAGAGAATGCACTGAATCAATCTTGTGCAGCTGATATGCTCAAGGACAAACATTGCTCTTGGAACGTAGCTGATGCTAAATTAATATTTTTTGGATGAATGCTTGTTAAATGTGTGGAAATGCTATAATGGGTTTTCCAGGTTTCTCAGGGAATAATTGTGATGAGAAGGTAAGTGTGGTGTTTCTTTGTGGGCTTACCTCAATCTTAAGTGTGTGTGTATATATATATATATATATATATATACACACACACATATATGGAGCAAAAATTACTGCTTTTTCTCTGTAGGATTATTCTTGGCTTGGTTTGCTTGGCTTTGCTTGCCTGCCTGGAAGTTGACGCTTTAATAAAGTGCTTTCTTGTATTTGCACTCCTGCAGGCACAAGGTCCCTTGTTATGAAGAGCTTAAAATAACCTTTCTCAATTACTAGCCTCTCCTGCCTGAACCCTCAGGTTAGTGACGTCAGACAATTTACAATTGGCAGGTGACATAACACCATTTGGGAGAGCTCTTAAAAACTAGACATTCCCAAGTTAAGGCCGGGACCTGTGGCATCAGAATCTCCAGGAGAGGGATCTGTTCTGCAGGTGATTCTGATGCAGATCCACATTTGGGAACCTCTGAGACTCGACCCTGCAGCAGCTGTCACTTTGGCCACTAGATGTCAGGCTTTACTCTCCACCCTGTGGCTCCAGCACAGAAGACTTGTTACATCACCCCACCCACCCCACCCCAATGGAAATTTAGTATGCTTTGGGCCAAGTGCTGGGATAGATGTTTTCGTATGTTTTATCCCGTTGAGCTTCACAAACACACTGAAAGTTAGGCATCATTGTCCCCCAGTTTACAGATGAAGAAACTGAGGCCTGTGGGATAACACAGAAAGGTCATATCCTTTGCATTTAACCATGCTGCCTTAATCTGGTTGGCTTAGACAGCTTGTCTTGCCTGTAGGAGTTCAGTGAATATTTATTTAACACATTAACAGATAAACGTAAGCCTAAGAGCAGCACCAGGTGATAGCTCTAATTTTCTTTCAAAGCAACTTTATTACAATAATTTATCTTTATTTCAGTTTTCATAAAAGGGCAAGGAGAAATAGAGTTAAATACATTACCTTTTAAGTTTCTTGGATAGTCTTTGAAGATGAATAAGCAAAAGTCTAGTGCTGGGCATGCTGAAAAGATAATCATATTCAGAAACTCCAGTGTGGCCTCTGATAGAATGTGGTCTCATGAGACTGGAAGGAATGAGGCTCCTTGAGAGCTGTGGCCCTAAAATTGTGTTCCTCCAAGTCAGGATGCTGGCCGGTGTATGGTGTGTGTATCTCTCGTGTGCGAGGGAGGCCTTGTGGTGTGTGAGTGTGAACGGATGGGGGCCAGGGAAAGATGGGAAGAGAGAGGACATTAGACCTCTCAGTCGCTGTTTCAGTGAGAACATCCAAATGTTATCCTTTTATGTATTGGTGCCCCATATGAGATTCTGTTTGGAAAAATGGTTTCCATGGCCATTAAGAGGAAGAAACTGTTGACCTAGGTCATCCCCCATACTGATAAACAGTATTATTTTATGCAAAAAAATTTTTTTTTCTGAGATGGAGTCTTGCTGTGTCACCTAGTGGTGTGATCTCGGCTCGCTGCAACCTCCGCCTCCCAGGTTCAACCGATTCTCCTGCCTCAGCCTCCCAAGTAGCTGGGACTACAGGCGCGCACCACCATGCCTGGCTAATGTTTTGTATGTTTAGTAGAGATGGAGTTTCACCGTGTTAGCCAGGATGGTCTCGATCTCCTGACCTCATGATCTGCCCTCCTAGGCCTCCCAAAGTGCTGGGATTACAGACGTGAGCCACTGCACCTGGTCATTTTGTGCAAACTTTTAATCTGTGTTAGCAACCTACATAGCTCAACAAAACACTTTGAATGTATTCTTAGGCTGTTTCAGTGAAGGAAAAAATGTTTCAGGTTCGTAGGAAAAAGAAAATAAGACACAAAAACAATTACCAAGAAAGTCCAAACACTATTTAAGTTCAGACAGAAGTATTTTTAAAATCTATTCTGCTTTATTTTTTCTGTTAAAAGCCAATATGATATATTAACACAAATGATGAAACTGAAAATGAGAAATCCCTCCTTTTTAGCAACTGCCTTGAATCAGGGATATGATTACGTGACAAAGGACCTCACGAAGGTCTGTGAGATGCCCTGTATGACCCAGATCATTGCAACGGGAAGGTGACTTGCTGGGCCTATTAGTGGGTTGCTGAACGTTCCCTCAACCTCCCCTCCTGCCACCCTGTGCAGATTTTCAAGAGCCTTAGGAAGGAAATGTCATACACCCTGGGATCAGCACAGTAAGCTTGTGTGATTAATACTAGGTTTCTCTTTTTTAGCTGCTTAGGATCAAAAAGGAAAAAATAAAGGTTAGAAAAAAATCCATATCAAGCGTAACATAGGACTGGAAACACACCAGTGGTTGGAACAAATGAGAACCACATTTTCATCATCTGGCTCCAATAACTGAAGGAAACACCCTTTCCTTCTTTGGGACCTGTATTGCTCTCCGGAGTTTTGGGGAAGCCCAAAGGTGGAGACCACGTGGCCTCCAGGTGAGCCTGTAACCGGGTCCTGCCAAATCCTCTAATGGCCCCTCTGACACCCTTTCCCCTTAAACTACACCCATCTTGTCTCTTCCCAGGACGCGGTGTCTTTTAGGGACGAAGGGGATGGTAGCATTTCCTGGAGATTTTGGACATCCGACAACCCCCTCCCCACCCCCCATAACTTCTCAGCTGCCTTCCTGGCCCCTAGGGTGGAAGGGGGCAAAATCAAGACCCTTATGTTTTAGAGCCATTTTAAAAAATTTTATCAAAAAGTTTTGTTAAAATAGATATTCTTATTTTTCAGCTTTCTTTTGTTCTTCAGTATTTACATGCTAAGTGTACATGCTTGCATATTCTTGCATATTTCACAATATTCTTTTAAAAAGCTGTTTGGTTTCTTTTGACAGGAGTTCAGATCTGGCTTTTGAGCTCTGGCACAGCAGAGGAAAGGTAGCCAACAATGGGATCTGAAACAGCCCGAGGGGCCTTCTCTCATTAGCCCTTTTGATACCCAGTGAAGTCACTCTGTCTTTACAGCATCTTATTTTTTTTTTTTTTACTTGTATCACTGAACTGTTGAGGTAATGAGATATCATTCTCTCTCTCTTCCCCTATTTAAATATGCATTCTGTGAAGGTGGGAACCTTAAATAGTGCCTGGTATATAATAAATGCTCAACAAATATTTGTTAAAAAATGAGAAGATGCTTATTTAGACAGTGAAGGGCTTGTGAGGGTTGGGCAGGGTTGCTGCTCCGGGTGCAGTCTGGGGAAGTAGGTATGGTGAGCAGGTAAGACGTGTGCATGGTCTTGTCCAGGATGTAGGAGTTCCAGCACCACAGCATATTTAAATACTTCTGGAATGTTTGATAATGATATTGAAATGGAGGGGGGGGGGGCATTCCCTTGACCCCTTCACAGGACTTGTGAAGGCGTTGGCTCGTTTACTCGGCTGCAGCACTCAACCTCTTATGGAAGTGAGCCCGTTTGCAGATGGGTATGGGAACCTGAACAAATGAACACTAGAACTGACTAGTCCCTTCTCTCTGGCAGGAGCAGGTTCTGTGTGGGCCCTGTGGCAGCATCCAAGTGTGTTACAATGCCCTTTTAATTCTGCTGTCTGGAAGAGGATGTCTGCAAGTCCCCCAGAGCCCCAGAGAGCATGTGTTACCATGTGCTCTTTTAGCATTTGGTATTCACAGACAGCTAAGTATTAACCAGGTCAGTGAAGGGTCAGGGTGACAGCCTTTTATACCCTTATACTCTGCGCTCTTGATACCCGAATTCTTGTCTGGTGTCAAGAAAGAATCGGGTCACAAGAAATAATTAAAGATGGAAATGACTCTCAGCAGGAAGGGGAGCTGGGAAAGGGGATGGAGTGCGAAGATAATCTTCTGGAGTCCAGCAGTCCCCAGCTGAACTTCTTTCCTACCATAGTCTCCAACATCCAGCTGTTTCTTCTCCTCTTGATGTTTAGACACTTCTGTCTTCTGTGTGTATGACTGCTGAGTCACTGGGGGGACACAGAAGCAAACCTGGGAAAATTGAAGCAGAACCCCTGAGATGTGATTGACCAGATATATGCGCTGGCATCCTGGTTCATGGGATGGGAAAAAGAATAACCTGTGCATGTCTACAAATTGTTTCAGATTTGAAGAAAACGCCGTGATAGATTCCTTTGTATATTTTCTGAAAAAAAAAATTCCTCAGCATTTTGCTTACATATTTACAACACTGTTGAGAATGTTCGTAATCATAATCATAGCCACAGAGAGATTGAAGATATTTAAATTCTGCATCTGGTCAATCTGAGTGTTCTGGAAGGAAAGGAAATTATTTCTGAATGTATATATTTCTGCATTTCATATCTAGGGATTAATTCATGCTGTAATCAAGCAAACCCTCTCTGAGTCTTATTAATGCCTTACATTTATTTTGGGGCTTTTTCTTTGAGGAGGTATTGTTATAGTAAGTAGCTGGTCATGGATAAGCAAGACAGGAGACGGCTCCCCCACCCCGTCCCAGGAATGTCAGGTGACATCAGGTGATGATCAGGCAGTTGTTAATTGTCTCTCTGAAATAATGATTGGTCACAGCCAGTGTCAGGGAAAGACGGTTTCCCTATGATAGAAAAATCCTGAAACGGGTGAATAGCAGTTTCCAGATAAGATCTCAGGAGTTGGGTAGTGGGCTCCAGCATGCATATTAAGAGGCAAAATTACAGAGTTTAACTGGTCTGTGATGTTCCATTGACATTTGATGAAGGAAGAATGCCTCAAGTGAGCATGCGTACAACTCCAGTAACCACACTGCGCATGCTCCCCTCCCAAGTGCCAGCAGGTCACTGCAAGTGCAAACAGCCCACCGCCAAGGGAGGAATTGGGGGAGAAGGAACGCAAGACCCTGGAGGTATGCCATCATATAAAACCACAAGTCAAAAGGTCAAACCACACACTTGTCCTCAAAGTTGCCTGCTTGGCCCTCTTCCAAGTATACGTTCCTTACTTTTTCTTCCTGCTTGAAAGCTTTTAATACACTTTCATACCTATTCTGAAACTTGCCTCGGTCTTTTCTTCTGCCTTATGCCCCTCAGTCGAATTCTTTCTTCTGAGGAGACAAGAACTGAGATTGCTGCAAACCCATATGGATTTGCTGCTGGTAACAGTATAATTATTTTATTTGGAATGTTCACACTCTCTCATCATATTACAGAAAACAGACAGTATCTATGTAACTGTCCTTTTACCATCCACTTCACTCCCATCTTCCAAAATAAGCAAATTATAGCCCTAAGTGGACATTACCATCAATAAGAAAGGAAGTGGAGGGGAAACATGTTTATTATAATGGGATAAGCACTGGATGACAGCTAGGGAAAATGATATGACACCCTACTGCTGCTAGCCAGAGGTGTAATGTTGGAGAAAGGTACATTTTGGGGTCATAATTTCCTTACCTAGAAAATAAGAAAGATTGGCCAGATGACTTGTAGGGTCTCTTCAAGCTCAAATTCTAGGACTGGAGTTCAGAGAGCAGCAGTAAATGGCTGTGAGACCCTCTTTGGGGACAGTCTCCCCCACTCTGGGGATTCTCTTCTTTTTCTTCTCAGGGAAACAATGAGCATATTGTGAATTGTAATAAAGAACATTTAGCAGGTCGGGATTTTGTCAACACTGTGAATACAGCTTCCCAAAGGAAAGGGAGAGAGAAGAAGAAAGAGACTAAAACAAGGAAAAGAGTTTGACTTTAAAAAGAAGGTAAAATTTATATCAAGTTCAAAAACTAAACTGTGCATCAAAATGTACACTCATGGTGTATGGATAGGTCAAAAAAATGAAACAGGGTGAATAATTTTTAAAAAAGGAAACAGTATTTACATATAATCCAAATCAATCTACATGGTGTTTTATTTAAAGGATTCCCCATCCCAGGGTGCTTAGGAAATAAGAGTTTCTGGATGGCTGAGTTTACTCAGATACCTAAAGGTTAGTTAATGTTTTAAATTTTGTAATTTATTTTTAATGAGAAACTTTCTAAAGTGTACATTTCCTTGTCTTATGAGACAGAGTAGATTAAATGGAACATAACCTTTCAGCATAATTAACCCTTGGGAATATAAGTCTCAAGTGCTCAGTCCATGGTTACAGACATAGATGGTGTGGCTTGTGGGCCGAAGGCTTATAGACACAACTGTGCTCCTGAAATGTGTTTGTGTTTTTGTAATTAGTGCTTTGGAAATTCCCTGTTACCAATCTGCATCACAGTCATTTGCCTGCTTCTCATAAAGAAAGTGTGGCCTGAGGCTACACCCGCTAAATGAATTCCTGAGGAGTTGAGCATAGCTGCCTCTCAGAACATTAGCGATCTAATTAAGGCAGTCTTTCTAATGATTGCTCTTAGGTCCTTTGGCTTGTAAGCACTGTTCAGTACACGGTTGTTCACATCCTGGACCACAGGCTCCTAGTCTGTGTGGGCCACCCCCTCCTCTCTCCAATGTCATGTGTCACGCCTCTGTATAGTCACTTCCCCTAGTGCTTTCTGCTCCCAGGTCTAAAACTGCCCTAACAGAACAACCCATCAAGGTCCTCTTCCCTTCTGATCAGCACATTAACCAGCTGCCATGTGTTAGTATAACCTTCCACGTGTTAGTATTTGACTAACACATTTGGCGTACTGGCCACTGGATATTCAAGAGCCTTGTTGCTAAAGAGGCAATTGAAAGGATTAACAAAAGCCATTATTATAGTTCTATACATATACTGTACTTGTCGGGTTATGATACATATTGCTCTTTCTTTTCCCCAAATATAAAAGGTTTTCCCCTCCAACCAATGGGTTCTCGCTCCAGTTGTCAAGCCAGGCCCCCAGAATTCGAGGAGGTGGAGAGGGATGGACAGCAGGACAATGGTGGTGGTGCTGCTCCTTACAACAGAGCCTGGCACCCGTGGGAAGAAGCCCGGCAGTTGATAAGAAGCAGCCAATCTGGGAGTATTTCACTAACATCTTAAGTATAAATTTGCCTCAGCATAAGCTATGAGTTAAAACCAATAGAATCGTCAGAATCACAACAGATTCAAGGCAGCATCTATTAGAATTCATGATGTTTTTCCTTGTTTCCTATTGTTTACTCACAGTCAGGGAAGTATTTGGTTTTGCTGCCTGCATAAACATGATATTGGAATTCTTTCGAATTTATTATTTAGTTTAAAGCTGTCTCTCAGTTCTTATTTTTTGTTTATGCGTACTTCAGCTCCGTATAGATTAACTTCAAATTTATTGTATTCTACTACTTGCTTCTTTCAATTTTTACTGATGTATTTACTTGGTCCAGAGTGCTAACATAACAATCCATTTCCCTATGTTTTATAGCATGACTGGCTTTTTAGGTACCAGCATTTTCTGAAAAACAAGATTGTTATTTGCATTTACAGTATGATATAAAAGATGTAGGATTTATCCATCAGTAAATTTGTTGCATTTTATATTTATTGATATCAATATACTTCTTTCTATCCCTGTGGTTTTATACCTTTTGCCCAGAATGTTGGAATATTGCTGATTATGATTTTTATATTGGTTCTAATAAGTAATATACTGTATTTTTTATGGGTAACATAGTATTTCTCCTATAAAACAGGAAAAAAAAACACAATAAAATCACTTTCAATCCTTTTAGTTTGATAAAAAGTACTTATTTTTCCCCCAAGAGTTCTTTGTAATATCTACGGGTACCTTGTACGTAGCGTGTGTTCTGTGTGCCCATTCACTCTACGTAGATACAGAAGTTATTGTCTTATGTTTTATTCCATCAAGGCTTGTTTAGCATCTTCTGAGTGATGGCTGTGAGCCTCACTTCCACTTCAGCAGCAGGGTGGTTTAGAGCTCCTTCCAGCACACCGTGAGAACTGATACTCGAATGAGCTCACAAAATACATGTATGTGTGGGATTTTCCAGGCCCACAAAGGGTCACTTCTCATATTTTATCATCAAACATCCACCATTGTTTTTCCTTAACCAGATAACATTTATAGTCATGATCCCCCCTATAACCTTAGCATTTGAAGTAAGTCATCCACCTGTGAACTATTACCCAACAGAGGAAGAGGAGAAAGGATCATTTGCCTGGGACCATCTTTGTCGTCATGTGATTTGGGTTCTTAAGTAGCCACGATGTGTGATGACCCCTGCATTTCATGATTTTTGAATTCTTATTTTAAATTCACTTTCGTTTAACACACTTCTGTGTTTCTTTAACTATTTTTACTTCTGGTTCAAATTCAGGCACGTTCAGAAGAGAAAAAGAGTAGTTTGTTTTTATGATGTTAGTATAACACAGTACAGAACTGTCTTATTTATTTATAGCTTGAGATTTATACCACCATCTAATTCCAAAAGGATTTGAGGTGGTACATGGAGATGTTGACTTTGCTCTTATCTGAGCGCCTTAAAATGTAATTTATGCTGGTGGTTGTGTCCCGTATATCAGCCCTTTCTTGGCATTTGGTGATTAATGTCTGTGAATGGAACAAAACTCATACTGAAGGTATAAAACATCCTCTCATCTGTGAGGTCTTGGCAAGCACTGAGAAAACTGCAAGAAGAAATAATTTGAAATTGCACAGTAGGCACAAAAGAGTTGAATGGCTATTTTAATTTTAAAGAGGAACTGTGAAGGATAAAATCACTTTTATTTTTGAGATGGGGTTTCACTCTCATTGCCCAGGCTGAAGTGCAGTGGCACGATCTCAGCTTACTGCAACCTCTGCCTCCTGGATTCAAGCGATTCTCCTACAGCAGCCTCCTGAGTAGCTGGGATTACAGGCATCTGCCACCATGCCCAGCTAATTTTTTGTATTTTTAGTAGAAAATGGGGTTTCATCATGTTGGCCAAGCTGGTCTCGAACTCCTGACCTCAGGTGATCCACCTGCCTTGGCCTCCCAGTGATTACAGGTGTAAGCCACGGTACCCAGCTGATAAAATCACTTTTTAAGAAACATTTCTACCAGAAAACGGTTAATGCTCCCCCTTGTACTCTCTGTGTATGCAACACCCAATCTTTGGTGCCCCTCTGAGTTTCTGTCCTTTTGCCTCACTACTGGTGAAGGTCAGGAACCAAGTCATGCATTTACATATTTGTCTTTCACAATGTCACATGGAAAAACTCTGGGACAAAATAAACAAGTTTAACATAGGTAAACAACGCAACTTTTGTTTTAATCTCTCTTTCCAACTTGGTTTCTCACAGCATCCATCGGGAAGTAAAATAAGGAAGAAGAGGGGGAGGATGAGGATGGAGGAGGAAGGAAGAGCTGAAGCCACATTTTTTTGTGGTGTTTCATTAGGTGAGTGACTGACCCCACATTTAATTGACTGGCAGATGGTTCCATGGCTGTTTTTCAACCCAATGGACTGAATGTTTGGGCTCAGCAATTTCCCTTGGCAAAACCGTGAAGCAATTTTGAAGCTGTCTTCACTGTTCCTTCAGTTTCCTTTCTGTGCTGCCCTCCCTCATACCTTTGTGCTTTCCTCTGGGTACCTTTCTGGGAGCACAGCCTCCCTCTCAAGGACCCAGGGTGAGACAAACAGAAGGGAGAGTTGCAGAAACAAAAGGAGGACTAGGCCATGCAGAGGTGCAAGATCAGAGGCTCCTCTCTGCAGAGGCTGGGGGAGCCACGGCCTTCATCACTGGGGTGGGACCGACGGGCAGTGGATGCTGTGGACCTGGGTTCCTTATTTGCACCTTCGAGGGGTTCCAAATCAGAACCATTTATGCTTATTAAAAAATCATTTTTCTTGCCTCTGTTGTGGACCGACTAAATTATAATCTCTCTGGGCAGGACCCAAAAATCTGAATTTTACCAACCCCGTAAGGTGATTTGGATGGACATGAAATTTGACCCTCAGTGGACTCCCTCTCATCTACATCGTCTCTTATGACTCAGCTCTAACCTTTATAATTCTAAGGCCAACTGAGTTTGTCTCACTTTATTCCCTATAAGGAGAAGCCCTGGGCCACAGATGTCCAGCAGGAACTCTCCGAGAACCTTATCCTCATCAACCTTCCTCAGCACGTCATGCCTTGGCAGGCACTGTATGCAGGTGTGGATGGGTCACATCGCCCTCCCTGTGGAGCTGGGAACAAAACAGTGTGACTCCACTGGGGGCTGGTCCAAATGCGGCCTCCTGACGGACTCCTGCTCGTGGGCACCAGGGCACCAAAGACACTTAGGAGGGGCAGAAGGAGGCTCCCTGCCGATGGGCCTGCCGGCAAGTTCCATGGCAAGGAGAGTGGCAGGATTAGACAGAGGCAGCAAATGGAAATCAGGGTCAGGCCGGAGGGAGAATATTCCGGATGACATCATGGTCGCCAGGAAGCTGGGGAAAGGAGCCTGCTTGGCTAGACCACGCCAAGAATCTGAAAGGGTCAGAGGCAGGATCAGCCGATCCCAGAGGGGAGTGCAGATACTTTCAGAATGACCTCTGGTGCTGGGATTCTGGGGCGCTCTGGAGATGCAGGAATAGCCTGCCACTCTGAGAAACTCGTTGACGCAAAGTTCTAGAAACACAGCCAGCTGTCTGAGAGGAGCCAGGTCCTTTTAGGAAGATCCTTTTTTTCCCCCATGGTTCACTAAAAACAAAATCTAACTTCATCTCCCTGGGCCTCAGTTTTCTCATCCATAAGATGTGGGTGTAGATAATCTCCGCACTATCCTCCAGTCCTCTGTTTCTATGGAAACTAAGCAAAATAAATAACACAGGAAAATATAAAAAGACACTAGTAACCAAGATAAAGGAAAGGTAGAATTTTCTGGAGAGGTAAAAGCTTGTAAAGGGCAGAAGGAAGCCTTGAGCACAGAGAAGCTAAGCAGCAGGCCGTATGTGGAGTGGGGGTGGCAGGGGTGGCTCTAAGTCCAACACACACACTTCGGATTTGGCCCCATCGAGAAGCCAGGAGGAGGTGAGTGCTCACTGCTCACCCTGAGGCCGGCTGAGGTCAAGGTACAAGCAAAACTACTCAAGGCAATCACTGCTCAGAGGATCCTCCAAATAAAATGGCTCATGCACCTCAATCTGCTTTCATGGCTCCATTGTTGCTTATGCAGCCTTTTTTTTTTTTTTTTTTTTTGAGATGGAGTTTCGCTCTTGTTGCCCAGGCTGGAGTGCAATGGTGTGATCTCAGATCACTGTAACCTCCACCGCCCGCATTCAAGTGATTCTCCTGCCTCAGCCTGCTGAGTGGCTGGGATTACAGGCATATGCCACCACACCATATGCTAATTTTGTATTTTTAGTAGGGACGGGGTTTCTCCATGTTGATTAGGCTGGTCTCGAACTCCTGACCTCAGGTGATCTGCCTGTCTCACAAAGTGCTGGGATTACAGGCAGGAGCCACTGCGTCTGGCTGCTTATGTAGCTTTAAAAAAAATGCCTATGCATTAAAAGGCTTCAGGGAATATTCACTGCTCAAATCCTCAGTGATGGTGAGCATCAAGCTTCCAAATGCCAAGCATACTGTCCATAGCATGTGTTAAAAGCCGAAATACATTGAAAGAATATCCAATGTACATGTTCCATTCTGCAGCCCCAAGTCCCCTAGGGCCCCTTGGTTCCTCGGCGTGCCTCCTGTGTTTCTGGGTGGAGAGCATCTTTGACCGGCACTGTCACAGGTGTGATGCACTACCCCTAGCTAGGAGCCCTCCCAGTCAGGAGGAGGGTGGCTCCTTCAGCAGGGGGACCAGCTCTAGAGTGCAGTCCCAGATGAGTGCCATTTCCAGTGCATCTTATTTCCCATGTACCTAGAGACTCCGTCAGGAATGGGGCCACCTCATGAGCCCAAACAACCCTTCTTTCGGAGCTTGGAATGCAGAAAACCCAGCAGCACCAGCTCTCTCTTCAGACAAGGTAACCAAAACCTCTTTTAAATCTCACACTTATTCCTCTGCAGCTTCTGGCAACAGGCATGGATGATCCCTCACTGAGGAATTTGTTCTTATCCATCTTGGATTTGAAGAGACATCCAGGTTGGGCCCCTCACACCGTAGGCTCCCATTGCAACACAGGGGTGACTTGTAGGGAGGCAGCCCCCATCCCAGATGCTCTGCCCCTATCTCCTGTCTCTGATCCCCAAAATGGGTGTGAGAAGAGTGAAATGGGAAAGTCACTTCTTCTCACTGGTTTCAAACTCTTATTATAGCAAAGAGGGGCTACTTGTACTTTTATAGCGACTAAATAGCCAATACATAATGTACAGAACACAGGACACATTTGTTCTTTAATTTTCTTGATCACAGATGGTTCTAAAGTAAGGTTGTGGGAGCTCTACGTAGACCCAAAGCACTCCCTTGCTTGTAATAGACTGTCTTTGGAAGAAAAACGCAAGACCTATTAGGTGTTTACTTCCTGCTGTGAAAACTGAAAAGCAAGCTTGGTCCTCTTAAAGACTGCCCAAATAATTCACCTTTCTTCTACTCTGTACTGCCTAATTGATCGAGTGTACTTTAATTTCTATCATCACATCTTTCATTTCCACGTTTATAGTAGGTTCTTTTCAGTGCTGCTTGTACTTGTTTCATTTCTCCTTGTTTGTGTTTTATGCAGTCTTTTTCTTGTTAAAAGAAGTTATGCCTCATTTATCTTTTTGAACACATTTAGCCTACATATTTGAAGGTTTTGCCAAAAAATTCTATAAAATTAAGTCTGGACTAAATTCCTATTTTGATGGTTGATTGTGTTGGCTGTCTCTTTTAGTATTAGATTGCATAATGCATCTGTCTCTCTCTTAGACTAGGAGATTTGCAGTTGTTTCCTCCTGGCCCTCTGAGCCTCTGGGATTAAGAGGTTTCAGAGCAGTTTCAGATGCCTGTTCCACTGTGATGCTAGAGATGGCAAGTCCTCTCACTTGGCCAGCTGTCAACGTGGTTTACTGTCACATTCAGATGAAACTAGGAGCTGCCGTCCAAAACCATCTCTCCAGAGGACATTTGCCGTGTTATTTTTTTCCTTGTTTAGTCTCTTTCTGTGATTAGGGAGAGCCCCTCTCAGCTCCTGTCTTCAAGCTGCGAGCTTGCCCCCTGCCCAGTGTTTGATGGAGAACTCCTAGTCCCCCTTACCCAACAGAACATTATTTCTTGGTAGCTACTGCCTGCTTCCAGACGTGGGGCCTACTGGGATCCTGGTCTCAGCCACCTCACCATTTTGCATCTCTATTCCATTTCTGGTGCAGGAAGACGTTTGTTTTGCTGATTCTGGCTGAAGTTTTTTGTTCCCTTTTAAAATACGTTCCTGTCATCGCTATATTGCACTTATTACTATATGTGTGACCTCAAAGGGTGAACACTTGGCTATAACTCCAAAAATGTGTTTCTATTTCTGCAAAATTTGATTTTTAACTTATGCAAAATTCTGCTGTGCCTTCATGCATTTCACAAACACTTGTCAGTTCCTAATGTGTGCAGGTCATTGTTCTAAGTTCTAGTGGAGCAGTGGGGGAGAGGTGTTATAAAGCTTTTCGACTTCCAGATGGTTTCAATTTAATCGAGGTTCAACTCTCTCATATTCAAAGAACTCTAATGCAGACAATGCCCATCATCTTCTGAACCCAAATCAGAAGGCACGGTCTGACTGTAATCAAGCAACTTGAACTTTCCAGTCTGTTTCTCCATCTGCAAAATTGTAACTGTAGAATCTACTACTTCGGGTCATTTTAAGGATTAAATAACGTAATAGAAATAAAACAGTATCTGGCACAAAGAGATATTAACTATGCTTATCTCAGTAGGCACTGTATCAACTTTAAGCATCATGACATATCTAACACACACACACACACACACACACACACACACACATGTATATGTGTCTATATAGAGAGAGTTTCTTAAAAACAAAATATTTTAGGTTTTTTGTTTCTTTGTTTGTTTTGAGATGGAGTTTCGCTCTTGTTGCCCAGGCTGGAGTGCAATGGCGTGATACTTGCTCACTGCAACCTCTGCCTCCTGGGTTCAAGTAATTCTCCTGCCTCAGCCTCCTGAGTAGCTGGGATTACAGGTGCACACTAACACACCCAGCTAATTTTTGTATTTTTAGTAGAGAGGAGGATTCACTGTGTTTGGCCAGGATGGTCAAATTCCTGACCTCAGGTGATCTGTCCCCGTTGGCCTCCCAAAGTGCAAGGATTATAGGCATGAGCCGCCATGCCCAGCAAAACAAAATATTTTTGTTTTAAATTTTTTTTCTCCTTAAATTCTTGTAATTGAACTGTGATGGAATGGGCTTTTCTGTCCCCTGGACTACCGATATTTTGGTGTTTCCTCACCTTGCCCAGGAGGGATTTTTGCAGCAGAATAATGCGTCCATGTTATGCACAAGAGAGATTTGTTTGTCTTGAAAGAGTTCTGCTTTAAAAAAGGTAAAAACTCACCATCTCTTCCTTGAATGAAACTAGCAATGGGTTTCCAAGGGCTCAGGCACAGAACCAGCAACAGAGGAGGTTCTGGTGGTGTACAGAAGGTAAAGAAAGGAAGAAAGGAAACCAAGGGAGAGAAACTCATGGATGCTCATCTGAGAAGGCCTCTGCATGTCTGAGAAGTGACCCAGTGAGAAGACATTTTATACTAGCCTCTGTACTCTGAGAGTATTTGTGATTGGCTGTGAGTGTGATGGGATTCTTTTCTGGTAATGGGTATCCTTGAGTTCACTGCTGGAATGGCTGAGTGATGCCCATTTTCCCAAGGGTAGAACCATGGCTGAAAGCTTCATTCCCTGGGATACCAGATGCCCTGGGATGCCCTAGATCACCATAGGCAAAGCCAATTGTGAAGACTGGTGAGAAAATAGTGCCGACACCAAACATTTCCCTAACCCACATATAGATATTTTGGTCCAAGGGCATCCTGGGAGGGGTGTGGGCACTTTACATCCAATGTCTTAAGACAACGCAATGATGCAGTATTTAAAACAGAGACTTCTGAAAAGTCTAAGATGAGTGGACCCCAGAGCAGGATAGATGTGTGCGAATCATTGGATAAGAGGAAAGCTTAAGAGTGATTCCTTCCTGATCAGAAAGGGCCCATGGACATTGTGCTCAAGAGATCTTTATTTTATTTTATTAACTTCTGGGATACATGTGCAGGATGTCTGGGCTTGTTATATAGGCAAACGTGTGCCATGGTGATTTGCTGCACCTATCAACCCATCACCTAGCTATTAAGCCCTGCATGCATTAGCTATTAATCCTGATGCTCTCCCTACCCCTATCCCTCTGACAGACCCCAGGATGTGTTGTTCTCCTCCCTGTGTCCATGTGTTCTCATCGTTTGGCTCCCACTTATAAGTGAGAACATGTGGTGTTGGTTTTCTGTTTCTGTGTTAGTTTCCTGAGGATGATGGCTTCCAGGTCCATCCATGTTCCTGCAAAGGACATGATCTCATTCCTTTTTATGGCTGCATAGTATTCCATGGTGTATATGTACCACATTTTCTTTATCCAGTCTATCATTGATGGACATTTGGATTGATTCCATGTCTTTGCTATTGTGAATAGTGCTGCAGTGAACATATGTATGCACATACCTTTATAATAGAATGATTTATATTCCTTTGGGTATATACCCAGTAATGGGAATGCTGGGTCAAATGGTATTTCTGATTTAGATCTTTGAGGAATTGCCACACTGTCCTCCAAAAAGACATTGTTTAAAGTGCATTCAGTAGTAAAAAACTGGGATGATGATATGCCAAGCACTTTTAATTTTCTCGTTTTAAATAACCACAAGCAGAACGTTGGCTGATGGCCCGTTTTGACGATTAAAATGAGAAGGCTGTAACAGAGGTAAAAGACCTGTGCATGTAGCTAAGTGCTGCTGGGATCATGCCTATCAAGTCAAGATCATCTGGAGGAGCTCAGAAAAAAAGGAAACCTTTAACATGATTTGGGATGGGTTTAGAGAAAAATGTCGACAGCCACCCTCATTTTTCACAACCTCGGCGTCATAGCAATATTTTTTTTAATGTGCTGAAACTCTTGTAAGTTGAAACAGCCCTCATGAGCAGCCACCTTCTTTCAGCAGAAACCAGATAGTGTTGAGATTCATTTTTGAATGTTCTTGTGGAGTTTTCTTTTTTCTTTTTTTGAGACAGAGTCTTGCTTTGTCTCCCAGGCTAAGAGTGCAGTGGCAGGATCACAACTCACTGCAGCCTGGACCTCCTGAGCTCAAATGATCCTTGCACCTCAGCCTCTTCAGTAGCAGGGACTACAGGTATGTGCCACCATGCCCAGCTAATCACCTTCTGGAATTTTGAATGGATATTACCTCCCTGCCCAGGAAGACCTGGAATGCTCATGGATTGCTGGAGTGGATGCAGGCTCATGGGGACAGGGTCGAGGGGTGCTGGGTGGTCTGCACATGTGGCTTCAATGTATAGGTTCAGTTTTGTTTTTCTCTCCAAGAGTGTTATATTTCTCTCTAAGAGTTTTAAACGTTAAGACCCACTCAAAATGAAGCAAGGCCACTGCAGTCAGTCTAAAATAAAGGAGGGAAACTGGAAATCATAAACGTTTGTGGTCAGAGGTCACAAAATGTCTGGCTGTGCCAAACCCAAACGGAGCACGATGAGATGCTTTGGGCCAAGCCCAGGCTCAGAACATCTGTGTCTGGAATGGCCCAGATTTTGTTCTCAGATTTTGTCTGTTTTTTGGCATTACCCCAAATACCAATACAAAGTCAAAATAGAACCAAATTCTCCAATGGCATGACCAAGACTTCCTTTAGGGAAGAGTAATTTTCCCCTTAAGAGTTTTAGCTGACTGATCCTTCATAGCACCTGGCTCTGGTTACAAAATTCATACAATCCGGATTTAAAAACAGATTTCTTTTCCATGTTACTTTTCCTTATCTAAGGGCTGCAACCCACCAAAAACAGCAATTTGCTAATTTTCCCAGTATCTTCCATTTTCCTCTTCACAGTTCCATTTTACATCCATGACTCTTTTTTTCAGTGATGCCTTAAATTCTTACTGCTTGCTTCATTTGAAATTTATGACATTTAATGAATTCTTTGTCATCAGGTTGATGGGTTTCTTTCTTCCTGTTTCTTGTCGCTTTCATAATATGACATTTTGGAAACTTGGACTTTAATATTTTCTAAGTCCTCTTTTTAGCACTGTTTGCTCTCTCATGTTTTAAGAATGATACTTTTACCAGTTCTCAAGTATTGCCAGAAGGAATCAATTAACATTTTCTCTAGATCTCATCTTGGAAATAAAAAGATAAATACATTCTTCCATGCTAAAAAATAGAACAGAAGATCGTCCTTGTGCGCATCCTGGTCAATTCAGATTATGAGTCTGTTGAGAGAAAATTAATGGACAAAAGAAGGCTATTAAGAAAAGAATATAAAAAATTACTTTCTACAATCAATTAAGTAATTCAGGAGAACATCATGTGGTAACTAGATTATTGGAGAAATACTTTTTTACTGACAGACTATATAAAACTCTGATACTTAAAAGAATTCTGTCTTTTTTTTTATTGCTTTAGGTTCTGGGGTATGTGTGCAGATCATGCAGGACTGTAGCATAGATACACACATGGCAATGTGGTTTACTGCCTCCATCCCTCTGTCACCTACATCTGGCATTTCTCCCCCATGTTATTCCTCCCTGACCTCCCCACCCCCCACCCACAGTCCCTCCCTTGGCCCCCCACAACAGACCAGTGTGTGATGCTCCCCCTCCCTGTGTCCATGTGTTCTCATTGTTCAACACCCGCCTATGAGTGAGAACATGCAGTGTTTGTTTTTCTGTTCTTGTGTCATTTTGCTGAGAATGATGGTTTCCAGCTTCATCCATGTCCCTACAAAGAACATGAACTCATTATTTTTTATGGCTGTATAGTATTCCATGATGTATATGTGCCACATTTTCCTTGTCCAGTCTATCATTGATGGGCATTTGGGCTGGTTCCAGGTCTTTGTTATTGTAAACAGTGCCACTGTGAACATACATGTGCATGTGTCTTTATAATAGAATTATTTATAATCCTTTGCGTACATACCCAGTAATAGGATTGCTGGGTCAAATGGAATTTCTATTTCTAGATCCTTGAGGAAGCACCACACTGTCTTCCACAATGGTTGAACTAGTTTACACTCCCACCAACAGTGTAAAAGTGTTCCTATTTCTCCACATCCTCTCCAGCTTCTGTTATCTCCAGATTTTTTAATGATCACCATTCTAACTGGCCTGAGGTGATATCTCAATGTGGGTTTGATTTGCATTTCTCTATAATCAGTGATGATGAGCATTTTTTCATATGTTTGTTGGCCTCATATATGTCTTCTTTTGAAAAGTGTGTTCATGTCCTCTGCCCACTTTTGGATGGGTTTGTTTGTTTTTTTTCTTGTAAATCTGTTTTATTCTTTGTAGATTCTGGATATTAGCTCTTTGTCAGATGGGTAGATTGCAAAATTTTTTTCCCATTCTATTGGTTGCTGGTTCACTCTAATGATTGTTTCTTTGGCTGTACAGAATCTCTGGAGTTTAATTAGATCCCATTTGTCTATTTTGGCTTTTGTTGCCAATGCTTTTGGTGTTTTAATCATGAAGTCCTTGCCTATGCCTATGTCCTCAATGCTTTTGCCTAGGTTTTCTTCTAGGGTTTTTATGGTGTTAGGTCTTATGTTGAAGTCCTTAATCCATCTGGAGTTAATTTTAGTGTAAGGTGTCAGGAAGGGGTCCAGTTTCTGCTTTCTGCACACTGCTAGCTAGTTTTCCCAACACCATTTATTAAACAGGGAATCGTTTCCCCCATTGCTTGTTTTTATCAGGTTTGTCAAAGATCAGATGGTTTTAGATGTGTGGCATTGCCTCCAAGGCCTCTGCTCTGTTCCATTGGTCTATATCTCTGTTTTGGTACCAGTACCATGCTGTTTTGATTACTGTAGCCTTGTAGTATAGTTTGAAATCAGGTAGTGTGATGCCTCCGGCCTTGTTCTTTTTGCTTAGGATTGTCCGGGCTATGTAGGCTCTCTTATGGTTCCATATGAAGTTTAAGGTGGTTTTTTTCCAGTTCTTTGAAGAAGGTCATTGGTAGCTTGATGGGGGATAGCATTGAATCTATAAATTACTTTGGACAGTATGGCCATTTTCACGATACTGATTCTTCCTAACCATGAGCATGGAATGTTTCTCCATTTGTTTGTGTCCTCTCTTATTTCCTTGAGCAGTGATTTGTAGTTCTCCTTGAAGAGGGCCTTTACATCGTTTATTATTTGTATTCCTAGGTATTTCATTCTCTTTGTAGCAATTGTGAATGGGAGTTTGCTCATGATTTGGCTCTCTGTTAGTCTGTTATTGGTGTATAGAAATGCCTGTGATTTCTGCACATTGATTTTGTATCCTGAGACTTTGCTGAAGTTGCTTATCAGTTTCAGGAGATTTTGGGCTGAGATGATAGGGTCTTCTGAATATACAATCATGTTGTCTGCATATAGAGACAATTTGGCTTCCTCTTTTCCTAATTGAATACCTTTATTTTTTTTTCTTACCCGATTGCTCTGGCTAGAACTTCCAGTACTACATTGAATAGAACTGGTGACAGAGGGCATCCTTGTCTAGTGCCGGATTTCAAAGGTAATGCTTCCAGTTTTCGCCCATTCAGTATGCTATTGGCTGTAGGTTTGTTGTAAATAGCTTTTATTATTTTGAGATATGTTCCTCTGATACCTAGTTTATTGAGAGTTTTAGTATAAAGGGCTGTTGAATTTTGTCAAAGGCCTTCTCTGCATCAATTGAGATAATCATGTGGTTTTTGTCTTTTGTTCTGTTTATGTGGTGGATTACGTTTATAGACTTGCATATGTTGAACCAGCCTTACATTCCTGGAATGAAGCCTACTTAATGATGACGGATAAGCTTTTTGATATGCTGTTGCAATCGGTTTGCCAGTATTTTATTGAAGATTTTTGCATCTATGTTCATCATGGATATTGGCCTGAAGTTTTCTTTTGTTGAGTCTCTGCCAGGTTTTGGTATCAGGATGATGTTGGTCTCATAAAATGATTTGGGAAGGATTCCCTCTTTTTGTATTCTTTGGCATAGTTTCAGAAGGAATGGTACCAGCTCCTCTTTGTACATCTGGTAGAATTCACCTGTGAACCCATCTGGATCTAGACATTTTTGGTTGGTAGGCTATTAATTGCTGCCTCAACTTCAGCCCTTGTTATTGGTCTGTTCAAGGTTTCAACTTCTTCCTGGTTTAGGCTTGAGAGGGTGCAAGCATCCAGGAATTTATCCATTTCTTCCAGGCTTACTGGTTTATGTGCATAGAGTTGTTTGTAGTATCTCTGATGGTAGTTTGTATTTCTGTGGGATCTGTGGTGATATCCCCTTTATCGTTTTTTATTCCATGTATTTTATTCTTCTCTCTTTTCTTTTTTATTAATGTCATTTGTGGTCTATTTTGTTGATCTTTTTGAAAGACCAGCTCCTGGATTTGTTGATTTTTTGAAGAGTTTTTTGTGTTTCTATCTCCTTCAGTTCTGCTCTGATCTTAGTTAATTCTTGCCTTTTGCTAGCTTTTGAGCTTTTTAAATATTGCTCCTCTAGCTCTTTCAATTTTGATGACAGGGTGTCGATTTTAAATCTTTCCTTGGTTTTCATGTGGGCATTTATTTCTATAAATTTCCCTCTAGACAGTGCTTTAAATGTGTCCCAGAGATTCTGGTACATTGTGTCTTCATTCTCGTTGGTTTCAAAGAACATCTTTATTTCTGCCTTCATTTCACTGTTTATCCAGTCAACATTCAGGAGCCAGTTGTTCAGTTTCCATGAAGTTGTGCAGTTCTGAGTTAGTTTCTTGATTCTGAGTTCTAATTTGATTGCAGTGTGGTCTGAGAGGCTGTTTGTTATGATTTCCATTCTTTTGCATTTGCTGAGGAGTGCTTTACTTCCAATTATGTGGTCAATTTTAGAGTAGGTGCCAGGTGGTGCTGAGAAGAATGTATATTCTGTGGATTTAGGGTGGAGATTTCTGTAGATGTCTATTAGGTCCACTTGGTCCAGATCTGAATTCAAGTCCTGGATATCCTTGTTAATTTTCTGTCTCGTTGATCTGTCTAATATTGATAGTGGAGTGTTAAAGTCTCCCACTATTATTGTGTGGGAGTCTAGGTCTCTTTGTAGGTCTTTAACAACTTGCTTTATGTACCTGGGTGCTCCTGTATTGGGTGCATATATATTTAGGATCGTTAGTTCTTCTTGATGCATTGATCCTTTTACCATTACATAATGTCCTTCTTTGTCTTTTTTGCTCTTTGTTGGTTTAAAGTCCATTTTATCAGAGACTAGGATTGCAACTCCTGCTTTGTTTTGCTCTCCATTTGCTTGATAAATCTTCCTCCATCCCTTTATTTTTAGCCTATGTGTGTCCTTGCACGTGAGATGGGTGTCCTGAATATGGCACACCAATGGGTTTTGATTTTTTATCCAATTTGCCAGTCTGTGTCTTTTGATTGGGACATTTAGTCCATTTACATTTAAGGTTAATATTGTTATGTGTGAATTTGATCCTGCCATTTAGATGCTAGCCATATGTTTTGCCCATTAGTTGACATGTTTTTTTCATTGTGTCAATGGTCTTTACCATTTGGTGCGTTTCTGGAGTAGCTGGTACTGCCTTTCCCCTGTTTAGTGCTTCTTTCAGGAGCTCTTATAAGACAGGCCTGGTGGTGACAAAATCTCTCAGCAATTGCTTGTCCATAAAGGATTTTCTTTCTCCTTCGCTTATGAAGCTTAGTTTGGCTAGATATGAAATTCTTGGTTGAAAGTTCTTTTCTTTAAAGATGTTGAAAATTGGCCCCCACTCTCTTCTAGCTTGTAGGGTTTCTGTGGAGAGATCTGCTGTGAGTCTGATGGGCTTCCCTTTGTGGGTAACCCAACCTTTCTCTCTTTCTGCCCTTAGCATTTTCTCCTTCATTTCAACCCTGGTGAATCTGATGATTATGTGCCTTGGGGTGGCTCTTCTTGAGGAATATCTCTGTGGTGTTCTCTGTATTTCCTGGACTTGAATGTTGGCCTGCCATGCTAGGTTGGGGAAGTTCTCCTGGATAATATCCTGAAGAATGTTTTCCAGCTTGGATTCATTCTCCCTGTCACATTCAGATAAACCTATCAAACGTAGATTAGGTCTTTTCACATAATCCCTTATTTCTTGGAGGCTTTCTTCATTTCTTTTCATTCTTTTTTCTCTATTCTTGCCTTCTCATTTTATTTCATTGAGTTGACCTTCAATCTCTGATATCCTTTCTTCTGCTTGGTTGATTCAGCTATTGAAACTTGCATATGCTTTGCGAAGTTCTCGTACTGTGGTTTTCAGCTCCATCAAGTCATTTATATTCTTCTCTAAGCTGTTTATTCTAGTTAGCATCTCATCTAACCTTTTTTCTAGGTTCTTAGTTTATTTGCATTGGGTTAGCACATGCTCTTTTAGCTCCTCTGAGAAGTTTGTTATTACCTACCTTCTGAAGCCTGTTTCTGTCAGTTTATCAGATTCATTCTCCATCCATCTTTCATCCCTAGCTGGTGAGGAGTTGTGATCCCTTGGAGGAGGAGAGGCATTCTGGTTTTTGGTGTTTTCATCCTTTTTGCACTGGTTTCTTCCTGTCTTAGTGGCTTTATCTACCTGTGGTCTTTGTAGTTGGTGACTTTCGGATGGGGTCTCTCAGTGGGTGTCCTTTTTGTTGATGTTGAAGTGATTTCTTTCTGCTTCTTAGTTTTCCTTCTAAGAGGCCCCTCTGCTGCAGGACCGCTGGAGGTCCACTCCAGACCCTGCTTGCCTGGGGATCACCTGCAGGGGCTGCAAAACAGCAAGGGTTGCCACTGGTTTCTTCCTCTGCTATCCTCATCCCAGAAGGGTACTCGCCAGATGTTGGCCTGAGCTCTCCTTTATGAGGTGTCTCTTTGGGTATATGGGGATTGGGGAGTTGTTTGAGAAGACTGTCCCTTATAGGAGCTCAAGTGTTGTGCTGGGAACTCCATTGTTCTGTGCAGAGCTGCTGGGCAGGTACCTTTAAGTCTGCTGCAGCTGAACTCATAACCACCTCTTTTCCAAGTGCTCTGTCCTAGGAATGTTGGCTTTATTTATAAGTTCCTGTCGTGCTGCTGCCTCTTTTCATAGATGCCCTGCCCCGCACGGAGTAGTCTAGTCACAGTCTGCAAGCAGAGGCGTTGCTGAGCTGCCACAGGCTCTGCCCAGCTGCTGTGTGAACTGCCTTGGTGGTGGCAGACTGCCTCCGTAGTGGGTGATGCCCTTCCCCCAACTGAGCTGGACAGTCCTGGATCCAGCTGCACTTGCTGCGAAACTCTCAATCCAGAGCATTTCAGATTGCTTGTTTTGTAGGGGTGGTACCTGCTGAGCCAGATCACCTGGCTCCCTCTATCAGCCCCCTCCCTTTCAGTTGAATGGGTGGCTCTGTCTCCCAGGCGTTCCAGGTGCCAGTCTAACGGCCGCCCAGACTTGTGTGAGTTTCTGTGCACCGACCGGGCACTGGCTGAAACCACTGCACTGAAAACTTGTGGCGCTTTTTGGCTGGGGATTCTCCTGGTCTGTGGGCAGTGAGAACTTGTTTGGAAATGCGGCGAGCACTCACCCTCTGTGCTGTTCTCGCTGGGAACTGCACTCTGGAAGCTGTTCCTGTTTGGCCATCTTGGATCCTCCAGAATACTGTCTTTTCTGAATAGGTGGAAGCACAATGTTTTGAATGCATTTGAACAGACTTCTACTACTTATGCTCATATATAAATATCTGCTTGCAAATATTCTCGAAAGTAGTTATTAAAATATATGTTGAAAGAATGAGGGTCAAGTTACATGAAGTTCCAATATCTTCCTCTGTGATAACATCTCCATTGATTTAAAGCCCTTAGAAAATTCTTTGCCTTGTAGCAACTAACCAAGTCTTGGAATAAATGCTGAGATACAACCAAACTGGTGCAAAGTAACAACATTAATGAGACATGGTCTGCTTATTTTTTCCTCTGGAGTATCATTATTTTAATACTAGAAGTTTCAAATCAATTTCTTTTTCCATTCCAAGTACCCAGAAGCTATAAAATCAGATATTAGCTTTGGTGAAGATTTATTACAAAAGTTATACATTGAATTTTCTATTCTAAGAGACCTGATAGAGTCAGATACTTCAGGGAAATTTTTGTACAGTTATCTTGGAGATTTTTTTTTTATTTGTTTTGTATAAAATCAACACTGTTTCATCTATCCAAGTATGTTACAGTCTAGCAAAAATAGGCTATAGGCTTAGAAATCTTTCCATCATTAATAAACACACATATCTACTTGAAAATCCATAGTATCTATGAGATCTCCCACTCAAGTATTTTAAAGTAATATAGGAATACATTGTCTTTGTGAAAAACTTAGACGTTATGGATTAAGCTAGTGTTTCTCAGCCCTCCACTTTCAGTACTTGTTCTCTTCCTTCTGTTAACCAGTGTTGTCTGTTCTTTGTACATGATTCCACATCTTTTATTTCTTCTGTGCATTTTTATCTATATCTGTATTTATATTTATAGCCGTATAGCCATTTGATTGGACACTATCAGCATAATGACTAATACCCATTTTACAGAAACCATGAAAATATTTAAGTCCTAACATTCTTTTCTTTTCTTTTTTTTTTTTTTTGAGACGGAGTCTTGCCCTGTCGCCAGGCTGGAGTGCAGTGGCACCATCTCGGTTCACTGTAACCTCCGCCTCCTGGGTTCAAGCAATTCTCCTGCCTCAGCCTCCTGAGTAGCTGGGACTACAGGCACCCGCCACCATGCCTAGCTAATTTTTGTATTTTTAGTAGAGGTGGGGTTTTACCATGATGGCCAGGATGGTCTCGATCTCTTGACCTCATGATCTTCCCACCTTGGCCCCCCAAAGAGCTGGGATTACAGGTGTGAGCCACTGGGCCCAGCCAAGTTCTTTATTGCCTCTAAAGTATAGAAAGTTACAAAATTTGAAAATAATGCTTAAAAGTCTACCAAATATAATATTGCCAAATTTACCATTTAAAACAAGTCATTTGCATTTGAAAACAATGGGTAGGTTAGTCTTTCTATACTTCATAAATATTCTCAAGTACAATCGATAATTATTGAAAAATCATAATTTAATTACAATGTAAATAAGTTATATGTAGCCAAATCTTTTCAAAAGCAAAATTAGAAAAATCTTTTCTAATTTTTACAACAAAAATTTATATTTAATTTAGGAAAGAGGTCCCAAATTAGGTGGGGTAGTGCCTTCAAAATTTAAGATTTTCCAGATCTTACAAATTTCTTAAAATAGCCGTGTAGAACTATGTAACACGCTTTTGTGTATTTTTTTAAAACTTGCTTTATATGTAGAGATTTTCAATGTGAGTAGACATACATCTAGCTCCTTGTTTTGTAACTGACTGCTAATATTTCATGGTGCTATTGGAAAGTGTAAAATATGGTGGAGTATGGCTATCAATGGAAATTAGTGAATAAAGTCAGTACCTAGGGACTATTGAACATTAGCCAAAATTAAGAACTATGTCTGATATCAAAACTGTTATGAGATATTAACTTGATAACTTTCTCTACCAGTACATGTTGTTGAGATTCTAGAATATGCTCCTTATTGTGCTAGGTATTGGGGGGAATAGTGCTATATAAAGTGAGTCCCCCTCTTCATGGAGCTTATAGACTAGTAGGGAGGGCAGACACTGCAAAATAGTGCATAAAGTTTACTGTCACAAGGAAAGTAGAGGGTGCTCTTACCCATTTAGGGGTTCAGCAAGATCTCCTTGAGGAAGTAAAATATAAGCTGGACTTGATGGTTGAATAAGATTTTGCCAAGTCACAGGGAGGTGTCAGTCTGAATTGAAGAGAAAACCTGGCACTACAAGTTGAGGGAATAGCATGTGGAAAGGCTTAGAAGCAAGAGGGGATTTGGCCTTATGTATAAAATGACAAACAGGAGAAAATGGAGACAGGAGAGCTGGGCAGCTGTCGGAGTCTGAAAGTCTTTGCACACAGTTAGGGAGCTTGATTTTGCTTCTAAAGGGAGTGGAAAGTCATTGCAGGGTTTTAAGCAGAGCGGTGGCATGACCAACATGGCCTCTTAGAAAGATAACTGGAGTGGCCACGTGAAGGACAGATTGGAGGCAAGGAGTCAGCCTAGGAGCAGAAAGACCAATGTGGAAGTTGTTGCACTAATTCAGATGAAAAATCAAGACCCAGGATAGAGTGCTGGGGAGAATTCACTGACTCAAACTGCAGAGCCTGCCAGCAGGGCACATCTGTGCCACCTCTTTTGGGCTTGGTAGGCCCTGGATTAGAATAAAACGTTTGGCCCATCTGGCCCTCAGGTGAACCAACATTTGAACCATGACACTATGTACCAGAGGCAGTCCCACGGTGTGTGGGAAACATGGGGAAGACTGGGTTCAATTACCTTTACAGAGATGCCTAGATACGTTCCTTGGATTTTAGACCAGGAGTCTGGTAACTTATGGCCTTTGGGCATCCCATAGAAAAATTTGTTTTGCCTACACAGTGTTTTTCTTTTTAAAAGGAACTAATTATCAACATTTTAATATTGTGATATTTTATATCAAAACTGGATTTTCAATCTCTAGAAAAATCAGACCTAGTTACACTGGATTTCCATTTCTACCTGGTAACATCCTGCAAGTTTAGATGAAGCCTATGCTCTTTCCTTTGCCACATTCCTCTCCACTCTCTATTGCCTCCTTGGTTCTGGGTGTTAATTACTAATCATGGTGCTTGTGATAGAGGCAGCAGGTTGAGAAATTCTAGTCAGACAGAGGCAGGTCCCCAGTAAATCCCACCTCCAAGTTTAAAGCCTAAAAGCCAACCTACACGTTAAATCTTTGGACCAGATTGATATCTTGTCTTCCTGTTTGGCAAGCTTTTCTCTGATTGGTCCCCATCCTTCACCTATTTTACATATACCTACCCTTTCCTAATTGGTTTTTCTACTTTGTGGTGCCCACCTTTGAGTGGTGTCTTTGCTTTAACATTTTTTGTATAGTCACAAACCAGTCAACACACACTCCCCATTCTGAGTCCATAAAAGGCCCCAGAGCCAGCCACCGGTGTGATCTTTCCCACCTTTGGGTAGGGGAGCCATCCCTGCCCCCACCCACTGCGTCCCCTCTCTGCTGAAAGCCATTTTCATCATTCAATAAAAATCTTCCCCCCCCATCATCCGTCAGTGTCCCATGTATTCTCATTCTTCTTGGGCACAGTACAGGAAGTACAAGAGCTCAGGAACCACTGAACATGGGTACAACTATAAGACAGGTGAGCTGAAGCATACTAATGTGGCCAAGCAAGGTATGGGAGGGGCATCACCAGCCAGGAGTCCCTGGCTTGCAAAGTGAAATCCTACATCACTTGCAGTGTTAAACACTGCCATTTCTCACACCCAGCCTGGTTTTTCTCATTTATGTTCCCTGCTTGCATCTATATGTGTATTTAAATTTTTGACCCCCATTCTAGTGAATTTTCTTTAAAAACCCTGATTTGACATTAAGTGACCTACTTTAAGCTAACAAACACTAAGTCCCTCTCTTATAGACTTTATACTTAAACTAGAAAAAAAAAGGCACAAATATACATTCATTCATTCAATATTTCTTGAGTACCTGCTATGTTCAAAGCATGTGCTAGACACTGGGATACAATGATACATAAAGGAATTCCAGCCACTGCCCTCATGATTTTTACAGTCCAACTATAATAATAAAATTGCTGTCGAAATAATAATAGCAATATATGATAATATAATCACAGGCGAATTCAAATATAAAAAGGTAAAGGTTTGCTCTAAGAAAGTAAATGGTTACTATGAGAAAATGGAAGACAAAGCCTTAATTTACATCAAACAACCAAGGAAACTTTCCAAAATGTAGCACTTGCTCGCCACTCTTGGATGGGTAGATAATGTGATGCTCTGAAGTATATCTATCCTGCAGAACTGGGAGATGTCACTCGAGTTACATGGAATACAAGGTTTATGAGATTCAGATTTAACTCTGAACTGTCAGGAACATAAGTGAACTGTCCTTGAGGACTGTGAATCATCTCCTGATATCACTGTGCCTCAAGATTGTCTACAGAAACATCAGTTTTCACTGCACTGTTTTGTCTCATTGGGAAAATCCTTTACTCTCTCTGTCATTGGAAAAGCCACAATAATCCCTTCTGTAAGTGATCCCTAGTGTCCCTTTAGCTCTAAGGTCCTATGATCTGTGAATGAAAGGGCCAATAATGCATGACAAAGGGTTCGAAGTATTACCAGGTAGTACCTTACCTGCCTTCATAGGGTCCCAAAATATCTTTCACAGGTGGGTAAATCTGGTAAAGTGAGATTCTAAACTCTGGAATGAATTTGAAGGTTTCATTTAAGGGAGAAGATTTAAGAAAGTATCCTAGGTTGAGGATGTGCACCAGAGGCAAATATATAAGACATGGGCCATAAAAATAAAGGAGTAAGGCCGGGCACGGTGGCTCACGCCTGTAATCCCAGTACTTTGGGAGCCTGAGGTGGGAAGATCATGAGGTCAAGAGATTGAGACCATCCTGGTCAACATGGTGAAACCCCATCTCTACTAAAAATACAAAAATTAGCTGGGCATGGCGGCACACGCCTGGAGTACCAGCTACTTGGGAGACTGAGACTAGAGAATCGCTTGAACCCAAGAGGCAGAGGTTGCAGTGAGCTGAGATAGTGCCACTTCACTCCAGCCTGGCGATAGAGCAAGACTCTGTCTCAATAAATAAATAAAATAAAATAACATAAAATAAAGGAGTAGGCAAGTGTAAGGCACAAATTGATGAGTAGGTGTCACCATGGAGAGCAAGAGGGAGGCTCAGAGATTTGCAATGACGCTGTGAGTGGAAGGAATTGGATCCATGACTGGAGAATTTAGTCTTGACCTGATAAGAAGGATCAAAGTGGTGTTTTAAGAAGGTTATTCAAGCAGTTCTGTACAACAGGCTACTGCTTTCCCATCACCACCCTCAATGTCATTGACTAACAGTTTTCAAAGCCACCTACCTAACATTTTGGGCAGAGGCTCTTGAGTTCCTATTCAACAAAGGCTAAGCTGTTGGGTCTTAAAGGAGTGAATCACAGCCAAAAGTCTGTTGGACTGTGATAAAGAAACCTGGGATTGAAATGACATGAATACAAGCAAACTTACACTTAGATTTTTTTCAGCCAATGGCTAAAAATGTTTTCATCAATCACCGGGGTCTGCATCAATCCTAGGTAATTTGCTATTATTAATCTCTTTTTTCCTCCTCATTGGCTAGGCAAACACAAGGTCTGTCAACCAAAATAAGAGAAAAAAGAAGCAGGGTGAACTGCTTTTCAAGCTCTCTGTCTTATAATATGAGCTTCCTGGTTCTTTGCAAATGGCAGGATTCTTTGCTTTGAGAAGTTTGAGATTGAGTTTTCTAAAGTCTTACACCTCTTTTAAAAGCAAAAAAATGAGAAATAGTGCTGAAAGATGCCTATACTATGCCATCAGAGTAGAATTGAACTCATAAGTGACTAAAGATTTCCACCTTAATGTGATTTAAAACATAAGAATAAAGCCAACTGCCTGCCAAAATCCCTGCATATCATCAGAAGTTCCAAAGCACTAACCTAGACAATGGTGGCTTTCTTCAACTTAGTTTTATTATTTTATGTCTTCTCAGTTTGAAAATTATTAACTCAGCAGGATACTAGCCATCAGAAGCAAACTTTAAACTCAACTTAGAAATTCCTTGGGAAAAAAATGACTAGGAATACGTATTGTCGACCTCATTTTGAGAAATTTCCTTATAGGCTTTCCTTGTTTATCTTAATGAATTAAATCTCATCCCAACTTTGCAGATAGTTCAGAGGAAAAATACACATCACTTTAGGTTTCAAAGAAGTTGTGGAGATTTTTTGGTGGGGGAAATGGAAGAAAAATGACAGAGAACTTATATTTCTAAATTTTTTAGAGCCATGGTTTTGATACTTTGAAAATATTTTTACTGGCGGTGATGCAAAGTCAATGATAGTTTATCAGGTTTAAAGTTGGAGCAGTTGCTCTAAGCAAAAATGCTGTGTGCCTCTGAAAAATAAAGAAACAAGGCATCAAAACACTGACAGGAAAGCTGAGCTTTATTACACATCACCTCCCATATTAGAGATGTGTCCCAGTTGCTACAGGGCACATCTGCCAGCTTGCTAAGCAGCTGCGGATAAGAGTTTGCTCTATGCAAGAAGAATTTTTGTAAATAAACTTATATTTTAAATGTAACAAGGGAGATCCTATTTAAAGAATTCTACCCTTTAATCTACTCTCTAGATCATCTTTGAAATAATCCTTTTTTGTTTTTTTTTTAGGCCCTAAAATCAGAGCATGTGACTATTTTCTTGCTAAGAATGTTCAGTGGTTTCCTATTGCTTACCCTTAATCTCTGTCTCCAGAAACTTCAATTTTCCTGCTCCAATTATAATGGTAACAACAACAAACTTCTTGGTCTGATGACATAAAGTAAGAATTACTGCTAATCACACGAGTCCTTTGGTAATTACATCTAAGTAGTCTTCCAGATTGAAATACCATGAATGCAGGGAAACCATGGCAACACATTGATTTACTTATTTTATTTTATTTTTTTTAAGCACTCTCTTACTGTTCTGTTTTGCCATCCTTGAGGGAAGTTATCCCTTTTTATCTGGTGAACTTGTTCATTTCCCTTTGAAGCATCACCTTTTTTTGGTAAACTTGCCCAATACCTGCAGCCGTTAACTGTCCTAACCTTAATCCTAAAGCATTTACATTTCTTTGTATCATAACAACTGAGTTTGACAATAATTATGCCAGAACAGTGTGGTCTCCTCCAGTACACTCGGAGATCTGGGAGGGCAGTGGACCCTGTTTTATACAGCTTTGTGTCTATAGTGCCTGAAATACAGGCAATACTTGAATGCCTACTAAAAACATGACTTTATAAAACAATGATAAATTCTTTTATAAGAGCTATTTTTCTGATGTAAAGAACCATATACCGACCAATTTAGTTAAGAGTCTGAATATCCCTCTGTTAGGTTTTCGTGAGTTGGGGTGCAACAATATGCCATATAGCTTCACGGAGAACAACAGGAAAATTATTGCAGATATTCCATGCCTGATACAGTGACATGTCCACCAGAATGTCACAATAGACTAAGGAAAGCGGCAGAAGGAAAATGAAAATCCCAGGCTTCAATCTATTCTGTGATTAATTTTCAATCTCTGTCCTTTTAATGGACTGGAAAAGGGTTAATGACATTGTCTGGTGAGTTTTCTTACCCTATCCCTAGAGAAGTTTCCATTATCTACAGCAATACTCAGAAGGCTGGAGGTATTTGGGGAAAGGAAGTAATGGATTAGCCATGTTAGCATTTTGGCTGTCAATATCTTCTTCTCTCCTCTTCTGCAATTCGGATTTAAATAACACCTGCTAGACACACCCCAAAATTCCTTCCCTCTAGAAAGCCTCCTTTGGTCACCCTCTTAACATGTAAGTTCCCAAACAAAAATTGCATATTTTTTTTTGTAAACATTTTTAAGCATTTCACGTCTTCAGGATTCCTAATTATAATGAAATCTTCCTCAGGGACAAGCGTACGTGTTCCATTTCTTTCTTATCCTCTTTCCATAATATGTTAGTCCCTTTTGTGTTGCTATAATACAATACCTAGGACTGGGTAATTTATAAAGAAAAGAGGTTTATTAGCATATGATTCTGTAGGCCTGGACCTATGAGAAGCATGCCACTGAATCTGCTGGACTTCTGGTGAGCACCATGTGCTTTGTTGAGACATGGCAGAGAAAGTCCAAGGGAAAGTGGACATGTGTGAAGAAGGAAAATCAAGGGCATCCTCATCTTGGCTTTTAAACAAACCACATTCAAGAAATGTTCTCAAGAGAACTAATGTAGTCTTGCCAAAGCAAGAACTCACTACTGTGAGCACCAGGCCACACCATTTGTGAAGGGTCTGCCCCAATGACCCCAACACCTTCCACTAGGCCCCACTTCCAATACCACCACATTGAGCATAAAATTGCAACATAAATGTGATGGGGATAAACTCAAACCATATTCAAATAATAGTACCTACCCCAAAGCAACAAGCACAGGCTTGATCTCATGTTGACAAATTAAATATTTACTTCTATAGGAAATCTTTATCATTTTGTCAACTGTCTCTCATCCTCTACCCTCCCAATGAAATGATATATGGATGGTATTTAATTTAGATGACTTTCTTCTTTCCTTCCGTTCTTTATTTTATTTTATTTTATTTAGAAAAGATTGTAGCACCTCTAAAATCAATTGGGAGTCCCAAATTGCTGCAGATAAAATCTTGTGATGCTGTATCTCAAAACCAGAATAGAATGAGTGTTGTGATAAGTCTTGTCACTTGGGTTTTAGTCCCGGCTCTGCCCTGACAGACATTACTTTGGGTTAATTCTGGTGTTACTTTGCATCATTGTTTTAGTTTTCTGATATGTAAAATAGGAAGAATAAATAATACCCTCCCACTGTCATCGAATTGGTGTAAAGATTATTTGGATAGGATGGAAACACACTTTGGAAAGAACAAGCTACTACTTTTGAGTGTTCTCATTTGCTAATACCTGTTATCCGGAACACACATACTGAGAGGTGTGCTGGTAAAGACTCCAATTTGTAGCAGCTGCCAATTTATGTGGTGTAAATACTCCCACTATGGTTGATTTCAAGCCATCAATTATTTAGCATCCAACTTCCAAAATTCTTGAATGTTGAACAGTTGAGTCTTGACACAGGCTGGCTTCAGCATACTCCTGTACATACGTCAGACTCTGAGGTCATATAATAGATTAGACTATTGTAAAATAACATACTAAAATAACAAATCAGCCATTTCCAACATGACAAAGTGAAGATTACTCCTGACTCTCATATAAGTCCTTCCATCGTTGTATCTAAGTGGTGTTCTGGGTTTGGATACCATGAATGCAGAGAACACACAGCAACACGTCAGTTTTTAAAAATACTTGCTTACCTATTCTATGACTGCTAACAAAACAAGATTTATTGTGGCCACCCAGTTAGAAAGAATTGGCTGTAACAATCTCTTCTGAGCTCGTTATCTTATGTCTTAAGTGAGGAAAAAGGAGTAATAATCATCACTACAGCTAATGTTTAATGAATCCTACTGATCTTTTCGTCACAGCCACCTTGTGTGACATGTAATTATTATTCCCCATGTTACATTGCAGGAAAGTGAAGTCTAAGTGAACAGGAAGCAAAGGGAGGAGCAGAAATGCAACTGGAGGCAGCCGAGTGTCAGCCAAGGCTCTCCATCAGCTTGTTTCCCTGTGTGAACTATCTTCAGCATAATGCTGGTGTGAAGTTAGTTTCTTAACGTATTCTACCAATGGGTATTTTTATTTGCATTTATCACAACGCAGTCATGTTCCCTTTCCACTCTTAACTTTACAGCAGGAGGTCTTGAAAAATTCTGCTCATTAAAATAGGAGCTAGTTGGTTTCTATTAATGGCTCAGATATTCATCTCGTCATCTTATTTTAATTTAGACTATTTTTTCCATATGGTAATTGTAGATTCCCCTGCACTGGATATGTAACAGGGTAGAATGTTCACTCCAAAAGGGTTGAAATAAATGGTGTAATACAATGTCATTGTATACAGTAAAGTCTTCTTATTTCTTCACTATTTTTTGCAATCCCCTATCTCTACACAAAGTTCTCTTTTGGACTTTGACTTTTATATTATTTTGAATATCCTACAAACAGAATTTTATATTTGCTCTCTAAACACACCAGGAACAAAAGAAGAATAAAGTCTAACACTGAGTGCCTGTTAGATTGGGAAGGAGGGTCGATTGTGTGAATTTGGGAGAAAAGTCTGTTTTTTAAATGAGTGGTGGCTTGCAGAGGAGAGGTGCAGAGGAGATTGGGTTGGAGATGATGTTTATAGCAAAGCAAAAGCCATGAGAGCTTAGTGTGACCTGTGATCTGTCAGAGCTTGCACTGCACAAGCAGGCATAGCAGGGTTAGAGTCTACCGTTATTTAAAAAATTGCCTCTTCTAGATAATATTTCCTTTCCCTTTCCCTCTCTCTCTTTTTCTAACAATCCCATTTCATAATTGTAAAACCCTTTAAATTATGTTTGAATGTAAATGATGGTAAAAATAATAAATGCTCAATCCAGCCTTGGCTATAAGACTTCTCTCTCTTGATTTAGGCTTCTCTGTATTCCAGAAATACTTGATTCATTGCAAGTGGTAAGTGAACAATGAAAGTGAGAAGTAGAGAGAAGTATGGTTCCGTTTGGTACAAAGACAATTTCAGTGGAACTTCAGCTAGCTTTATTTATTTATTTATTTGAGACAGGGTCTCACTCTGTTGCCCATGCTGGAGTGCAGTGGCTAATCTTGGATCACTCCTGGGTTCAAGCAATTCTCGTGCCTCGGCCTCCTGAGTAGCTGGGATTACAGGCATGCACCACCCCACCTGGCTAATTCAGCTAGAATTAAAGTTATACATTATGGAACTACATTAACAAGGAGAAGTTTTAAAGTATTTTAAAGAAGTTTTAAAGTATTCAAGCCTCCTGGGTTCAAGCAATTCTCGTGCCTCGGCCTCCTGAGTAGCTGGGATTACAGGCATGCACCACCCCACCTGGCTAATTCAGCTAGAATTAAAGTTATACATTACGGAACTACATTAACAAGGAGAAGTTTTAAAGTATTTCTAGTCAGAGGAGAGGTTTTTCATTCTACTCTCTACCTTCATGAGGTCAACTTTTTTAACTCCCACGTATTTGTGAGAACATGCATATGGTCATTATTTCTTGATTTATACATTTAACATATTTCTATTAACTCTCCAGTATGAAAGGTGAAGATTTACTTCCATAAGTTACCCCAAGTTTTTTTTAAATCTCTCTATTCTGAATTTTGGTAGTGATTATTTTAGTTCTGTTGCTTGCCTTTGTAACTTTAAATGTCATATTTAAACTTGTATTTCTTATTTCATCAATTTAAGTTATTATACCTTGACTTTCTACTATATTAGATAAGAATATTACTATCTGCTTCCTTTTCTTCTATACTCTTCTTTTTATATCATCAAGGTTGTTGTTTACATTCTGTTTTGTAACTATATTTAAGGTTAAGGATTAATTCAGTGAGTTATCTCTCAAAGTTGAAAGGGAATAAATAATATTTATGTAAGTAAACTATTGCATTTCATTTCTTGCCAAGTAAAATAGGATTGCATTTCATTTTGCATGGGTGCAATGACGTAACTCCTGTGTCATTTGAAGGATTCACTGCATGGATCCTGAGTGGATTTTTTTTTCTTAGACTCCCTCTGTTATTCAAAATCATGCCACAGTTTACTTTGCAATGCATTTGGACATGCATTTCTTATACAGTTTTATGGTTTTCTTAACTGTTCTAATTAATTCCTCCCCCTTCTTGTTGTGAATAGAAACGTGTTTTTGTTTTTATTTTTACCACTTTTTACTAATGTAAGATAGCTCTGTAGTCTTGGTATACTGCTTGGAATCCATCCTATTACTTTTATTCTTAGACTCCTGTGGCTTCTCATTTTTAATTTGAACAGTTGCTTACTAGACATTCTGCATAACTGTCATACCGGCACCATTTTCACTGAGCTCCTCAGTAAGGTTCATTATTTCTTACAGCCCATGATTTCCTTTCTCTTGACCCTTGTTTTTCTCCTTAGGGGGAAAAAAAATGTATGGTAGGTAATATTCTGAGCACTTTAACTTCTAAAAATGCTTTTGTTTGTCTTAACCCTCATTGAAAAATTGGGTGGGCATAGTAGTCTATGTTTAAAAACATTTTCCCTCAGAACTGAAATATCAAGGCATCTGATGATGTTTATATTCTGTTTTGTAACTACCTTCTCTAAATGTTGAAAAGCAGTAAAAAGTATTTACATAAGAATAGCAATTTGCATTTTGTTTGTTGCCAAGTAAAATAAAGTGCTAGGATCACATTTCATTCTCCATGGTCCAGTGTCCTGATTCCTGTGTCCATTTAGTGTTATTGATAAGACATTCAGTTCCTGTCCGAGTTCTCATTTGCTGTGTTTCGCGAATGTGGAAGTTTTAGGGCCTTCTCTTTCCCTTAGCATTTTGAAATTTCATGGCAATATATTTACAGGGTTTTTAAATGTTTCATTACTTCTTCTTGGATCTCTGTATTCTCTTAGAATTCCTGGATTAGGTTCTGTTATCTTTCATGCTTCAATATTTCAGTTTTGTGTTCTAGGAGATTTCCTTCACTTTAACCTCCCCAAACTTCTATTACATTTAAAGATATTTCAAAATCATGTTTACTTTTTAAGAGTTATTTTTTATTTTTATGGTTTATATTTTATAGTATTTTTTTCTTGTTTAATGAATGGAATATATTCTTTAAACAAATTTATTGAGGTACAATTTATATACTATAACATTCATCCTATTTAAATGTGCACTTTAATGATCTTTGGTAAATTTAGAGTTGTTCTTCCACCAGTAGAATCCAGCCCATCACTTCAAGAAGGTCCTTGCGCCCATTTACAGTCAATTTCCATTCCCAGGCTCATCCCCAGACAACAACTAATCTGCTTTCTATCTCTACAGATTTGTATTGTAGTCTTTTGCACCAGGTTTCTTTCACTAGCATGTTTTTGAGATTAATCCATGTTGTGGCAAGTATTAGTAGTGATTCCTTTTTATTGCTTAATAGTATTTCATTGCGTGGATATACTGCATTTGGTTTATTCATCAGTTGATGGGTATTTGAGTTGTTTTCAGTGTTTGGCTGTTATGAATAAAGCTGTATGAACAATTAATGGTAAGTGGACATAAGTTTTCATTTGTTTTAAGTAGATATCTAGGAGTAAAATTGGTGGCTCATATGGAAAGTTTATGTTTAACATTTTAAGAAACAAGCCATTTACCAAAGCTACTCCCTGATATTGACCTTTCTACCAGCAAGGTATACAGAACCTCAACTTCATAGAGGATGGCAAGCAGGAAGAGTGCCACAGCTCCGTGAGTACTCCAGGAAACCAGACAAGCCTAAGACAGTTACTTACAGCACAGAAAACAGCAGTAGCATAACTGTGCCAGTTTGCCTTGTCCTCAAGTCCCGTAAAGGACCTAGAGAGATGCTGTAGAGGAACCCAGGGTTTAGGGCCTAGAACCCTTTGCAGCAAATAGCAAACAAGTCAGTCCGTGTCTCCCGGGGGAGCAAGAAGGCACATGGTAATCAAGCTACAGTTGCCTCCATGTATTCCTTCCCAGCTACAGAAAGCTCTCACATTTTAGGAAAGGATAATCCTTGCAGTCTGGCACATGCAGCAGTGCAGCAGTATGCAGGAAGGCTCAGAGCCCACAGCCGACTGTCTTCCCCAGCACTGGTAACAGTGAAGCTTGTGGAAATTGGTTAGATCCAGCATATATTTTAAAAACAGCTGATAGGATTTCCTGAAAGATTTTACTATCATTTTAAAAAATTCTTGGTTGTAAGAATATATTCACCTCATTAGTTAAGTTAGTTGTCTTATTGATGTATACTTGGTGCCTAGATGGGCACCTGATGCCAATCTGGTGTGTTACTCAATGTAAATGTTCAGTAAATTATCTTATGACTAACCAAATGAAATCAGTTCAACACAGCCTTATTATCAATATGTAAAAATTACTCTCAGTGGAATCAAGTAGTGCACTACAATGTATTTCTTTTTACATGGAACAATTTTCTTTTGCTTGGGTTATTGCCTCTTTTTTTTTTTTTTCCTGCTCCGGTGACTAAATATCATCACTAATTAATGCTGAACTCTCTACCAGAAGTTTAACTGTCTTCCCCAAATAGTCAAACATCTAGAGTAATCCCTAGATTCATTTTCTTAGAGACACCCTTACTTGAGCCCTCAGTTCTCTTGCCCTGATGTATACACGTTATTCTCTGCACTTCTTGTACATCTGTTTTCTGCGGTTCTCATCTGGGAAACGCCTTGATTCTTGCAGTTGATTTACATCTTCCAGAACATGGCTGAAAGGCTGGAAAATGGTCTATGGGAGAGACACTTTGAGGCCTCCCATGTCTGAACTGTCTTTATAATATGCTAATACCTGACTGACCTAAGAGATTGGTTGAATACCGTACTTTTGAAATCAGTTTCCTTCAAAATTCTAGGGTTTGTGTTCTTTGTCTTTTAGATTCTAATGCTGCCATTGAGAATTCTTATGCCATTCTTTGTAACAATCCTTGTATATTACCTGTTTCCCCCGCCTCTGGATTACCTATTGGTCAACTATATTGTAACCGTCCGAAACTATGTTTCATTCTGTGTTGTTGGTCATTCAGTGAATTATTCCTACAGTAATTCCCTTACATGTGTTTTTTTATTTTTCTCTTGGAATTCTTACTATTTAAATGTTAGATGGTCTGGACTTGTCCTCTATATTATATATTTTTTCTCCTAACTTTCATCTCTTTGCTCTTTATTCTACCTTTGTTCCACTTTTTGGGAGATTTTCTTCCCAGGAAATCTTTGTAATTCAAATCTTCTACTGACATTTTCCCTGCCATCATACATTGTTATAAGTTGCACTGTGTCCCCTAAAAAGGTATGTTGAAGTCCTTACCCCCAGTGCCTCAGAAGATGACTTTATTTGGGAACAGAGTCTTTGTAGATAGAATCGAGTTAAGATGAGGTAATAGAGTGGGGTCTAATCCAATATGACTGGTGTCCTTATAGGAAGAAGACTGAGACACAGAGGGAGAATAACATGTAATGTCAAAGGCAGAGATTGGAGTGATGCCCCTGCAAGCTAGTAAATGCCAAAGATTGAGGGCCGCCACCAGCAGGAAGGACGAGGTAGGGAAGGCTCTGCTCAGAGTCTCAGAGGGAGCATGGCCCGGCTGACACCTCCTATTCCAATTCTAGCTCCCAAAACTATGAGAAAATAAATTTTGGTAGCTTTAGCCTCCTAATTTGTTAAGGCAGCCCTAGGAAACTTTACATAGATGTAATGTCCAAGATCTCTTGTCAAAGTTTCTTTTCTTTATTCACATTGTATGTTTCCTCAAAGATTCCTCCCTCCCTTCCTTTTTTTCCTGCGGTTTCCTTTCTCTCTCTCTTTCTTTCTTTTCTTTTCTTCTTTCTTTTCTCAGGTCTTGTTCTGTCGCCCAGGCTGGAGTACAGGGACACGATCATAGCTCACTGTAGCCTTGAACTCCTGGGCTCAGGTGATCCTCATGCCTCAGCCTCCCAATTAGCTGGGACTACAGGCATGTACCACCAGGACTGGCTTTTTTTTTTTTTTTTTTTTTTTTTTTTTTGTGGATACTGAGTCTTGCTGTGTTGTCCAGGCTGATCTCAGACTCTTGGTCTCAAGCAATCCTCCCACCTCAGCCTCCGAAAGTGTTGGGATTATGGAGGTGAGCCACCATTCTTGGCTCCCTCCCTCCCTCCCTCCCTCCTTCCTTCCTCCTTCCTTCCTTCCTTCCTTCCTTCTGGTGTTGTTAGTCATCCATTCAATTTCAAGACTATCACTCTAAAACACTGATTAGAAGTCCCTTGCTATGGGCAGGGCTCATTGAGAGTGACAGGCAGAAAGGCTCCCTTGGGGAACCTTGGGTCCAGTGTCTGAAGTATCGGTTATTAGTAGATCTCTTTTCTTGGTAAATTTCACCGGAAAGTCGCTCTTTAATTTCCTTCCTGGGAGTGGGGCTGGGAGTGAGGGAGCTAAGGGTCTCCGTGTTTGTATGTAAACTTTTGCCCGAGGGTACTCAGGCCTAGTGCACCTCTGATTCACTCTCCTCCAGCCTTCTGCCAGGCTGGGGCAGGGTAGTTACATAGCTGACAGGGAGTAAGGAGGGATCTAGGAGTTTAACCGCTTCTGTTAAAGATTTTCAATCAATTCTCTGTTTTTAGCTTCTTCTGTGCCCATTTTCAGAGGTGACCAGTGCTTCTGAAGTGGTGTCCTTGTTTGGGGTAAATACCCAAGGTTCATCATCTCACGCCAAGGAAATCGAGGACGCAGACACACAAGAAGTGAGTTTAAGAGCAGAGGTTTAATGGGTGAAAGAAAGAGAATAGCTCTCTCCTGCAAAGACAGAGGTGCTCTCCAGTGGGTCTTTGGTTCTGAGATGAAATGCGTGGGGTTTTGAAGAGGCAGTGTCTGATTTACATAGGGCCCAAAGAATTGGTTGGACCGGGTGTTCTATTTACATAGTCGTGAAAAGGTTGACCATCCCACCCTAATCTTTTGTTATGCAGATCGGGTCTCTACCTGGCAGATGCCATGTTGCCTCCATTTTTACTACACATGTGTTGTCAAAGAAAAGGGAAGAGGGGAACCTCCATGTTGAACATGCCTGGCCGCCAGGTAGCCTTTTCCTGTTGGCAGAGCTGGTGACATTTACCCATGCAAACTTCCAGCTTGCATATTTATGTCTGCAGCCTGATTTTACAGGCTGCTTTTTGTTAGAAAAGAAATGATTTTGGGGCTGCTTTTTGTTAAAAGGGAAGCCTTACCGAAGACTCTCTTACCCTCACCAACTGCCTAAATAATTTCTTTTTAACTCCCGTATCAGTTCTACTTCCTCTGAATCTAGGGTTCTGCAGAATGACTTGGTTTGCTTCTGGCCCTCACCAGGATTTCTCCAGTGCTGTATTAGTTTTCAAAATTTTCCCATCTGCAAGATCAGTTAATATTCATCTATCTTACAGTCAGCAAAATTTTATTGCTGTCATCTATTTTCCTGTCTACTACTTTTAAAAGTTCTCTCTTGTTTAAAAGTGGTGCTGTAGGAAAAGAGGCAGACTTGTGTATTGAACTCACCGTGTTTAACCCATTGCTTTCAATCTTTTTTTGGTCATCATATCTCCACTATAATTTTTATAAACAGAAAATTGCTTTATTGCAAATAATCTAATCAGAGGGTCTTCGTCTTCTACAAGGAGTTTTATTAAATAACAAAGTGATTGTCAGGATACTTGGATTTATTTTATAAGTCTTATTTTGTTCTATTTACTATGCTTCTTTTCCTCCTCTTTGACTTCTGTTGAATTGATGGAGTTTCTTCTTTCTTTTTAATTTCCACTACCTTTTACTTGTAGATTCTTAGTGATTCCCACTTACTTGACATAGTCTCAGTTAATCAACATCTCTGCCTTCTCCTTAGCAATGTAAGAATCTCTGACCATTTTAACTCAGATATTTTCTCACATTACTGGTGCTCTGTATTTTAATCCTATCTTGCTTATAACAACTATTTGTCATTATTGTAATTATTCTTAGAGTTTATTTATAGTTACCCATAAATTGATCGTGCTTTCCGTTGCTTCTTACATCCTATTTCCTCTTTCTGTTTTGATTTTTTTTCTCTTCATATTTTCTTTCTTTTAATTCTCCTATTTTTATTTTTAATTTGCCTTCTTTCCCAAGGGTTTAAACATAGAGGGCCTGGTTAAAGTTAACATCTCGATTAGCTTTTAAATCACTGCTGGAAACTGTTTTACCCTTCAGAAACATTCCAGATACAATTTACATGTTATTTATATTTTGAGTTGCTGTGTTGTACTTTCCCCCATCTATCACCAAAGACAGATGGGTAACTCCCATACTTCATTTAGTAGTTAATATAAGGATAAGCATAAATTTCAGGAAGAAAGGTGGAGGGGAGAAAGATAAATAGAAAGAAAAGAAGGAGTAGTAAAAGGAGGAGGAGGAAGAGAAAAGAAGGAAAAGAGAGAAACATACATCCTTATAGTTTTAAATATAATTTAGTTTTTCTAAAAATCTTATTCTGATACTGTATTCAAGAGGCCCTAGGAAAATTTTTAGTTTCTTAAGGTAAGCAAAGGGAAACATGAGATTTTATTGAAAGAAAAGATGTTCTGGGCCGGGCGCGGTGGCTCACGCCTGTAATCCCAGCACTTTGGGAGGCCGAGGCGGGCGGATCACGAGGTCAAGAGATCGAGACCGTCCTGGTCAACATGGTGAAACCCCGTCTCTACTAAAAATACAAAAAAAAATTAGCTGGGCGTGGTGGTGCGCGCCTGTAGTCCCAGCTCCTCGGGAGGCTGAGGCAGGAGAATGGCTTGAACCCGGGCGGCGGAGGTTGCAGTGAGCCAAGGTCGCGCCACTGCACTCCAGCCTGGCGCCTGGTGACTGAGTGAGACTCTGTCTCAAAAAAAAAAAAAAAAAGAAAAGATGTTCTAAAAGACAGAAACAAAAGGGACTGTCTCTTCTTAGAGCACAACTCTTATGGCAATTGGATGAGCTCTAAAGGGCTCTTTAGAGCTCATCCAATCCTAAATTGCTTAAATAGCAATTTAAGTCTCTCACCCTCTCTTTTGTTTAACTGTAGCTATTCTTGAGTAATGGAAGAATAGTAGGTACATAGAATAACTTTTTAACAATGTCTCACTCCTGACACAAAAGAAGTTCTTTATTAATGCATTCGACTGAATTCCAATTTAATAGTTCAGTACATTTATTTCAACCAACATTTATTGGCTGGTGATACAGTTGCTCCTCAAGGAGAAATGATTTGAACAAAAGCAGAGTTTTAGAAATCTTTTTTTTTAAATAGGAGATTTGTACTCTAAGATTCTTTTGTGCTGTAATCAAAAGAGATGTGCCTTATGGCTAAGGAAAATAAACCCAAAGAAAAGAAATCTGGGAAAGACTATAGGTCTAAGAGGCATGGCCAGGGTGTCGAATCCAAGTGAATGTAACAGAAACTTCAGTATTTGGGTCTATTCTCGGAGTCACCTTGTTTTATCATAAGCAATTGAGCCACAGAAGAAATGCAGAGTAAATATTCCATCTCCAAAGGATACATGTGTTGTAGTTCACGACCTTCAAGATAAAGTTGATGCTTCAGCCTTCGAGATGACACAAATCAGAGCACTTATTTCTCTGAGCTTCAGCTTCCTTATTTGTTAACAAAACAAAAGTGAAATATGACCTGGTTATGAACATGAGCTTCGAGGTCAGGCATAGATAGTTTGAGTCTGGCTCTGGCATTTACTAATGATTTAAATATGGATACGTTATTTTATTTTTGTTTTGAAGCTGTGAAATGAGGATTACAAAAATACCTATGTCATAGAGCTGTGAGATTGAAGTAGTTTAGTTCATTAAAGCACTTAGCCCCAATGTCTAGACAACGTACGCTCCCATAAATGTCGCTCTTATGATTACTATTTCAGTTAAGATTTTTAACGTCTCATCATAATATCTAAAGGTTACTTGTTGTAATAATAATAACACACAAAATAAAACCTCATTAGAGGTGATTAATAGCAAGATCCTAGGTAACTATTGAGGTTTTTTTTCCCCTATCCATTTATAAAACGTTGAATCCAACCTGTCTTAACCAGGTATGCTGAAGGTTATTATATACTCATGCACTTAAAGAGAAGGGACGATTTCTGGTAGACCCTACTACAGCTTTCCAAAACCCACTTCTTTCCTTTTTAGACATATAGGAGTCTTCATTTTCTAGCCAGATGGGGTCCTGTGACTTGTTCTGCTCAATGACAAGCGAGAAGACATGAAGTGTCACTTTTAAGGCAGTAGAAAGCCTTGGAGATTGTTGGGATCTCTCTTCCTCCTGCGAAATGGTGAAACCCGGGATTCTAAGCTGCTTGGATGACTGAATCACTGTATGGAGGAAATCTGATCTGGAAAGTGAGCCAGGCTACCATGGACTTTGGATGCGGAAAACCTGTTACTATGTAAGGCACTGAGTTAATGGGGCTGTTTGTTACAGTTGTGTAGTGCAGGGGATCCTCACTAATACACTGTTATAAAAGCTCAAAGTTACTCTTCATTTTTCAGACCTTAAATTGAGAGAGTTAAGTAGTTACAAGACAGAGATCACCCAATTAGTGGCACAGCTAGGACTAAAATCCTATTTCTAGGTTTCTTTTTAGTACATGTCTCTATTGAGATACCACAGTCCACACCTAATTTGCAGGACTAATATGAAGAATAGAGACAAGGTAAGTAAAATACCTAGCACAAAACCTATCCCATAGTGGGTAATTTAAAAAATAATAACCAATGTTTTGATTCTCTTTTTTTAAAAACCCATTGCTATTTCTCTACACTTCTGCCTGTGCCAAGCATGCTGATTAATGCTCGTTAATTCTGAACCAATATTAAACTAGAAATTGATAATGCATCTCAATTTGGGAGCAATTATATTTTTATAGCTTCGACTGCTGGTGCAGAATCTATACTTCACTTCATTTACATCCATTTAACACAAGAGAAATGCTAGTCCATTTTTCAGATAATGACAGAAAACCCATTCACATTTTAAGCATCTAGAAAGTTTGAGAATTTATAAAATCAGAAGCCAGACTCTTGGAAATTATTTTGTCATCATCCTTTCTTGGTCTTAATTCCTCTATCCTTGCATCTCCTCTTGTCCTCCTCTTCACCTGTGCTCTTTATGGTGTGTCCCTTGTCTTTTGAGAGTATTATCACATCATTGTAAATTCCTTTTGGCATTGCTAAGAAGGCATCTGCCTTCAGTGTAATTCAAGGATATCAGAATGCATTCAAACTATTAGTTAGAATATAGCATCCTCAGCTCAGAAAGGTCTTAGGGCTCATCCAATTCTTATTCTAAATTAGGTCTTAAATTCTCATCCAAACAAATGTGTCAGAATTGCCAGAGATACATCTTAAAAATGTTAATTCTTAGCCCCACCTTAATCTACTGAATCATAGTACCCATGATTATAAAGGGGCATAGTAATTTCTAATTTTAAAAAGCATTATTTTCATCACATTTCTCTATTTCCTTCTGGTTATGTCTCCTACCAGGTCATTTCAATGTGTGGTCCAGTTTGGGAACTATTGATTAAGTTTCAGTTCTTCCCTGATTCTGGAATCACGTCTGCAAACTCTCTGGCAAGTTTTCTCCTACTGTTATACATATCGTTGCCAATTTGATACTGTTACCTACTATATTAGCTATCTGCATCTTTATCTACAGCTTCGTATATTTATAAAGATGATACACAGAATGCTTTGTTTTATTCCTACAGTGATGGACTGGGCAGGGCCCCTATACCTGGTAGGATAAAGAGCGGACTTATGTATATATAACGTTTATGTATATTGTATATATGTATATATTTACTCAATAAGCATTATTGGAAACAATCTGAAGGGAAGTCTTCATGGTATAATATGTTGCAGATATATATTTAATTTAATTATAAATATATAATATACATAAATATAAATATAATATACATAAATATATAATATATATAATATAATAGACCATGAAGACTTCCCTTCAGATTGTTATTGATAATGCTTATTGGGTAATAATACTCTTTTCTATGAATACATTTTCCACTGCTAATAGTCACTAAGTCTTACTTTTGAAATGTATAGTAGCAGCATTTAAAAATTAAGGCCAATGCTAAGCTATTTTGAACACTTTATTGCATTTTTTGAAGACAAAGAATCCTTTAGAGCTGAATGAAAGGAGTTGTTACATTGAGCACATTAGAAATTCAACAGCAGCAAGTAGGCTAACTTGGAAATGTTTATTGCAGCCTTATTCATAACAGCCCTGAACTAGAAATGAGCCAATTCACCAATTGTTGATTGCACAAACTCCTTTAAATTGAATTCAGTTGAAGTTTTTCTTTTATCAAGCTCCAGCCCCCAATCTCCAGGGAGGGGAGAAGGGCTGAAGGTAAAGGTGATCACAAAGGCTAGTGAAGTAAGGAGTCAGTTATGCCTGTGTAATGAAACCTCCATCAAAACCTAAAGGGACAGGATTCTGGGAGCTTCCAGAGAGCTGAACACGTTGTGGTTCCTGGAGAGTTGCGTGCCCAGAGAGGGCGTGGAAGCTCCACGTCCCTGCCTGTGCATCTCTCATCCAGCTAGTCATCTGTATCCTTTGTAATATCATTTATAATAAATGATACCTGAAAGTAAAGTGTTTCCCTGAGTTCTGTAAGCCAGTCTAGCCAATTAGTCAAGCCCAAGGAGCGGGGTCCATCGTGAGAACTCCTAATTTATAGCTGGTCAGTCAGGAGTATATGTGACAACCTACTGTTTGGTATCTGATGCTATTAGATAGTGACAGAAGTGAGTTGAGTTAGAGAATACCTAGCTGGTGTCCACTGCAGTATTGATTGGCTGCTGGTGGAGAGAAATCACCACACACTTTGGTGACCAGAGGTGAAGTAGTCATTGTTGACTGTGTGACGGTAGGAAAAACAGTTTAGGTTTCTCATCCTTTTAGAGGTAGACTCAACCTTGAAAAATAAGTAGGGTCCAAAACTATACTACATGTCAATGGGGAAGTTTTCTGTACCCAGACTAAGTGAAAGAGGACATTTAATCACTGTAAAAACATTTTTCTTAATCCTGGTTTTATAAAAGAAAAAAGCTCATTATGGAAATTTGAGAAAGATAGAAAACTAGAAAAAAGAAAACCCAAAGTAGTCATAATTCCATCACGCAGGGATAACTATATTTAGTGTTTTGTTGTATGTGCTTCCAGGAGCCCATGTGTGTGTGTATCGTATTGCCTTGATCTTGGAAGCTTTCAATTTTAAGATACATTATTAACATAATAACATTTTACTGAAAACAAGTTTTTAAAATATAATACATAATGCATTATTTTAAATCTTCTGTTTTATTTAGTCCAAATAATGTCATAAATTGCTTTGAGCCATCAATAGCTGTCACCAGCTCTTAAGTGATGTGATGCTTTTCATAATCCAGGCCTGTGATCATTACTTCTTCATTTCCTGTAGAAATGAAAGTATAATTTTGAGGTACACTGAAAAAAATCAGGGTTTTTCTGCATTTCCTAGTAGGTTAAACTTGTTCCAAGTTTTTTCTTATCTGGAATACATACTTTCTCTTGGTCATCAGCCAGAGCTTCTGAAAATAGATTTGAAGGCTGAGTGAAAGTCCTTCACTACTTTTGAATTGGTCATGCCACCTCCCCTAGTTTTGAAAATTCTAAAACTGAGATCAATTTCTATAGCATTTAATGCCATTGCCTAGTGTGTGACCAACCAAATGCATGACAGGCAATCTTCTGCATGCAAAATAATTTTTGTTTGAAGTATGCACCTAGAATCATTTTAAAGCATTAGAAGCAATAATTTGTGATTCAAATTTATGTTAAATGCAACTGCTTATACTACCCCAATGTTAATAACTCAGCTGAGGTAGCAATCCAATGAACATATATGTACATAAATTTTGATTCCTATTTCTGATTATTATGGTACATTTGATAAGCTTAACTCAAAATATTGAGATCAATATTTTGTTTTATCTTAAATGTCTTTGATTATTAGTGAGTTCCAATATGTTTTATACTTATTGGCCATTTGATTTTTTTTTTTTTTTTTTGAGTCAGAGTCTCACTCTGTCGCCCAGGCTGAGTGCAGTGGCACGACCTTGGCTCACTGCAACCTCTGCCTCCCAGGTTTCAACGATTCTCCTGCTTCAGCTTCCTGAGTAGCTGGGACCACAGGTGTATGCCACCATGCCTGGCTAATTTTTTGTATTTTTAGTAGAGAAGGGGTTTCACCATGTTGACCAGGCTGGTCTCGAACTCCTGACCTCAAGTGATCCATCCACCTTGGCATCCCAAAGTGCTGGGATTATAGGCGTAAGCCACCATGCCCAGCCTGGCCATTTGCATTTTTTTCTCCCATGAATTGCCCTGGAAATGCCTTCTGTTCATTTTTGCTTAGCATTTTTGTTTCTAATGTGTAAATATTCATATGTTAAGTAAAATAGCCTTTGCTTATCACATTTAAGGTAAATATTTTTCTAATATCTTAATCGACTTTTAAACTTATGTTTGTGTGTGCATACAAAATATCTATATTCATGAAATCAAATGAATCCATTGTTTTCTTTAGGATTTATTTCAATGATTTTATACTTGGAAAGTTCTTTCTCCATTCTGAAGTTAGATTAAAATATAAAGAATATATTTTAAGTATATTTAATATAAAAAATAAAATGCATTTGCTTGAAATATATATTTTTGTTTATAGTTTTATATTTTATATATCTCTTGATCTGCCTGGAATTTAATGTGTTATGTAAAGCTCTATTTTTACTTATAGGAAATAATTTATGCCGTTCATCCACCTCTGAGTAATTTATCATACTTTGCTTATTATTATATTAGGTTATATGACATTTCTGGATTCTCCTTCTGCCCAATACATCTGTGGCTTCTCCTGCTCCCCCGATGGCAGCTCCTGGGACTTCTCAGCCTCCATATTTGCATGATCCAATTTCTTCTTATATAAATACACATATTTAAACCTATGAATGTGTATATTAATATTTGTACTGGTTCTGTTTTTCTGAAGAAGTCTACCTAATATAAATATAATCGAATACATTTTGTAGCAAATAACTTCCCTTTCCTTCCCCTGTTCACCCTTACTGAGGCTTATTATCTGAGATAATAAACACCCTACTAACTTTAAAATGTAGGTAAAACCTTCAAATTTAAAACAAGTTATGTGAAACCAATTATATGAGTATTTAAAACAACTGCTATATCTACCTCTATATCTCTACCTGGTTTCAAATTTCTCTGCTAATCCTTTCTAGTCACTTTCGTTTTTCATTCTCAAGCTCTTTCATCGTTCTTTAAATTTGTTTTTTTCCTTCTGTTGAACATCTGCTTATGGCTTTCTTTGGTCTTCACGTATAAATTTTAGGCACTTTTGTTTTCTCCTGGGAGCTTCAGGTGTTGCACCATTGTGTTCTAGCATTTATTGATTTTGAAAAGTACTTTGGGGCCAACTTGATGTGTTTCTCTTTGTAGGTAACTTGAACATTTTCTTCTGATTGCTTTTAGAGTCTCTTAATCTCCAAAAATTCTAGCACAATATGTCTTTTTTGAAATTGTTTTTCTCATAACATGAAGCACAGTCTCCATTTTTGGATTGACGTTTTACTTATTTAGATCAGGAAAGCATCGTTCTGTTTTGGGGGGGTTATTGTTTCTACATTTGGTATTTGTTATCTTTGGAAGTTTTATGATCTGTCATTTGGATATCTTAAATTGAGCTTCCTTTTCTTTTTCTGCTTTTACTCTATTTTTGGAAGGACACTTTCTCATTCAAAAAAAATTTTTTTTTTAATATCAAATCTGTTATTCAAGTCTTAAACCAGTTTTTTAAAAATTGTGTTTTCCATGTTCTTTTAATTGTGGATTATTTTTTATTTATGATAAATTATTTTAACTTGACAGATAAAAAAAAGTCTCAAATGTTTTCTAAGATTTTTCACCTTTATTTGTTAAATGTCTTTTAAAAGGAGTTACTATTTGTGATTCTTTTAAACCACCGCATCCTTTATTGACAACCATGATTTTTCTTCTCCTTTCCTAAAAGAAGGAGGTGAATGCTTATTTAGTGTGGTGTACCAGTTAGCAATATCTGCATAACAAACCACTCCAAACTTACTGGTTTCATATAATAACTGTATTTAGTTTATAATTCTGTGGAACAACAGTTTAGGCTAGACTCAATTGGATGGTTCTTCGAGTTTTTGTTGGGCTCCATGCATCCGTGGTTAACTTGAGGTCAGCTAAGTGACTCTGATTCTGAAAGTTGACTGGCCCTGTTCTCCACAGCCTCTCATTTCCTACTAACCTAGCTTAAGCTCGTGCTCATGAAAGGATAATGCATCCAAGAGAACAAGGAGACACATGAAAGCACCTTTTTACACTTCTGCTTGCATTGAATTTGCTACTGTCTGATTAATGAAAACAAGTCACATGGCTCAACTCAGCTTCAGAGTTGGGAGAACTGCAGCATTACAGGGCAAGGGGGTGAGGTCACCAAAATATTTGTAAAATTTGAAAATTTTATGTTTTCATAAGGATGAGTCCTTTGACTTCTTTCAGCTAGACAAAAAGAAAAGCAAGCAGAGGTCCCAAAATGCAGTTACATTTTATACAAAGGAAGTGGTGTCTCAGAAGCATTAGGCTTTTCAAGTGATTTTCAGAAACTCAGGGAATTAAGTGATTGCCCACAGACCTTGGGAATTCCAAAGTTCCTACTATTAGTAGTGTATTAGTCCGTTTTCACGCTGCTAATAAAGACATACCCAAGACTGGAAAGAAAAATAAATTTAATGGACTCACAGTTTCACATGGCTGGATCATGGTGGAAGGTAAAAGGCACTTCTTACATAACAGCAGCAAGACATAATGAAAGTCAAGCAAAAGGGGTTTCCCCTTATAAAATCATCAGATCTCATGGCTTTATTCACTACCAGGAGAACAGTATGGGAGAAACCACCCCCATGATTCAATTATCTCCAACCAGTTCCCTCCCACTACACATGGGAATTGTGGGGAATATAAGTTAAGATGAGATTTGGGTGTAGACACAGAGCGAAACCATATCATTCTGTCACTGGCCCCTCCAAAATTGCATGTCCTCACATTTCAAAACCAAATCATGCCTTCCTAGCAGTCCCCTAAAGTCTTAACTCATTTCAGCATTAACTTGAAAGTCCACAGTCCAGTCTCATCTGAGACAGGGCAAGTCCCTTTTGCCTATGAGCCTGTAAAATCAAAAGCAAGTTAGTAACTTCCTAGCTGCAAGGCAGGTACAGGCATTGGGTAAATACAGCCATTCCAAATGGGAGATATTGGCCAAACAAAGGGGCTATAGGCCCCTTGCAAGTCCAAAATCCAGCAGGGCAGTCAAATTTTAGAACTCAAGAATGATCTCCTTTGACTCTATGTTTCACATCCAGGTCATGCTGATGCAAGAGGTGGGTTCCCATGGTCTTGGGCAGCTCTGCCCCTCTGGCTTTCCAGGGTACAGCCCCTACTCCTGGCTGCTTTTATGGCTGGCATGGAGTGTCTGCAGCTTTTCCAGGCACACGGTGCAAGCTGTTGGTGGATATACCATTCTGGGGTCTGGAGGACAGTACCCTCTTCTCACAGCTCCACTAGGCAGCACCCCAATGGGGACTGTGTGTGGGGGTACCTACCCCACATTTCCCCCTCCACACTACCCTAGCAGAGATTTTCTATGAGCACCCCACCCCTGCAATAAACTTCTGCCTGGACATCCAGGCATTTATATACATCCTCTGAAATCTAGGTGGAGGTTTCCAAACCTTAATTCTTGACTTCCGTGCTGCCTGCAGGCTCAACACCATGTGGAAGCTGCCAAGGCTCTGGACTTACACCCTCTGAAGTCATGGCCTGAGCTGTACCTTGACTCCTTTTAGCCATGGTTGGAGTCTAGGGCACCAAGTCCCTAGACTGCACACCGCAGAGGGACCCTGGGCCTGGCCCACAAAACCACTTTTTCCTCCTACGCCTCTGGGTTTTTGATGGGAGGTGCTGCCACAAATGTTTCTGACATTCTGTGGAGACATTGTCCCCATTGTCTTGGTAATTAACATTTGGCTCCTTGTTACTTATGCAAGTTTCTGCAGCCTGCTTGAATTTCTCCTCAGAAAACGGGATTTCTTTCCTAACACATTGTCAGGCTGCAAATTTTCTGAATTTTCATTGCTCTGTTTTCCTATTAAAACTGAATGCAGGCCAGGTGTGGTGGCTTACACCTGTAATCCCAGCACTTTGGGAGGCTGAGGCAGGTGGATCACTCAGGAGTTTGAGACTAGCCTGGCCAACATGGTGAAACCCTGTCTCAACTAAAAATACAAAAATTAGCTGGGCACGGTGATGCACGCCTGTAGTCCCAGCTGCTTGAGAGGCTGAGGCAGGAGAATCACATGAACCCAGGAGGTGGAGGTTGCAGTGAGCCGAGATCACACACTGCACTCCAGCCTGGATGACAGAGTGACACTCCATCTCAAAAAAGAAAACAACAACAACAAAAACTGAATGCCTTTAACAGCACCTAAGTCACCTCTTGAATGCTTTGCTGCTTAGAAATTTCTTCTCCAGATGTCCTAAATCATCTCTCTCAAAGTTCCACAAATCTCTAGGGCAGGGGCCAAATGCCATAGTCTCTTAGCTAAAACATAACTAGTCACCTTTGTTTCAGTTCCCAACAAGGTCCTCATCTGCATCTGAGACACCTCAGCCTGGAGTTCATTGTCCATATCATTATCAGCATTTTTGTCAAAGCCATTCAACAAGTCTCTATGGAGTTCAAAACTTTCCCACATTTTCCTATCTTCTGAGCCCTCCAAACAGCTCCAACCTCTGCCTATTACCCAGTTCCAAAGGCACTTCCACATTTTCAGCTATCTTTTCAGCAGTACCCCACTCTACTGATACCAATTTACTGTATTAGTCCGTTTTCACACTGCTGATAAAGACATACCCAAGATTGGGAAGAAAAATAGGTTTAATGGACTCACAGTTCCACGTGGCTGGGGGAGTCCTCAAAATTGTGGCAGAAGGCAAAAGGCACATCTTACGTGGTGGCAGCAAGAAAGAATGAAAGTCAAGCAAAAGGGGTTTCCTCTTATAAAACTATCAGATCTTGTGAGACTTATTCACGACCACAGGTACAGTATGGGAGAAACTGCCCCCATGATTCAGCTATCTCCCACCAGGTCCCTCCCACAACACGTGGGAATTATGGGAGCACAATTCAAGATGAGATTTGGGTGGGGACACAGAACCAAACCATATCAAGTAGTGTCAGCAAAGTTTAATTTATTTCAAAGCTTTCAGGTCCAGGCCAGGGCAAGGGTTGAGCCATGGAAATATAAAGGAAGGAAGGAGGAAGATATGAGGCAGATGTTGAAAAAATGAGAAGCAATTGAGTTAGCAACTTAACTGCACCAAAAGTTCCCAGATATGATAGAGACTGGATGGTTCTGAATTTGTAATGCAAATGATTGGGAGACGAGAAATAGCACTATCTTGGCTATTTATGAGTGGAGAAATAACGAGCTTTTGAAACATGCCGAGTTTGAGCTAGTGAGGCATCCATGTGATAATGCCCATTGGTTATTTTTTATATTTTTAATCTCAAGATGCAGTTTTCTTCTGCAATCATAGGTATGACTCATAGAAGTCCTTATTTTTAGAAATGAAGCACATTAAAGTGGTTAGTTATAGGATTTAACAACCTAACATAGTATGTTTTTCAATGGTAGAAAAATCATCAAAAATATCATTGACAAGAGGAAAATAAACCAGAGTCAAAAACATTATTTTCACATCCTTTTATTTTCTAGTCAAGTGTTTAATCAGAATTGATTTGCTGTCTTTCGGTGGCTCAAAGCAACTATCCACTCACCTCTAGTAAACATACAGAAGCAAACGAATTGACAGAGTCCTCTGTACAAATAAAAAAGAAAATCATAAGGAAATAAGTGCTTTGCTATGTCTAAAGAGCCTTCAAAAAATCAATTATTTACATAAATTAATATAAAACTTCAAAATAAAATAATCTTTAGAATTTAAGCTGTGTATTCTTAATTCTCAGAGGTGTAACTATTAACAAATAATGAATAACTTCTGAATCAAAATAAATCATAGTTTACCAAGCAATTTAACATGTTATCTCAAGTGAGCATCTCAAATCTGTGAAGAGGTAGGGGTCCTTACATCCCCTGAGGACTCTAAAGCCCAGAAGGGCTAGTTGATATGTCCATGATTGACCAACTAACAAAAATGAGATATTTTATTCAAGAAGTCTGATTTCTGAGTTCAAAATTCTTTATAAGTTTTTGAAAAATAATTTTTTTAAAAAATATGCATTTGTGGGAGACAATGACACATCTTTCCTAATTCTTTTTAACCATGAAGATGAAAGTCTGTCTTTTGAATGACTGAATTTTTTTTTGATTCACAGTTTTTATGCTGTATCAGTCAAGGTCCACTCAGGAAAACAAAAATGGCAGCGGTTATTTGAACAAAAATAATTTAACATGAGGAATTGATTAAATAGATATTAGAGGACTAAAAAGTTAATGCAAAAATAGTCACTGCAGGAAGCAGCTACCACTTCTGGGGCTGGGAGAATAAAGGGTAACTGAAAGTTGGGCTGGCATGTAGGGAAATGGTAAATGGCTAAGGATACATTGGCATGCCACTGACAATGTCTGCTAAAGGGATATGCAGAGAATTGATTTTATTGGTATTACTAGTTTCATTTAATTTGCTTTATCAAATGCCACTAAAAGTCGAATCCCAGCTTTTCAGAGGTTTGAGCTATTCCAAAAACAGTTGTGCAAAATCCAATCAGGTGTGTCAACGGTATGGGAGAGTTGGAGTATTGGGAGTGAAACTCCCTGGTATAGGCAGTAGGGAGATAATCAACTGCAAGAATTTAAAAACAATAATAAAACCGATTAAAAGGCAGTTTGTTTTTATTATCACACTGCATTAGCAATTCTAAACAACGTCAGTGAAATACTCCTCCCTCATGGATAAAACATCACCCCCACCCCACTCTGTTCCTTGTGTATGCACTGCAATAAGTTACTTTATCTTCTAGGGAAATATATTTATGGTCAAATTATCTCAGGTGAGCATCTCAAGTCTGCGAAGAGGTAGGGGTCCTTATATACCCATGTGGACTTCAGAGCTCAGAAAGACTAGTCAATATGTCCCTAGTCAACCAACTAGCAAAAATGGGATCTTTTATTCAGGGATTCTGATTTCTGACTTCAACATTTTTTTAATTATAAGTTTTTGAATAGCAGTTTTTAAAAAATATGCCTTTGTGGGAGATAATGATATAGCAAATGAAGCCACTTGTTTTCCCCGAAGTTTCTGGATTCTGCAAGTAGTCTGCTGAATAGAGAATGACTGCACCTTAGCATTCTAAATCATTCACATGAGTAGCCCTGATTTCAGTAATAATGCTGAAGTAAACTGCTATGTTTACATTTAGCACATGGCTGAGAATTGTATTTTTTTTTCTATTTGAGACGGAGTCTCGCTCTGTCGCCCAGGCTGGAGTGCGGTGGCATGACCTTGGCTCACTGCAACCTCTGCCTCCCAGGTTCAAGTGATTCTCCTGCCGTAGCCTCCTGAGTAGCTGGGATTACAAGCACCGCCACCACGCCCAGCTAACTGTTGTATTTTTAGTAGAGACAGAGTTTCACCATGTTGGCCAGGCTGGTCTCGATCTGACCTGGTGATCCACCTATCTCGGCCTCCCAAAGTGCTGGGACTACAAGTGTGAGCCACTGCGCCCAGCTGAGAATTGTATTAATAGTTAACCAAACAAGAGAACTCTTTCTCTATCTTCTGTTGATAGTCAGTAGCCACTGTGCAGAGGTGAAGCTCCTGCCTACTCTATTGTTTGAAAAGACAAAAGATTGGGAAATATTAAACCCTAGTGCTCATCAGAGATCCTTGCTATTAACTTTGTTCCACATGGTTGCTCAGAGACCATGATCATTGCTTCCATTTTATTGCTTCACCATCCCAAGGATATCAGTTTCATCTGTGTGGGAGAGTTGAGTCATTGCCGTGTTCCCTGTTAGCCCATGGTGCGTGGAGGGCCAATGATTTTTTTTTTTTTTTCAAACAAGTGATACAGAAGAAGCCTATATCACTTTCATTCATATCCTGCAATCTAAAATATTGTTTAGTAAAATTGAGCATATAATCTCACAACACTAGTTTAAAAGAAACTAAATACATGCTCTAGATCTATCAAGCAAAAGAAAGGCACAGAAATGTCCTCTGAGTTCTCTCTACTTCATTGCCAGGCATGAGAAAACTGCCTGCTTAAAGGATTCATCTGTGAGAAGCTAGCCCTATGGGAGTTATTCACTTATGAGAAGCTGAGAAACACAGTCTCTAGCTAGGTGACCATCGCTCAGCTTAAACTGAATTAATATGGAAGAAAGGAAGATCAAATTTAAAGGAACAGTTAACAGTCTGCCACAAACAGTATGTATTCAGAGTTTTATAACGTGTCTTATCTCACAGCTAAAAAGATAAGACTCAACCCACAGCTAAGAGAGCAAGTTTTAGTAACAGCTTCTAAAGATTGTGAAATTGACAGATGAGTAAATATGTATTCACACAGACATAATGAGATTATAACGTCATGATGAAATCAGAGCTCTGTATTTGCATTTTATTTCAATACAATGTTTTCCTTGCCAGATAGAGGAAAGCTCATTTATTCTTCTGGATGCAAGAACAATGCAAGCAATTAAAATATAGCAACTTGCTACATATTTGAAAGACCTGTTTTTAAAAAATATGATTATTATTTATTTAAACACTTAGATTTTCTTGGAGACTTTTACCTCAAGGTCTACACAAACCAAGAAAACATTTTTAATTATTTTAATTTGAGATAGGTTTTTGTTCTGTCGCCCAGGCTGGAGTGCAGTGGTGCTATCACGGCTGACTGCAGACTCAATCTCCTCAGGCTCAAATGATCCTCCCACTCAGCCTCCCGAGTAGCTGGGACTACAGTTGCATGCCACTATGCCCGGCTAAGTTTTCTATTTTTTTGTGTGTGGAGACAGGGTTTTGCCAGGTTGCCCAGGCTGACTCAAGTAATCCACTATCCTGGCCTCCCAAAATGTTAGGAGTACAGGTGTGAGCCACTGTGCCCAGACTGGAACTTACAGCATTATAACTGTGGAAGGAAAGCTTAGAGGGCATCTTGTTAAACATTTCCCCAAGTCACAGGTTACTTCTTTATCATCCCTGACATATTCCCCTTCATTCACTGCTATCTGAATGCTTCCGTGAGACAGACCCCATTCCATTCCCTCACTGCATTGATGGACAGCTCTAAACTGCCTCTTCAACATCTTATTCTCATCAGCCTTTTCTGAAACAACAGCGTAAATCTGTTCTCATTTCTGTGATTATCCATTACATTTTTGAGGAGTATTATTTTTTTCCTGAGATTTTTCCAGGCTAACCACTCCCAACTTTTTCCGTATTCCTTCATGGAAATCACTTCCTGTCCCACTACTATCCTAATGACCTTCCTCTGGACATACTTCTGTTTTCCAATGTCCTTCAGAAAACTACTACAGATGTCTTGTGAGCAGTTCAGAGAACAGAGTCTAGTAAAACAATCTTTTATGAGCTGGGTGATAAGCATTTATTGATGACAATGATGTGGCATTCACTTTCTCATCAGTTGAACCCTATGGCCTTGTTTGAACGGCATGGGGAGCCCTCTTGTTCCCAAGTACAGCCTTGCAGGGGAGTCTGTACTTCCATCTCTAGTGGACTGAAAGATTGGATTTATTCACTTGATACTACAGTTTTTTTTTTTTTTTTACACACATTTTAAATTCCTTTAGTAAAATATGTCATTGAATATAGGTAATACTTTAAATCTTTTTCTACGGATCTTTTATTTGGATTTAGTTCACAACTACATGAGAGCAGGAAGGGAGAAAAGCTGGCAGTAGAGAGTTCATGAAATGAAAAGCATTTTCAGTATCATTGCCATGAAGACAGCAACAGGGAATCGGGGAAGATACCGAAGAATACATGTTGCCAACTACAAAACTTTCCTGACTCTTGGTGTGTTGTATTGCATTTGCTGACCTTTAGTGTAATGTTTACACTTGGAAGTTACTTTGTATTTCAGACATCTAAAACCATGAATGGTCTAAAGATATCTGGAAAGAGAGAAACAGTACATACAATTTTTGGGTTCATATCTTGGATTAAGACTGTGTCTACTATTAGGTTGATACAAAAGTAATTACTTTTAATGAAAAAATCTGCAATTACTTTTGCATCAGCAATTTCTTTTGCATACTTTAAAAAGATTGTCTCTTTTACCCCATGTCTTTACATTCAAAGTTGGCTTTTTGTACGCAGCACACAGCTAGGTATTGCTTTCCATCCCATCTGACAGTTGCGATTGAACTGGAATATTTAAACCAGAGCTGTCACAAATATATATAATGTGAACCTCATATGCACTTTTAAAATTTCGAGCATTCACTTTAAAAAAGTAAAAAGAAAGGTAAGTTGAATTTTTTTTTTTTTTTTTTTGAGACGGAGTCTCCCTCTGTCGCCAGGCTGGAGTGCAAAGGTGCGATCTCAGCTCACTGCAACCTCCAACTCCCTGATTCAAGCTATTCTCCTGCCTCATGCTCCCAAATACGTGGGATTATAGGTGTCTGCCACTGCACCCAGCTGATTTTTTTGTATTTTTAGTAGACACGGGGTTTCACCATGTTGGCCAGGATGGTCTCGTCTCCTCACCTGGTGATCTGCCGGCCTTGGCCTCACAGAATGCTGGGATTACAGGCGTGAGCCATTGCGGGCCGGCCAGACTTTAAGTTTATATTTTATTTAATCCTAAACATACAAAATATTTTCATAGGTAATCAATATAAAATCATTGATAGATATTTATATTATTTTTTATTTGGTCTTCAAAATTCAGTAATTTAGACCAATCATTTATGAAATATTTGATAATCACATGTATCCAGTGGTTATCAAATTGGATAGTTTTACACAATTATGTTTAATCACCATTAATTAGATTAAATGTATCATCTTTCTAGTTTATTTTTTTAATTTAAATTATTGTTGGTTCCTGTCTCTCTTTTATTGACTTACTTTTTGAAGTTGATTCTAAAGTTTATATAAAAAAGAAATTAAGAAGGTTGTCTATAAGATTCAAGACACATTATAAATATTATAATTACCCAATATTTAAAAGTATGGTACCAGTGCATGAATAGACAGCTCAATGAAAATGAATACAAACTCCAGAAATACATTCAAATATAGAAATCTATAAGTATTAACAAGTTTCTTGAACCAATGAGGAAAATACAGACTTCTCATAAATGAATTCTGTATAACTAGGTGGCCATCTGGAATAAACTAAAGTTGGACTCATATTGTTTACTTAGAAGGATGAATTCCAAAGGGTAAGTGATTTACATGTAAATAAATGAGATCATTACTTCTGCTTAGGGGAAAATAGAATATGTACTTTCCCCTACTCTTCCTGTTAAGCACACTAAAAACCCTCCATATTATATATAAAAACAATTTATATATCTATATAAATGTAAGACTCTGAAAAGTAGAGAGAAGAGGAAGACACCTAAAACCTTGGTGACCAAAGAAATAAAACAGAGGTAAGTTTCATGGATTTTTTTTTTTTTTTTTTGCATCACATATCCCAGACTTGGAGCTAAAGAAGATGGCAACCCAGAAACACCAATGAATACAAACAAGAAAGGCCCCCAAAAGCCTGCTCTCTCAAGCCAAAGGAAGAGGAAAAAGCAGCCTAGCATTACCAAAACCTTTTAGACAATAACTGCTGTGCTCCAGCCAAAAACTACAGAAAGAACAGTGGTCCCACTCCCGCCCACACCAGAAGAGTTAGAGTGGGAGCCTAGACTTCCACCCTTGTCGTGCTGTAGTGAGATGCTCTAAGCTTCTGCTGTGGGGTGGTGGTAGAGCAAGCTAAGTAGGAAACTGGGACTTTATTCCTTCTGGATGTTGTTGAAGACATTCCCCCCCATTCACAGCATCAGTGAGATTTTTTGTTCTATCTCTACCTAGCAGTAATGATGCTTTCTTCCCCTACACATAGAGGTAGTATCAAAGGAGACCTAGCAGAGACTGAGATGGTTTATCCCTGCCCACCCTACCCCAGTGGTGTCAGTAGAAGCAGGAACAAGGCACTCCCAGCTTTCCCAGTCAGGGTAATATCAGTAGAGACCTTTAAGGGAGTGGGAGCTCCCACCTCTTACCAGCAGTAATGAGGGAGATCCTCACCCCTTTGGGTGTTAATAGAATCCCAATGGGGAATCTGGACTTCCACTCCACCTAGGGGTACAGCAGCAGGACTGTCCTTCTCCTCTTCTCTTTCCTATATAGTGTCAGAGAGGGTCACCTAAAACAGAAGGCTTATACATATACAAAATCTCATGATAGAATACTCAAAATATCCAGATTTAAATAGAAGCATCACTAGTACCTCATACAAAGAACAAGGGAATCTAAACTTGAATAAAAAAGAAATACATGCAAACATTAGGATAATCAAAATATTAGAATGATCTTGCACAGTTACAGCAGCCATCATAAAAATGCTTCCATAAGCAATTATGAGCATGCTTGAAACATAAAAAAATAAAGAAATAAAAGATATGAAAAGGAACCGAATGGAAAGTTAAGAACTGAAAAATATAACTAAAATATAAAACTTAATAAACAGGCTCAAAATCAGAATGAAGGAAACAGGAAAGAATCTGTGAACTTCAAGGTAGAACAATAGAAATTATCCACTTTTAACAAGAGAAACTGGGTTAGGGTTGGCTAGTTTGAATAATTTCTCTCGTTAAAAGTAATTTCAACATTTGAAACACAACATTCCACAACATTTCTCAAGTGCTGGAGGAAGAATGATTAGAGCCTTATTCCTGTAAGATTATAACAAAAGCTCAAACATTCGTGTCATAGGAGTCCTAGAAGGAGAGGGGAAAGAAGGTAAGATGGAAAAAGCACCGAAGAAATAGTGGTTGGAAACTCCCCAGATTTGGCAAAAGACATAAACTGTGCATTCAAGAAGCTGAATAAATATAAAATAGTGTAAACCCAAATCATCATAAACCAAGACACAGTCAATTTTCTGAAAACTACAGACAAAAATCTTGAAAGCAGTAAGAAAGAAATGACTGCTTATCTATAGAAGAAAAAGAATTTGAATGATTGCAGATTTCTCACTAAAAATTATGACAGACAGAAGGAAGTAATACAACATCGCTCAAGTGCTGAAAGAAAAGAGCTCCCAACCCAAAATCCTATATCCAGCAAAAATATCACTCAGGAATGAAGGGGAAATTAAGATAGTATTAGATAAAGACAAACTAGAAGGATATGTTGCCAAAAGAACTACCCTGAAAGATTGGCTCAAGGGAGTTCTCTAAATAAAAAGGAATAATAATAGAAGAAAAACTATTTTGGCATATCAGAAAGAACAATAGGGTAAATATAAGGGTAATTTCAAAACATTTCCCTTCTCCTATTAAGTTTTCTAAATTATGTTTGATGGTTGAAGCAAAAGTTATAATAATGTCTGGATGGCACTAAATGTATGCAGACGAAATACTTAAGACAATGAGAATGTATATGGGAATGGGATGTAAAGGAAGGTAGGTTTCCTAACTTCATACTATTTGGTGAAGTCACACTAGTAGACTGAGACTGTTTTTATGGTACTGGGATTTGTTTTAATCAGGTGTGGCAAGACACACAGACATAAAAATGACTCTCATGAAGGCAAAAGTTTTATAGATCCCTAGAAACAGGAGGCATGACACATCACAGGGAGGCCATACAGGGAAACACCAGTGTTGGCCAGGAGACAGAGGGAGCAAGGGGAAAATGTGGGAAAGAGACCCTTGTTTTTTCTGTGGGAAAGGCAAGGCAAGACAGGGTAAACTGGGTTAGGGTTGGCTAGTTTGAATAATTTCAGTGAGCTCTAAGGTATAGGGTCCTGATTTGTCTGGTACCTGACCCTAAAGTGATTAAGGCAGATGGATAGTAGCCCAGATGTAAGTACTAGATAAAGGCAATCACTGGAAATTTGAGCTCCAGATTAGTTAGTTTGTAAATGAAAGGTGCATTCACAAGCCAGTCATTTTCTATTTCTAGAAATTCATTAGCCTTAAGAGGAGCAGTCCATTCAGGAATAAGATGCCAAAGTACTAAATTTAAAAATTAGAAAATTTGTTTTGTATGTGTGTGTGCATGCGTGTCTGTGTGTGTGTTTGTGTAAAATACAATTATATATGTTATATATTACATATACCATGTGTATTAGTTTTTTTTCACACTGCTGATAAAGACATACCCAAAACTGGGAACAAAAAGAGGTGCAATTGGATTTACAGTTCCACATGGCTGGGAAGGCCTCAGAATCATGGTGGGAGGTGAAAGGCACTTCTTACACAGTGGCGGCAAGAGAAAAATGAGGAAGAAGCAAAAGCAGAAACCCTGATAAACCCGTCAGATCTCGTGAGACTTGTTCACTATCATGAGAATAGCATGGGAAAGACCAGCCCCCATGATTCAATTACCTTCCCTTGGGTCCCTCCCCACAACACATGGGAATTCTGGGAGATACAATTCAAGTTGAGATTTGGGTGGGGACATAGCCAAACCATATCACCATGTTATCTATATATAATGTAATAATTAGAGCAACAACTAGAAAAAGTGATATAGAAGGATGCACCGCAAAATAATTTAATAAATAAAAATGAAATTCACAAATATTTTTAAATAACAGGAAGACAAGGAAATTGAAACAAGAAAACAAAAAAAATGGACAAAAAATAAAATGAAAAAATCCAACTTCAGCATCATAAGGAACTTGGAAGTTACTATTTTCATTCTTACAATAGAAAAAGTAAGTAAACTGAAAATCAATAATTTTTCTTGTACTCATGAGAGGATTGATGTGACAGGGAAAACTGCATCCTGAAATCTGGAGAAACAAGCAAACCTGAGGGGAGAACCATAGCTAAAATCTGCTCAATAGAAAATGGGTCCCTGAGGAAGCACAGACACTGTACTTAGTAGAAAAAGACTTTAAGTCAACTGTATTAAATATACTAGAAAAACTAAAGAAAACTATCAACAAATGAACTAAATAAATCCAGAAGAGCCATGTATAACAAAATACAAATCAGTAAAGAAAAGAAATTGACATTATAAAAAGGAGCCAAACAGAACTCTGGAGCTGAAAAATACAATAACTGATGTGAAAAATCCACTAGCATGTTTCAGTAGCATATCTGAGCAGGCAGAAGAATGAATCAGGAAATTTGAAGATAGATCAACTTAAATTATGCAGTCTGAGCAGAAAGGAAAAAAAAATGAAGAAAAATAAGAAGACCTAAGAAACCTGTGGGATTTTCAAGCATTTTCAACCATCAAGCATTTTCATATACTTATAATGAAAATCCCAGGAGAAGAGAGAAAGTGGCAGAGAATAAATAATGGCTGAAAACTCCTCAAATTTGATAAAAGACATAAAACCACACATTTGAGAATCTCAGCAAATTCCAGAAGGATAAATGGGAAGAGAGTCACACAGAGACACTAATCAAATTGCTGAAAGACAAAGACAAAGAGACAATTATCCAAAATGCATGTCAAAATAACTCATGACATACAAGATAGCATTGATGTAGCAGATTTTTCATCAAAAATCATAAAGGCCAGAAGAGAGTGGGATAACATTTTTAAAGTGCCAATAGAAAAAATTTTGTCAACTGAGAATTCTATATCTGTCAAAACTTTCAAAAATGAAGAGCTGAGTACAGTGGCATGTGCCTGTAGTCCCAGCTATTCAGGAGACTGAGAAAGGAGGATCACTTGAAGCCAGGAGTTTCAGGCTGTATGGTGTTGTGATCATGCCTGTGAATAGCTACTGCACTCTAGCCTGGGCAATATAGCAAGATCCCATTTCTTTAAAAAAAAAAAAAGAAAGGAGGAATGAAGACATTCCTAATAAACAAAAGATAAGGAAATTTATTATTAGTATATCTTTCCTACAAAAAGTGCAGAAAGAAATCATTGAGTCAGAAATGAAAGAGGCTGGGCAAGGTGGCTCACGCCTGTAATCCCAGCACTTTGGGAGGCCAGGGCAGTCCAATCACCTGAGATCAAGAGTTCAAGACCAGCCTGGCCAACATGGTGAAACCCCATCTCTACTAAAAACACAAAAATTAGCTGGTCATGGTGGTGCACACCTGTAATCCCAGATACTCGGGAGGCTGAGGCAGGAGAACCGCTTGAACCCAGGAGGCAGAGGTTGCAGTGAGCTGAGATCCTGCCACTGCACTCCAGCATGGGTGACAGAGCAAGACTTCATCTCAAAAAAAAAAAAAAGAAAAAAAAAAAAAAAAAGAAAAAGAAAAAGAAAAACATGAAATGAAAAAAGAACGAATTCCTTACCCAGTCTTGGGTACTTCCTACTGGCAGTGTGAAAATAGAATAATACACATAGTTTTCAAACTTCAGTGTACTTTAGAATCCCATGGAAGACTTGCTCAAACAAGGATTAGCGAGCCCTGACCCTGGAGCATCTGATTCAGTAGGTTTGGGGTGGGGCCTGGGATTCTGCATTTCAATCAAGTTCCCAGGGGGATGCTGACATTCCACACTTTGAGAACAGCTGCTTTATAGGATGCTTTTCTGAGGGAGTGGGAATGAACTCTAGTTCAAATCAGCAACTGCCCCCTGAATTCCTCTACTAGTGCCTGTGTAATGGTAATTATCCGAGATTACATCCTAGGATGGAATTAGCATAGTACATTCAACTAGATGTAAACCGGCAAAAACAACCATACTTCAACTCATGATTGGCCACCATGTAGCTTATATTTTCTCTTCTCAAACATTATTGATAATTGATGGTTAAATAATGACTTGGTAATACTCCTTAAATATACATGGTAGTGGAGCAATCTTTGTTTTTCCACCACAAAAAAATCCTCTTCTGCTTTTGAAGTTCTTGCAGCTCTGCCCTCCTCCCAGTCTCATTACTGAATTGCCCCTAAATTACAAGCATGCAGTGGGTCTTTGGAACAAGGGGAGGCACTTCTGCTTTTCCACTCTTCCTTTCTTATGGGGATATGTTGCTTCTTTTCCTCCCTGGTGGTGTTGAGACCTCACAAACATCTCAGCAAGGGCCACTGTGTTACTTTTGTAATAATTATTTCAGTCAAATCAGCAAAAGGCTTTTCAGGTCTCTACACTTTTGTTAACTCTGACACTCACTGTGACACCTTATCACCCACTCTTTAATTTTTCTCTATTTTCTGAGAAATAGATAACAAATATCAAAAGATGTATAAATCTAAGCTCTGCATGTTGTAATCCTTGCCTTTGGGAATTTCAAAGCTGCTTCTTAGCTGAGGGCTTCTTCTTCTTCTTCTTTTTTTTTTTTTCTGAGATGGAGTCTCACTCTGTCTCCCAGGCTGGAGTACAGTGGTGCGATCTCTGCTCACTGTAACCTCTGCCTCCAGGGTTCAAGCAATTCTCCTACCTCAGCCTCCCAAGTAGCTGGGATTACAGGCACACACCACCACACCAAGCTAATTTTTGTATTTTTAGTAGAGATGGGGTTTCACCGTGTTGGCCAGACTGGTCTTGAACTCTGACCTCAGGTGATCGACCCATCTCGGCCTCCCACAGTGCTGGATTACAGGAGTGAGCCACCACGCCATGCAGCTGAGGACTTCTTAAAGGAGACTGTTCCTCTTATTGAATGAATACTTTGCTTGTATTATGAACAGATTGACTGCAAAGCAATATCAGTGCTGTCTGCTCGTACGTATGCTTTGACTATTTTTGCTTTTAAGATGGGTGTCTTTAAAAAATGATTGATGATATCTGCTACATGTTGCATGATCTAGGAAACAGCTAATATACGCTGAATATATGCCACATGCCAGCGTCTACACTGAGTGCTTTTCATAATTTAATTCTCATAATTACTCTGTCTGGTAGGTACTGATATTCCTATTTTATAGACGAAGAAACCATCTGTAAGTTGAAAGGCTAATTAACCGAGGTCACAGAGCTAAACAGTAGAGTGAGGATTAAAACCCAATTAAAACCCAAATACATTGTATTCTGGAACGCTCAACTGCTCCTCATTTATTTGCCTGCCCAGTTATCAGCAAATTTACACAATCGCTACATACTGGCTCCAAATCCTAGAGAATCTTAAAACTGCCTTCTCTTTCCATTTCCATTTCTAATCTATTCCATTTCTATATTGAGGAAAGGATGTTCACATCTATAGGCAAAGATGTGGATGGAGAACACGACGTATCAGATTATGGCTCTCTAGAGCAATTTAAAATGCTGTCATCTCCCTTTCCCTGATATTCTCTGACGAATTCATTTGCCCATGATAATAGAATTGCTGCTTCAGTCTCCTGCCTCCCAAATTTCTTCTGGCCCACACTGGCCAGTGGCCTCTGGCTTTTCACTCTTAGCAATTCCTTCCTGAAAAGCCTGTTTGCTGGTGCATCTCTACACCAGGAAGAGAGGAAATCCATCCTGACTTTCTGATGGGCTTTTCATTAGTTTCAAGTTCAAGTTGAAGTTGTTACTTTTCTTGAGAAAAATACACATTACTGGGAGGCAGGTATAGGAGGAAGCAGCCTGGTCTCTCATTTTGTTATGTTCTCTGTTGCCCAGAGATCCAGTTTCATGTTTTGAAATTTTCAATAGTAAAATCAAACCCAACAGGAAAGACAATCAACACCCTGAAAAGAAAAGAGCCAGCAGAAAGCAGATAGCTTTCTTTGCTATGAGGTTTCACCAGATTTTCCTGATTGTGTTGATTTTAACTTTTAAAAGGCACCATGGTTTGCTGTGTTTATTTTCCAAGTTTCCATTCCTAACATATGACCCTCATTTGGGTAGAAAAGTAGATTCATTATTTGCTCCTTTGAACAACTGCTTTTCTGCTACTATAGAAGAGAAATGAGAAAAACTGAGCTAAATTCAAGATCAAAACTAAGAACGTACAAAAAATGATGTTATTTTGCATGAGATTGTATTCCAAAATTATTTCTAACTCTTTTTATTTATTTATTTTTTTGAGACAAAGTCTCACTCGGTTGGCCAGGCTGGAGTGCAGTGGTGTGATCTTGGTACACTGTAACCTTGAACTCCTGTCCCCAAGTGATCCTCCTGTCCCAGCCTCTCAAGTAGCTAGGACTACAGCATGATCTGTCATGCTCAGCTAATTTATTTTATTTTGTTTTTATTTTTGTAGAGGCGGGATCTTACTAGGTTTCCCAGGCTGGTATCAAACTCCCGGGCTGAAGTGATCCCTTTGCCTTAGGATTACAGGCATGAGCCACCATGCCCAGCTATTTCTAACTCTTCATTAAAAGCTAATGACTATCCTGACCTCTGCTGATATAATTTAGTTTCGCTTGTTTTTGAACTCTGTATAAATTGAAGTTACACTATGTATTATTTTGTGTCTGACTTCTTTCACTCAATAGTATGTTCGTGAGGTACGGCCATGACGTTGTATGTTGCAACAGTTCATTCATTTTTACAACTATGTAGTATTTTGCTGATGGTTATTCCAGGATTGATTTATCCAGTCTCTTGTTTAATGATGTTAGATATCCAATCTCTTGTTGAATGATACTTGTTAGTCATGCTGCTATAAGCATTCTTGTACATGTTCTTGGTGCACGTATGTATACCAGGAGTGTAATTGGTGAGTTAGAGAGAATCTGTGTGTTCTGCTTCATTAAGCAATACCAGACTGCTTTCCAAAACAGCTGGACCAGTTTAAACCCTCACCAGGAGTGTATGGGAGTTCCTGTTGTTTCAACAATTGGTATTGTCCTCAGATGCTTAAACACCTCCTTCCCTTTAATGCCAAACTGACATTTATCGAGCCTTCTTCCTGCATGACAGGGAGATCGGCCTTTGTAGTTCTTCCCCCAGTAATTTCAGACACTCTCCAGAGAAAGCTCATGCATCCTGTAGATCCCGTTCAGCTGTCAACCTGGCGTTCGTCCTGTAGACCATTGCTTCACTCCCTGCAGGCATTTCTTGCCATTTTATATTCTCAAGCCCTGCTGAGGAAGCACAATGAAGGGTACTCTTTTGGTGGAGGACTCGGTAAGAATCATGCAAGAGACAGGTTTTGGGGGATAAGAAATGAGTGATGGATTCTGAAAGTTGTGACACTCCTTATGTAGACTAAAGATTAACTGGAGTATAGCTGAGTGCAACCAGCTGGAGGGGAACAGTAGAGGTGTCTGGCTTCAGGTTATCTTCCAGGTGATTTACCTGGGATGTCTGCCTTCCACCCTGATGCTATGTTCCTTTAACTCAACTAGGCTTTCTGGCTAGGTAGAAAATTTATACCGCCATTAAATTTGGGCAAGAGGGGCTCTAGCTCTAGGCCTAGCCCTCCTGTTCTGCTTTCTCCAGCTGTGTTCCACTCCAAAGTGCAAGAAGAGCTCAGGGTCAAGGAGACATGACCCCCTTCTACACTGTGCTTCAGGGACCCGGCACCTCAGAATCCCCTGTCCAAACAGCCCCAAGCCACGTTTCAAAGCCTGGGTGGGCTCCTTCCCTGGGTCTGTTGTCCTGAGGAAGATATTACTTGTGTGTGCACCTGTAGGCCCAGACAGCCAAGGAGTAGGTACTTACAGAGGGTATGAATGGCATTTGGATATGAGGGCTGGGTTATTCCCAGGCATATGTGCAAGCCCATTTTGCCTTCTGACCTGAGCTGGGGAAAGAAGAGAGAGAGAAGTTTTGGGGAGCTGGGAGCCTGGACCAGCTATCTCTGCACGTCCACATGTTAATGTAGAACTCTGAGGAGTATGAGAATTTTAAATTCAAATATGGCCTTCTAAGTCGTTAGGAAGGTATATTTGTTAAGGTAAGAGAATAAAACGTCTTTTATTTTGTAGTTTTCAGCTTGACTTGTAGCTTTTAAGTATCTAGACCACTGGTGAGGGCTTGTTCCCATACCTTAGTCCTGGGTCCTGCAAATGTTAGTGAGGTTTCAAACTCTATACCTCAATGGCCTGCTCCAGCTCGATTCTGGCAACTAGCTCTGGAATCTTCTACTTAATATCTCGCTGGCATTAATTATTTCCTGGCAGCTTTCGCAGGTTCCCCTACTATCTGATTTTGTCCCCCAACCCTGCAAATCTCAGTATTTAGTGACTGAGGTTGTCATCCTGCACTTTACTTGGAAGGGTTCTGCCACGCCTCCTGATTAATAGTGGATCGTATCTTTTCCTTCCTCTTCCTTCACCTACCTGCCAAGTCTTTCTGATTAGTCAAAAAAAATATCTACATTATAAAATGAAGAACTATCCACCTCTTTAATGACTGGGATGGACCAAGACAAACCAAACCCCACTACCAAGCATCTTTTGCAGATAACATCTTTTAATAAATACTTTCAAGTTTTTGTTACCAAGTGCATTTGAAAGTTGGAGAGAATCCATGTGTTAATTATCAGGAAAATTCAAGCTTAAGGGAAAATGCGGAACATCTATATAAATGAAATTTTGACTCGGCAATCTAATATGACTCTGCAAATAAGTGGTTGACTATTAGCTCCAGGCACCTAAAATAATGAAAAGCACAGAAGAAAGCAGCAGCAAAATTATATAATGTATATATTAATTTTCCCCTTAAATTATAAAGGATTAGTGAATTATTTATGTATTAAGGCAACAAAATATTTTCAAGCTGATGTCAGAGCCCCTCACAAGGAGAGTCAGTGTTGACTGAACATGCTGATTGATGACCTTCTCATTGTAGAAAGGGAAAGTGGTCTGGGTGGGTTAGGAAATGTTCTGCACAATAGGGTGGGGGGTGGGGGAGCATAGGATTGTAAAGTACCAGGGAGCAGCTTGTTAAGAAGAAAATGTGAAGACAGCACGGTGACGGGCAGTCAGAGGATGGAAAAGAAAGTCAGTGAGCAATCTCCCCCAGGCGGGAATGATGGAAATTTTGATGGCTCAGAGGTGTCTAAGGCTGAGAACGAATTTCAAATAATCTCCTATGCTTTGTGATGTTACCACCCTCCTGCCTTCTCTCTACAAAATGTTAAACAAAATACCTCTGTGTAAAACTATCCCATGTTACAGTATCTGTGAGAATCAAGAAGAGGAAACTATGCTTATTTAGGTTAGTATATCATGAAAAGCAAAACCAATAAGAGGGGGAAATACGTATGAAATGGGACATTCTACAGAGGCAAGGAATAAGGGTAAGATTTGACTTAGAGAAATATAATCTTCTCTAGAATCCCCGGACACTTTGGTGGTGATGCTGTTTCCCATCATTTGTGGGACGGGTGCTGAGCTATTGCAATGTAAATGTTAAAGAGGAAGGTGATTCTTTAAGGCTGGAGGATTCGGGGGACATCCATATGATGGTGCCTGGGCCATCTTCAAAAATTCAAGCTGTCTTTATTTTACAGAAGTGTTTTTATAGAATACAGTACATACAGAATTGATTAGAAGTGATTTAATTCTTTATGGAATGTGAAGTTTCAAAATTAATAGGTTTGTAAACTGAAGGACGTGATTATTAGATATAGGCTTTAATCAACAAGCATTTAACATTTTTTCTGTTCTTAGCATTGTACTTCTGCTGAGAGACACAAAGGATATGTCAGACACAGTTCTTGCTCCACAGGAGGTAATAAACAAGTCATGTGATGCATTAAGAAGGTGGGGTGCGTAGGCTTGTGCTGGAAGGCAGCAGGAGTTGAGAGAAAAGAACAGCTGAGAAGCAAACATCCTAAGAAGTTGTGCTGTACCATAAGGGAAGGCTGGAAACAGGAGGCTGGAAGAAGATGTGATCTTCCAGGTTGAGGTAACAGCATATGCACAGGCACAGACAGATGCAGGAATTCAATGTGGCATGATGTACACACACTACGAATTAGCTGACTGAGTAGAGGGCTTTTCCCCAGGAGGAATAAAGGAGACACATGCCTGTGGAGCAGGGAAGATAATGAAAACTCTGAAAGACCAGGTAGGGATTCCCAGGTGGGGGATCTATGATAAGCAATGGGGAGTCACTGCATATTTAATAAATGGTATTTTAGATATACTTGCCTCACAGCAGGCTATAGCATGGCTACATAAATGATAAACTAGAGGCAGGAAGGAAACAGTGGCCCAAATCTGGACATGAATGACATGTGACCAGACCAAGATGGTGGGATCACAGTGTAGCTGGAGGGGCCCCAGAGATTTTCCACGTTTGTGCTCTATTAAGCATTATACCCTAAAAAGCTTTCTTCAGATAAAAATATACCATTTAACAGAGCTCTAGCTATCACTATCATCCCACATTCAACATATATTTTAAACTTTTTCCATTTGAGCAATTTTTCATCCACTTTTTTTTTTTTCTAGAGGGAGTCTCCCTCTGTCTCCAGGCTGGAGTGCAGTGGCACAATCTGGGCTCACTGCAACCTCTACCTCCTGGCTTCAAATGATTCTTGTGCCTCAGCCTCCCAAGTAGTGAGGATTACAGGGACACACCACCACACCCAACTAATTTTTGTATTTTTAGTAGAGACGGGGTTTCACCATGTTGGCCAGGATGGTCTTGATCTCCTGACCTCGTGATCCACCTGCCTCAGCCCCCTAAAGTGCTGTGATTACAGGCGGGAGCCACCATGCCTGGCCCATTCAACTTTATAATATAAACCCCTCTAAAGAAGTTTACTTCCTGATTTTGGTAAATTTCCTGCTTATGCATTTTTATAAGCTTGCGATAGCCAACCTATTTCCTAGAAGACTCATGCATTCTAGACCTCTGATAGGAAAAGTGAAGATTAAAATTCATTAGTATTTTATCTTTTGGTTTCTGTGGTCACAGAGTGTACCAGACAAAGATATACAGTGTGTGCAATATCAGGTGCCCTGCTGCAAAATGGCTCTGGTCTGGCAAGGCTGGGGACAGCTCTTGTGGGTTTGCAGCGGTATTTAAAGTTTGATGAATGAATACAAGATGCATCACTGGTATAATCTAAATGATGTGACATAATTTATGCTCCAACTGTAAAACCCTCATAAATCCCAGCCAATGACATGAAAATTCCACATGTTGGGCCATTCTGCAAACTAAGTACACGGGCCTCAGTGAATTTATGATCTTTCTGTTTTGACTCCTTTCTCCCATTTAGGAGATTAGTTCCTCTCTTGTTAACTCTATCCTGCAAAATGTGCAAGCTAAAACTGCCTCACAAACCTTCATCATTAATCCTCAGATGAATTTCAGCATTTGAAAATGCTAAGATACCAGAACTTAAAAAAAAGTATGACTTTGCTGTCTGTTTTATTAATCACTAGTGTCTTTGTCTCCAGAGATAAGTGCAATATTAATCAGAAATTCAGCAAAGCATTTCCCATGTTGATTTAAGTGGGTTTCTGGGGTCACTTTTTAAAAGCATAAAACATTTGCTCATTATTCTTTATATACGAAGTTACTGAATGGTTATTTCTCATCTTATGATCTTATAATTCAAGCTATAGTTTTAGTCCTTAATTAAAGCGGGATTAGGAAACATAGCAGTTATTCATTTATAGGAAAAAGGGCTTTCATCGTATGAAATTGCTTTATAACTGCAAATAGTACTAAGACAAAAGCAGTAAAAAGGAAAATATTTAAAAGCATGTCAAGAGCACTGAAGTCTCATGGAATAAATATTTAACAAATAGATAAATGAAAGAAAAATCTTGTGGAGATATTAGCTATAGATAGGTGGGTTTTAAGTTTAGAGAAGCTAAGCCTCAGGATGCTAGATTTTTCTTTTCAGCTATCAAGCCTGTAACTTGGGTATTAATGGCTGGTGAATAACATAAAGCAGCAGCATTTTCCATAGGTGTACTTGGAGTAAAGATAATTTAATAAATACAATTGTACTCAAATAGCTTAGTATAAGAAATTATCACTAATTACTGATGTAGAGTTTCTCTCTCTTATTTCTAATAAGGAGTACAGTGGAAAGACAGTTTCTCTCTAGACACCAATTTAATTTAAATGTTAATGGGACTAGATTTGGTTTTGCCTAAAATATTTAGATGAATTTTTATTGCAGCTAACTTCAATTCCAGCAATGTCTTCGTCATCAGCCTTTCCTTGTCTGTCACTTGGAGGATGTTCTGTCCTGTCCTAATGTCTATAAAACCAAGCAGCTCAGAGGACTCCCATGAATCAGTGAAAAGCCCTTGCACCATTTTGGGTGAGCAGTGAGACTTTGCTTCTGTGGATTTTGAACTGTTGCACGAAATCAGTCAGGATTTCAGAGCGTCAGTGAGTAGAGATGTCTCCTACATGTTTGTGTTCCTAGAAGCATCCAATGCAATGGCCAATAAGTAGTTAGTGCTGAAGAAATGTTTATTGAGAGAAGAGGTGAATACAGGTATTTATATATATTTGGGTTTGGGTTATTGTTTTCTTCTCTCTCTTTTCTTTCTACACATAGGATAAAGAGTCTGTAACACATGACTAGAATACTTTGATACTTAAAAGAGCAATGGTTGGAAACAATGACACATTAAACTATCTATTGTGCAAACATTCACCACCAAAGCCACTTCTGGCCACAGTGCAGGACTGTTAGAAGTTACGAGGGACCTTTAATCTCTGCCAAAAGCCCCAAGTAGTTGACAATTATATTATTTCTCTATATGTTAATCTTAACTGATTTGCCTGTCTGTGGACAAAGAAAAACAAGCCATGTTACCATTTGTTCACAAACCAAGAAGCTGGAAGCCTTTTAATTCTCACTATCTTCATTAGTGAAGCTGTTTACTTTGCTGTGCTTTGTGCTTTGAAAAAGTTTGAATAAATATACAAAATATAGAGCAGAGAGGCAGAATAATATTGCAAATAAGAGCTAGAAAACTTAGGCTTGAAGGTGCTGTGTGACCTTGGGTGAATTAATTAACTTATCTGTAGCCCAAGTTCCTCATTTGAAAATGGGGGTATAATAATAGTACCTAAATCCAGGATGTCGTGACGATTGAAGGAATTAGATAAAGTGTTTAGACAGTGCTTGGTATATAACAAATTGTGTATAAGTATCAGCCATTTTGGTGTATGACTTTACAGAAAGCATAAATGCTGAAGAGAATAATCCACTCACTGAGAACCACAGCAATTTCATGAATATAAGCTTATCATTCCAAAACATATTACAGGAGAGATACATTCCAACAACACAGGTAAAATAAACACTTTACAAATATGTAGTTATTGAATTCTAGTATTCTAAAACCAGAGATATTGGTGGCATGTTGAATAGGAGAAAAAAGGAGTCCAGGAAGAGTCGGAATAAACAGGGAGTCAGACAGGTGATTTTCAACCTTGGTCCATGGTAGAATCACTTGGGGGAGCCTATTAACTCATACTGGAGACTCTATAGTTTTGAAAAATGCCCTAGCTGATTTTGATGCAAAATGAAGATAGAAAAGAGCCTTAGAGAATGAAGGGGAGCCGAGATCTGGGCTCGGGAGTGGGAATGAGATTTGGGTAGGCAACTCAGGCAGTTGGCACCAGGGGAAAGTTTCACTCAGTGTTACCAAGCCACAAGCTAGAATAATTCATTCAACTCAGATCAGTCCATCAGCTTGTTACTGAATGTTTCTGTTCTGGGTTCACATAAAACTGTGTTTATTTTGAAATCAACTATAATCTTTTTCTCTGATATAGGGTGAGAGTAATTGCTTTCCAGACAGGAAGTTAAAGCCTTAAGCAGTAATTGCGTCCTCACAGTAAGTCTTGCTTTCAAGACTAATAACAAGTATCATTTTCTTATGACTGATCTGTCTATCTATCTATCTATCCTACCTATCATCTATATCAATCTATCTTCTTCATCATCAATTTATCCATCCTAAGTCTTTTGGTAGTAGATATTTCAATACATTAAAAACAAACAAATGAAAAACCAAAATAAGCCTGACATTTAGTGCCTCCAAGCTCCAACCATTCTCTTTTTTTAAACTACTTTAAGTAGAGACAAAACAAGAAAAGATTTACTTTGGTGGTAGAGTAAATTTACACTTTGTGGAAGTTTAAATTTGAAAGGCTGAACTAGATTTCTGAATTTTTCTAAGTGAAACTGATGAGATTAAAATAAATTGCTCCATTTCCTGGAATCAGGCCCCATCCAAATGGATCATGAGTTTTTCTGAAAACTTGATTAAAATTAAAATGATCTCATAAGGAGAAGCTTTGGAAATGGTGGAGAAAACCCAACATCAGGCATATTCATTTTCCATACATTAGAAAGAACGGGTCAGAATTTGGTAAGATTTGAAAGTGGGGGATGTTGTATCTTTCTCTTGAAATTTGGTTTTATCCTACTTCCAGAATGAAGGTATTCCATTTCTGGTACTAAGTGTTCTCTATTTCCTTTCACATTTCACAATACTTTTCAGGCCAATTTTTTTTTACATATAACCAATGAATCCAGTATCATATTTTTAACAACCTTTCATTTCCTCTCCAATTTGTGATGTTATTTGGAATTCTTGTATGTATAATAAACTGCCTAAAGATTTAAATTATTTTAAATTCATGTATATTGGGTTATTCCTGGACTGTTTATCTTGTGACATTGACTTATCTCTTTATTTTTGCATCCGTATCAAGCTTGGCAACTGTATTTTTTAAAGTATATTTTAGTATCTGGCAAGATGACTTCCTTAGCTTTCCTATTCTTTTTCAAAATGTACTTAGGTTTTTTACCTATTTGCTAACCTATCATTACTTCAAAAAATATCCCTTATCACCAATTTTTAAAAGGCTATTGGGATGCCTCTTGAAACCATGATAAACTTATACATTATTTTGGAAGGAATTAATCTTTTTATAACATCAGTTCATCAGGGAACATGACGCACCTCTACAGTTACTAGTTTCTCAGACCTCTCAGCAAAGCACACTTTTGTTATTGCTCAGGATCATTCTGGTTTCTTGGTGATTTTTGTTGCTGTAGCAAATGGCATTTTGCACCTGGTTACTGTTGGCATAAGTGAGATTTCTACTTATATAATCATATGGTTTGCCAATCACTGAAAGCTTTTCTTTCAATAAATTACCTCTTATTTCTGTTTTGTGTCTTTTTATTTTTATTTTTTTAATTTTTTGAGACAGGGTCTCTCTCTGTCACCAAGGCTGCAATGCATTGGTGCAATCTCAACTCACTGCAACCTTAACCTCCTAGGCTCAAGCAATCCTCCCACCTCAGCCTCCCAAGTAGCTGAGACTTCAGGCACATGCTACCATACCTAGCTAATTTTTTGTACTTTTTATAGAGACAGAGTTTTACCATGTTGCCTAGGCTGGTCTCAAACTCCCGGACTCAAGTGATCCAACTGCCTCAGCCTCCCAAAGTGCTAGGATTACATGTGTGAGCCACTGTGCCCAGCCTGTTTTGTGTCTGATATCAGCTAAAACTTCTAGAACATGTTGAATAATAAGATTATAGTAGGCATCTTGATTTTACTCTCGATTTTACTGGAACCTCCTCTAGCATTTCTGTTTTAAGTATGACGTTGTCTATGGCTTAAGATAGATGTTATTTGTATTATATGAGAAGCTGTCTGGGCTACCCAACCTCCCAAATGTCTATAATGATTCTTACCTTCTGGTAGTCACACTTTTGTGAAGTCTCCTCTCACAGTAAATAAGGCTGATGTGTGTAACAATATTATGGATATGAAGTTTGATGACTTCTGGGGCTGGTTCATAAAAGACATTGCAGTCTCTGCCTGGAAATTTTATTACTCACTCTGGGGGAAGCCAGCTGCCATGTTGGGAGAATCTCAGGCAGCCCTATAATGGTGAGGAACCGAAGCCTCCCCGTCAAACAGCCAGCTCTAACTTGCTAGGCACGTAAGTAAGTCAGCTTGGAAGCAGATAGTCTGGCCCCATTCTAGCCTTCAGAAGACTGCAGCCTTGGTTGATATTTTGATTGCAAACTCCTAAAAGACCTTGAGTCAGATTCATCTAGCAAAGACACTCCTGAATTCCTAACTTATTAAATATCTGTGAGGTAATAAATGCTTATTGTTTTAAACTGCTAATTTGGAGGTAATTTACTATGCAGCAATAGACAGCTGACACACTGCCAAAATTATATTTAAAATTAATCATTTAAGGCCAGGCACGGTGGCTCTTGCCTGTAATCCTAGCACTTTGGGAGGCTGAAGCAGGTGGATCACCTAAGGTCAGGAGTCGGTGACCAGTTTGACCAACATGGTGAAACCCATCTCTACTAAAACTACAAAAATTAGCCAGGTGTGGTGGTGCATGCCTGTAATCCCGGCTACTCAGGAGGCTGAGGCAGGAGATTCACTTGAACCCAAGAGGCGGAGGTTACATTGAGCCGAGGTCACACCACTGCACACTAGCCTGGGCTACAGAGCAAGACTCCTTCTCAAAAAAGTAAAAAAAAAAAATAATAATAATAATAAAAATAAAATAAATCATTTAAGTTAGCAATGGTAAAAATGATACTGAATGCCTTTTGGACATCTGTGAGATTATTTTTTTTTCTTCTTATTTGGTATATCAAACAGATGCTTTATTTCATTAGTTTTCCTAATATTAATGTACTTTTATCTTCCTAAAATCTTCCTGATCATGGCAGGTTATTATTTTAATATGTTCTCTAATTTTATTTTCTAGTCATATATTTATTTTGAATAAATATTTTGAATTTTGGCTATAGATAGGTGGGTTTTAAGTTTACAGAAGCTAAGCCTCAGGATGCTAGATTTTTCTTTTCAGCTATCAAGCCTGTAACTTGGGTATTAATGACTGATGAATAACATAAAGCAGCAGCATTTTCCATGGGTGTATTTGGAGTAAAGGTAACTTAATAAATATAATTGCACTCAAGTAGCTTAGTATAAGCAATTATCACTAATTACTGGTGATTAAAAGAATAAAAAGAATTTTGTGTATATAAATTAATAAATAAGCTTGACATATACTTTTCTTTTTATCATAATAAAGACTGTCATACTTTTGGAAAATTATCTGTTGTTTATTTTTTTTTCCTATTAGAATTTAAAGGGAATCATCTGTCCCTTGAAAGATTAAACACCATGAACTCCTCTGAGCTCAGGGCCTTTCGCTTGTGCTTTCCTTGATAATTTTCTCAATCCCTTCATATTTATTGGTCTATCCAGGTTTTCTACTCAAATCCATTTTCACAGTTTATGATGTGACAGAAAATGTTAACCAAACCATCACTGAGATTATTATCCTATATATTTGCTTTTGGTATTATTTTTCCTACGGTTTTCAAAAATCTGGCTGAAATAAGATATGAAAGTGAAGAAGCTAAATCCATCAGCAGAATTAAATGTCCAATGGGAGAAACTGCTCTTTCTTGATGCTATTTCATCTGTGGTAGGAACTAGCTTTGGGGAATGACTTTAGCTGTTTTACCTGAGTGGAGATGTAGCCAACATGTAGCCGAAGACTCAGAAGGAGCTGTATCAGTAGAATCTAAGGAAGGCTGGGAAGCTACGTGAGGAAGGAAGCATGCTCATACATCTTGCTTGACAATCCCCCCAAAGAAATAATGTTTTGTTATTAACAGTTGAATTAACTTATCTGGGAACATTAGGCCACTGAGGCGCTAATTGCATAATGGCTCCCACATTTACCAGCCCAAAGTATCAAAGTAAGAGGAAAATATAACATACTGAGGAAAATACAAAGGCTTTTGGTTGCATGCCTTTATAGGAACCTGCTTGCCCTCATTCCGGTCCTGTTAACATTCCAGGCTCAATCTCTGCTACGTCAAGTTCATTGTTCTCACTAACATCTCGGTTGACATGAAATAAAGGTTTCCTCTTGGCCTATGAAGTCTAAAGCTAATTTGCTTTCTGAGTGGCTTAAACTACCTGAACCCTGCAGCTTGCTCAGCACTTGGAGCTATATTTGGAAAGGTTTTTGACAGTCAGAGCAATTTTCTTTTCTAACATCCTGAAAATTTTATCAAAAGAAAACATTCAATGTTTTAAACTTCGGTTTTCCCCCTTCACTGTTGTTAACTAATCAGCACTTGGGGAGGCCTTTGCTCATCTGCTTTGGTTTCGTGTCACCATTGAAGTGAATTTATACATGGACTACACACTCCAGAAATCCTTTAACCCTCTAGTGCCTTCTCAGTTACTTTCTGCAACAACTCATTCCCCTGCCAGAACAGAAAGGTCCAGGGAGACCGTTGCCTTCCCCTTTGGCTCAGCTGACTGGTCAGCCACAGATGCCGGTGACTGATGCCTCTCTATTCCCCAGCTCTGCCAGCATTTCCAAATCTGGACTTCTCTTTCTTCTTCTTTTTTTTTTTTTGTACATCTTTGAAAGCTTTCTTGTTTCACTAAATTTGTCAATAATATATCCTTCTATTTTCTGCTCACAGCTGCAGTGGAAATGTAACACTGTTCTTCCTCTTCGCTGAGGATTTTCCTAAGGCCACGGTGATAGGGCTCTCCTATGCTCATGAGGCCCAGCACCACTAAACAGCTGTGGTTTTACTGTTCCAGATTAGTGAATGGTTAAAAAGCCCAGGCAATGTAGGAGTCCTGTGATCACTACAATAAATGCTAATTCAATCTTAAGCCCTTCACCATCCCATAAGGCCTGGGGTCAAGCGTTTGCCACACATTTTCTGAAGGATTTGGGGCCTGATGTTGCTTCACTGCCCCTTACCAATCAGCTTGATTGGTGCTTTTCTGAGGACCTACCCTTTATTAAAGAGCCTTCCTCTGCAAACTATATTAAGCAGTTTCTGTCTGGAAATAACTTTTCTCTTGCTTCATGTTCAAGCCATCTGCTTAATTCATAGACTATTAAGAGTACACATACTTTACTCTGTAATAAAAGAAATCCTTGCAACTGTGAGCCAAGATCGTGCCATTGCACTCCAGCCTGGGTGACAAAGTGAGACTCCATCTTAAAAAAATAAAAAAAAGAGAAATCCTTGCAATTGAGCTTTTAAAATTGCTCTCCAGATGACAGTGGGGCAAGGCAGGGAAGGAATGTGGTCTGTTTCCAAAGCAGATGGCAAGAACTTTGACCCAAGTCCTGCCTATACCATTTACCAGCCATGCGTCTTTGGGAAATTGACTTCCTCTCTTTGATCCTGAGTTTCTATTCCTGTTAGACTGTAAAATGTAAGGGTGATAATAATACCTACCTCCTAGTGTTTTGTATGTTTTGTTTTTACTATAAAATAACACAATATACCCAAAAGTATTTTATAAACTATAAAACATCAGAGGGCATTAGAAAGTATTCTGCAACTTCTCTTGCAGAAGACTATGGAAATGTACAGATCTTTGTTTATTTACCATATTTAGAGATTCTGCTCCTTGGAGAGAATTCTCGACATGCCTTATTCAGGGCTACCGGCTCCACTGATAGAACAGATCAGCTTGGGTTTTGATCTCTTTCTTTGATATGCACGTACATTGTTGCCCATGGCTTGGAAAATTTAACCACAGAATCTCTGTTCATCATCTCTCGATGGGTTTTGTTTTCTCATCTCTAAAATTTTGTTTGCTTTTGTGTTTGTTATTGGTTGCTAGCCATTTTATTATTCTAGTAAGATTTTTAAAAAATCAGTTTCTGGCTCTGTGTATTTCACTATTTTCAGTTTTCTAATTCCTTTCAACTTAGAATTTTAATTTCTCTTTTCCAGCTTTGTTTTTGTTTTTACTTTTTTTCCCCAGTTACTTGAGTTGAATCTTTAATTATTCTCTCACTTCCTGTCAAAAGACATATGGTCTTTCCCACGCTAACTAATAAATACTCAAAAACACAACTATACATAGTATCCTTGTATTTGCTAATCATTGCTTTTTCTTGATAGAGACATAACACATCACATATGCAATATCATCCCTGTTGCCTTGTGAATCTTTCTTAAGATTCTGCAGCCTTTCTCTAGATAACTCCAGCCTGGTGACACGGTGAGACTCTGTCTTAAAAAAAGAAATTTAGAAGGCTTTAAAAAGTGGGTTCCAAAATGATCTCTAGCAAGATCATTGCTTAAATATGCTCCCTATGCGGTGCCTTTTTAGTTTAACAAAACAGGAAAATAAATGAATATCTTGATAAACTACATTTCTCACCTCATTCCTTTTTTCTGCATCAAGTTAAATCTTCACTGCTGAATTTGCGTTCTTTAGCACATGCGTGCTATTTAGAATGGCAAATATTGTTCAAAACATATATTGTGAAAAAGGGGAGAAATGTGTTAATTCTCACTGGTGATTAGGAAAATGCAATGGTATCTTGTTTTTGTTAGTGAATTTGGATAAACTTTCATTGATCTCTGACTTCGTTACCATCAGATGAGACTGATAAAATGTTAATTCTTTGGGGTGGATTTGTGCCAGCGCTGCTTATTTAAAAAGGTAAGAGATATGCCTCACTGAACTATCTGTAGCATCATCAAAAAGCTTCGCTCCTCCTCCTTGAAGGGGGCAAGACGTTTAATTTCTGTGTGTGCGGCTTTGCCCTCAGCATGTAATTTATTGACACCACTATGACATGCCTTTTAGTTGCAGCACAAACAGGACTTGTCACGTTTTATGCTCCTGATTCCCTTTGCTAAGACAGCTTCTGGATATTTAGACACACACACACACACACACACACACACACACACACACACACACACACACACAGCAATGTGATGGCAGTCTGCCCTAGTTTACCCAACCTCCTGCCACATTAAACTCGCTACAATTATTTGTGTGTTGAGGGTAATTTCTGACAGCTACTCCACAGCCTGAATCCAGAAAGTGTTAAGGCACAGAGTTAAAAGGTGTTTGTCTTATAAAGGAGAGACAGAGAAGAACACAAAGGCAATGGACAACAGAGGAGGAAATTGAGAGGTTTCTTATTTTATTTAAGAGGCTATTTTGCTCTACCAGATAGTGCGGCTGACCACAGCCTGCAAAGCACAGGACCTCCCCAGTGATTCTTTCTATGTTGGGCACATTCCAAGGCTGTGTCTGTATGTTCGCATAGTTGTTATTTTTAGAACTCGGGACTACTGTAAACATTTTTTCTCCTCTGAGGCAGTACTTTGCGTTTGCATCAAGGGTAGCTGAGGTGTCTTGAATTGCTCTCTGTCAACAGAGAACTTTAGGCAGCTGTAATTCCCCAGGAGCACTGTGACCATGGTGTCCTCTGAGGGGCACATACAGGCCCTCCAGATCCAAAACATTCCTCTCTCTGAATACACCTGGGAGGTTTGAACTGAATTAAGACTGTAAGGTATCTGAAAGGAATAACAAATTAGCAAGCTAGAATTTTAGCAGGAATTAATTTATCACCTCTTGCTTCCAGGCAGAGGAAATGAGACCCAAAATAGAAACCTTTCCAGGACAGAAGAAGTGGGAGAGATCTAGAGCTCTGAGCTCTGAGGCCCAGTCTGTGAGTTTTTTAACCATTCACTTACTAATTCACTTATTAATCCAGTGGTGTGCCAGTGCTGTGCCCATGAGAAATGGGCACCACAGGGTTACTAAGTAAATAGTTAAACAATGTTGAGTAAATGCCATTGGGGCCACCCTGGTAGCTTTGAGTGATAAAGGCACATAAGAGGGTTGGTAGGCATGGATTGAGAGGCAGGAGGATTTCCTGAATTTCTGTACCTATCCCTAGGCAATGGACACCAGTGGAAGAAACGAGAGGTTTCTTATTTAAGAGGCTATTGGTCTGCCAGACAGTGCGGCCACTGTAGGCAGGCTCAGAGCAGGCACCTCTTTTCACCAGAAACAGTTTTTGGCTGTTGAACTCCCAGCATGATTTCCTAGCAGTGCCTCTCTGTGCTTTGCTCACTCACTTATCCACAACCAGAAACATCTACTCTGGCATACCAGGAGTGGCGCTTCCTTCCCTAGCTCTGGGTTTGTCTCAAGAACAGATCTATCAGAAACACTTTCTGAGTTGAAACAGATCTATCAGAAACACTTTCTAGAGGGCTCATCAGAGAAGGGTGCCAATTCTCCCCTAACCTTCAGAAAGCAAAAGCACTTTGATTTCACCGGAATGAAAAATAAATTCTAATGAAATACCGGATACAAATGCAAAAGTACCTATTGGCAAAATTCACTCCATGCTTTGAAATTAATTCCAAGGCACACTTACATTTATCTTTGATGTAGAAAGGAGAAAATTGCTTTCCTTTTGTTCTTTAAAATTTATGTAACTGTAACGGGAAAAATTAGAGTACATGAAGTATAGAAATTGAATCATAATCCAGTTCAATGCATTTCTTTTTCCAGAAAGTCGAATGTCATTTGCATTTGAGCTGATGAGCCTTTTTTGGTATCCTTATAAAGACTTTTTCCCCTTTCTTCCTCTGATAGTCTTCAAATTAAATTTTTGTAACTTGAATAACTCTAGTTATTTTCCTTTTATGCAGCCTGTGCTATTATAGTAATCAGGTTCTCTGAGACATAAGTAGGTCACATGACTATATTTCAAAATAGGATTTGGTGCTCACAATGAATCATATGGAAATTACTGGGAAAACAAAATGTAGGCATTTGATGATGGTAGTGAAAACGTGAGATTGCCTAAAGTTGAACGTGTGCCACTGGGTTTAGAAATGGGGAAGGGACGTTGTTGACTTTCCCAAAAGCAATGAAGGTGTTTCTTTATAAAGTCCTCTAGGCATTAAATGAGCTTTATTTCAACTTTTTTTTCTGATTGTAATTGGTATTTAAAATATACATTCATATATATACACACACACACACACATACACACACACACAGAGGGATCAGCTCATTATATAGTAGGGCCGTGAGAGGTAGGACTCGTGAAGTTCAGTTTCTGTCCTAGTAGGGTTTTATTTTAGTTCAGTTTTTCAAAACTTTTTGTACAGACAGGGTCTCACTATGTTACCCAGACTGGTCTTGAATTCCTGGCCTTAAGCAATCCTCCCACCTAAGCCTCCCAAAACACTGGGATACAGGTGTGAGACACTGTGCCCAGCTTGTTCTAATAAGGTATAGAGTTCACTCTGTGGCCTGGCCTGCAATATCATCTATCACAAACGTATGTCTCCTAAGATAGAGTTTTAATTTACCAATGACTAAAATGTGTATTAGAAAAACAGAGATGGATGCTAGTTAAGGCAATACAGACAGATTTTATTCAGTGCTATTGCAGTAGGGGAGAGCAGCTTGCATAAAACTGAGCCCAGCTCCAAATGCAGGAAAGATGGCAGGGAATTTATAGCTAAGGAGCAGAGTGAGGGGGAAGCCTGGGTGGGAAATTTCTAAGAGAAGCCATCAAGAGTAGGGGAGACTCTTGTTCAAGCCACGCTTAGAGATTGAGGATGTGGTGAGGAATTTGACCAGATAACAAAGGTGGAGAGAGTCTCCCTAAACTGACTTAGCAGGAATTTCGCTAAAACTGGGCTGCACAGGCACAGGACACAACCCAAGGATGAGGCCTAGTTGAAAACAGGGCTCAGAGGAGCCTATCTAAAGTTTGGTCAGGGAGAGAGGCTTTGTTAGGTTGCAGATAAGTATCACACCACAGGCCTGCTCTAACCGATCGGTTGTGATTGCCTGGGAACTCTTTGGAAGAAGCTGGTTTTCAGTCTGGGTTTGGAGTCTATTACAGATGCCAACCCCAGTACAGCAGAGAGGGTGCAGCTTACTCACTCATGTATACCAAACTGGGTCAGTGGGTGGACTTTTGCTTCTGAAGAACATGAAATCCCTCCATTCTGAAAGTTTCTGCTACTCAAAGATTAGTTCTTCTTACCCAGTGGTTCTCAAACTTGAGTGAGAATCAGAATCACCTGGAGGCTTGATGCAACACAGACAGCTGGACCCACCCCAGAGTTTCTGTTTCAAAAGGCTATGCTGTGAAGTGTAGAATATTTCCATTTCAACAGGTTTAATGAACAGTTACAACATAGAATCAAATATGATTTTTTCCCCAATGATCACTACCAGCTGTTTTCTGTGAAATACCTTCCCCACTGATAATGCTGCCTTAAGGGCATCTCTTCCCAGATTTGATGACTTGTCAGCATCTCTTCATTGTTAAAAGATTCAAGAGGTCTGGAGGGTGGTGCCTTAGATTTTGCCTTTCTAACAAGCTCTAGGTGACCATGGTGCACGTCAGGGAACCACGCGTGAGAACCACTGCTCCACGGGCCCTTCCCCCATCTCCCCCTCCCCCTCTTTGAGGGTGCTGCTGGCTGTCAGCCCAAGGGTATCCTCATCACAACATGAAATACAACAACCTGGAAACCCAGTAATTTCCAGGTAAGAGAGAAGGAGTGTGTGTGGGTACAGGTGTTGGGTGGGGAGAGTGATTGGCAAGAGCTGACTTTTACCAATAGATTGCCCACCCCCTTTACTGAGTGAAATCAATGGATGAGGTAGGAGTGTCTGGAAATCTCTTCGGAGTTAAGAAGGGGGCATTCACCAGTTCCTATTGAAGTGCATTTGAGAAGTGAGATCAACATTTTAAAATTAGGAAATAAATTAAATATGTCCCAGTTTCAAACAAAAATTTTGGTCACCCGTTCCTCAGAGGCAGTCAGGCAGCTCTACTGCCTTGCAGAACTAGCCTGGTTCTTGCCAGAACATTAGTTCTCTTGAAAAGGAGTTGGTCTTACAGCTTAGCTCAGTGACTGCTCAAATGGGAATTTTCCTGACTTTCCTTCTCCCGTGTGCCCCATGAGCCTTTTATATGCAAATTTTCAGTTATTTGTCACAGAAGTAACAGCGAGGCAAGGTCAAGCTGTCCAGACAATCCCTCTGCCACATTTGTGGATATTTTAAGCTCATTTTGTTAAAACTTGCTACCTTTTCTATCTTAAGGTAAATATTGAACTTAATGATTTTAGATAAAAATGTTTGAATTGTTCCCATTACGTTTCATTATTAAATATTAATACTCTTGTCCTAGAACAATTGATACCATATTGATTTAATAACTAGATTTGAGGAGTGGATTTCACTTCATAAGATAAAGGTTTATTCATCCATCAAATGAATCTTTATTATGAGCCCACCATGTTCCAGGTGTAGGGATTTAATGGGGGAAAAGAGTCCCCTTGCTTACAAAGAATATAATGACAGGCAGTGACAAATGCTGGAAAGAAAAGTTGAACAAGGTAAGGAGAAGAGAAGGGAAGAGGAGGTGACATTTGAACAGAGGCCTGACTGATGTGAACAGTCTGAATAAAGAGCCCATACAGACAGAAGCCACCTTCTTTGTTTTTCTCTCCTTGCTCTAGGGTAGATATTATCTACTTTACTTTTTAACAGATGTTTTCTTTATTCATCCAGCATTTTGGGGTATTTTGTATTGTGAGGACTTTAAACTGTCCGTAATATGACTAGAATAAGAATTCTATCTTATTTAATCTTAACAACAGCACATTGGAATATATAACTTATCCCCATTTTATAGATGAGGAATCTGAGACTTGGAAATTTTAAGCAGAAGCTTGCCTAAGATCAGCTAGCAAGGGGTGAAAGTGGATCTAAATCCAGATCTGACAGACTCAGAAGAGAGCACTCTCTTCATGAAACTGCACTGCCTCTTCTGCATACCCACTAAGTTGGGCATCTTCACCGAGACATCTTCACGGAATCACAGGGGAATCTAATCTGCCTTGTACAACTCATGATCCAGGAGTAGAGAAGGACATAGTCTAAACAAATGAAGAGCAAAGCCCCAGGGGAGTCATCCCTCTTTGATTTCCCCCTCTGAATAAAAACACTGTTGCACACTTGGAATAAGAAAACCAACTAACCCAACTGTATACATGAAAACTTCACCCTAGAGCTCTGTTACGCTGGACATATACATGCATTAAATTGACATAAGGATTTGACATTATGCAAAGTTTGTAATTTTTAGTACATTGAGAAATAAGTCTAGCTGAACTGGCATTCTCTAAGGGATATAACTTTTCTGCCCTCCCTCCTCTGGTCCCCGAAATCTTGACTGCAATGGGGGAGTTGAGTCTAGTCAGCCTAGATATGGATTCATAAACACATGTTTGTTGTGGGGATTGACTGGATAGATGTGTGGAGAGAGTAACATCTTCATGGATTTCATAAAGACACCCCAAAGATTTATTGAGGCTGAATCAGTCACACTATGGAAGAGAACTATATAGAGTTTACTCTGCAGTTAACCTATGTGTAGTGATGCTGAACCAAGTACAAATGATTTGCAGTAGAGCCACAGGGCAGCACGAAGTGGCAGAATAAACTGGACCGGAGCCCAGGGACCTGGATTGGAATTTGACTTTCTCCTCTTTCTAGCTCTGTGACCCTGAGCACATCGCTCAAGTGCTCAGAACCTCCAATTCCTGTCTACAGTGGGGGTAATGTAGCTGTCCTGTGAGAGAATTGTGGAAAACCCTGGACTGGTGTGCTGCCTCCCTCCTAAAAATTGTGTGTGTCAGGCTCTCTCTTCCTAACAAACTCTCATGTCATTGTGTCTATAAAGAGGCTATGCACCAAATGTAGAATATTTCCACTGAAACAGGAAATATTTCATTTAATGAATATTCATAAAAGGAATATTTTATTTAATGAACAGTTTCAACATAGAATCAAATATGAATGTTTTTTCCCTAGGGATCACTGCCAACTGTTTTCTGTTGAACACCTTCCCCCCTGATAATGCTTTCTTAAGGACATCTCTTCCCCAGACTTGATGACTTTGCAGCGTCTCTTGGTTGGTAAAACAGATTCATTCTAGTTTTTATGATTTAGTTCTGTTCAAATTGCATTCTCATGTTTTCAGGGGTGACTTCACGGGCCTGCAACCTGTTCATTCACTCAGGACCCTGTGCTTGGCCCTTCACCTGTTGCTGTCTTGAAATGCTTAACAATTTTAAGCAAGGGGACCAGCGTTTACATTTTGCACTGGACCCCAGAAGTTATGTTGTGAGTCAAGCTCTTCTATCTCTAGTGTATTGTACACTTGGGACTCTGAGGGTCTTGGGACAGGGATGGGGCCACTGTATTAGTCTGTTCTTATGCTGCTAATAAAGACATACCCAAGACTGGGTAATTTCTAAAGGAAAGAGGTTTAATTGACTCACAGTTCCACATGGCTGGGGAGGCCTCACAATCATGGCAAAAGGTGAATGAAGAGCAAAGTCACGTTTTACATGGCAGCAAGCAAGAGGACATGTGCAGGGGGAACTCCTCTTTACAAAACCATCAGATCTCGTGAGACTTATCCACTATTACAAGAACAACATGGGAAAAATTCACCCCCATGATTCAGTTACCTCCCACCAGGTCCCTCCCACGACCTGTGGGCATTATTACAATTCAAGATGAGATTTGGGTGGAGGCACAGAGTCAAACCATATCAGCCACTGTGTGTCCTCTTTCCACCCTCCTCCCTCTGTCTCCCTTCTTTGCCTTTATTCCTTTGGGTTGGAGCAGAGAGGACAGTGTGAAAGGCATAGCCCCCTCTGTGTTGATAATTAAACTAAACTGCCTCTGCCTTCTTGGTATGAGGTTAGAGGTGGCTCCCCAGACCCTGTTGGTGAGGTTGGCACAGTCCTGAGCTGTTCCAAAGGCTCACTCACCTTTTGGCCCCCTCAGCCCTTGCCTGACTCTCTCCTGCCTCATGTCTCCAATGTGTGTGCTATGGGAACTCGTGGAGTCTAATTGCTCGTGTGGACCTTCTCTGAACTAGACCCAGCAGAGTTCCATGCCTTCCTTCTTAATGAGCAGGCTCTTATCTGGAGTCCTTGTACTGGTTAGGAGCCCACAACCACAGGTGACATTGATGAGTGACTTAGAGACTACATAGTGTGGCTAGAAAAGGAATTCTGTCTTATCTATCAAGCCAGCTAATGGAGACTACAGGTGAGTGCTCAGTGGCTTTCTTCTGCCCTCTCCTGCCTCCCTCCCTTTGCCCCCTGCCTTTGGGGGATTATCCCTGGGGAACAAATGGACTCAGATGTCCTCAGAGGCAGCAGGAGGAGCGAAGCCTGTGCTCAGCGGCCTCATCTTTGTGCTCCCAGTGCTAAACGTTGTTGTGAATTAAATTGGGCTTATTTGCCTGATAAGTTTTGGTTGTTTTTAAATAAAAGACCCAAACCCAACCCAAATGCAAATTGTTTTAGAGCACTTTGCTTCCATTCATTCACATCACTTACACAGTGCAACTGTGGCTATCTATGAGAAACGTTCTATATCATTGTGTTAGAGGTATTTATACCAGGGATTTTTATGTATCAGATACCAAGTCTCTCTCTTTACATTGCTGGTGAAACACTACATCAAGATTAGCTAAAAAAAAAAAAACGAAAAAACAAAAAACAAAACAAAAAAACAGTCTTGTTCTACTTTTACACTGTTGGTAGGAATGTAAATTAGTTCAACCATTGTGGAAGACAGTGTGGCGATTCCTCAAGGGTCTAGAACCAGAAATATCATTTGACCCAGCAATCCCACTACTGGGTATATACCCAAAGGATTATAAATCATTCTACTATAAAGACACATGCACACATATGTTTATTGCAGCACTATTTACAATTTCAAAGACTTGGAACCAACCCAAATGCCCATCAATGATAGACTGGGTAAAGAAAATGTGGCACATATACACCATGGAATACTATCCAGCCATAAAAAAAGGATGAGTTCACGTCCTTTGCAGGGACATGGATGAAATTGGAAATCATCATTCTCAGCAAACTAACACCGGGACGGAAAACCAAACACCACATGTTTTTTCTCATAAGTGGGAGCTGAACAATGAGAACATATGGACACAGGGAGGAGAACATCACACACTGGGGCCTGTCAGCGGCTGGGAGGCATGGGGAGGGACAGCATTAGGACAAATACCTAATGCATGTGGGGCTTAAAACCTAGATGACGGGTTGATGGGTGCAGCAAACCACCATGGCACATGTATACCTATGTAACAAACCTGCATGTTCTGCACATGTATCCCAGAACTTAAAGTTTTTTTAAAAAAGCCATTAAAAAACCCATCTTGTTCTGATTCAGAAGCTTGGTTTAGGCTTCTCTGCTTCTTGGTTATCCTGATCCTACTGAGAGTCCTCATACAGCCCCCTCCTCCTGTCCCCTAGTGTCTAGGCTTGTACTAAGGCCCTTGACACTATTCGAAGAAAAGCTCATGACTTTTTAAATACAGTTAGGCAAAGTTCACTTAACGCACTATCTTTTTTTTTTAATCCGTGAAGTTTACTGTCTATGCTTGCATGAAACAGACCGTCAAGGATACCGCATGTTTCAAAGTCACCAGTTTCCAGTCTATAAGAAAAAATGCTAATCAGTAATCAGTAATCAGTGTGCTAAGGCAACCATCCCCAACCTTTTTGGCACCAAGGACTGGTTTCATAGAAGACAAACTTTCCACAGACTGGTGGCTGGGTGGGGGATGGTTTTAGGATGATTCAATTGCATTACATTTATTGTATGCTTTAGTTCTGTTATTATTACATTATAATATATAATGAAATACAATTCATCATAATGTAGAATCAGTGGAAGCCCTGAGCTTGTTTTCCTGCAGCTAGATAGTACAGTCTGGGGGTGATGGAAGACAATGACAGATCATCAGACATCAGATTCTCATAAGGAGCACACAACCTAGATCCCTCATATGCGAGGTTCAGAACAGGATTCATGCACTTACGGGAATCTAATGCTGCTGCTGATCTGAGAGGAGGCAGAGCTCAAGCAGCAAGGTGAGCGATGGGGAGCAGCTGTAAATACAGATGAAGCGTCACTGTCTTGCCAGCAGCTCACCCCTTGCTGTGCAGCTCAGGCCACGGACCAATACTGGCTCTTCCCCAGATTCGATGATTTTTCAGCATCTCAGTATTCCTGATTATTTTTCACGTCCATACCCTCTTATGGGCCCTTCTTGTCCTGCACTGCCCAACCTGGAGTGTGAACATCTGGTGTCAGGGCCTGTTTGTTTTTTTTTTAATAAGATTCTTTTCTTATATCCCCCTCTCCTCCTTTCCCTCCCTCCCTTCCTTCTTTTCTTCTTTCTTTCCTTCTGATTCAAAACATTTTTTGTTTGGTTGTTTTTTGTTGCGTTTTCACAAAAATAGACACTACAGATTAAATTATAGTCTTCTTTGTTCATCAAGTTTGTACCATTCTACTTTCTTTTTTTTTTTTTTTTTTTGAGACAGAGTCTCACTCTGTCACCAGGTGCCAGGCTGGAGTGCAGTGGCACGATCTCGGCTCACTGCAACCTCCACCTCCTGGGTTCAAGCAATTCTCCTGCCTCAGCCTCCCAAGTGGCTGGAACTACAGGCACACGCCACAACGCCCAGCTAATTTTTTGGTTTTTTTTTTAGTAGAGACGGGGTTTCACTGTGTTGGCCTGGATGGTCTCGATCTCTTGACCTTGTGATCCGCCCGCCTTGGCTTCCCAAAGTGCTGGGATTACAGGCTTGAGCCACTGTACCCGGCCACCATTCTACTTTCTTTCCAGATAGCCAAACTCCATAGTGACTTTGGAACATACTCTTCTAGTGATGTGAGTGTGCGTTCAAGCATGATATTGTTTTGTGTCATTTTAAAATGGACATTGATATTATATATTTATAATTATTTATATTATATTATGTATTTATGTATTGATTTATTAGTCTATCATTTCCTTTTTTATTCACTATTTTATTTTTATTTATTTTATTTCATCTAATTTTTTATTCACTATTGTGTTTTCCAGGTTTCTGTGTGGACAAATATATTTGTCAAGGACAGCATTGCTATTTTGTGAATTCTGATTGCCATATTCTTTAGTTGCCCATCTTTTTTCTGCTTTCTGGATTATTTCATCTTTATTCTTTTTTTATTCATTAATGATTTGGAATAATACATTTGATTTCCATTATATCAGTGGTTATTACTAAAATAAACACACGTTTTAAAAAAAATCTAAGCCAGAATCTTAATCCCCCCTCCTGAACTTTAGAATGTTTGTTCTCCAAGATCCCCCCTCTCCATCTTTCAGGTGATTGTTGTCTAGTATTTCACAAGTACCTTCTAAAGCAGTTATTATTAGCAGAGAATTATTAGTATTTATAGTCAATATTTACTTTGAACTTTTAATAAGCTTACAATTTTTTGGCTAAATATTTTTTCTTTACATTTTTTAAAATATTTTTCTCTTCCATATTTAGGAAGCATTTTCAGTAAATATCTGTGAGTAATAAACTCTTTCAATGAGTTCCAGAATATCTTTACTTTGTTTTTATTGCTGGAGTAATATTTAGTTGCTTACACAATTTTAGGTTGACATTTTTCCTCAGCGTTTGAAACTGTTATTTTATCATTCTGATAACTGCTACTGTTTTAGGATATCTGCTGATTGAAACTGTAATTGTAATTTCATGGAGAGTGATCTCTGTTCTGCTCTGCAGCAGTATCTTAGATTTTGTCTTTCTTGTTTTGCAGTCTCACTCCTAAGTTCATGCTGCTTAATGTGCTACTTTTATAAGGCTCCTGTCTTTTTTCAAATCTGGAAAAATGTTAGCAATTTTCTCTCCAAATGTTGCTTTCCCCAATTCTCCGTATTCTCCCCTTGTGGAAATCTTACAGGATATATGCTGGCTGTTTTCATCTTTGTCCACTGTGTCTCTTCGCTTTCCTTTCTTTTCTCCTCTGAGTTCCAGTCTGGTTGTTGTACTTACCCACTTGTATTAGACTACTGGGATTTTCATAGCAAAATACCACCACAGACTGGGTGGTTTAAACAATAGAAATTTATTTCTCAAAGTTCTGGAAGCTTGAAGTCCAAAATCAAGGTGTGGGCATGTTTTGTTGTGATACTGCCTTCACAAAATTATGACAGTAAGAGAAATTTGATATTGTTGACTCCATCTTGTTTCTGACCTCCAAGCTCTCCTTGGTCATTACTGAACTTAGGCCAAGCTGCCTCTGGAAAAAATGGAGTTTATAGTCTAACCCTAAAAGAAAGACAATAGCCCTTCCTAAAACTAAACTAGTTTTGTAAAACCAGTGAAAGGCCACAAAGTTAGGATTATGAGAGGGGCCTGAATTCTGCTAAGATGTAGGCATAAACAATAACCAGCCATTGTTCCAGAAGTCATGAGATTTGTAACTTCCCTGATTACTCCTGTAGATAACGTCATTATTGTAGAACCTAAAACTGACCTTTTTAAGATTTTTTTTTTCAGACTTTTGCTTTTCTAATGACTGATGGCTCCACCTGGACTCATGACTCAGCTGATCCTGTGGCCCCCATCAAGAGGCAGACTCAAGAGGGGGAGGACTGTTTTCCACACCCCTGTGGTTTCAGCCCCAGCCAATCAACATTCTCCATTCCCTAATCCCCTGTCCGCCAACTGTCCTTGAAAAACCCTAATCTCCAAGTATTTGGAGAGACTGATTTGAATAATAACTTCATCTCCTGCATGGAATGGCCAGCCTCATATCAATTAAACTTTTTCTTTACTGCACTACCATGATCTCAGTGAACTGGTTTTGTCTGTGCAGTGGGCAGGAAGAGTACATCAGGCGATCATAGCTTTTTATGAGGCCTCTCTCCCTGGTGTGCAGATGGCTGCCTTTTTGTTGTGTCCTCTGTGTGCATGGACACGTGGTCTTTCCTCTGTGTGCACACATCCCTGGTGTCTCTTTGTGTGTCTGAATTTTCTTTTCTTTTAAGGGTACCAGTTACACTGCACAAGGGCCCACACTTCTTTAAAGACCTGTCTCCAAATACAGTCACATTCTAAAGTACTGGGGTTTAGGGCTTCAATTCACCCCTGAACAGTATTAATTCACTACTTCTTACTGTCCCTAAATCTATTTTTCTATTCTTTGCATTATTAAATTTCAGCAGCCATAGATTCAGTTTCAAGAATATCTTTCTGTTCTTTCAAAGATTTGTTCTTTTCCCCCCAACACCTTCAATATCTTCTTGCATTTCTTTCTTTCTTTAAACATTTTAGACATATGTATTTTAAAATCTCTTTGAGGTGGTCTTGTCTTTAGTTCCTGGGAAGGCACAACCTCCAATGATGTCTCTTCTCTTGACTCTCTTCTGTTTTCTCATGTCACTATGATAATTTTTTTTCTTATTGAGATGGAGTTTCACTTTTATTGCCCAGGCTGGAGTGCAATGCCGTGATCTTGGCTCACCTCCACCTCCACCTCCCAGGTTCAAGCGATTCTCCTGCCTCAGCCTCCAGAGTTACTGGGATTACAGGAGTTAGCCACCATGTCCGGCTAATTTTTGTATCTTCAGTAGACACAGGATTTCACCATGCTGGTCCAGCTGCTCTCGAGCTCCTGACCTCAGGTGATCTGCCTGCTTCAGCCTCCCAAAGTGCTGGGATTACAGGAATGAGCCACCACGCCTAGCCTACAATTTTATTGCTATTATTGTTTTACTACGAGCTGCTCGTCCTTGGGTTGTCTTCCGTGGGGATCTCCTGGGTGCTGGTTGTGACTTTAATCTTACAGAGTAGTTTTATGTTTGTCCACATTGGGAGCACACTAGTTTTCCACAGTGCTAGGCCACTGTTCTGTTACATTCTACTTGGTGTTCCTCCGCCATGCAAATATCATGAATTCAGACTTCACACATGTGCATAGTGCAAGAGGAGGACTCAGATTTCTCATGATTGGCTCTTTCCCCCCATATTCCTTAGGGGAAACAACTGGAGTTTCCCGTTGTGACTTGTCTCCAGGCATGCGTGCTAGAATCAGAACTCCCTCCTCATCAGCCTTCCTTCCCTATGTGTCCTTATGTGTCCCTTTGTGTCAGGTCCAATAGAAGGATAGCCCCTTGGCTTCAGCATTCACTCATTATTGTGACTTGGAGTTTTCTCTTCATTTTTTGGTTTTGAGTTAAACCATGTGTTAAACATTTCTTTGTTATAGTCAGCATGTCTATGTTTTAGAGGTTAAAGAGGCTTTTGTTTCCCTGCTAATGCTCAGCCAATTTTATTGACCCCAAAGACCTGAAGTACTGGATCGTTGTCAATGTCATCTGTAATGATGTTTGCTTCATTTAATATAAAATGCAAAAATTCTGCTGCTGACTATAGACGAGCTACATAAGACTATTCCTTCTATTTAATCGGCTCTGCTGCTGCTTCTCCAGTGTTTTGTGTCTATGTTTACCCCAGTTGGAGAGCCTTCCTCTTTATGTTTCTTTTGGTGGGAGAATAATTTTCCTTTTTCATCTATGCTAGGGTGGATCCACCACTGGACCAAAGCACGAATAAGGACTATTTTCTCTACTCATCTTCGTTATGCAGAAATTCAGAATTTTTAAACCATAATAGTTTCACATCCAGTGTTGGGTGGATTATACTTTGACCCACATTATCTCATTTGACCCTCTTAAAATCCAGCGTAGCTATTATTATCTTAATTTTATAGGTAGGGAAATTGGTGTGCAGGGGATAATTACTTATCCAAGGTTAGTAACTAATGAAACTGATGATGACACCCTTTCCTCCATGGAAGAGGAGCTTCACAAGGAACCGTGGCCCAAATGGAATGTACTGGCTCATTTACTCTTCTGTGTGACATGAGCAGAATCTTAGGGCTCCTCTCAGCCTAAGAACCTGTATTTATAAAGTCACCAAGAAAACCTCTGCAGGACCATGCCCTTTACTGTGCATATTTACAACACCACCAAAATTCCTTGGAGGCAATTATGATAATAGATACAAGAATAATTCTGAGAAATGCATTCATTTGCTCTCTGAAAAGCTGTGTGTTGCAATTTTAAACTTCTTGGAATTATTGTCTGAAATTTCTGGGACATAATTTTTGGCAACAATTGCTACAGAATTAAAGCAATGGCTTTGTAGACTCAATATATTTACATGATAATGTGTTAATTTGATAATTTTATACCATGGAATATTGCTTATTTTCATCTTCAGAAATACAATTGGTATACTGATGGAAAATTCAGAAGATTGCTTTGGCCCTGGTCTTCATAATAGAAGTTTTGTGATGCCTTAAAAAAATGTATTAATATTCTGCCTTGAGGCCCTCGGCTTTCTTTATCATCTCTGTCTCTTCTACTCCTGCTATAAGTGATGCCCTAAAATCATCCCCATGTTTTGTGCTATCTTGTTTTGTCCTGTGGAGTTAATAAAAAATGAGCTGTTGGCAGCTTTTGTGGGCAACTCCTCATGTCTTTTGGGGTCCCCAGGTGCCTGATGGAGCCACCCTGTGTCTTCTGCTTCCTTACTTTCTACGTGAAAAAGGGAATTAAAAGTCTTTCCACCTGCCCTGAATTTGCCTTGTGGCTTCAAGAATATGAAAACTAATCAAAAGTGGAAATTGTAGCTTTGTATAACATCTCACAGCAGGGTCCTTTCCTTTAAAAAGATAGAAAAAAGAAAATGGAACAGAGCACAAATTGACAGTTAAACCCATAGGATCCAAAAACCTTCAAAGTTTCGTCTCTAGGGTCTTCTAAAAAGTAAAAGCCTGTGCTCTCGAGGTTTTTACCTCTGGGACTTAACGTGCAAAGATGCTTTTGACACTTCAAAGGGGTTTGATGTTTCACAGTTATGGGCAGATCTCCTCAAAGTTGCATTTTGCCTGATACGCTGTTCAATGTTGTTCTTTCACATGGGCGATTTCAGCAAGAGCTACGTTCTAATGTCTCTTAGATCTTGAAAATTACTCATCCTCCTATTCTAGGAAATGTAATCTTACAACAGCTGAAAACTTCACTTAAACAACACGGACTGGGTGAAGAAAGGAAATAGATGATGGTTTTTAATTACTGCCTTGAGTCAGGTGCCCAGAAACATCTCCCCACTCACTGTCCTGCAAATGGTTTTTAGGATGGAAGGAGAGCTCTACATATTTTGGTTAGCAAGAATAAATCTGTGTGTGTGTGTGTGTGTGTGTGTGTGTGTGTGTGTGTGTGTGTGTTGCTATATTTCCTGATTCCTTCTGTGAACTTCAATTTCATTTTGTCAGTTCCAGGATATCTGTTCTCAAGAAAGGAAATCTGAGATGCCTGAATTTTGCTGTGTTTATTGCCGTTAATCTTTAGTGCCTCTCCCCTCCAAGTATTTACTGAAAACATTGTGTAACATATCTGGAAGAATGTCAATACCTGTATAACATTGCTCAGAGAATTTCTAAAAATCTACCAGAGAAAATATCTGACACACAAAAATATATTGTCACATTCACACACACACACACACACACACACACACACACCTCTCTCTCTCTCTCACACACACACACACACATCCCTTGAAAGAAACTGAGAAAACCACGGAAAAAGAAATAAGATTTTGGACTTTGCCAGAGACAAACTGAATTAGAGAGATTAATTTTAAAAGCATTTTATGGTTTTCACACAGCTTAGCATGGAAGAATGACCAGGTCAAGAATGGTCTTTGTTTTTAGTAAATTAGGCAGGATGCCCTGAAGCAGTGACTTGCTCTGATTCTCTAGTTGTCTTTCTAAGCATTGATTTTATGGATTCTTATTGCCCATCCTGCTGACAGCATAGCACACAGGGCAGAATTCAAGCTCAGCGTGGATGTGTCCAGCTTCAGGTCAGTGAATCAGTGGCAAGGCCACATCCTAGTTTACAACTTTTAAATCATGGCCTCCCTGATCTACAGCCAGGGAGCTCAGTTTTGCTGTTTCAGGATATAGGCTATTGATTTGTGAAGCAATACCTCAATAATTAATCAAGAAATAATTATTCATGGAGCATCTTTAATTTGTTATATACTCCCTGGGACTGATTGGGAGTACCCTTTATCTGTCCTTGCATAGCTGATACTAATCTGGTTGGGAAGATGCATTGTTTAATATGTATTAGACACCAAGCAATGAGCAAGCTGTGCCAGTCAATATTAACAATATAATTAATGTTGTCAACATGCAACTTTCTTTGGGGTTCACAGGACAGTAAGATCTATGAGGGCAGAAACTATTGTAGGAAGGCTTCAATTAGAAAGGTGGTTAAATAACCCACAGGGAAAGGAGATGTATTATTGGCTGAGATGGGTGGTAGAACACAGAGTAGAATAGCCTACTGAGGGAAAATCATATCTGAAGAGAAGTGTAGAAATCTCCACATATTCTAAGCTTCAGCCTCTTTGACTACCTATCATTATCTTTATTCATTTTTATTCACATTGTCATCCAATGAAATGAATATTTATGGAATGCCTGCCTAATGTTAATACTTTACCAGTCACTGAGGGCTCAAGGGTGAGTCAGCAGCCATGGTTGCATGCTGGTTATGAGCATGGATTTTGGAGTCAAATAGACTTGACTAAGGGCTGTTTCTGACAATTACCAGCTGAACAAATTACGTAAATTCTCGAAGCATCAATTTTGTCATTAGCAAATAGGAATACCTCACAAGGTTGTTTATAATTAGAATTTTGCCTAGCCTTCCTCCTTACCAGTTTTTTTCTATAGAATAATTCCTTCCTCTTCCCTGAAGTTTTAGGATGTTTTCAAGTGGAAACTCTTTGATATGTGTCCTCCAGAGGGCAGTCCCTTGCAGATACTCTCCCAGATTCTCAGGACTTTCCTGACTTCCACCAATCCTATAGACTGGTGTTGAGCTTTTCCTTTGATTCTGTGAATTATTACACATCCGCATATCTCCCCACCCCACCACACAAACACTTTTTATTTTGGTTTTAAGTGAGCCAGCCTCAGATTCTATTGCCAATGAATACAGATGTTCTGAGAATTAAATGAAATACAGCAAATAAGGCATCTAGCATAATCAGTAGCATGTGTTTAGTAACGTTAGCTAATGTTATCATTTTATTTATTTATTTATTTTCATTTATTTATTTTTTTGAGACAGGGTCTCACTCTATTGCCCAGGCTGGAGTGCAGTGCAGTGATCTCAGCTCACTGCAACCTCTGCTGGCTCAAGTGATCCTCCCATCTCAGCCTCCTGAGTAGCTGGGGCTACAGGTGGATACCATCATGCCCAGCTAATTAAAAAAAAATTTTTTTTGTAGAGACTGGATCTTGCCATATTGCCCAGGCTCGTCTCGACCTTCTGGGTTCAAGCAATCTGCCTGCCTTGGCTTCCCAAAGTGCTGGGATTACAGGGGTGAGCTACTGTGCCTGGCCCATCATTTTATTGATTAAGACAGTGATGACCTCTGCCCTTACTGTTCTTGGAGTCTAGTGTGTGACGTAGAAAGATAAACGGGGACATGGTGTGCTCGGTACTCATTGAGGGAAGTAGGGAGTGTTCCTTATGCTTGGAGGGAAATAGACGTTACCCAGGTCAGGGGCAAAGAAATGCATCATGGAGAAAGGACTGCTGTGTTGAAATACGAGGCGTGAGCCAGAGACAGCCAGACATGGAACTGGGGGAGGGAAGCATACTGGGATAGAGAGCGGGCAAGGAAAGTTATTCAAGGAAAGAGACCGAAATATGTAAAAATCTGGAGAGAAAGAAAATAAAATGTCCTAATAGAACTGAAATAGGTTGTTTGAGAAAATGCTGGAAAAGGAACCAGCATGGGAAAATGCAGTTTCTTAGACCACGTTAAGAAGTTTTCACTCTATCCTAAGAGCAAAGAAGAATTCTCGAGGGGTTTCAAGCATAGGAGGGTCATGATCATGGTCCTATGCTTTAGAAATATCTCTCTGATGTGGAAGAAATGAAGTCTCATATTTTGCCCAATTACAGCTGCCTAAACCAGCCGTAATCTCTCTAATAGTGATATCCATATGCAGACAGAGACAGACTGAGTAGCCAAAAATGCTTTAGCTAAACCAATAACTCACTCAGCATTTATAGGTTCAAATTAATTATAGGAGAAATTGGTTCCTGTCCTTTTATAACTTAAGTGGAAAAATATAATCTTCTATAACAAATGTTATTGCGTAAGTGGTTGGACTACACAGCCCTATAACTCAACAGTTACATACCTTAGAAAGTCTATTTTTATCACCTTAAATACTAGTAAACATAGATGCTTTATCAAGTGATCACCAGGGGAAGATGCTGTACATTTGTAATCTTTAGAACTCAGCCCCACTTGGCTGGCTGCCAACGGTGCTTCTAACCTATTGTGTTTTCATGGCCGCAGGAATGTAAACATTCCATAACCTCTTCTTCCTTGTCATCCCTAGAAGAGCAATTTTAAGGCAGTATTAATAATGCTTCATGTACACGTACCCACAGGGTTGCTTTCCCTTTCTTTGCAAATCCTCATGCCAAATACTGTCATAATTCACTGCTCCAAAACCAAGATCAGTAAAGATTGAAAGAGGATCCTCCTTGATTCTACATTGGATATTCTGTAGAGAATCAACTGAAGACAGGATTGGAGGCATTCTGGAGATGGCAGTTATCTGAATATGAATAGTGGAAATGGGAATGTGTTAAGAAATAGTTACATGATGAACTCAGTGAAACTTGGTAACTTATTGGGAAAAAGGCATTGAAGAAAAATCAGGAAAGAATGAGACCAGATAACACCTAGGTTTCTATCTTAGGTAACTGTGGATAATGGTGACATTACAAGAATCGGAGCACAGGTGGTAGAACATATTAGGGGGTTAAGATGATGGAATTCTGTATGGGCATGTGCAATTGAGGGCTTATTAACTATGTTGTGTGTCACATACTCTAGTTTCTTTCTCCTGGATTCCCTCTCTGACTGATGAATGCAGGAGTGACCATACGGACCCTCCAGGAACAAAGCTTAAGAGCCAGATGTTTTCCCATACAGTCTCGATCTCAGAAGAAAAACAACATAGAGTCTCAACTGATTTGAGATGGATATGTAGTGTAACCAAGAAATAAACCTATGTTTTACCATAAGCTGCTGGGATTTGGGATCATCTGTTTCCTCAGCTTAACCTAGCTTATATTTACTGTCACAACAGCTAAGCTATGTCTGTGGAAAAGGCACCAACTCTCAGAAGAGACATCAGGACTGAAGATATGGACTTGGAAATCTTCATTGTTTAGATGGTAGCCATATTCACTATAGAGGGTGCTATTTTCTGGAGAGATTACATATAGATTAATAAGAGAAGGGAGTCTGTATCAGTGAAGGTCAAACCAAACCAGAAATAAGGAAACCACCTTGGGTATTTAAAACAAAGATAATTTAATACAAGGAATTTGGTGCATAAGTAATGGAAGAGCTGAAAAGCCAAACTATGACACAGATACCATCCAGAGATTAGCAATAACAGCAAATCACCACCACCCCTGGCCAGAAGGACAAAGAGAGGAGGGGTTATGACCAGAGCCCCGAGTTCAAGGTCTTTGGCAGAAGATGGGACCACAGCAGGCCTGTCAGTGAGAACTGGAGCCACAGAGTAGCACAGCTACTGCTGGAGACACCACAGGAGACAGACAGACAGGAGTTAGCCTCCCTGTGATACAGAGAATCACCTACATTTTAGACTTGATCTTCCTTGCCACGATTATGTAGCAGTAATCTGATTCCACCTTGGAAACTGAGCTCATTCACCTGAGCCAGTAAAGTAACCTCCTCTCTGTCTGTTGGTTCAAGAACACGAGGAGCTCAAATAGCCAAGTGACACAGTCTCAGTTCCAGCTTACTGGGATCCTTGTGTCACTTGGTAGAAACACTCTTTCCTTGGCTGAACAGAGAGGAAGCAAAAATTCTACAAGTGTGCTATGAAGTATAAAGAGCACCCATGCCCAGTTCCACTGTGTGGACCCAGAATGCATGCATTGTTGCTATGGGAGAAATAGCATCATATGTTGGTGACTTGTTCAAAGCATATACTGAGGCCATAACTGAATCTTCAGTGGATCTGAGTTGACATCAATCCTTAGGGACATAAAAAGGTCACAGTGGTGTTTAAGTAACAGAAACACCTTTAGGCAGCAGTTCTGCTACTTACTAACTCAGGCACTTTACTTAACTCTTCTGAAACTTATTTTACTTTTGCTTTAAATGAAAAAAATTAAAAATGCCAACAGGATATTACTTGGGTCAATACATGAATGCTGAAAACACCCAGGAAAATGACAAATCACAAGGTGGAGAGAAAGGCTTTATCAACAACAGTAGGTGGAGAAAAGTTGATTCAATGAACTTGAGCCTCAGAGGTGCAGGAACTTTACCTCTGTGACTTTGTTAATGTCACTTTATTTCCTCTGCTGGATGCTTTAGCTGTCATGTAGAATCCTGCTCATCTTTCAGAGATCAGCTCAAATGCCATTTCCTGCATGAAGATTTGCTCAATGGGAATTACCATCAACATCAGCTCAAACAATAGTTACTGAGGTCTTGCTACGAGTAGGGTTCTGTGCTAAATATAATGAGGTCAAGCTGTCAAGTCAAGTGACACAAACCAGTCTGAAAAGGCTGCATACTGTGTGATTCCAACTATATGACATTCTAGAAAAGATAGAAGTATAGAGACTAAAAACACCAGTGGTTTCCAAGGATTTGGGAAAAGAGAGGCAGGATTGAATTGGTAAAACACAGGGTACATTTTTGGCAGTGAAACGATTCTATATGATACTATAATGGGGGATATCTGACATTATACATTTATCAAAACCCATAGAACTGTACAACACAAAGAGTGAACCCCCATAAGCGACTGGCCTTAGTTAATAATTATCAATATTGATTCATCAATTTTAACAAATCTACCACACCAATGCAAGATGGAAGAATAGGAGATAGTGTTGGGTTTGGGGAAAGGAGTATATGGCAGCTGTCTGTACTTCCTGGTAAATTTTCTTGTAAACTTGAAACTGCTCTGAAAAAATCAGGTCCATCGATTTGAAAACTATATAATGGAGTCTTCTATTGCTTCAAAACTGAAAATTTTTCTGGGCAAGAAGATGTCCACAAAATAATTTCCATGAGAGTATATGCTATATGAGCATGAGGGCATAGATGGTAATGATAAAAATGTTCAGATAAGTATTCTCTAAGGACTGAGGAAAGGCATTGACGGGAGGGGAGAGCTTGGGTAAGAAGAAAAGAATTGCAAGGGCATTCCAAACCACGCAGGCCATCTGATTAAAAGAGGAAGAAATGGTAACAGTCATGCTTTGCTCAGAGATACATTCTGAGAAACGAGTTGTTAGTAGATTTCATCATTATGTGAACATCACAGAGTGTCCTCACACAAGCCTAGATGGAATACCCTACTACACACCTAGGCTATATGGCACAGCCTATAGCTCCTAGGCTACAAACATACACAGCCTGTCACTGCACTGAATTCTGTAGGCAACTGTAACACATGGTAAGTATTTGTGCATCTAAAGATATCCCATAGAAAAGGTACAATAAAAATACGATATTGTACGCTTATGGTACCACTGTTATATATGTAGTCCATCATTGACTAAAACATTATTATGTGGCACATTTCCATATGTGTGAAACCTCTTGCTAACTGTAGAGGAACTTTTAAAAATAATTATAATTGTTTTTTTGAGACAGAGTTTCACTCATGTTGCTCAGCCTGGAATGCAATGGCATGATTTCGGATCACTGCAACCTCTGCCTCCCAGGTTCAAGCAACTCTCCTGTCTCAGCCTCCCAAGTAGCTGAGATTACAGGTGCATGCCACCATGCCCAACTAATTTTTGTATTTTTAGTAAAGATGGGGTTTCACCATGTTGGTAAGGCTGGTCTCAAACTCCTGACCTCAGGTGATCCACCTGCCTCGGCCTCCCAAAGTGCTGGGATTACAGGCATGAGCCACTGTGCCCAACCTGTAATTGCAATTTTTAACTGTCTAACCTTGAAAGAGGAGGAGAGGAGGATGACTATCAAATTTGTTTGCAAACTGCAGGTAATAACCTTGTACTTTGTACTTGTTATTCCTAACTTATTTGCAAGTATGATTTAGTTTTTAGTTACCACACGTTGTCTTCCTGAGAAGCTTAAAGAATTGGGAAAGCCCCCAGCCCTGTTGTAATATCCTAAGGGAAATAAGGCAGTGAGGGGCAGGGCCCTGCTTCTGAAGTCAGGAGTGGTGGGTGCATGGAGGGCTGGGTGGGAACTGTGAAAACGGAGCCCTGGCCAAGGGTGGGACTACAGGGTGCAAACCCTTCATTGTTTAGATAATGTTTGAGACCATACCTCGCATTGGCTTTTCCTGTAATAAGCTATTTGGTTAAGGCCCAGAATCGCCCAAAGCCAGGTCTCAGAAGGTTCATTCACATTTCATTCATCACTGTATGTATTCATTTGCCAGGGCTGCCATAATAAAATACCACAGACTGGGGGGCTTCAGCAACAGAAATTTATTTTCTCATAGTTCTAGAGGCTAAAAGTCTAAGATCAAAGTGTTGGCAGGGTTAATTTCTTCTGAGGCCTCTCTCCTTGGCTTGTGGATAGCTGTCTTCCCCCTGTGTCTTCTCTCCATGTGCGTGTCCATGTGCTAATCTCCTCTTATAAGGACACCTGTCAAATTTGATTAGGGCACACCCTAATGACCTCATTTTAACTTAATTACCTCATATCTCCTGTACAGTCACAATCTTAAGTACTAGGGGTTAGGACTTCAACATATGAATTTTGAGGAAACACGATTTGGCCTGTAGCAATCACCACCCATGTTTCTCCTGAGATAGACACTGATCACCTCTCCTGGGATCAGGGGTAGAAGATCAGGAGATTTATTAGTCATTGCTGTTACTTAACAATAGCAACAAAAACAATATTAGTTAACTTATGTTGAACATTTACTGTTGGCCAGGCACTAGGATAAGGGCATTAAGTGAACTGGTGATGTTTGACTCGAGAGACCATTAGGCCAAGCAAAGTGGCTCATGCCTGTAATTCCAGCACTCTGGGAGGCCGCGGCAGGTGGATCACTTGAGGTCGGGAGTTGGAGATCAGCCTGAACAACATGGCGAAACCCTGTCTCTACTACAAAAATTAGCTGGGTATGGTGGTGCTTGCCTGTAATCCCAGCTACTCTGGGAGGCTGAGGCAGGAGAATTACTTGACCACAGGAGGCGGAGGTTGCAGTGAGCTGAGATTGCACCACTGCACTCCAGCAGTGGGGGTGACAGACCGAGACTCCCTTCTTTGTCCACTTCACCAACAAATCAACTTTTCTCCTTTTTAAAGGATTAGCATTAATAAGGCTCATTGTTGGGAGAAAATTATCCATCCATGGGTCTCTTGTGTTTCCTCATACATCCTACCAGCAGAGGTGCTGACTGCCTTTTTTTCTCAACTATATTTTCTGGGATGTTTATTATAGAGAACGGTCATGAAAGATAGAAAAAATGTTACCCTCAGGAGTAAACAGCTGGCATGATTAATGCTTATTACAAAAGGTATGTGTTCCCTAAACTCAGGGTTCCTCTTCTATAAAGCAGTCTGCTGTATGGGCTGATCTTCCCTGGCCTTCCATGTATTTCCCTATGTTTGGGGCTCTAGAAACAGTTGCAAGAAAATGCTTATACTCTGACTACTGCTGTTGTTGTTAGTAAGAAAGTCTTTTGTCTCTGGCCCAGGAGTCTCATGTCTGCTACAGCATCCATGAAACTATAGCCGTTTAACTTGATAGTTTACAAGTAGGGCAAAATGTAAGACTCTTCATGGTTCTTGGTACCCATTTAATCTGTCCATGTGGGTAGATTAGGGATAACTGGGGTAAATTCTTTCCTCTGAATGGTTAAAATGATCAGGCCAGTTGATGGAACAGAGGGTTCCTGTCTGCATATGAAGGAAGTAAGGCTAGATCAAGAGAGATGTGAGCCAGATGTAAAGAAACTGGACTTCCTGCTGAAAGGTTGGATAGATCTGATAATTAATAGGGAGCTGTGGAACAGAAGGGTGAGGGTGTGCAGGCTAATGAGTTGGGAAGATAAACAGCTGTATTATTTAAGATGGATTGGAGAGGGAAAAGTTCAAAGTATAGGAAGAATGGTTACAAGAGATTTGTCTTGGCACAAGGTGATAAGAAATTGGACTAGAAAGATGAAAAGAAAAGAAATGGAGGCAAAAGAATTATTTTTTATTGAGTTCCTGAATTAATGTTTTGCCTGAGTTCCTACTCTAAGTTCCTACTCTGACCAGAAACCTAAGCTATATGGTTGTTGGGATTGACTAGAAGTGGGAGTTGCCCAGTTATAAGCAATGTATCAGGGACTGAGGCTGTGGGTGCTGAGGCAGGAGAGGCTGGCAGGAGTGGGGCATGGTACAGCCTGCACATAACCTTCTGCCCTGTTATGGAGACCTAAAGGGATTGAAATCTCTCACTGTGAAATCATGGAGAGAAGAAAATCCTAAGTGGCCTATATGGTAGACTGAGGCAACCCAGGGTGAGTAGACATGCAACTCTCAAGCATGCTGTGAGGCAGTGCTGCAACCAGGAGGTCTTACAGTTCTCATAGAATTATATACTTCTTCCTTTTCATTCCACCTTTTATTGAGTTTAGTCCAGGACTGCTCAGGTCCTTTCCAGGTAATTCTGTTCATAGGACAGCTCTTTTGCCTATCAGTTGGTCCTAATCCCCAAAGATAAATGTTACAAATCCACTGCCCTTTGCACTGGATCAAAGCTTGTGGGATCAATGGACACTGATTCTATAGTATTTTGGGGAACATCTTTATTGGAATCCACAGAGAATTAAGAGAGAAGAGGATCTGGAAAGCCAGATAGGGAGAAAAGGTTTGAGGATGACACCAAAATTTCCCGTGTGTCTGATGAGATTGTGTTAATGGCAGAAATACGGAGTTTGGAATAAATGCCAATTTTAGGGGGAGGAGATGGTAGGATTTAGGACCTCAAATGTTCCTTTTTACACTCTTTCCCTGGTAGTACTTTCATACTTCCTATATTGTCTTCATTATCAAAACTTCTTATTCTCCTCCTGTGCTTGTAAAACGGCCAGTAGTAGTGTCAAAGAATGAACAATAATCTGAGTTACATTTTAGGTTTTCGAACTGTCAGAAGCAGTTCAAACAGTTCACACAGTTGTACTATAATCAACAGCAACAGAAAGAAAGCAATAAAATGCTACTGTAGATCTCAGAAATTACACTTTTTAAATAGTGGATGGGGAACAAAAGATCCAGATTACAGAGAGAAAATAATTTTAAAATGGTTTGAGTTATATCTGGAGCGTTTAACAATAAATACAATTAATGAAAACAATGAACTGTCACTATCTCCGATGTTTTTCACTTTTTGCAATTACCTAAAACTTCAGACAATGATGCCCACATAAATATAAAGATTTATATTTTTAGACATGGTCTTATCAAAAAGCCATTTGACATCAGGAGTCTTTGTCTCTCTTGGCTGAATGGAAGGAAAGCTGGCACTTACAATAGAGACACAGCTTAGTCAAACGCCTTGCAGACCGTTTCTCCCCTGATCATTTAGCTCACCAGAGCTCTTTGTTGAGTTTACTAGGCTTTAAATTCAGTTTTCTAATCAGCACATAGAAGGATTTATAACATAGCATCCCCCAAACCATAATAATTTCAAATCTGAGGAGATTTATTCCTAGTCCTTTACATTGAAATGTGATTTTCTTCTTACAGGGAAACTCATATTTCTGATTTCATAGTTGTTCTTTTCAAAGAGGAGGCTTAAATTATTTTGTTTCCATGATAATTCAGGGAGTTTCATGTTTCAGCATCTGCATTTAACAGATTGAAAGGGTGTAAGCCAATAGTGCTCATATTTATTTTACCAAAGGCCTCATTTGCAGAGATTAAGTAAAAGGAACTCATGACCACTGTACAATTATCTGAGCAATAGTGTATATTATTTTATTTTTATTTATTTTATTATTTTTTTAAGACGGGGTTTCACCATGTTGGTCAGGCCGGTCTTGAACTCCCAACCTCAGGTGATCCGCCCGCCTTGGCCTCCAAAGTGCTTGGATTACAGGCGTGAGCCACCATGCCTGGTCAATACTGTATATTATTATAAGTGTAACTAAGATGAAAATTTGAAACTATAGAAGTTATGTAAAAAAGCAACTAGGGAACTGAAGCTGAGTTTATGGCTTAAAACTAAGGAGACCAGGGGTAAAGGAGAGACCTGGAGAAAATCTAGAATTTCTTGCTTCTGCTGACCAGCTAGAGAAGCACATAGAAGGGTAGCTTCTGATTTAAAAAAAAAAAAAACTTTTTAATAAACTTTATTTTCAGAGCAGTTTTTAGTTTATAGGAAAATTGAGTAGAAAGTACAGAGAGTTCTCATATGTCTCCTGATGCTCCTCTCCCTATTTTTCCTATTATTAATGTCTTTCATTAGTGTGTGTACATTCGTTACAATTGGTGAGTCAACACTGATATCTTATTATTAACTAAGGTCTCTACCTTAGGGTCCACTCTTTGTCTTGTACATTCCGTGGTTATTATCAAATGCTTAATGACTTGTACCCATCAGTATCATACGGAATCATTTCACTGTCCTAAAAATTTTCTGCATTCCGCTTATCATCCCTCCCTCCTCTATGTCCCTCAAACCCCTGGCAACCACTGACTCTTTCTGCTGTCTCTACAGTTTTTCCTTTTTCAGAATGTCATACAGTTGGAATCGCATAGTATGTAGACTTTTCAGACTAGCTTCTTTCACTTATCAATATACATTTAAAATTCTTCTGTCTTTTCATGGCTTAATAGCTTATTTCTTTTTAGGGATGAATAATATTTCATTGTACAGATGGACCATGATTTGTTTATCCATTCACCATTAAAAAAATCTTGGTTGCTTTCAAATTTAGGCAATTATGAATAGGATGCTGTAAACATTTGTGTGTAGGTTTTTATGTGAGCATAAGTGTTCACATTTGGGTAAATACCAAGGAACACAATTGCCGACTTGTATGGTAAATATATGTTTAGTTTTGTAGGAAACTGCCAAACTGTTTCCAGAATGGCTATACCATTTTGCATTCCCATTACCAATAAATGAGAGCTCCAGGTGTTTGACATTCCTGCTAGCATTTGGTGTTGTCATTGTTTTGGATGTTAGCCATTCTAACAGGTTGTAGTAGTATCTCATTGTTAGTTTAATTTGCAATTCCCTAATAACATACCATGTTAAATATCTCTTACAATTATTTGCCATTTGTATATCTTTTCTGGCAAGGTATCTATTCAGATTGTTGGCCCATTTTAAAACTGAATTTTTTATCTTCTTACTGTTGCATTTTTAGAGTTTTCTGTATATGTTGGATGCCAGTCTTTTATTAGATATATGTTTTGCAAATATTTTCTTCTAGTCTGTGGCTTGCCTTTTCATTCTCTCATGAGGGTCTTTTACAGAGCACTGACTTTCTGCCTACTGGATCTGTCCATTTCTCATAGATTGTTGAAGTTTCCAAGTAAAATAGTTGATTTGCGTATTTCTACTTGTAGTTCTACCAGTTTTTTACTCCTGTGTTTTGACACTCCACTGACAGAAAATTTTAATTTTAACAAAGTCCAAATTATCAATTTTTTCTTTCATGGATTATGCCTTTGGTGTTATACCAAACGTGATCACCAACCTCGGTTCACCTACATTTTCTCCTTTGTGTTCTTCCAGGAGTTCATACGTTTGCATTTAATGTTTAGGACTATGACTCATTTTGAGTTAATTTTTATGAAAGGTATAAGTCTAACTTCATTTTTTTTTTTTTTGGCATGTGGGTGTCCAGTTGCTTCCACATCATTTGTTGAAAGGACTATCCTTTCTCCACTAAACTGCCTTTGTTAAATATGAGCGGTCCAAGAGCACACCCTTGTCTTTTTCCTAATCTTAGCAGGAAAGCACCTAATTTCTCACCATTGAGTATGACGTCTTTTCAAATGTTGAAGCAGACTTGCATACCTGGAATAAATCCCACTTGATTTATTGTGTTGTGATTGTGTTGGAAAATTGTGATTGCAGTTGTATAATTTCTTTTCATGCATTGCTGGATTAATTTGCTAATAGTTTCTTGTGAATTTCTGCATCTATATTCATGAGAGATATTGGTCCATACTTTTCCTTTCTTGTGATTTCTTTGTTAGGGTAATGCTGGCTTCATAATGAGTTAAGCAGTATTTCCTCTGATTCTATTTTCTGGAAGGGATGGTAGAGAACTGATACCGTATCGTCCTTAACTATTTGGTATAATTCACTAATGCTACAAATGGGTTTAATGTTTTCTTTTTGGAAGGTCATTAATTATTGATTAAAGTTGATAATGATATTGACATTAATCAATAATTAATAGAGAGAAGATTCAACTTCTTTAATAGATGTATTCAGATTGTTTATTTCTCTATGTGTGTATCTTGGTAGATTGTGTCTTTCAAGGAACTGGTTCATTACATCCAGGTTTTCAAGTTTTTGGGCATAGTTAGTTGCTCATGCTATTCCTTTATTATTCTTTTTATGTCCAATCAGTAGTTATGGCCCTTTTCATTTATGATGATATTAATTTGTGTCTGCTCTTTATTCTTAGCTAATCAGGCTAGACTTTACAATTTTACTGATCTTTTCAAAGAACCAACTTTAAGTTTGTTGATTTTCTCTGTTGATTTTTTTATGTTTCATTTCATTGATTTCTGCTCTAATTTTCATTGTTTTTTTCTTCTTTAGCTTTAATTTGCTCTCCTTTTTCTAGTTTCATAAGGTAGAAATTTAGGGAATTGATTTCAGATCTCTATTCTTTTCTAATATATGCATTCAGTGCTATAATATTCTCTCTGTGCACTGCTTTCACTGCATCCAGCAAATTTTGATAAGTTGTATTTTCATTTTTATTTTGATTAAAATATTTTTAAATTTTTCTTCAGGCTTATTTTTTGACCTATGTATTCTTTACAAGTTATTTAATCTCCAAATACTCAGAAGATTTCCAGCTATCTTTTTGTTATTGATTTGTAGTTGAGCTTTATTTTGATCTAGAGCATACCTTATATGATTTGTATTATTTTAAATGTGTTAAGATGGGTTTTATGGCCCAGAGTGGGCTCTATCTTGATGAATGTTTCACATGACCTTAAAAAGAATGTGTATTCTGCTGTTATTGAATGCAGTGTTCTTCTGTAAATGTCCATTAGATCCAGTTGATTGATGGTGCTATTGAGCACAACCACATCCTTATTCATTTTCTGTCTACTGGATCTGTCTATTTCTGATAGAGAATGTTGAAGTTTCCAGATTAAAATAGTTGATTTGTCTGTTTCTACTTGTAGTTCTGCTCATTTTTTACTCGTGTTTGACACTGTTGTTAGGCACGTATACATTAAAGATTATTATGCGTTCTTGGAGAACTGACCCTTTTATCATGATACAATTCCCATATTTATTCCTGATAATTTCCTTATTCTGAAGTTTGCTTTTCCTAAAATTAATACACTACTCCAGCTTTCTTTTGATTATTGTCATCATGACTTATCTTTCTTCATCTCTTTACTTTTACCCTATATATGTATGTTTTTATATGTAAAGTAGATTTCTTGGACAAAATATAGTTGGTCTTGCCTTTTTATCCACTGTGACAGTCTCTTTAATTGGTATACCTGAAACCACTGAAGTTTAAAGTGGCTATTGACATAGCTGGATTTATATCTACTATATTTGTTACTGTTTGCTATTCATTGCCGTTGGATTTTCTTTTCTTTTTCTTTTGTCTGCTTATTTGTATTTCACTCTTTTTCTGCCAATTTTGGTTTTACCTGGGAATTTTATATAACTCAATTTTCTCTACTTAGATCAGTTGAGAATAAAAATAAAAAAATTTATTTTACCTTCATTTATGCCTTCTCTAATGTTCTTCCTTTCTTTATGTATATCCAAGTTTCTTGCATATATAATTTTTCTTCACTCTGTAGAACTTCTTTTTAACATTTCTTGCAAGGCAGGTGTACTGGCAACAAATTCCCTTAGTTTTTGCTTATCTGAGCAAATGCTTTTTTCTCCTTCACTTTTGAAGAGTAATTTTTCTGGATATAGAATTCTAGGTTGGTGGGTTTTTTTTTTCTTTAATACTTTAAATACCTTATTCCACTCTCTTTCTTGCTTTCATGCTTTCTGAAGAGAAGTCTGATAATTTTTTTTTTTTTTTTTTTTTTGAGACAGAATCTCACTCTGTCACACAGTATGGAGTGCAGTGGTGTGATGATGGCTCACTATAACCTTGACCTCCTGGGCTTTTTCACTTTTTGAAAAAGTAAATCTCCAACCTCAGCATCTTGAGTAGCTGGGACTACAGGCACACACCATCATGCCCAGCTAATTTTGGTATTTTTAGTAGAGACTGGGTTTCACCATGTTGGCCAAGTTGGTCTCAACCTCCTGATCTCTGGTGATTCTCCCACCTCAGCCTCCCAAAGTGCTGGGATTACAAGAGGCATGATCCACCTCACCTGGTCTGATATAATTTTTATCATTGCTCCTCTATAGGTAAGATTTTTTCCCCTTTGGCTTTTATTTATTATACTTTAAGTTCTGCAGTACATGTGCAGATCGTGCAGGTTTGTTACATAGGTATACACGTGCCATAGTGGTGGTTTGCTGCATCCATCGCCCCGTCATCTACATTAGGTTTTTCTTCTAATGCTATTCCTCCTCAATCCCCCACCACCTGCTATTCCTCCCCTAGCCCCCCAATCCCCAGGCCCCAGTGTGTGATGTTCCCCTCCCTGTGTCTGTGTGTTCTCATTGTTCAACACCCACCTATGAGTGAGAACATGCAGTGTTTGGTTTTCTGTTCTTGTGTCAGTTTGCTGAGAATTATGGTTTCCAGTTTCATCCATGTCCCTGCAAAGGACGTGAACTCATCTTTTTTATGGCTGATGATATTCCATGGTATATATGTACCACATTTTCTTTATTCAGTCTATCATTGCTGGGCATTTTGGTTGGTTTCAAGTCTTTGCTATTGTGAACAGTGCTGCAATAAACATACATGTGCATGTGTCTTTATAGTAGAATGATTTATAATCTTTTGGGTATATACCCAGTAATGGGATTGCTGGGTCAAATGGTATTTCTATTTCTTGATCCTTAAGAAATTGCCACACTGTCTTCCACAATGGTTGAATTAATTTGCACTCCCACCAACAGTGTAAAAGCATTCCTATTTCTCGACATCCTCTCCAGCATCTGTTGTCTCCTGATTTTTTAATGATCGCCATTCTAACTGGCATGAGGTAGTATCTTAATGTGGTTTTGATTTGCCTTTTTCTAATGACCAGTAGTGATGAGCTTTTTTCATATGTTTGTTGGCCTCATATATGTCTTCTTTTGAAAAGTGTCTATTCATATCCTTTGCCCACTTTTGATGAGGTTGTTTGTTTCTTTTCTTGTAAGATTGTTTAAGTTCTCCATAGATTCTGGATATTAGCCCTTTGTCTGATGTGTAGATTGCAAAAATTTTTTCCCATTCTGTTGGTTTCCAGTTTACCGTATTGATAGTTTCTTTTGTTGTGCAGAAGCTCTAAGTTTAATTAGATCTCATTTGTCTATTTTGGCTTTTGTTGCCATTGCTTGTGGTGTTTTAGTCATGAAGTCCTTGCCCATGCCTATGTCCTGAATGGTATTGCCTAGGTTTTCTTCTAGAGTTTTTATGGTGTTAGGCCTCATGTTTAAATCTTTAATCCACCTAAAGTGAAATTTTGTATAAGGTGTAAGGAAGGGATCCAGTTTCAGCTTTCTGCATATGGCCAGCCAGTTTTCTCCAACACCATTTATTAAATAGGGAATCCTTTCCCTATTGCTTTTTTTGGTCAAGTTTGTCAAAGATCAGATGGCTGTAGCTGTGTAGCATTGTTTTTGAGGCCTCCATTCTGCTCCATTGGTCTATATCTCTGTTTTGGTACCAGTACCATGCTGTTTTGAGTACAGCAGCCTTGTAATATAGTTTGAAATCAGGTAGTGTGATGTCTCCAGCTTTTTTTCTTCTTCTTCAGATTATCTTGGCTATGTGAGCTCTTTTTTGGTTCCATATGAAGTTTAAGGTGGTTTTTTCCAATTGTGGGAAGTAAGTCATTGGTAGCTTGCTGGGGGATAGCAATGAATCTATAAATTATTTTGGGCAGTATGGCCATTTTCACAATATTTATTCTTCCTAACCATGAGCATGAGCATGGAATGTTTTTCCATCTGTTTGTGTCCTCTCTTATTTCCTTGAGTAGTGGTTTGTAGTTCTCCTTGACGAGGTCCTTCACATCCCTTGTTAGTTGCATTCCTAGGTATTTTATTCTCTTTGTAGCAATTGTGAATGGGAGTTCACTCATGATTTGGCTCTCTGTTTTCTATTATTGGTGTATAAGAATGCTTGTGATTTTTGCACATTGATTTTGTATCCTGAGACTTTGCTGAAGTTGCTTATTAGCTTAAGGGGATTTTAGGCTGAGATGATGGGGTCTTCTAAATGTACAATCATTTCATCTGCAAACAGGGATAATTTGATATTCTCAGTTCCTATTCAAATACCCCCCTTTATTTCTTTCTCTTGCCTGATGGCCTTTGCCAGAACTTCCAATACTACGTTGTATAGGTGTGATGACAGAGGGCATCTTTGTCTTGTGCCAGTTTTCAAAGGGAGTGCTTCCAGTTTTTGCCCATTCAGTATGATATTGGCTGTGGGTTTGTCATAAATATCTCATTATTTTGAGGTATGATCCATTGATATCTAGTTTATTGAGAGTTTTTAGCATAAAGCGCTGTTGAATTTTGTCAAATGCCTTCTCTGCTTCTATTGAGATAATCATGTGGTTTTTGTCTTTGGTTTTTGTTTTTGTGATGGATTACTTTTATAGATTTGCGGATGTTGAACCAGCCTTGCATCCCGGGGAGGAAGCCAACTTGATGATGATGGATAAGCTTTTTGATGTGCTTTTGAATTCGGTTTGCCAGGATTTTATTGAAGAGTTTTGTATCATTGTTCACCATGGATATCGGCCTGAAATTTTTGTTTTAGTTGCATCTCTGCCAGGTTTTGGTATCAGGATGATGTGGGTCTGATAAAATGAGTTAGGGAGGATTCTCTCTTTTTGTATTGTTTGGAATGGTTTCAGAAGGAATGGTACCAGGTCCTCTTTGTACCTCTGGTAGAATTCGGCTGTGAACCCGTCTGGTCCTGGACTTTTTTTTTTGTTGGTAGGCTATTATATTAATTGCTGCCTCATCTTAGACCTTGTTATTGGTCTATTCAGGAATTCAACTTCTTCCTGGTTTAGTCTCAGGAGGGTGTAAGTGTCCAGGAATTTATCCATTTCTTCTAGATTTACTGGTTTATTTGCATAGAGCTGTTTGTAGTAATGTCTGATGGTAGTTTGTATTTCTGTGGGATTGGTGGTGATATCCCCTTTATCATTTTTTATTGCCTCGATGTGAATTTTCTCTCTTTTCTTTTTTATTAGTCTGGCTAGCGGTCTCTCTATTTTGTTGATCTTTCGAAAAACTAGCTCCTGCATTTATTGATATTTTTAAGGGTTTTTCGTGTCTCTGTCTCCTTCAGTTCTGCTTTGAACTTAGTTGTTTCTTGCTTTCTCCTAGCTTTTGAATTTGTTTGATCTTGCTCCTCTAGTTCTTTTAATAGTGATGTTAGGGTGTCAATTTTATATCTTTCCTTGCTTCTCTGGTGGGCATTTAGTGCTATAAATTTCCTTCTAGACACTGCTTGTCCCAGAGATTCTGGTATGTTGTATCTTCATTCTCACTGGTTTCGAAGAGCATCTTTATTTCTGCCTTCATTTATTATTTATCCAGTAGTCATTCAGGGGTAGGTTGTTTAGTTTCCATGTAGTTGTGCAGTTTTGAGAGAGTTTCTTAATCCTGAGTTCTATTTGGGCTGTCACGCAGGTCAAATAGTGACAATTCTCTGAAGATAGGGTTTTGGGGGAGCTCCAAACCCATTCATTCTGGGCCCTTTGGTGGCTGCTAGGCTAATGATTTTCACCACTACCATATCCACAAGGCTGTTGGTTTTCAAGGCTACTCCAAATCTGGGAAGAGGTTGATGGGAATAGGGCAAGTGAAGAAGCATAAAACTCACTACTCTTACCAAGATTCAGCTGTTTATCTGAATACAAGCCTCTGAGATTTTTGCAAGTCTTGGGTTACTTTTCAGAGTTCTGAAAAAGTTGATTTTGACAACTGTTGTCAGTGTTCTCACAGCTTTTATGGAGGATCACATTTTCAGAGGTCCTTACCCTGCCATTCCAGAAGTTAGACCCAGCAATCTAGTACTACAGATTCAGAGACATAAGAAGCTACTCCTGATTTATGCTTCAAGTATTCTGTGATTTTCTTCTTTAAATTTTTCATGTATTAAATGCTTTTTGAAAATGCCCATCTCATCTACTGCATTATGGCAAATCAGGGAAAGAGTTTTTCTCAAGGCTACATCAGAATGGGTAGAGAATTAAAGGAAGAAAATGTACACCTGAGCCCCAGAAACACCTAAGTATTGGAGACTAAAATTAGTAAACACCAAAAGAAAGGTGAAACTAGGCTTAGGCAGCATTGGGTCACCACCAAATGCTCTTCCTGATCTAGATATTCTTCTTGCAGTATTAAAAAAAATTAGAATATTTAGGTTGGCCACAGTGGCTCATGCCTGCAATCCCAGGATTTTGGGAGGCTGAGGTGGGCAGATCACTTGAGGCCAGGAGTTCAAGACCAACCTGGCAAACATGGAGAAACCCTGTCTCTAGTAAAAATACAAAAAAAAAAAAAAAAAACAAAAAAACAAAAAAAAAAAAAACTGGTTGGGTGTGGTGGCTCATGCCTGCAATCTCAGCACTTTGGGAGGCTGAGGTAGGTGGATGACAAGTTCAGGAGTTCAAGACCAGCCTGGCTAACATGGTGAAACCTCATCTCTACTGAAAATACAAAAATTAGTCAGGTATGGTGGCATGTGCTATAATCGTAACTACTCAGGAGGCTGAGGCAGGAGAATTGCTTGAACCCGGGAGGCAGAGATTGCAGTGGGCTGAGATTGTGCCACTGCATTCCAGTCTGGGTGACAGAGCAAGACTTTGTCTGAGGTTGGGGTGGGAGAAGTAGCCAGGTGTGGTGGCAGGTGCCTGTAGTCCCAGCTACTCAGGAGGCTGAGGCATGAGAATTGCTTGAACTTGGGAGGCGGAGAGTTGCAGTGAGCCGAGATGGTGCCACTGCACTCCAACCTGGGTGACAAAGCAAGACTTTGTCTCAAAAAATATATATATATATATATATATATTTTAGAGTTTTGTTTGAATAAATGAGCAAATTTAAAGAAAAACAAGTTGCATTTTGGGTAACATCTTGATAACCAATTTAAATAATTCAGGCTGAAATTCTTCAGAATTTCTGCCCTGAGGGAATTATCTACATTCGCTGTCACAAATGAATTAAGTTTCAATATGTGCATCAAATGGATCATGCAAATTGATGTAGACTTCAATACTTTTCTACTAGTAAAATCAGACTTTGGTTCTATATTGTTAAAGTCCTCTGATTTAACAGAATTTAAGAAATAACTTATTGTAGTAATAAAGCAAAAAGAAATACAGATAAGAAACTTAAAAGTTTAGAACCTGAATTGGCCTCATTGATAAAAAAAAAAATGTATTGAATGCCTGCAATGTACAGAGCCTGTGATAGGTACCAGAAATAGTAAAATGAATGATACAAGAAGAAATAAGGACAGAAATCACTTAATCCTATTGGAGTTATCTCCTAAAAATTAAATTAAATTAAATATTTTATTAGGGAAATTATAAATCAGAATTTTTTTAAATTATTAATGCCAATGAAAGTGATCTGTACTTGTTTTCACATTAGATTGTAAGCCTATGTCCCATTTGTATTAGAGATGTCATGACACTCTGAATATCCCCAATTACCTTTTTTGGAATATAGTGCTGCTTTTGAATCAAACCAAATCCAGGGAAGTGAAAAATTATACTTCAGTATATCCTGATCTTATAATACATTTTTGCAAACCTGCTGATGACAGTGTAGCAGATTAAAGTTTTTTTTTAAAAGAAGAAATACCATTCATAACCAGCTCATTAGTCTTGAATAATGTGTAAATAATGCAGAAAATAAGTACAATAATGCTTCCCAATATGTCAAGGGCCATAATAAATACTGGCCAGTGCTACTTCAGTTCCCCTCTGATCTTTCCTTCTGAAAGCACAGAACCCATTCAATATCTTCTATCACTGCTGGCCTCAGCTAATTCAGCTGCTCTCCACTGTTCCCGTGTTATCTCATAGTACTTTCTCCCAGTCAGCAGACATAACTACATCACATTTGAGAGTCCCTGGTATTAACAGAACCAAACTGAGAAATTCCCTCTTGATCTGGCCAATGAGTTTTTATAGAATGAATACTCCTTAAAATTGCAGAAACGAGAATGGTTCCTTCTTCTGAGGTTGCTTTTACTCTCAGCAATCAGAGGAAAATGTCATAAGTTTCCATCACCACATAGTCAGTAGCCGTGCCTATATGACCTGCTCTTCTTCCCATTACTAAGAATTAATTGTTCATGTTCCTAGCTATGGCTCCACCCTGTGCATGAGAGCTAATCTCCTCTTTCCTATTCAATGACACCACTTCAGACACTTCCTTCTTGTCTGTCTTTCTTCTCTACTGGATCATTCTTGTGAGTATAAACCATGCTATTATTTCACCTACTTAAAAAGTGCAACTCTTTCTTAACTCCACATGTCCCAGTGAACTTCATTTCTTTTGTCCCCTTTAATGTATTGCAAGTTTTAAAAATCATCTGAATTCACTGTCTAGTTCTTCTCCAATTTCCTCTTGAACCCATTTCAATCAGGATGAATTTCAGTTCTCATCATACTTGACCTCCCAGCCACATTTGATGCTGCCAATTACTCTCTTCTGGTTGAACTACCTGCTTCCTGTGATTCTTATGGTTTTCCTCTTTCTTTCCTATTACAGTTGCTCGGTCTCTGTCTCCTTTACCTGGTCCTGTTCATCTTCCCATCGTCTTAAAGTTGGAGTGTCCATGAGTTTGGTCCTTGCATCTCCTTGTTTTTCCTCTTGCTTCATTCAGCCACAAGATAATTCCGTCTAGGTTAAATACTATAATATGCTGAAGATCCCAATTCATATATCCAGACCAAACCTCTCCTTGAACTTCAGATTCATATGTCTGACTAATTACTTAACATCTCTACTGGATATCTAATAAATATCTCAAACTTATATTCAACGCCTATTGTTTCTCTTCCTCCCCCAACAACATCTGTCTGCTTCTCTGGCAGACTTTGCCTTCTCTGGAAATGTTAACTCCATCCTGTCAATTGCTCAGACCTCAGAGCCATCTTTGGGTCCTCTTTTCCCCTCCAATTCCACATCCAATTCATTAGCGAATCCTGTTGGCTTCACCAACAGACTCTATCCAGAATCTGATTGTTTCCAGTGAGTTGCACTGCTGTCACACTGGTCAAAGCCACCATCCTCTCTCACCTGAATTACTGCAATAGCCTTCTAACTGATGTATCTGATTTGCCCCTTTGCTCTTCCTACAGTTTATTCTTAACATAAAACACAAAGCAATTCTTAGATCACAAGTCAGACCATGTCACTGCCTAGCTCAGAACTTTCAATGCCTTTCCCTCTTATGCAAAGTAAAAGGCTAAAAGTTTACAACGCCCACCAAGCCCTAAAAGTTTGATACGCTTTCCTCTCTAACTGCATCTCTTACTATTAGCCCCGATACTCCTACCCTTCAGCCACATTGATCTCTTTGTAGTTCTTCTAACACAAAAGGCATGCTTCTACTTCAGGGCCTTGGCATCTGCTGCTACTCCTGTCTGGAATGCCCATCCCTCTGTTACCCATATGCCTGGGTCCCTTATCTTACTCAGGCCTTTGCTCAGCTGCCATCTTCTCAGTGAGGGCTTTCCTAGACATGCTATTCAAAATTGCAAAACACCGCCCAATCAGCCTACACACTTCATATTCTCTTATTCTGCTCTACATTTTTCCAAAGGGCTTTTTAACATCTGACCTGTAGTATTTTTCTTATGCTACATCTCAAGCACCTAGAACTGTGTCAGGCACAAAATGTATCTAATGCATATTAGCAGAATGATTGATAATGCAGAACCTGGGAAAATAACTACCATGTCTCCTCCCAACCCAACCACTGGAACAGTGAGAAGCCAAGGGCAAGAGCTACCTTCTGAGTAAGAAACAGATTCCCATGTGAGTAACGTTTCTCCACCTAGGCATAAAGGACTAAAATTAAGCCTCATCTTAGAAACAAGAATTACTGAGAAGACAAATTATGATTGAAAATTGCAGAACCAATAAACAATCAATTCAGGGTTCCCAAATATGTGGATATTAGAGTAATCAGAAATGAATACAGAATAGTTATTATGAGTTGTTTAAAGATATAAAAATTATGATAAGAAAATATCAGGAATTAATAGATTTATAAAATGTAACTGTTGATGTCAAAATACCTGAATGTGTTTAACAGCAGATTATGGGAAGAATTTAACCAGCATTTACTTAAGACAGACAATAAGATAGAAAATGTGAAAGAGAGGTTAAGGGATGAGAATTGAATGAGAAAATCTGCTATAGGAATGACTGATGTCTCCAGAGGAAAAAAAAAACAAAGAAAAATTTGGAGAGAAAGTAGTTCAAACCAGTGGTCTCCAACTTTTGGGTACCACGCATCAGTTGCGTGGAAGACAATTTTTCCATGGACGAGGAGTTGGAGGGAATGGTTTTGAGATGAAACTGTTTTACCTCAGATCATCAGGCATTAGATTCTCATAAGGAATAAGCAGCCTAGATCCCTCTCAAGCACAGTTCACAATAGGGTTCATGCTTCTACGGAAATCTAAGGTCACTGCTGATCTGACAGGAGGCAGAGCTCAGGTGGTAGTGCTTCCTTGCCCACTCACCTCCTGCTTTGTGGCCTGGTTCCTAACAGGCTATGGACCAGTACCAGGGGTTATCCCAAGTTTAAATGATAATAACTGAGACTTTTACCAGGGGACTCCTTGTTTAAATGATAATGATCGAAAATTCTGCCAACGCTGAGGTTTAAAAACACCACATGAATCCAGGAAGACCTAGGAAACACAGTGTATCTAAAGCAGGATGATAAAAAGCAGTTCATTCTTAGATAAATGTGTGAAAAACTGCAAAATATCAAAGGCAAAGAGATCTTGAAAACAATTATGGAGGAAGAACCGAACATGGTAAAATGAGAACAGACTCCCCAACAGCAGAAATGGAAGCTAAAATACAATGAAAGAATAATTACAAAGTTTGGAGAAAAAATAATTCAGCCTAGAATCCAGTGTTCTGCATAGCTGTTATTCAGGAATAAAAGTAAGATAAAATATTTCTAAATTTAGAAAATGGGAGAGTCTGCTACCAAGAGACTTACTTCAAAAGAACTTTGAAATTATTTCCTTCAAAAAGAAGGAAAATGATTCCAGAAGGACAGTTCTGGGATGAAAGAGAAAATGATAGACGATCACGTGGTAAATATTTAGGTAAATCCTAGCAAGCATTGTCTGTGTAAAACTACAATGATGGTTGAAAAACAAAACCAGCTCAGAATTCCAATGTCTCCCCCAACTCTGCCACCATCAGGATCTATACTCTTCTCTCAGCACCCTAGTAGCTGTTCTCCACCAGCCCCGTGCATTCCTCACTTAGTCTTCATCCAAACTCTCTGGGGATTTCAATGCAAATTTCTAATGTTCTTTATCTGTGCAAATCCCCATCTTCTAGTAGGCTGCCCCACAAATGGCAGCTACCTTAGCAGCACTGAATTCGGATCTGTTCCTTCTGCCCTGCCATGATACTGCTTTCTATTTGGGATCCACTTTGTGCTGCAATTTGGCAAGTGCCCAAGATGAAAAGCGAGGCTGAATGTTGAGCTCATCTTTAGGGTTTCTTTTCTCTCAAAGATCATAACCTTGTGCTGCCTATTGTCCCTTGCCCAAAAATGGTTGTTTCATATATTTTGTACAGGTTTACAGTTGTGTAGCCAAAGGACAAGTTTCTTGTTACTCTCTCGGCAGGTGCTGAGTCCCTAATTCATTAATTTTTTAGCCTATAGCCTTTCTTTGTGACTCTAAATGATAAATGATAGCATACAAGGCTACCAATTACTTTTAAAGCACTGTTTTTATAGCATTCTGACAAGTTTCTATATGTAATGCTTTGTTGTAATTAAATTCCAAGTTTTCCCTTTTCATAATTCATTGTTTTCTTTTTAAGTGTATGGCTTACTTAAAATTATATTTTCTTAATAAAAGACATGTACAAGAATCTTCACAGCCATTTTATTCAGTAAAGCTAAAGACTGGGAACCTACCTGATCATGAGAACACGCAAACAAATTAATGTATATTCATACAATGGAATTCTTCTTGGCAATGAGAACCACAACGTTCTAATGCATGCAGCAACATGGGTTAAACTTAACAACATCCTGTGAAAAAGATGCCAGACGCGAAGGAGAACAGATAACACGATGCCACTTAACAGGAAAGTCCGAAAAACAAATTTATGGCATTAGAAATTAGAATAGTGGCCTCTGCAGGGGTGGGGGAGATAACAAGGATTGACTGAAAAGGGACACATTGATGGGCATAAAACTCACTGAAAAACTTAGAAATGAAAGAAATATAATCTAAAAATTTTTATTTCCTGCAACTTGATTTCTAACTCCTTAATCCCAGGCATTCTAATGTTTCCTTCCTCTTTTGGGGTACCGCATGACACTGGGTTTTAATGCAGCACCATAGCACTCGGGGCAGGGGACACCCTGGCTCTCAGTCACTGACCCACAGACATTGCTCCAGACAGCATCATCCTCCTGCTACTTCTGCACCCTCTTGGCTGCATGGTCCCATCTTCCTAGACGTGCCATGCAGCATCCCCTCCAGAGTCAGGCCATCTTTCTGGAGGAGTTGCTGATAAACAGACCCCAGGCTATTCTACTCTCTGGAGCCTCTGATGTCTCTCTCAATTTCTGTGAGCTCCGGGAGAATCCATCAGGCTTGGGGAGGTCCCTGATTTCACTTCTACTTCTCCAAAATGTTTCTTTTCCTCTTTTTGGAGACAGAGTCTTCCTCTGTTGCCCAGGCTAGAGTGCAGTGGTGCAATCATGGCCCATTGCAGCCTCGAACTCCTGGGCTCAAGTGACCCTCCCACTTCAGCTTCCCAGGAAGCTGAGACTACAGGCACATGCCAATTGCCCATGCTGGTCTTGAACTCCTGGTCTCCAGCAATCCTGCCAGCTTGCTTCTCAAAGTGCTGGGATTACAGGCATGAGCCACTGCATCTGGCTGTTTCTTCTTTTTCACGTATGAATCCTCTCTTCTTTTTGGGCTTAGGCTTTCAGAAATACAAGCCTAGAAAAGAGATGCTTGTCAAGCAATCCTAGATTTCCATCTTGCCCCACCCTCTGAATGGAGTCATAAGCTCAGAGTCAACTCTGGAAATCAAGAGAAGGATAAAGGATAAATGAAGGACAAACAGCCATGTATTGGTGTCTTAAGATACTATCTCATATTATTGTGCTAGTCTCTTAACTCTCTCCCTTATGGAAAACCAGAAGCCATTTAAAATTTCACTGCTTGGCCACTCAGATATTTTTTTTTCTTGAGTAGGAACTGCAGTGTGCCCATAATCACCTCCCTTTGTAAATGGCCCCCTGATGCTGCTTCTGCATTTCTTGCACATCCTAAGTGTTGTCTTGACTCTGAGGAGTTCGTGAGGTGCCTGGGTTCGTGTTGCTGAATGGTGTGGTGTCATTAGCCACTGTAATCCCAAACGATCAGCAACAGGATTCTCTGCTCTCAGGTTTTGTATAACCTGCTGGGCACCACACCACCAAGGTCTTGTTTCTGTGTTCAGCAGGCTCTGCAGCACACAAGTTACTTCCTGGCCAGAAAAGGCCTGATCCCTGACCAAGGTATTTCAGTTCTGCTCTGACATGGGTAAGAATTTCTGCTCAGCTAATAGCTAAGATGGGTAAAGGTCAGATAAAATTGTTAAAACTGTGTAGGAAAAATATCCTTTCTGCAATGTGTACCGAAATTAAAAATATGCAATTGTGAGCAACTTTGGTTCAGAATTTTTTCTTTCCCTGACATTCCTGAGGGCTTTCTCCTGACCTTTCTCCTGTTCTGTGACTCAAATCACTGATCCATTAAAATAGAACAAAAGAAAGAGAATTTCCATGCAGGTGAGAAAAAAGAGCATAGCATTCTTTTAACCCTGCGCAATGCAAGAAGTGCCCACATAAGGGATTTGTTCAAATACACGGACAAGGTGGACAGACTGAAATAATCTTGGTTAAGACCAACCAGTTAGAAATAGAAAAATGTACTGAGTTCTGATTGTGTTGACCTTTTGGTTTGAGGTTTTATATCCAATTTCCTCTGAGGCTGACAAGCCTCTGGGCATTTGTTTTTTATTTATTCATGGATACGTCCTGCAGCCCTTCTGGGAGGAAGCTCCCAATCCTCCTCTGCTGTGTTCTACACGCAATTTCTCCAACCCTATGCTGTGAGTCACTGAGGTCACCCATCACCAGGCACTGCCTCACATTGCTGATAGTCTCCTAGCGTATACTACACTATCAGTGGAGACAGAAGACTGGTCTGCATGAAAACTGTCTGCTCTCCTTTCTTGAGAAAATTCCCAGGTGAAATGTACATTCTGGGGTTGGTGCTACAGAGAGCAAAACAATCTTCAGCAGCAGGTCAGACATGCAGACTGAGCAAGGTTGACAAACCAAACTAAAAAAGAATTAGAGTAACATCAAACAAAATATGACATCTAGGGCAAGAGTGATTGATGTCTTAAAGGAGATATAAAATGCAAACTATGAAGGAAAAGATTGACAATTTTGACTTCATTTCAAAAACTGTTTTATGACAGAGATATAAAAAATGTAAGAAGCCAAAGGAGAAGATTTTTACAATGTTTCTAAGCAACAAATAATTCATCTCAAGTATCAATTTAAAAGATGAGCAACTCAAAAGAAAAATAAGTAAAGAAAACAAGCAAGTACTTCACAGAAAAGAAATACTCACAGCCAATAGATAAGAAAAGATGTATAGCTTTTACTAGTAATCAGGAAAATGCAAATGCTATCTCACTCCATTTCGGCTGATGAAATTTAAAGTGCATGACTTTACTAAGTGTGGGTAGAGAAATAGAAACCTTCATCACCACAAGTACAACCACAATAAAATACATTTTAGCATCATTAGGCAAAGTTAAAAATATACACACATGCCTATGACCCAGAAACTATTTCTAATTACTCCAAGAAAAACTCTAATCTTTGGAGAAAGAAACATACTCAAGGACATTTCTGTAGTGTCTTTCACAACAGAAGAGCCTTATGTAACCTACCTGTCCATCAATAGGGGAATGTATGAATAAAGTTAGAATTATACAATGGAAAATATATACAGCATAGTCTAAATGAATTAATTGGAGGTATATGTGTTAATAGGAACATGCTGAAAACTGACACTGGCTGACATGTTGCCTGTGTTGCAGAATGGTGTGGGCAGTGTAGAACTACTTATATTAACTTTTTTTTTTTTTGAGATGGAGTCTTGCTGTGTCACCCAGGCTCCACTGCAATGGTGTGGTCTCGGCTCACTGCAGCCTCCGCCTCCCAGGTTCAAATGATTCTTTTGCCTCAGCCTCCCGAGTAGGTGAGACTACAGGCACAGGCCACCATGCCTGGATAATTTTTGTATTTTTAGTAGAGACGGGGTTTCACTATGTTGGCCAGGCTGGTCTTGAACTCCTGACCTTATGATCTACCTGCCTTGGCCTCCCAAATTTCTGGGATTACAGGTATGAACCACCACGCCCAGCCTACTTACGTTAACTTTTAAAAGAGAAAATAATATATAGGGTGTAATGTTTATATGTATATATATGCATATAGGGTGTATATACACTAGTGTGTATATATTATATATAGTGTATTATACCATATACATAATAGTGATTTTTTCTTTCTAAAATTAATATAAATGGCTTATATATGGCATGTATATATGTGTGTGTATACACACACAAACATACATATATATGATAAAAATACCAACTTTAGAACGCTGATAACTTCTGGAAAGGGAGGGAAAGATAAAGAAAAAGGAAGAGGAGGAGTAGGAGGAGGAGAAGGAGGAAGAGGAGGAAGTTGTTACCATTCTTTTGAGTGTTTCTTCTTTGCTAGTCACTGTTCTAAATATGGTCAATGGATTATCTCATTTCATTCACCCACGTAGTTACCTGTAATACAGGTACTATTATTATCATCCTCATTTCACAGACAAGAACATGGGATTTCAACTTGTCCATTGTAAAGTGCTTTTTAAAAAAATTAGAACTGAAGTAAATTTGATGAATAGTAACATTTATTACATCAGAGTGGGGGCCAGCATACATATTATATTTTTGAGAGGTGTCTTGTGACACAGAAGCAGGCAAGTGAAACAAATGGGATCTTTTGCCGCCTTTAAAGATCTCAGAATACCAAAAAAAAAATTACTCTCTTCCAAGACTTACTCTCCTCAAATGCTGAAAAAACACTAAAGTTCATTAATATCTTTGCCTGTTCAACCTTGGTAGTGACTTATCATCAATGTAATTATTGCGTACCAACCATCAGATAAGCAATTATTTTCTTAGTTAACAACTGAATACATTAATTTACTAATCTAAGCCATCCCTCAAGGCAATTTCTTACTTTATAAACTGATTTCTAAGTTAAACTTTAGGATTACATAGAAAATAGTGTTTCTTATCTGATAATTAATTTGCAACTTATATAATTTTATGTATGCTTCATGCAATAATTCAATCAGAATAAACTGGCTGAGTGATATGAAGAATCAAGAGAAAGTGCTACATACCATTCTTCAAGGTCTTCATTTGCCTTCCATTTTCTTAACATTTTCCCTAACACTTTAATCTTGTTGGCAAAGAGTCAGCAGGTGGCAGTTGGGTCAAATGTCTCACCACTGCATAGTGAGGATCACCCACTTTGTAGCCTGGGATGATTGAGTCCAAACCCATCATTGCTCTATCTGCTCTATTCACTCATTTTCCACATTTTTTCGGTTATACATAACTTACAGCACCCTTGCTTCCAAGAATCATACATCATCAGTTATAAATATATGGAGCTGCAAGTAAGAGAATGCCTTATCTGTACAGACAGTCTCTGACTTACCATGGAGTGTTTGACATGATGGTAAGAGCAATATACATTCAATAGAAACTATACTTTGAATACTGATACAACTATTCTGTGTTTCACTTTTGGTACAGTATTCAATACATTACAGGAGATATTCAACACTTTATTATATAATAGGCTTTGTGTTAGATGGTTTTGCCAAACTATAAGCTAATGTTAGTGTTCTGAGCATGTCTAAAGTAGGCTAGGCTACCTTATGATGTTTGGTACATTAGGTATATTAAATGCATTTTTGACTTATGATGAGTTTATCAGTTTATAACCCCACCATCAACTGAGGAGCATCTGTATAATATAACACATAGAGAGGTAGGACAGAGACCAAGGCTCTTTCTATCTATCTCTCCATCACTCCCAGTTTGCCTGCTTTTGTTGCCTCATCGTCTGCAGCTCCAGCAAGACAGACAAATGGGTATAGGAGGAAAAAAATTATATCTGCGTAATTTTCCTCTAAACAGAATGAAAATACTATCCTAGGAATACAAGCAAACTTATGCACATTTTTTAAACATCAGAACTATGTCACATGGTCATCTTTGGTTGCAAAGGAGGCTGGAGAAGCGGAAAATAGGATTGTCCCACTGGTCTTAGACAAGTCATGATCCATTCTTTCTTGATGTACACATGATCTCTCTGCACAAAGCAGAGAGACTGGCATAGAAGAAAAGAGGATAGATATTTGGAAGGCAATTATGTGACTTCACAGTGTTCAGCCATCTGATCTTCCCTGGGGGGAAGGCATATTCTTTAATTCAGTGTTCAATGTACCTGCTCCTGATTTGGCCCCACTGGACAATGGAAAAAGTTTTGTAGGAAAGGGTAGGGTTGAAGAAGTTGAGTATTCTCCATCTCCTTCTTGAGCCCATGTCTGGGGAGAAATCCACCAGGGGTGGTTGTAGAGTTGGATTACAAGGGAGACTGTTCAGGATGCTCATAGGTTTTGCAGTATATTGGCAAGGCAGAAAATTAGCAAGGATATTAACAAATGAGCAATCTCAATCATGTTATAATCTATGAAGAACGTAAAGCACACCAATAAATAGGGCGGAACCTACCTGGAAGGGAAGCAAGGAGAAATACTGATACTGACTATTTCAGATAGGATAGACAGGGACGCCTTCCCTCAGGGGTTGACTGTTGACTTGAGACATGAGTTATGAGAAGGCACCAGTCATGAAAAATCTGAAGCATGAGTGCTGCAGGCAGAGGTAATAAGTGCAAGGACCCTAAGTTGAGAATCAGCTTGGACTGGAGCAGAGTGGGAAAAGAAGAAAGTGAAATTAGATAAAGGTAAGATAAGAAATAGAGGTGAACAAGGTAATAGAGAGCCTCATGGGCATGTTAAGAAATTGGAAGCTTAAATACAGTAACAAAAATAAGACAATGACATAATCTTATTTTGTTTTCCAACATATAAGGGATGCTAAACCATTCTTGGGATAAATCAGAAGTATGATACCAGTTAACTCAGGTCTCTTTACATACCTAGCCAAATGTAAATTGTTTTCACTGTTACTCAATAAGAAATCACTCTTAGAAAAAATAAAACATTCCTCGTGGCTGCAAAAAGGTAAGTGTTAAACACATATTTTTAAATCCGGGTTTAAAATATTGATAAGTTATTAACCAGTTTGGTATATTAATGTATATTCATGCAATGACTAGCTTCAGGTGACCTTTGAAAAGGTGCTTTTTCAAAAATAAATGGAAGATTGAACATCTAGTTTTTAGTGCAGCTTGTGAGAAGCTTGGAAGTCATGACTCCAATCTTCACCACAACAATAAAAGTTGCACAAACTGAAAATCAACAACTCTTCTGAAATCCATTAGGAAACTGAAGTCACAGTGCACCCCAAAATTGATGTCCATCACCCCCAAATTGATGTGACAGACAGGCTGATAGAGAGAATCACAACTTTCTTGGGCAGAAGCCCAAGAATCAAAAGCACCACTAGAGCCAATGCTGGAGCAGGAAAATTTAACCTGATGAAATGCTGGATGGTCAGTGTGCATAACACTGACAGTAAAGAACGTCAGCGGGCCCGGTCCTAAGAGTGCCATATGCTCCATGTGAGTTTTACTTTCAAAAGTTCTATCAGTAAATGCACTTATTAAAATACTTTGAATTATTCGTGTCTCTTTTTTCTTGTATCCTGATGCTGATGCTTACTAATTTATTTATTTCAAAAGTAATACGTGTTCATGATAAAAAGTTAAATCAGTACCAAAGAATGTAAAAGCCTGTACCCAACCCCATTTCCCATTTCCATACCCCAGAGACAAATTTTATTTACAACCTATTGTATATTATTAAAAACTTAATAAATCTATCTACGTATAGTAACCTATATCTCCCTTTTCCTCACTCTCCCTTTTCTTAAATAAAATCACTTTACATGTATCTATTTCTATACATCTATGTATATCTTTCTATGTAGTTATATGCATACATGAATATATATCCTTCTATATAGTTCAACTTTGTTTCTCCACTTAATAGCATTTTGAACACCTTTCCACATAGATACACTTCATTCCTTTTAACTGCTGCATAACTTTTCAAATTATAAATTCATAATTTGCTTAATTTGTCTTCAATTAATGATCATTGAGATTATTGCTAGATTTTTGCTGCCAAGAATGTCTTTGCATATATTACTGTGTACTTCTGGGAGTAAATCTGAAGGAAGCATTCTACAGGGAGCACGGCAGCCATAGCTGGCTACCTTCCCAGTGTCCACTCTCTCCTATTTCCCTGCTGACCAAACCCCAATTCTGTTCTTGGTGGCCAGGTGTCATGCTTCCTGGATTTTGCACTTGAAGTGGCAGGTAACACAGTGTCCAAGGTGACAAAATAATAAGATGTAAGTGGATATGACAGGAGCTTGTTTTACATAACAGGCTCAGCTGGACATAACTCTTTTGCCTTTTGCCCTTTACTCTGGAATTTGCCTGTGCGGAGATAAAAATCACATCCTAAGAACAGATTTATTCCAAATCCCTTCTTGAGACAAAAATAAAGCTCTGTTTCGTTAAGTCTCTAATCAGGTTGTAGGTACACACAGCCAAGTGCAATCCTGACTGATAGAAATGGAAATTCTAGGTCAAATGGTACATGGATTTATAAGTTTTACAGATATGGTTAAAGTGTTCTCTAAAGGGTTGCCATGCTCCTTGATGTCACAGGTAGGACCTCTTGACTTAACCCACAGAGGCACACCTTTGCAGCTTGGTCAGTTTTATCAGCCTGTGCAATTACTGGGTCTAGCTTTCTTTCCCTGCACCAGCGTCCTGTCTGGCAGCTGGTCCAGCAAACCTTATGCTTGTGCATGCTAAAATTATACTAAAAGCAATTAACAACCACTGTGTTAACCAACACAGTCTATCAATTAACAAATGCCTAAATGACATTTTTGTTTATTTTCTTGATCTCATTGGTAAAAGCAGTGGCTTTTTCCTTGGTATAAAATGAAAGCGTTTGGAGGAAGTGAGGAAGATGGCCAAAGGAAGCCTCTCCAGAGTGCAGCTACCACCGAGTGAGACAGAACCAGAGCGATATACACGTCTCTGAGCAAGCAGTTTTGTTTTAAAGGGACTGGTTGAAAAGCGGGATTAACCCCCCCCCAAAAAGGCAGCAAAAGCAGCCCAAAGGTGTCCAGCCGAGGCACGGTGGGGCCACCTGGACAGTGTATCAGGCATGGAGGATCGGAGGGCATCACCTCCTCGGTTCTCTGAACCAGATACAGCAATACACTCCAAGACTTCGGCAGCCCACAGACCAGGAAAACACCGCCTTGCTGAGAACCACTCGGAGTTGCAGACCTGGGCGACAACCCAGGCCAGCAGCCCCGGCCAGACTGGTGCCTTGTTAGTGCAGACCAGGGCGGAGATTTGGACTAATACCGAGAAAGCTTGGGAAAAGGAACTGCCTGTCCCACAGAAGGGAGAGTTGAAAGCAGGGAGAGGGGATATGACCAGACAGGCCCCTCCCCCACAAGATCCAGCAACCGGAGTCCCTCTCCTGGGAGAGTTTTGCAGTTAACACATCTTCCACCCAGGAACAGCCGGCTCAGCAGAGGGAAAGACCCTACCATTGGGAAGGCGGAGCTAACCCCACAAATACGGAAACCAGGCGAAGAATAAACAGCAGCCTGGCTGAGACCGGAGAAGCCTAGCAGCGCCCCCACGGGCAGAAAATGGACAGACTGTCTCAAGTGGCACACTGACACCTGCGTTTAAAAAAAAAGCTTCATACAGGAGAAATAACCCCAACTTTAACAGAAAGGACATCCACTCAGAGAAGATGGGAAGAAACCAACGCAAAAAGGATGAAAACATCAAAGTCCAGAACTCCTGTCCTCCCCAGAGAGATCACAACAACTCACCAGCATGGCAACAGAGCAGGTCAGAAAACGATTCTGACGAGCTGACAGAAGCAGGCTTCAGAAGATGGGTAATAACAAACTTCTCTGAGCTAAAAGAACATGTTTTAACTCAATGCAAAGAAACTAAGAACCTTGAAAAAGATGAGATGAAATGCTAACTAGAATAAGCAGCCTAGAGAGGAACATAAACGACTTGATGGAGCTGAAAAACACAGCATGAGAACTTCGTAAAGCACACACAGGTTTCAATAGCTGAATCGATCAAGCAGAAGAAAATATAGCAGAGATCAAAGATCAACTTAACAAAATAAAAAGAGAAGGCAAGAAAAGAGAAAAAAGGGTGATAAGAAATGAACAAAGCCTCCAGGAAACATGGGATTATGTGAAAAGACCTAATCTGCATTTGATCGGCATACCTGAAGAGGACGGGGGAAAATCAATCTAAGCTGGAAACACTCTTCAAAATATTATCCAGGAGAACTTCCCCAACCTAGCAAAGCAGGCCAACATTCAAATACAGGAAATACAAAGAACACCACAGAGATACTCCTCAAGAAGAGCAACCCCCAAGGCACATAATCATCAGATTCACCAGGGTTGAAATGAAGGAAAAAATGCTAAGGGAAGCCAGAGAGAAAGTTCAGGTCACCCACAAAGGAAAGCCCATCAGACTCACAGCGGACCTCTCGGCAAAAACCCTACAAGCCAGAAGAGAGTGAGGACCAATATTCAACGTCCTTAAAGAAAAAAAACTTGCAACCCAGAATCTCATATCCAGCCAAACTAAGCTTCATAAGTGAAGGAGAAATAGTATCCTTTATGGACAAGCAATTACTGAGAGATTTTGTCGCCACCAGACCTGCACTATAAGAGCTCCTGAAAGAAGCGCTAATCACAGAAAAAAACATCTAGTACCAGCCATTGCAAAAATGAACCAAATGATAAAGACCAACAATGAAATGAGGAAACTGCATCAACCAACGGGCAAAACAAACAACCAGTAACAAAATGGCAGGATCAAATTCACACATAACCATATTAATGTTAAATGTAAATGGCCTAAATGCCCCAATCAAAAGACACAGACTGGCAAACTGGGTAAAAAGTCAAAACCCATCGGTGTGCTGTATTCAGGAGACCCACTTCACGTGCAAAGACACACATAGACTCAACAAAAGGGATGGAAGAAGATCTACTAAGCGAACGAAGAGCAAAAAAAAAAAGCAGGGGTTGCAATTTTAGTCTCTGATAAAATCGACTTTAAACCAACAAAGATCAGAAGAGACAAAGAAGGACACTGCATAATGCTGAAAGGATCAATATGACAAGAAGAGCTAACTATCCTAAATACATATGCACCCAATACAGGAACACCCAGATACATAAAGCAAATTCTTAATGACCTACAAAAAGACTTAGACTCCCGCACAAAAATAGTGGGAGACTTTAACACTCCATTGTCAACATTAGACAGATCAACGAGACAGAAAATCAACAAGGATATCCAGGGCTTGAACTCAGATATGGAACAAGCAGACCTAATAGACATCTACAGAACTCTCCACCCCAAATCCACAGAATATACATTCTTCTCAGCACCACATCACACTTACTCTAAAATTGACCACATAATTGGAAGTAAATCTCTCCTCAGCAAATGCAAAAAAACAGAAATCATAACAAACAGTCTCTCAGACCACAGTGCAATAAAATTAGAGCTCACAATTAAGAAACTAACTCAGAACCACACAACTTCATGGAAACTGAACAACTGGCTCCTGAATGTTGACTGGATAAACAATGAAATGAAGGCAGAAATAAAGTTGTTCTTCAAAACCAATGAGAATGAGGACACAACATACCAGAATCTCTGGGACACATTTAAAGCAGTGTCTAAAGGAAATTTATAGCAATAAATGCCCATATGAGAAACAAGGAAAGATCTAAAATCGACACCCTATCATCAAAATTGAAAAAGCTAAAGGAGCAAGATTAAAAAAACTCAAAAGCTAGCAGAAGACAAGAAATAACTAAGATCAGAGCAGAAATGAAGGAGATAGAGACACAAAAAACCCTTCAAAAAATCAACAAATCCAGGAGCTGGGTTTTCAAAAAGATCAACAAAATAGACAGACTGCTAACCAGATTAATAAAAAAGAAAAGAGAGAAGAATCAATAAAAAATGATAAAGGGGATATCACCACAGATCCCACAGATAAACAAACTACCATCAGAGATTATTACAAACAACTCTAAGCACATAAACCAGTAAACCTGGAAGAAATGGATAAATTCATGGACACTTGCACCCTACCAAAACTAAACCAGGAAGAAGTTGAAACCTTGAATAGACCAATAACAAGGGCTGAAGTTAAGGCAGCAATTAATAGCCTATTAACCAAAAAAAGTCCAGGTCCAGACTTTTTTGGTTGAATTCTACCAGACGTACAAAGAGGGAGCTGGTACCAATCATTCTGAAACTATTCCAAAGAATACAAAAAGAGGGGAATCCTCCCCCAACTCCTTTTATGAGACCAACATCATCCTGATACCAAAACCCGGCAGAGACTCAACAAGAAAAGAAAACTTCAGGCCAATCTCCATGATGAACATAGATGCAAAAATCTTCAATAAAATACTGGCAAACCAATTGCAACAGCACATCAAAAAGCTTATCCATCACGATCAAGTAGGCTTCATCCAAGGATGCAAGGCTGGTTCAACATAACATAAGTCTATAAACGTAATTCACCACATAAAGAGAACCAAAGAGAAAAACCACATGATTATCTCAATAGACGCAGAGAAGGCCTTCAACAAAATTCAATAGCTCTTTATGCTAAAAACTCTCAATAAGCTAGGTATTGATGGAACTTATCACAAAACAATAAAACCTATTTATGGCAAACCCACTGCCAATATCATACTGAATGGGCAAAAACTGGAAGCATTCTCTGCCCTCTCTCTCCACTCTTATTCAGTATAGTACTGGAAGTTTTAGCCAGAGCAATCAGGCAATAAAAAGAAATAAAGGGTATTCAATTGGGAAAGAAGGAAGTCAAATTGTCTCTATTTGCAGATGACATGAGTGTATATTTAGAAGATCCTGTCGTCTCAGCCCAAACTCTCCTTAAGCTAAGCAACTTCAGCAAAGTCTCAAGATACAAAACCAATGTGCAGAAACCACAAACATCCCTATACATCAACAACAGACAAACAGAGAGCCAAATCATGAGTGAACTCCCCATTCACAATTGCTACAAAGAGAGTAAAATACCTAGGAATACAACTAACAAAGGATGTAAAGGCTCTCTTCAAGGAGAACTACGAACCACTGCTCAAGGAAATAAGAGAGGACACAAACAGATGGAAAAACATTCCATGCTCATGGTCAGGAAGAATCAATATTGTGAAAATGGCCATACTGCCCAAAGTAATTTATAGATTTAATGCTATCCCCATCAAACTACCAATGACCTTCTTCAAAGAACTGAAAAAAAACACTTTAAACTTCATATGGAACCAAAAAGAGCCTGCATAGCCAAGACAATCCTAAGCAAAAAGAACAAAGCTGGTGGCATCATGCTGCCAGACTTCAAGCTATACTACAAGGCAACAGCGATCAAATCAGTATGGTACTGGTATCAAAACAGAGATATAGACCAATGGAATGGAACAGAGGCCTCTGGAGCAACACCACACATCTACAACCATCTGATCTTTGATAAACCTGACAAAAATAGGTGATGGGGAAGGGATTCCCCTGTTTAATAAATGGTGTTGGGAAAACTGGCTAGCAGTGTGCAGAAAGCAGAAACTGGGCCCCTTCCTGACACCTTACACTAAAATTAACTCCAGATGGATTAAGGACTTAAACATGAGACCTAACACCATAAAAACCCTAGAAGAAAACCTAGGCAAAACCATTCAGGACATAGGCACAGGCAAAGACTTCATGACTAAAACACCAAAAGCAATGGCAACAAAAGCCAAAATAGACAAATGGGACCTAATTAAACTCCAGAGCTTCTGTACAGCAAAAGAAACAATCAATAGAGTGAACAGGTAATCAACAGAATGGGAAAAAATTTTTGCAATCTACCCATCTGACAAAGGGCCAATATCCAGAATCTACAAAGAACTGAAACAGATTTACAAGAAAAAACAAACAAACCCATCCAAAAGTGGGCAAAGGACATGAACAGACACTTTCAAAAGAAGACATATATGAGGCCAACAAACATATGAAAAAATGCTCATCACTGGTCATTAGAGAAATGCAAATCAAAACCACATTGAGATACCATCTCACGCCAGTTAAAATGGCAATCATTAAAAAATCTGGAGACAACAGATGCTGGAGAGGATGTGGAAAAATGGGATCACTTTTACACTTTTGGTGGGAATGTAAATTAGTTCAACCATTGTGGAAGACAGAGTGGTGATTCCTCAAGGATCTAGAAATAGAAATTCCATTTGACCCAGCAATCCTATTACTGGGTATATACCCAAAGGACTATAAATCTTTCTATTATAAAGACACATGTACACATATGTTCACTGCAGCACTGTTTACAATCGCAAAGACCTGGAACCAACCCAAATGCCCACCAATGACAGACTGGACAAAGAAAATGTGGCACATATACACCATGGAATACTATGCAGCCATAAAAAACAATGACTTTGTGTCCCTTGTAGGGACATGGATGAACCTGGAAACCATCATTCTCGGCAAACTGACACAAGAACAGAAAATCAAACACCACATGTTCTCACTCATAGGCAGGTGTTGAACAGTGAGAACACTTGGACACAAAGAGGGGAGCATCACACACTGGGATCCGTTGAGGGGGCTACGGGAGGGATAGTGGCACGGAGGGTGGGGAGAGGGGATAATGTGGGGGAGAAATGTCAGGTATAAGGTGATTGGGGGATGGTGGCAACAAACTACCTTGTCATGAATGTACCTATGCAACAATCTTGCATGATCTGCACATGTACCCCAGAATCTAAAGTACAATAAAAAAAAGAAGGTGTTTAAAAATGAAACATATTTGTGAAAATACAAAACTTTTCCCATTTACTAATGATCATAATCAAGGCAAGGGGTTGTGCATTATTTGTTTGATTAGGTTAAATAAACACAATTCTCGATTTTGCTGGTGGATTTTTCTAGTTCTATTAATGACAATATTAACGGCAAACGTTTTAGGTCCAGCCTGCTGAACTATAATGGCTGGGTTAATCGAAGTCAGTAGAGAGCCTAGTTTTAAAACCATAGCCTTAGACCAGGAGATCAATCGTGTTTTGGTTTATAAGGCTGGGGTTGAAATCAAAATTTGAGGCAAATCAGGGCTTCTCAAATTTGTAATGCATACAAATCGCTTGAGGATATTATTAAAATGCAGGTTCTGATTCAGAAGAACTGCTATGGGGTCAGAAATTCTACTTCCAGGTGACGCCTCATCCACTAATAGGATCTTGAAATAACAGAGGCAAAGGAGCTGTTTCATCATCAGAAGCAAGCTGTGCACAATTATAACGAGTGGCAAGGTCAGAGTGGCAGCTAGGAGACCTGCAGAGATCTTTACAGACAGTTAAAATAACATGGCATCTTTAAGGGCAAAATAGGTGGGCAGTCAACAAGACATTCCTCCATCTTTTGGATGATCAGCTAACAACACATTGTTCCCAAGGCCAAGATATACAGAGAGCAAGCACCTTGGTTTAGTATCTGTATCTATCGAGGTCTAGTCAGAAAAAATAGAAATCATGCTACATCACACAAGGGATTTAACACAGGGAATTGGCTACAGGACTGTTGGGAGGTTGAGAGGGCAAAACAAGCATGCTGAGGTCACTGGGAGAGGAATCACTATAGAAGGCAGTACCATGTGATAGTTCAGGAAGCTTAAAGGAAGAATTGGAGTCACCAGAATCTAGGAGGGTTGAGATGGAGCTCTGGCTTAGAAAAATGAGATCCTAGACTCTGAACCAATGCCATAATGGGATAAACTTTGAGCATCATCTGGGAAGAAGATAAATACTTTGTGGCCAGAGGGCAGGCTGTGGCTCACTAAAGATTTTTGACACTCTTCCCATGGAAAAATGGGATCTGCCTCCCCCATCCTTCAAATCCAGGCTGGTCTGTGACTCCTTTGACCAATGGAATATGGCAGAAGCAACAGCTATTTGGGACCTAGTTTTTCAGAGGAGTAGCAGCTTCTCTGCCTTAGCCTCTTGGAGTCCTGACCTGCTGTGTAAGTTTAGCCACTCATGGGAGTGGTCCTGAGACTGCATGAGGAAGAAAAGGCTGAGCTCAGCCTTCCAGGGCCCCCACCAAGGTGCCAGGTATGTGAAGAGGTCAGTTGAACCCTTCAGACCAGACTAGCTACTAGCTAAGTATCACAGAATGACCCACTGATGTCCTATGGATTGGAAGAATCTCCTGGCCCAGCTTTGCCCAAAAGACATACCAAATCAAGAGACAGAAAATAAAATAGTCATTGTTTCAGGCCACACATTATGAGAGTAGCTTTCGTTGCAACAATAGATACCCCTAAAGCATTTGGTCTACTTTTGGCTAGTTTTTTACTTCATGGCCCTCCCAGATACACAGGGGAAGAAATCCTGCCTCCTCTGGACTTCCTAAACCTCTCCCCCAAGCAGAGAATGATTTAATACCTTCAACAGTAACTTCTCTACTTTGTGTCACTCAAACAGCATTAGGAAGACCCTGGGTGGAACTCAATATTCTCTCTCGACTTCTCTGCAATGCTGGCCATACTGATTTTATCCCAAAGGCTAAAGCATTTAACTTGGCCATGTGATTGAAGACATATTACAGTAAAGTAGCATTTTTCTTTTAAAAGAACATACATTGTGAATAAAGAATAATTGACTCCCAAGATCTCTTTTAACTTGGCCCTGTGGTCAAAGTCACTTTTGCTGTGGCTTGGTGTGACATGGAAAGATTATATTTAGACAGCATTTACTTTGGACAAGGGTGCCACGTTTGTACAGCTGCACACCATATGCTTTTCATTTTGCAATAATCAATTCCAAGATTTCCATTTTGCCTACTTTTTCTAGGCAGTCTTTCCTAAATGACAGCATTTAAAAATTGCAGCACCCATCTTTAGTGGATTTTGAAGCTCTTTAGCTCTTGTTTTAAATATTGGCCTCCTGGTATTTCCTAAACCTCTAACTTTAGATATTATTATCAAGTTATATTTAATGGCTTTTCCTCTGGGGTTTCATTCATTATATTTTTAGTTTTCATCTATTATTAAAAACATTAAATATAAAGTCGTGGATGGATTCCCCGGGCTTCTCCCATATATAGTAAATAATCCTCATTTATAATAAGTTTTGCTGGTGATTCAGATGCAGGTGACCCAGAACCAGCTTGAAAAAGAAGGAACAGCCTAATTCCCATGCCTATATTCCAACCAGGGGTTTGACATAATGGTTCTGGTTTTTGGAGGGTAGGGCTGGGAGAAATGACAAGCTTAACAGGGCCCTCTCATCAGCCACAAAGGATAGACCCTGTGTTTCCTTTAGACTCACACAGGCAAATTAGGAAACTGCATTTAGTTTTGCCAGACAGCAAGATGTGATTTATAAAATTAGTGCTATTAACAAAGATCTGAAAATGCCCTTAATGCAGTAGTTCAGCACAAGCTGCATAGTAGCGGAGGAGTGGGGGAGCTTTTAAAAGTTTTCATACTCCGGCTACACATGAGATCAACTAAGCAAGAATTCCTGGGGGGTGGGGTATCTGTACTTCTGAAGCTCCCCTGGAGATTCTGATGAGCAGTCAAGGTTGACAACCACATGCATATCACTCTTAAGGCACCATAGCATCTGCCCTCCATTTCTGAAACTGGCAGCAAAAATGGCATGGCATGCAACAGTCCATGGTGTAAACTGGCTGTTTGAGGAGTATATATATTCTAATACGTGAACCATGATCAAAGGCACAAAGTAGCTAGTGTGCTTGGGGGGATGACAATGCAAGAATTACCACAGAATTGAAGAGCTGGAAAACATCCTTCGGCTTCCATACTCCAACTGGCTGACATTACAATTAAGAGAAACAAATGAGGTTACAGCAAGTTGCTGGCACAGGCAGGACAGGACCTGGGGCTCTCCCTCCCAGGCCAGTACCCTTTCCCCTGGCCCTGTTCACCACAGCTCAGCACTCACTTCTGGGGCTCGTGTGGCCAGTATGTTTCTGGAATGCAGAATTTCTGTTTTTAGTTCCCCTGACTCATTCTCAGATAACTTTGATACAGAAGGACTATGGGTCAGTCCTGTATTCACATCTGTAATTTATTCTCTGAAGTAGTTACACTATTGTTATTAGTTTTTATCCATTCTAAGCAGGGTGTTAGGGACTGACGTATATCCCATTTTGTCCTTGTAATCGGCTCAGAAGTGATTTCTCTTTTTTTGTGACCACTTACAGAACATACATCTCTCACTTTTATGACCCTCATCACTGACTCTCCCATATTGGTATCTGTCTGTACGGTACATATATTTTTTCCTCTAATAAACTCTTATTATCACAAAATCTCACACAAAGTTGATATTCAATATAGGCTTCCAGATTTGTTGGATTATATTTTAATATTCAATTCACTTTATATTTCCCTTTCCATAATTTGTTACCATGCTAAAGAAGAGAAAAAAAATTACATTTGTACAACAAAAAAACAACTTAAGCTGTAAATCTGAATTGAAATCTAAATCTAAATTTTAAACTCTAAAATTGAGCCATTCACTGGGTTTCTGAACCAACTAGGATGTTTCAGCCTCTTTTTAAAAGTGAAGTTGCTGGTGGCAGAGAGGTCTTTTTGTATTAAGTTGTTGTCAGTGATACGATATCTCTGTCATCCTACTTGTTCATTTCTCACCCAACGTCTTTCCACCTGACATTTTTTTTCTCTAAAAAATATGACCTTCATATGACTTTTTTGTCAGTTAGAGTGAAGTATTGTCTCAGCAAGTTGTCTCCACTGTAGATTGGTGCACTGATCTGGGAGGTTTGTGAGAAAGTAACGATATTTTTTAAGTGAAAAGTCGGCATGTGCTAACAAGAGACTCAAGTGCTGGAACTTAATGGCTGCCACGGTTCAGATCTCCCTTCCCACGAGCCCAGTTTCTGGAGAGGGTTGAAGCAGCATGATGTTTCATTAAGCAACTGGTAACCTCACCTCTGAGACATTTACTGGTTAAAAAAAAATTCTATGTCTTGAAATACCTCTTTCTGAATTTGCCTTTCTTCTCAAAATTTAGCTGGAAAAGGAATACTTGCTTGATGTTAGTTTCTTAAATGATCCTAGTTGCCTTAATTAGAATTCTATTTATATCTTCAATTTAATAAGTCCAAAATCATCTAAGTGGAAGTGAATTATTTTGAAACAAATATGAATCATTTGTCCAGTGTCTGCTCATGTCCTTTGCTCGTTTTTTGTGATGGGTTATTTTTTGCTTGTTAATTTAAGTTCTTTATGAATTCTGAATATTAGACCTTTATCAAATGCATAGCTTGCAAATATTTTCTACTATTCTGTAGGGTGTCTGTTTACTCAAGTGATAATTTCCTTTGCTGTGGGGGAATCTCTTTAGTTTAATTTGGTTCCACCTGTCAGTTTTTGCTGCAGTTGCTTTTGAAGTCTTCATCATGAAATCTTTGCCAATGCCTATGTCCAGAATGGTATTTTCTAGGTTTTCTTCTAGGGTTTTTATAGTTCTAGGTTTTACATTTAAGTCTTTAATCTATCTTAAGCTAATTTTTGTATATGGGGAAAGGTAGGAGTGCAGTTTCAATCTTCTGCATATGGTTATCCAGTTATCCCAGCACCACTTACTGAATAAGGAGTCGTTTCCTCATTGCTTGTTATTGTCAGCTTTGTTAAAGATCAGGTGGTTGTAGGTGTGCAGCTTTATTTCCGGGTTTTCTAATCTACTCCATCTCTCTCTCCCCTCTTTTTTTTTTTAAACCAGAACTATGCTGCTTTGGTTACTGTAAAATTATAGTATCATTTGAAGTTGGGTAGTATGATGCCTTTGTTTTTGTTCTTCTTGCTTAGGATTGTTTTGGCTACTAGGGCTCTTTTTTTGCTCATATGAATTTTAGAATAGTTTTTTTTTTCTATTTCTATGAAAAATGGCATTGGTAGTTTGATAGGAATAGCTTTGAATCTATAAATTGCTTTGGGTAGTATGGCCATTTTTACAATATTTATTCCTCCTATCTGTGAGCATGGAATTTTTTTAGGGTTATTTATATGTATATACACACACACACATAGTTTTGTGTATGTGTATGTGCATATATATACACATACATAAATATATAATATATATATATATGTGTGTGTATATATATATATATATAGTTTCCATTAATTCTTGAAAAACACAAATGAGCTACCATGTTTATTCACTGCAGGTAATGATGTGCTGTGAAAGCTTTAACAATTGGCTTTCCAAATAAAAGCCCTGATTCATAGCATCTGTGATTTTCCAAATAAAAGCCCTGATTCATAGCCAATGTCTGTGGTGTAAATATTCCTACTGTATCTGGTTTCAAACTACTAACATGACATCACTGAACACAGAGCTGGGAAGAGATGCATATAATCAGCTCTTGTGAGCTGCTGTGTGCTGGCTCCAGTGTATCTCTGCATGTCTCCATCAAAATGTTTTTCTCTACATTTTCCCCATAGACAGACTTTTCATTACATGATTATCACATCAGTAGTGAACATTTTAGAGACAGCTCAAGATAATAGAAAAAAAAACCAACAGATTTTAGAGTCAGATAGCCTGGCCCTGGCTCCATACTTATAAATGATAGAAACTTGGGCTAGTTTCTTAGCCTCTTAAAACCTAGCCTTTCTTTCCTTTGTGTATGAGAGGGTGTTGTGAAGACTAAGTAAAGTTAGATCACCCTTTAATAGTACTGTAAACAATGGGTCAAGAATGATCAGGACCTCAGGAATGGGCTGACAGAAGACAAATCCAAATCTGGTTAAGAACAAAACTATTTTTTACACAAACAGGTCTTTTTAATTTTAAAATGAGTTTTTCGAACTGTCTCTATAAGAAATTTCTTATTCCATCCTGTGAGTTCAGTTATTCTCAGTTCTTTTAATTCATAAAGTTAAAGAACCTCACCAGTTGTAAAACAGGGATGCGGGGACGACCTGATTGTTTTCCTGGTGACAAGGGTGGGAAGTGCCTGGTGACGGTGGAGGCCTTGGAGAAATCAATCACCATAAAGTTTATTTCTGTTGGAGTGTGCAACATGTTACACTTTGATCTTCTATTTTTGACCCCTATAAGCAGTCTTTCTTTATTCTTGCTTAATTACATATTTTTTAAAAACTGTTTTCTGAAGTTCTATTTGAGAAAATCAAGTATTTACATAGAGTATGATATGAGTCTGGATATGATTTGGTGCCCAAGAAAAGAGAAAAATATTAAGAAACTCTCAATATCTAAGGATTTTAAAACACCATGTTTGTTCTTTCAGGCAGAACTTTCCCTGTCGCGAAGGACAGAAATTTAGTCCAAAATAGCTTAAATCAAAACGGACTTTGTTAGCTCACATCACTGGGAAGTCCAATTGGTAACTTTAGGATCAAGCTGTAGCTTGATCAGTGTGTTCACAAGATACCACTGAGTCCCTCCCTTTCTCTCTTCCCTCTCTCTTCATTTCTCCGCTCCATTAACTTCTGCTTGTTCTTATCTAAGCCGGGTTAGGCTCTCTGATTGTGTAAAATGATGGTCACAGTAGCTTGATAATAATAAGGGGTGATTATCTCAGAAACAGACCTCCTTTCCTCTCCCCCAGCAGCTGCATCAATCCCAAATTTAGCCCTGTTGGATCAGATGCCCACCCGTGGGGGTAATCACTGTACCCATGGAGATAGAATATTCTATTGGCCATTCTCAGTCATGCTCCCACACTGACCTCATGAAAAGGGAGGTAGGAGCCTGTTATGGTTGGAACGTATCTCTTCCAAAATTCAAGTGTTGCCAATGTGACACTATGAAGAGGTAGGACTTTCAAGAGGTGATCAGGTCATGAGGGCTCCTCCCTGGTGAATGAGATTAATGCCCTTGGGGAAGGGGGCAGCCCAGAGCATTCCTCTCATTCACTCTTCTGTCATATGAGGACACAGCAATCTTCCCATCAGAGATGCATCTTTCACCAGACACTAAACCTACCTGTGCCTTGATCTTGGACTTCCAGCCTCCAGAGCTGACAGAAATAAATTTCTGTTCTCTATAAATTACCCAGTCTGTGGGGTATTCTGTTATAACAACATACATGAACTAAGACATAAATTGGAACCAGAGAAGTGGGGTGTTGCTATAACAAATACCTGACAATGTGGAAGCGGCTTTGGAACTGGGTCCAGGGGTAGAGACCAGAACAGTGCTGGAAAATACCGTGAGACTGTATTTCCATGAAGGGATCATTGAGGGCAATGCTGGTGATCACTCAGAAGATGAGAAGAGCCATAGGGAAAGCCTCAATATTTTCAGAAATTATCTAAGTGGTTGTGAACAGAATGTTGGTAGAAACACGGACAATGAAGACAATTCTGATGAGGTCTCAGGTAGAAATGAGGAACAAGGTACTGGAAACCGGAGGAGTGGCCATCCTTGTTACAAAGCAACGAAGAACTTGGCTGAATTATGTCCATGACCTAGGACTCTGTGAGAGGCAGAACATAAGAGGGACAAACTAGGATATCTGCAGGAAGAAACCTCTCAACAGCCAAGTATTGAGGGCGCTGTGTGATTTCTCTTAATTGCTGATAGTAAAATGTAAGAAGAGATCAATAATTTAGAGGTGAAAATTAAATTGTAATTCAAAGAGAAGCAGAATACAAATATTTGGAAAATTTGCAGCCTGGCCATGTAAAAAGAATAAAGAAGTGTATTTAGTAGAGAAAACTAAGAGTGTGGCAAAGAGACCATTTGGTATGGAGATCAGTATGGCTAGAAGGAAGCCAGGTGCTATTCATCAAGACAATGAGAGAATAATTCAAAGAGGCCGCCCTTGCCATCACCAGCCCACAGTGACAGGACTTCAAGGTCAAAGCAATTTAAAGGGAGGGACCTAAGGCTCCTGTGGGGGACCTTGAGTCTAGATGCTCAGGCTCAGAGGAGTCTTCGCTGCCCCAGCTGTGGCACAGATGCATCAGGGTGTGTACTGGGCTATCACGCTAGAAGGCATAAATGATGAGCCTTGGCAGTGTCCACATGGTGCTAACTTTGCAGGCTTGCAGGGTGCAGGTGCTTTAGAGGTGCTTCCTCCACCTAGATTTCAAAGGATGTTGACAGCCTCAGGGCTCAGGCAGAGACTTGCCTCAGGAGCTGGCCACTGCAGAAAGACCCCTACTGAGGCAATGCTTAGTGGAACCACAGGGGCATGGTCTCCCCCAACACCCCATAAGTGTATGTAGAGCTGTCAGCATGCAATACCAGCTTGGAATTGCTGCAGGCACCTGACTCCAACCAGTGAGAGCTGCTGCGTGGGCTGTGCCCAGCAAAGCTGTGAGGGTGCTGTGAGGGCTGCCCAGGGCCTTAGGGGCCCAACCTCTGCTCCCGTGTATCTGGAAGGCAGCAAAAGGATTGTTCTTAAAGCTGAAGACTTGTTGTTTGCCCTGTTGTGTTTTGAACTTACTTGGAGTCTGTTACTCCTTTCTTCTTCTTGTTGCTCCATTTCAGAATGGAAATGTCTATACTATGCCTCACTATGTTGTATTTTGGAAACAAATCACTTATTTCCCCACGCTCACAGTTGGAGTGAAGTTCGCCTCAGGATGAATTGTGCCTCGAAACTCACCCATATCCAATTTAGATTAGACTTTGGACTTAGACTTTAAAGTTATGCTGGAATGAGTTAAGACTTTGGGGGACTACTGAGATAGAATGAATGTATTTTGTATGTAAGAAGGATATAAATTTGGGGGGGGCCAGGGACAGAATGCTATTGTTTGAATGTGTCTCTTCCAAAATTCCAGTGTTGCCCATGTGTTGGTATTAAGAGGTATGGCTTTAAGACATGATTCTGTCCTAAGGGCTCTGCCCTCCTCAATGGAATTAAGACGCTACAAACGAGGCTGCATGCACTGCTCATCTCCCACTTGCTCTCTTCCACTCTGCTGCTATGTGAACACAGGTCCCCTCTCCTCCTGAGGATGCAGCCTTCCCCAGGCAATGGAACCTGTCAGTGTCTCAATTTGGGGGCTTCCATCCAGCACTGTCAGAAATATTAGGTTGGTGCAAAAATAATTGTGGTTTTTGCCATTACTGGTAATAAATTTCTGTTCTTTATAAATCACCCAGTCTGTGGTACTGTGTTATAGCAGCACAAACAAACTATGGCAGAACCCTTACAGATGGCCCTCTAGAATCACAGAAGATAGGGGCAGGGACAGCTGCCCTGTGGAATGAGGGCAAGGAAAACAGAAAAGTAAGCCATGTGCAACGAAGTCCCTTAGTCCAAGTGAGACAGGAGTGGGACACAGCTCCTCCTTCAGATACTTATTTTCTTCCCCCTCTCCACAAAACCCAGACTACTGCCTCACTGATGCTGTATGCACTAACCCCAAGGGTTTAGTCATACAAAGAAAATAGACATTTTTCTGTGCTATCATAATGTTTAACCATGCCTTTTACTTAAAGAATTCCAGGAACTGTCCTTCGGAGATCCACAATGTTGAACCAAGGTTGTGGAGTATTCCACCTTGGGGAAGGAATGTTGGACGATTGATTTACAGCCTTGTTGCCACCAGGCAGACCACCAGGTTGCTCATTACTCAAGATAACCGTGGCAACCAGATGTGCTGACCTGCATACCCTAAACCTCCCATGCTTTACCCGGCCTGCAAACCCCACCCCCTGATTTCAATTCCTACTCTCACCTAATAAAAATTCCCGACTGGGCCATTTTCAGAGAGCCAGCTGGAAAATCCTTGCACTTAGCTGTTTCCCTTGCACAAGCCCTGAAATAGAGCCTTATCTGGAAGTCTACTTGCTTGTGTTAATTTCCATTACATGAGAAACCTGAGTCCACGGTCTGTAACACAAGTACTCTACACCATCTCAGGTGGTCATCTAGTCTAAACTTAAATGCATCAGAATTAGGGAACTTGATTATATGCTGCTGCTACTACTACTGGTATCAACAGCAACAATTTTTTGGACACTTAGAAGCTCACAGGCATTGGATGGATGTAGTCCTATACGTTGTGCTCCACAGGCCACCCTCAAGCTACCTGGCCCAAAGCCAGCAGCCCCACTGCCACCTGCTTCAGCAAAGAAGCCCTAGCAGAGCTCATTTCCCAGAAGACTCATTTCTGAAAGGAATACAGCACAAGGCTCCTGACTGTCAGCACCTGATTCCACTGTTTACCTCCCCTGGCAAGGGACTGGGATTTTGAGTTTGGACCTCAGCATTAGGCAGACAGGATGACAGCGATAGGCACCAAGAATGACAAATGTCCACTTGTCATTGTAATACCTACACATAATCTTCTTATGTACTTAAACTTTCAAATAAAAAAAAAACCCTCCATGCAACTAAATAAATTAAAACTCACTCTATCTCCAAAAGGAAAACACTCAAGAGTCTCTGTTTTGCATACAGCTCTGAATTCAGGAATTTAGGGCCAAGCTTTTTGTTTATTTTTTAAGCAAGTTTTCTCCTAATCCCGTATCAGTCTTCTGACGACTCTGGACTAAATCTGTAAAGGTCACTATCACATCACATCCTATATACACTAGGGGAGTGGAAGAGACAAAAATAAATTAGTATGAAAGTACTGTCATTATATGATACGACAAGAAAATATGGGTACATGCCATTGTCCTCATTCTTTTCTTCACCAACTCTTTCATCTTCCCTTGGCCCATGGATAGGGCCTTGACTTGCTTGAGTTGGTTGCTCAGTGGATGGCTCTACACTGTATTCCTCAGGCATCTGGTCCTGGTAGTCCTTTCTGTATGAGGACTATATGTTGTTTTTGTTGTTGCTGTTGTTTGCAAAATTGGGGTGTTTATCTCCTTAACCCAACCAGAAAAAATGCATAATCCAAACTTCCTATAAACACAGAACAACGAAATGGAGCAGGATTGAAATACCTTATTCCCAACCTATGTGAGTCAAATCAGAAGATCAGATTGAATATGAACATTCAAGTCACCGAAGAAGATATTCTACCAGTGGTTACCTGGGCCTGTTTTTAGCTTTTGGTTCATCTGTTTTTAGCTTTTGGTTCATCTGTTTTTTGGAAAGTTCTCCAGTCATCTCTCCAACTTATGTTATTTATTAACAAAGAAACTATTTATATATTTACCAAGGCATCTCTTTAGAGACAAAGAAAATCAAATTTTTTTTCAAACATTGCCTTTTGAGGTAAATTAATAAACAACCATGAAATAACCAAAAACAAAGCAAAGCTCTTTTGGCCATTTTTTCACCTTTGTTGTGTGTTTAAATTAAGTTTTCCAAAAATCTGCTAAGGGAGAAATTACCGTCTAGGTCTGCTCAAACTTTACCTGTGTCCACAATCTCAACCAGGAAAAATCTGACCACAGAAGTATACCTACTTTTATCAATAAATTGATTAAAGTGTCAATTATATATCATCCAATGTAAATCATAAAATTTATATCCAAAATATAAAATTTTTAAGTGCTGGGAAAGAACAGAGAATGAAAAGGAATGAATGGAAATATATGCAATATTTCAACCAGACCTATTTCTTAATCATTAAAACTTTTTCTATTTTAATTCAACACAGTAAATTTCAACAGGAACTGAAAAAATAGGCATATGGTGCCAGTTAATTGTAATTTAAATGTGAACTCTACCTCAGAATTCTCATATCAAGGATTTCTGAACATTTCACCAATTATTTTCAGAAGGAAATGTGAAAGAGCAATATATCAGAATTTAAAATGAAAAGTTTATAACTTCATAATCCCTCTTCTGAAACCCGTGGAGTCAGAGGTGCTTCAATATTCAGAATATTTCAGCGGTGTTCTAAGGTAGCTTCAGTAATGAAATACATTTCGCTCCGTAGAAATGTATGATTACTTACACAGAGTGGGACGAACGAAGACTAATCATAGCCTCATGCCAGTTAAGGTCAAGTTTCATGGCCAAATGAGTTCAGATCAGAGCAGGTTTTGTGGTCAAGTGAGTTATGAAAAGATTTCCCATTTTCAGAGCTGTTTTACATCCTGTAAATACAGACTAAAAATCAGTACCTTCCTATACTGAGAAGAACTTAGTTTTTAAAAGGCTTTACATTGTTGTCCAGCGATTTTTCATTAAGGCTTTTATACAGAACTCAAATGATTGTAAAATGCTATAATTAACTCTCATCAAAAACAAAACAAAACAAAAAACACTTTAATCTTTAATAATGTTTACACTTTGCAAATAATGTTCAAAAAATTAGAGGAAGCCACAAATTATGTCTGTTTTCAGCATATCAAAATCTGTATAACACCAATGTGGTTCTTTTGAGATTTTGACAATTTACAATTCAAAAAGGAGTTACAGCTGCAAAAAAGTGTGACATTCTGTGTGATTATATGTTTTGGGGGAGCAGCTGTGAAGTAGACCTTTCCCTCTCTTTAATTCTAACCTGCAAATTAAGAAATAAATTTTTTTCAGTTGCAGAATATTAAAATACTCTAGCCGATTCATATCATATTTATAATTTATATATTCATAACATATTTTAATAAAATATTATATCTATATTTAAAATGTTATAATTTATTTATAATTATGTCATAACTTATTTATAATAAGGTATGATTTGATTATATTTAAAATTTATATTATTTTATATTTATAATTTATTTTATTTATTTCTAATATTTTAATTCATTATAAGTATTTAGAATTTGTTTTATAATATTTATAAATTCCCCTCCCAATGTTTATACACTTACCACGATTCACACCCCTTCCCTTTGAAATAACTACAAAAAGCCTCCTACTTGTCTTCCCCACTTTGAAGCAAAAACAATGACTGCCAGAAAAGTTCCATGTAGGAAGTTAAAAAAACATCAATCAGTTTCACAGACAGCAACTGAAGGATCTAAAAAAGCCCTAACTTAAAGGCATATGCTTTCCTTTCAGCACAACTCAGCTCTTCCATTGGGGAACTTCATAAAATACTACACACATCAAGAAAGAAGTACACCTCTTGGCAGTAAAACTTTGGCAACTGCTTCAAAACAATCCTGTTGAAATGATGTGGGGCTACTTTGGGCATTTTTCTGAAGCTCCAATATCCTGGCGACTCATTAGCATGACACTGAGCTAGAAGTGGGCGCTAAAGAAGCTGAGATTTTTTTTGAAATAAATAAGTGTTCAAATCTCTGATTGAAAACCCAGAACATGATTTTGGGAAAGCAAATGTGTCAGTGTATGAGACTTTACAATAATTAAACCCCTTGACTGAAAATTAGAAATGGAAAACAGCTGGGTGCAGTGGCTCACACCTGTAATCCCAGCACTTTGGGAGGCCGAGGTGGGCGTATCACCTTGAAGTCAGGAGTTCGAGACCAGCCTGGCTAACATGGTGAAACTCCATCTCTACTGAAAATGCAAAAATTAGCCGGGTGTGGTGGCAGGCATCTGTAATCCCAGCTGCTCTGGAAGCTGAGGCAAGAGAATCACTTGAACCTGGGAGGCGGAGCTTGCAGTGAGCGGAGATTGCGTCAGTGCACTCCAGCCTGGACAATAGAGCAAGACTCCATCTCAAAAAAAAAAAAAAAAAAAAAAGGTAATGGAAAATATAAACAAAGATAAACAAGGTTAAACAGCCCAAATATCATTATATTCATAACCAAGAATGTAATATAGCCGCTAAGCCATCCATAAAAATTGAAATTATGTTAAAAAATGTTCAAAGTGGAAGCAGAAAAAGCAGTTGCCAAAATCTAGTATAATCTTCATGTCCCCTCACTACTGGATCATTCCTGTGAGTAAACACACCTACTTTATTATTTCCTAACTTGAAAGAAAAATTCCTTAACCCAAACATCCTCCTCCTGAATTATTTCTCTGCTCCAGTTTCTCCCATTTACTGTACTTTCTTGAAACAGTTGTCCATACTCGGTTTGTTTCCTGAACTAATTACTTTTCTTCTTCTTTTATTAGAGACAGTGCCTCAATCTGTTGCCCAGGCTGGCATGCAGTGACACAATTATGGCTCACTGCCGCCTGGAACTCCCAGGCTCAAGCGATCCTCCCATCTCCCAAGTAGCTTGAACTATAGGTGTGTGCCACCATGCCCAGCTGTACTTTTTACTTTTTCTAGAGATGGGATCTCACTATGTTACCCAGGCTGGTCTCAAACTCCTGGCCTCAAGCTGTCCTCCTGCCTCAGCCTCCCAAAGTGCTGGGATTACCCACGTGAGCCACTGTGCCCAGTCCTCCTGCACAGACTTCAATTAAGATTTTGCCCTCACAATTCCACCAAAATCCATGATTCCTAGGTAGTACATCCACTGATCAATTCTCAAACCTCATATGATGCAACTGAGCAGCTGTATTTGATACAAGTGACCTCCTCCTTGGCTATTTTCTTCTGGACTTCTAGAGCACACCTTTGTGTCAGTTCTCTTGACTGGTGAAGGCTTCTCACTCCCGTTTAGTGCATGCTCTTCTACGTCCTGCCATCTAGATACTGGGACTACCCCAGGACTTGGCCGGCAGACATTTTTCTTTCTAACATATTCTGCATCATCTAATGGCACCTGGTCTCATGACTTTAAATGCCATCTGTGTGGCTACGACATTAGTCTACTCTCTCCCCAACCTACATGACATCTCCATTTGTAACTTCCATTTTCCTCAATTAAAACTGATTCCCTTACAGTCTTCCCTATCTCAATAAATGGTTTGCAAGTACTTAGGCCAAAAATTTTGGATTCATTCTTGTCTCTCTGGTTTTTTTAATCCACTTCCATTTCATCAGCAGATGCTTTGGATTTTACGTTCAAAATGCCCCAGATCTTCCCCGCCCTTCTCACCTTTATTTCTGTTCGTCAGGTTCTAGCTCATGTTCTCACATCTGGCTTCTAGCGTCCTCACGCGGTCTTTCGCCACTGTAACCACGGTCAGCTTTGTAAAAGGTATGTCATGTCCTATTACTCTTCTGTTCTCACTTCACAATCTTCCCATCGTACTTGATATTGTAGATCAACACTCAGAATTGATTCTAAACCTCTCCAGTACACAGAGCTTCAATCTCCCTTGCAGTTATGTTCTGGACATAAGTTAGATTCTGCCTATCAACATGATGGCGGAAGTGGCACCAGCTGTCTCATTGCTGCCTCAAACGCTGTTGCTGGCAAGCCCTGGTGTGGAGCACTGTGGAATGTTTTTGGCTTTGGTTTTGGTTTCTGCAGGAGCATCCTAGTGTTCGGGAACCAGCTTAGGATGGAGACAAGCATTTGCAGAAGCAGCAGCTACCTCATCCCTGAATCACAGTTTGAGCTGTACGCTCCAGAGAACAGATGCTGCGTGGCATCTTGACTGCCCACGCTCCTGAGCATGGTAGAATAGTAGCTTCCATGGTGCACTCTTGCAAGACAGTTTTTCTGGAAGTCATTCCTGGAGATGCGTCTCATAACCTACTTCTCCAGTCCTTCCAAAGATTTTGCAAGCACCAGATTCACTAAACTGAATCCCTTTCTCCCTCAGTCAGCCAGAGAGGTTTCCATTCTTGGATACCCAATTTATGCCATCACACCAGAATCAATCCAAAGTCCTTACTGTACCCATGAGACCCTGTGTGCTACGGTGCCTGCCACCTTTGCGGTTTATGGCCTTCCACTCTTCCTCTTCCTCATTCTGCTCCAGAAATACAGGCAGGAAAACAAGCATGCTGCTGAAAGAAAACAGAAAAAAATGAAGATATAGCTGCTCAGTTGTGTTCTTACAGATATATTTACATTGCCCAGAACAATAAAGTAGAACACTAAGTGTAACACCATTCAAAAGCATTGCTGATCCTAGAGAAAAGTTTTCAAACCTGCCTCTTAAGAGTTTCCCTGGATTTACTCCAGCTTAATAGAGCCCCTGTTTATCTGCGCTTATCAGTGTAGAATACAGATAACTTCTCTGATATAAACCCTGCGCTCATATGGCATCCCTTTTTTGTTTGCTTTTCCCTTTGTTGGATTTTCAGGTAATTTTCAATAAGAAGTGGAAAAGAGTGTTTCCCCCCCACGTTCATGCTATTATATTAAGGCTTGTACCCCTCATTTTGCATTTTTGTTGTTGATATTTACATTTAGAGGAATTTCACATTTGAGTTTGTATAATTTCAGCTTACTGGCTTATGCCTCTAAAGAACCAGTCCATACAGACTTCATGAATTCCAAACCTGTCATTCTCAGCACGTAGCTGTGAATTAGACCATGCATTGGGCAATCTGATTATTTAAACTACCTATACAATTTGGGCCAAATCCCACAGCCAAGTAGCTGTCAATATGCACAAGCAGCTAACAATATGTTGAAACTAACAGTATGCATCATAGGGGATTTGCAAAGCTTCATTAATCTATTCCTTTTTATGCCAAATAAAACAATGAACTCTAGTATCCTGAACTGCAACATGCACTTATTTATTTATCTAAATTTGTGTTTGAGCCCTAAGAAGGAAAATATCTATTTATGCTTTAGTGGCCCTTTTGATGATATCAGGATATTATTAAACCTATTGAAAAACATTCAATTGCCTTGAATCAGTACTTGGTTTTGATTTATCTTTTTCCCATTCAAGAGACGGATTGCTTTGTTCATGAAGAAGTTCGGATTTAAGAGTTAAATTTGAAGTTAATTCCAGAAATATTTTTATTGCTGGATATTTGTTTTTTGAGTCAAAATATTTCATACTCAGTAAGAAGCTTGAAATTAATGCCTTAATACTCTCCAGGGACCTGTGAGTGCTGAGTTTATTGACTGTGGAAGGAGAATGCTGCCTCCACAATTCTGGTCTGTGTGGCTGTTAAAGCCCAAGCCAGGGAACAGTGGATGCAAATGACTTAGCATTTTGAGGATTCTGTTATCCTGCTGGTGGCGACCCAGAAGGCAGGACCCTTTTTTCAGAAAGATGTGAAATAAACTCAGTAAGTGCATTTTTTTCCAGAATAGCCCAGGAATGATTTTATTGGTAAAAAATGGCCATATTTCCACTTTTAAAAAGAAACTGTCAAAATAAGCATACTTGGCTGTTTTTGTAATTTTTCTGTTAATACTGATTTGCAGCAAGATGAGGTGGCTTACATCTGTAATCCCAAAACTTTGGGAGGCCAAGGCTGGAGGATTGCTTGAATCCAGGAATTCAAGACCAGCCTGGGCAACACAGTGAGAACTTGTCTCTACAAAAAGTAAGCAAAATTAGCCACGTGTGGTAGCATGCACCTGTAGTTTCAGCTACTCAAGAGGCTGAAGTGGGAGGATCGCTTGGGCTCAGGAGGTCAAGGCTGCAGTGAGCCAAGATCACACCACTGCACTCCAGCCTGGGCAATACAGTGAGGTCCTATCTCCAAATTTTTTTTTAATTTTTAAAAATTAAAAATAAATAAAAATAAAAATTATCAATAAATATATCTATGACAACTACTGATGGCCCAATTTTTCTTTTTTCTTTGGAAGCACAAGGAAATGTGGTCATTTTCTGAGACTGAGGAGGCCAGTACTTGAGGGAAACAATGAAGGCTTAGATCAGCCATGGAGCAGCTTGGGCCAGAGAGATAGACATGAGGTAACAGAAAGGAAGAATGGCCAGACTAAGGGCCTGCCTGATAGGAACCCAAGGATTGTCAGGAACCAATCTCCATGGTTTTAAAATAATGTCCAGGAACCCTGGGCTGTTCCTATGGAAGCAGGAAAGACAGATGTTAGACCATTAGATCTTTTTATTTTTATTTTTAGACAGCATGTTGCCCAGGCTGGAGTGCAGTGTCATGACCATAGCTCACTGCAGCCTTGACTTCCTGGGCTCAAGTGATTCTCTCTCCCCAGCCTCTCAAGAAGCTGGTAAAACAGGTGTGTGCCGCCACACCTGGCTAATTTTTAATTTTTAAAAAATAGAGACAGGGTCTTCTTATGTTGCTTAGTCTGTTCTCAAATTCCTGGCCTCAAATGGTCCTTCTGCCTCAGCCTCCCAAAGTGCTAGGTTTATAGGCATGAGCCACTGCACCCAGCGGTGTTAGATGTGCCCAGGGTGTGCAGCAAAAGATAGTAGTGAAGGGCACTGAGGATGCTCATGAGAAAGTAAGCAGGACAGATGATGCACCTGAAGGCCCAAGCTGGTAAGAGAGGGAAGAGAGGACAGGGGGAGCTGATAGGCTACAAGAATACAGAAGGATCAGGGCTTGCAATCTGTGAAGGAGCCAGAGCAGTTGTGGAGGAAATAATAAAACAAGAGGTGGAAGGACGGGCTGTGGTCATAAAGAGAGCATGGCAGTATTTAATTCCTCAAACATCCACCCCATCCACTTTAGTAAGGACCCCCTTTGCATCCTGGCACACTGTCACCCATATGCAATCTATGATGCCCAGACTTCTTTCAAGTTAGGCTAAGTTCCAGTAACTGAGGTCCAAGTGGAAGGGTTGTGTGGAACTTCTAGAGAGTCTGCTAAAAAAAGAGGTAGTGACCCTTTTCCTACTTCCCCCCTTTTCTGCCTTCCTTTCATCTGGAATGCAAATGTCATTACTGGAGCACCAGAGGCCACCTTGGTCACTGAGGCTGCTCATTGAAGATGGGCAACACCACTACCTGGTCTCCCACCCCTGGAATGTTTTTGTTTTGTTTTGATTTTTAGGTAAAGGAGACATAAAGCCCTATGTGGTTTCAATTACTGTTATTTGGGGGTTTATTGTTACTGCCAGCTGACCTGAAACCGAACATACAGAGTATGATGCCAAGTTTAAAGATTTCTGAAGTGAACTATTACAAGAATGTCCAGGCTAAGGGTGTGAAGAATTATGAGATGTAAGCATATATCTGGCGATTGCAACATTTTTTTTTTTTTTTGAGACAGAGTTTCGCTCTTGTTACCCACGCTGGAGTGCAATGGTGGGATCTCGGCTCACCGCAACCTCCACCTCCGGGATTCAAGCAATTCTCCTGCCTCAGCCTCCCAAGTAGCTGGGACTACAGGCGTGCACCACCACGCCCAGCTAATTTTTGTATTTTTAGTAGAGACGGGGTTTCACCATGTTGACCAGGATGGTCTCAATCTCTTGACCTTGTGATCCACTGGCCTCGGCCTCCCAAAGTGCTAGGATTATAGGCGTGAGCCACCGCGCCCGGCCCAACATTTTAAATTATATTCTATTAACATCTACACCCCTGTGGCTTTCCTCACTGGTCTTCATCTTACCATGAGATATCATGCCAAACAGAACTGGTTTCATTATTTTCCCTCATGACATTTGAAGGCAACTGTTGTTGGCTCAACTGTGGTATCTTCTTTATAGGTCATGCGTCCTCTAGTCTGTCAAGCTCTCTTTATGTGACAAAGCTTTGCATTTCTTTCCTCTGAGCATGCCTCCACTTCCTCCAACTCAGTTTTCAAGTGTGAGGTCCAGACCAGAACACAGAGCGCAGGTGTGGGTCCGACCAGGCAACCATCTCCTTCACTCAGAAGGACATGCTTCTGTGACTTCATTATCTTTTCCAGCAGGTATCTCACGTTTTTCATTCACATGGAACTTTGTTTTGATTAGACTACATGTCTTTTTCACTCACGTTGCTGTTAAAGCCACATCTTCTCCAATATCGAGTTGTGTAGTTCTGATATCCTTCAAGTGCAAGTGCACAGCCTTGTGCAGCTGGCCCTATTAAATTTCTTCCGTAAAATTGGCTTACTGCTTCAGCCCACAGGGATTTTGGAAAATCTGATTCTGTTACCCATTGTACTTCCTCTCTGTAAGCCTTGTTTGTTTGCAGATTTGGTAAGCCTGATCTCTGTTTCTTCATCTACATCACTGATCAAACGTTAGACAAGCTACCTTGCTCTCGGACAAGGACGTCCTCCCTCCATGCTGCCATTCACCAATCAATTCATCAGATTCAGGGGGAGTGTAATCTGCAGCAAATTCTGTTCTTATGATTATATTCAGGATTTCTTAGCCCAAGAAAAAGAAAGCTTAAAAAGCTTCCTATTGTAAATCATTTGGTCACTGAAGGCTATTTGGAGTGAGTAGCTTTTTTGCTGGTATCCCTATAAAAGTGTTCATTGTTCACATTTGTTAAAACTATGATGTGTCAAGCTCCAGCTGGATCAGTTTTCCTTATGGCGATGAGGTGTGTGTTACATCAGGGATTCTGAGTTGTATGCGCAAATCCTGTAAGAGGCACACTGGAACGTGTGCCTGCATGAGGCAGGTGGCTGCATACGCTTATCCTGTTTTGAGGCATGACTTTGGAACTGCACCAGCAATCACATAAATGTACCCGGAGTTTTTGCCTCTTCATTTATAAGCCACATTGATTTGGATCCTGGTTTCTACTTGGTGTTTCCGTCAAGCCAGAGAACCCGATTTAGCCATGATTTCAAGGGGTCAGTGAAGAAAGAGTGTTTGAAATTGTGCAAATCACTGTAAGCTTTTAGGAGATCTTTCTCTCCTTTCTGGTTGGAGAGGCCAGATGTCCATTTTTGTTCCCTAAGTGATACATTCTTTTTTTTTTTTTGAAACAGAGTCTCACTCTGTCACCAGGCACCAGGCTGGAGTGCAGTGGCTTGACCTCGGCTCACTGCAACCTCCGCCTCCCGGGTTCAAGTAATTCTCCTGCCTCAGCCTTCCGAGTAGCTGGGACTACAGGCACGCATCACCACGTCCAGCTAATTTTTTTTGTATTTTTAGTAGAGACAGGGTTTCACCATGTTGGCCAGGATGGTCTTGATCTCTTGACCTCGTGATCCACCCGCCTTGGCCTCCCAAAGTGCTGGGATTACAGGCGTGAGCCACCGCACCTGGCCCAGTGATACATTCTTAAAGGAAAATATTTGCCTTTTCAAAGCTACTTATTCTACTCAAGTTTTTTTTACCTTTTAACATGCTAAAACTTAACGCTTTTTATTTTCCATGGTAGTAGAGTAGAGAGCAAGTTTATTTTCATACTGATTCGAACCCAAGGAAGTTCCAAGTTTGAGTGTGATACTAATGGCAGGGTGTTGCTATTACCTTCTTCACTGGCTCTTAGGGGCATTCAAGCAAAAGAAAGATCAATGAAAATTTCCGGACTGAAACCTACATCTGTTAAGAACACATACTGGTTTTGTGCCACTTTGAAATTGTTGAGGTCTCCAGTCATCCAGAAACTCATCTTTTGATTATATCCCAATTCTGGGGGCCTCAGGACAGGGAGGAAAGTAGCTTAGAGGCAGAGGAGGTGGACAGGAGATTCTCCAATGTCAAGAGCCAATCTGGTACCAGCTATGATCCTAGTTCAGGGCTAAGACAGAGGCTGATCTATTAGTTTTTGGGGCTTGCTGTCATGTAAATCTGTTGAGATCTTCTTGGCTCTTGTATACCACGCTCTCCTGTAACAATCAGGGATAGCTATATTTCACACCATGCTGCCCAAGCCAGCCAGAGGGAGTTTTACATTTTTAATTCTTGTTAGACTCTTACTTTGTATAAGGCATGTGAAAAGATTTATAAATATGATCGCATTGAACACCCTCTGAGGTAGATATGATGCATTATTATCCACCTGCCACAGATGTAGGATGTGAAGATGGTGTTGGCTAATGAATCCTCTTAGGGTCACATAATTAGGAACAGCTGACCAGGATTCAGGCCCAGGTCTGCTTGACCCCAAAGCCTAGTTTATTCTCACTGCTCATGTGCTTTCACTTCCTCTGGGCAGCAGGATTCTTCTATTTCGACTTTCTATTAAAATGGAATCTGGGGGGTCAGAGCAACCTTGAGGAGACAAACAGCCTGCAGTGTCTGTCTGGGTCCACCCAGCACTTCCTCCTGACTCATGCCTAAGTGTTTGCTTCCACATTCTCTCACATAATTCAACTACTTCAAGGTCTATAATTTCTGAGATTTGACCCTGACCTGACCTGGGGATTGGTCTGACTAATGAGGGAGGGGTTTTGATTCATTTAGAAGGAAATCTTATCAAATTCTTTCTGGCCCGTCTACCCTTCACAGTTATGTGTGGCCAGTGGCTTGGTTACCAGCGTCCTGGTCACAGGTAAGTGGCCCTACCCCTTAGAGAATGCTACGACCAAGGGGAATTGGGACCAATATGTTACTTGGGTCGAATGTTCAAGTAGAAGCATGATATTAATTTTTCATGATGTATCTCTGTCTTGTTCTGAAGAACAAGGAGTTCTTCTTACAGAATCATAACAGACAGGCATTAATTACAGCACTTGGACTTCAGGAAGAAAAACACCAAAACTAAATGATTAAAAAGACCGTAGCTCCAAGAGTTCAGCTGAGCCAAAGGGTTCTACCCAGCAAGGAGACAAGTTCCCAATGAGGCTGAGAGCAGCCTTCCTGCCTTTGAAGGAAGCTGCTGTTCCTGTCAAATTTGCTTTGGCCTAGAGTCGTGTTTTTCTCACCATCGAAATCCATTTTAAACATTAACCAAAGTAACTGTGGATTCCCGAAAACCTCTCTTATAGATGAATACGAGGAATTTCAGGGAAAGAGGTTGTTATTGGTTATATTCAAATGGTTTCAAACTGCAAAGTAGGAAATATAAAAAGAAAATATAAGATGGGTTATGTTGGGATCCTTCAAAGCAAATCCAGAGTAATAATCAGAAATAACAAGATAACAGCCCACTTTTTCCATATCCAGATTTAAAATTATGAATAAATTCAAATTTAAGACCTGTACATGATTTTTAGGCCTGCTGTAACAAAGTACCATAAATAGAGTGGCTTAACCAACAGAACTTTATTCTCACCCAGTCTGGAGTCTGGAGGTCCTAAATCAAGTTGCTATAGGGTTGGTTCCTTCTGAGGGCTGCGAGGGAAGGATCTGTTCCAGGCCTCTCTGGCTTGTAGACATCCTTTTGGATTTTCTTGTGATTGCTATGGGTAAACATCAAAAGGTTTAATAGTGTTTATCTTTTTAAAACATGGTTTTAACAACTGAATAGAAAATGAATTGCCCTAGGACAGAGCAAGAACAGAGGAAAGAATACCAGCTGGAGTCCAGAGCATGTTGAAACCATCCTGACTAGAAATTGTGATGGTGTGACCTAAGGCAACAGTGAAACAGGGGCTGGATTAAAGGTAAAGCTTTCCTGCATCAAAGGACATTATTGAGAGAATGCAAAGATAGCTTACAGAATGAAAAAAAATACTTGCAAATTATATATCTGATAAGGTTCTAATATCTAGAATATATAAAGAACTCTTACAATTCAACAACAAAAAGACAAACAGCCCAATGAAAATATGGGCAAAGAACTTAAATGGATACTTATCCAAAGAAGATACACAAATGGTCAATGAACACAAGAAAAGAAGCTTAAAATCATTAATAATTAGGGAAATGGAAATCTAAACCACAATGCAATATGACTTCACCATGATAGCTATGATTTAAAAGAAAAATAACAAATATTAACAAGGCTGTGGAGAAATTGGAATCCCCATATGACGCTAGTAGGAATGTAAAATGGTACAGCCACTGTGGAAAAACAGTTTGATGGTTCCTAAAAAAAATCAAATATAAAATAAAGATAAATTCATAGCAGCATTATTCATAACAGCCAGAAGACAAAAACAACCCAAGTTTTCCTCAACAGATGAATGGATAACAAGATATAGTACAGATGGCCTTCCTTAGCCACGGGTTCTGCATATGTGGACTCAACCAAGTTCAGATAGAACATACTTCAAAACGAAAGATTGCATCTGTATTGAACATACATAGACTTTTTTCTTTTCCATTATTTCCTAAACAATACTGTTTAAAAACTGTTTATATAGCATTTATGTTATATTTAGAATTATATAAGTATAAATATAGCAATATGTATATTTAGAATTATTTAAATAAAAATATTTAAAATTATATTATATATAAAATATATTTAGATATAAATTATATAAATAAATATGTTATAAATATAACATATAATATATGTATTAATAATTATATAACAATAAATATTAATATATAATATATACATATAATATAAATATTACTATAAATGCTATGTATTTATACATATGCTATGTATTTATAAATGCTATGTATTATATAATATAAATATAGCATAGTAGTATACATAACATTTATATTATATTTATAATATAAATTTATATATTAAATTTGTATTTATTTATTATATTTATAATATAGTATAGTAGTATACATAGCATTTATAGTAATATTTATACTGTATTTACAATGTATTAGGTATTATAAGTAATTTAGAGATGTTTTAAAGTATACAGGAGGATGTGCATAGGTAATGTGCAAATACTATGCCATTTTATAACAAGGACTTGAGACTTGAGCATCTTTGGATTTTGGTATTACAGGAATTGCACGAACCAATCCTTCGTGGATACCAAGCGATGACTACACATACAGTCAATTCTCATTGTCCGTAGTAGTTATGTTCCATAATCACTACCAAAAATGAATTAGTGAATACCAAATCATTGCTACTAGGGGGAAAAAGGGTCCTGTGAGCATCTACTCAATATTTTGGTCAACTAATCAGTGCATGACCTTGTTTTGTGTGTGTTTCTGCTTAAAGAGACTTCAATATATATTGTTGATTCATCAACACTGAACTCACAGACAATAGCACCCATGCTTGAATGACGATCCTCTGACACACATATTGTCTCCATCACAGCCTTCTTGCACTTAGGGATCCTAGACAGCACTTCAGCACTAGGCTTGGGTTAGGGACATTTTAAACACTGAAATCCACAACAAAAAGCACAAAAAACATGGAAAACATATTACCAAACAGACCACAAAAATGACATTTTTTTGTAGTATAAGAGCTGAAATAAGAAGGCAGAGCACTGATTTGTTCAACCTCAGCTGAGAACATAAGCACCAGGCAAGTGAAAGATTTTGCCACTCTACACATTCATGAATGACCACACAAACCCCATGAGTACTGATTTGGGGATTACAAATAAACTTTAGCAAGTAGGCAGATTTGCACTTATGGAATCTGTGAATAATGAGGATTCACTGTACTTACAATGAAATATTATCCAGCCTACATTTCTGTAAAATAAATGATACATGCTACAACATGAATAGACCTTGAAAACACTGTTAAGTGAAAAAAGCCAGGCACAAAACAACACACATTGTATAGTTCCACTCATGGAATTTCTACAGTAGACACAATTGTAGAAGCAGCAAGTGATTAGAGGTTCCCAGGGACTCTCAGTGTATGTGTGTGTGGTAGCGGGATAGAGTTTCTATGTAAGGTGATAAGAATTTTAGAAATAGTGGTGACGATTGTGCAACATTTTGAATGTAGTTAATGGGACTAAATTGTATGCTTAAAAATAGTCAAAATGCCACATTTTAGTTATATATATTTTACACAATTGAACAAAAAATTTAGACACATTAAGACATATGGTAACCGTTGCCTTTGAGGGGTCAAAAAAAAAAAGAGTGCAAGCATGATGTATTTAGCTCTCAGTGGAAATAAGTGATGGTATTTGAGTAGTGTTCTTTTATTAGTATCATCATACTTGTTATCTTCTCATCTGACCCTGGAGCTCATTGCTCTCAGCATGGTGGTGCTAAACATATAGCTGTCACTTCTACATGTCACTGTGAGAGGCCCTAACTCTGTCTGAGCCATAGAAAGGATGCAACAAATGACAGCTCAATTCTCTCCACAAGGGAGCAGGGACATATATTTAAGTGTAATGTCTGAGGGTTTTATGGCTTGCCTATTGAGTTGTTAATAAAGCTGAGTCAGCAACCAGACCTATTAACTAGTCCTGCAAGCTCCTCGCTTCTCTACATGTGCTTACCTCCACAAAATGCCTCTCACTTTTATATTGATTCAGTCTCCCGCATGGTTTCTAACTCTTTTCTGATACTTTCTCACGGAGGAAAAGAAAATCAATTCAGAGTGGCTGGAAGACATTCAGCTTTATCTAAAAGTAATCGATGGCAATAATTTTCATCTTTGTTATTCTCTTGTTCCAAGAAGCTGAGCTTCAGAAAAAAAGCAGATGGTGAGGAAAAACATAAGGTAGTAGCACCTCAGGGGCAAGGGTTCAGAGGAGCTTTGTGGCTCATTCAAGAGTAACATTCAGGATGCAACTGGGAAAATAATGTGTATGTGAGCAAAAAGACAGATTTACAAAGAAGCTGAGGCAAATAGGCTTTTGACTATTTTTTATGTAATATGCGTATTCAAAAACTAAGGTTTAGCCGTGAGTCTTCAATTAAAATAACCACATGTGTGCTACATGATTGTTCATTGGCCCAGTAGCTGTCTTAGTAATTAGAAGATAGGTGTTCTGATTATACTTCTTATATTACCAAAGGTAAAGAACAGAATATCTTCGAAGACAAGTTAGAAACATGACGTATTTTACGTTTCTCATGATTTTCTCTTATTTTATACATGCAAAAATGTATACTTTATTGCTGATGAATCCTTTTATTTTAATTCTATAACATATGATGAAAAAAATATTCATTTAAGTATTTGCAATGGATGGAATGTTTGTCTCCCCCCTAAAATGCATATGTTGAAGTCTTTTTTTTTTTTTTTTGAGATGGAGTGTCCCTCTGTTGTCCAGGCTGGAGTACAATGGTGCAATCCTGGCTCACTGCAACGTCCAGTTCCCGTGTTCAAGTGATTCTTCCTGCCTTAGCCTCCCAAGTAGCTGGGACTACGGGTGCATACCACCATACCCGGCTAACTTTTGTATTTTTAGTAGAGACAGGGTTTCATCATGTTGGTCAGGCTGGTCTCTGATGCCTGACCTCAAGTAAGCCACCTGCCTTGACGTCTCAAAGTGCTGGGATTACAGGCATGAGCCACTGTGCCTGGCCGTATGTTAATGAAATCTTAACCTCCAATACGATGGTATTAGGAAGTGGGGCCTTTGGGAGGAAGTTAGGTAACAGTAGCGGCCTCACGAATGGGATTAGTACTCTTTTAAAAGAAACCCCAGAGAGCTTTCTCACCTTCTTTCCCTCATACGAGGATACAATGAAAAGAAAGTAGCCTGCAACCCAGAAGAGGACCCTACAAAGAACCTAACCTGCTGGCACCCTAATTGTGAATTTCTAGCAGTCAGGACGATGGAAAATAAATTTCTGTTGTTTGTAAGCTACACAACCCATGGTACACTGTTATAACAGCTTGAATTGACTGAGACAGTATTGAAATAAAAGTTGTCGATCTAAAGGGAAAAAATAACAATCTTAGGCAAGTTAAACCAAGGGTTTCTTATTGAGAAATTAGGTGTCAACCCTCATGTGCCAGTCTCTTGTGACATCTGCTTGACTTAAACCTCTCGCTAGTGACAAAGGGTGGCTCTCTCTACCACTACCGCAAGTCAGGCAACATTAGGGAATTTTTGTTGCTGCAACGTAGAGTCACAACACCTTGTTATGTATTCAGCAATAAAAATTTATTTCCTTGTGCATGTTACCAAGTCAGACCCTGGAAATTATATCAATCAAATTATGGGGGTTGAGTATAATTCACCTTTAGACAATGTTAAAAGAAAAACTTTAGACAAATTTAATCTAACAATTTATTAATATTTCAGCAAAAAACTATTCATGTATCAGGCAGCACTCAGAACTGGAGAGATTCAGAGAGCTCCACTCTGCAAGACAGGCAGTGAGTAATTATAGATAGAAAACAGAAGTAAAGTACAGAATTAGCTTGACTGGGTACAGGTAGGTATTTGTTGTATTTGGATGTGGTCTGATCAGTTGGCAGCCTTTGATTGACTGAAGTTCAGCTGCTAGCTAATAGCTGAGACCCAAAAAATACTCTTCAATTAGATTTTGGTTAATTTACATCGATACATAGAGAGCAGAATATCTTGGGGGACAAGTTAGAAACATGATGTATTTTACATTTCATGTAAGGTTGCAGGTCCTTGCATAGAAACTCAAAGTAGGGAAATAGCTTCAGGCATGGCCTCATGTGTATTTAATTTAACAGCAGATAGGCTTTGGTTCTTCAGAGTCCCATGAACAGGCATAGGTGCAATCAGCAAGGCATGGCTTGCTCTTGGGTACAATGAGAGGTGAACAACTTTCTTGAGAAGGAAATTCTATATTGAATCCTCTGAGTGCTTTGTGTGTGTGCATTAGCATGTGTGGTGGTGTCTCATCCAATCACTAACTCTCCACAGAAGGGTCACAGGTTGTTCAATTAAGGAGATCATAGCTAAGTATGAATTGGTGGTGGCCATAAGTCCATATGCTTGCTCTTGGGGAAGGGGAAAAGATACCAAGACTGACTCTGCTGAAGGTTGTGAAAGGAAATCCAGTCTTTTCAGACAGAAATGAGTACTCAACAAGGAAAAGGGAAATCAAATCAAGGTAAAAGAATATGATAACTGCAAGAAAGAGAAGGCTCTTTGTTAAGTTACACCTTCAGGGCAATGTATCATCAGGCATCAGGCTCTGTCTTCAAAAGTGATTAGAACTTCCAAGGAGAAAATAAGAATATTTAAAAGAAGTGGTACGGAGGACTTCTGTTACAGATGATGGAGGAGGAACAGATGGGTCAAGGCTGGTGGTGATTCATGATGGATGGTTTCAGACAGTCTGCGATGGCTGGATAAGGGCCGCAGAAGAACACTGGGCTCAACTTCCTCCCTTAATATGAGTAACACAAGGCCTGAAGGAGTCATACAATGTGAGCAGGACCAAAGCCTTAATGGGTGCTAACTCTTCTTAATAACACTGCTTTGGTTTCACCATGACACTCAAGAGGGAGCTATATTTAAGGAGCATCTAGCTTTGGGAAGGAATACCACATTCTATCTGCAAGATATTCCCATAGCATGTAAGAATCACAGATCATTTATTGAGACCTTATGACTACCAGGCACTGTTATGTGAACATTTACACATATTCTTTAATTTTATTTTTACAACAAATTTATGAGGGATTACTATTATTTTATACTATATGCCATAATGCTTTATAGCATATTTTCATACTATTATTATCTCCTGTTTACAAATGTGGAAACCGGGGCACAGACCAGGAGCTAGGCATAGAAGGAATTAGTTTTGTGCATCATCTTTGAGTCTAAGAGAAGGTTATTTTTAAAGTATTCTTGCAACAAACAGAAATTGACATTTTAAAGCATCTGATCACCCCACGGGAATCACATTTGTGAGGAATCATAGGGATCAATTACCATGAACCTCTCCAGGATCCTCTAACACCCTGCCCACCTCTATTACAGCACTTATCTACCGCACTGCAATTCTCTCCTTTCTCATCTCTTCCTTTGTTAGACTAGATGATTTGAGGACATGGAATCGATTTTCATTTCTATATTCAGCACTGGCCACAGTGCTTGGAACATTGTAGGTGTGCAGAATGTGTTTGCTCAATGGCTTTATTTACTCCACTCTGTGATCATTCCAAGATAACACTGTTCATTTTTCCCAGCCTTATCCTTACTCCCACATGCAGGATGGAGGGGGAAGTTGACTGCTCTATGTAGAATGATTTGACCAAAGTGACATCTTGTGTTCTAGAATAATATCATATGTGTCTCAGAAAATCAAGTTTAGCCAGATTTCAAAGAAGAAAGCCAAGTTCCAAAGGTGGGGATGTTGTTAGACAAAAGTTTAGAACTTGACTACCTCTAGCACATTCTCCAGGGCTCATTTCATGGTGCACTTCCTCTGAGACCCTATCCTCACTCACATGGATTAGATTCGGAGGCCTTCCTCCACGTTCTCACAAGACTGTTTATTCTTTGCTTAGCATTGTATGGTAATTGTCTGTTAATTTGTTTTTCTGTCCTCATCTGCCATTAGACTTGGGTTCCTTGAATGAAAGAACTATATGTCAGTCATATCTCAGGGATCTAGCACAATGTTGGCATATGATATATGCTCAAGAAATACTTGTTATATTAGTGAATGAATGAACCAAGAGAAAAGAGACTCAGTGAAAGCAAGCTGAGATCAAATGGGATTAGAGAGAGAACACAATGAGTCAAAACGCTGTCTTGAACACAAGCTGATATTTGCGACTTCCTTTCCAGGGTGCATTGTATATCAGCCTAGCTTAACAACCAGAGGGGGAGGTCAGGCGTGGTGGCTCAACCCTGTAATCCTAGCACTTTAGGAGGCCAAGGCAGGCAGATCACCTGAGGGCAGGAGTTTGAGACCAGACTGGCCAATATGGTGAAACCTCATCTCTAGGAAAAATATAAAAATCAGCCAGGTGTGGTGGCAGGCGCCTCTAGTCCCAGCTACTTGGGAGGCTAAGGCAGGAGAATCACTTGAACCCAGGAGGTGGAGGTTGTAGTGAGCTGAGATTGCACCACTGCACTCCAGCCTGAGTGACAGAGCGAGACTCTGTCTCAAAAAAATAAAAATAAAAATAAAAATAAAAAAATAACCAGAGGGGGAGATGGGCAACTCATCCCAGCTTTGGGTCCTCACCAATTCTCCCAGTGAAATTCCTCTTGTGGTTTCCAAATTTATTGCAGCCCCAAATTATCACAAGGCAGCTCAATCCGTAAAATGGATGAAAGCAGAGTTTTTCTAGTTGAAGTGGGTCAGAGGACTCAGACTCCACCCATTGGCCCTTTTCTGCTATCAGCCCGCTTCTTCTCCCCCTTCCAATTCAGCAACACCCAAAAGTGCTTCATAGAAGCCTAGTTTTCAAACCAATCTCGTAAAACTTTCTTAAGACATGATAGAAGGTGCCACGACTGCTCTTCTGGTCCATTTTCTCTAATGGCAGTGGGCATTGGAGCTGATGGCAGGCATGCAGCACAGAGCAGGTGGTCTAATGACTTCCTTGGCCAGTTTATATAAGGTTGTTCTGTCTCATCTCCATCCTTGCTTCATTCTATGTCCTCTCAGCTCAGCTTTCTCTTCAGCCATTGCTGTGGCCGATAGCCTCATGCAAGTGTAGCCAGGCAAGACCTTCCCAGCTGCACTGTGCATCTCTTGCTTTCTGTCTCTGGGCTTCTCTCCAGCCCCAGCCTATGAAAGTCCACTCAGCCATCACATGCTCAAACCTGGAATCAAATCAGGGAAACCCTTGACCCATGGAGAATAGGAGCTATAGGTAAATACTGCTGTCTTCTGTGATTTGGGTGAGCAATTAAGGCACATTCAGTAAAGTCCATGTGGCTCATGCCTATAATCCCAGCACTCTGGGAGGCCAAGGCGAGCAGATCATCTGAGGTCACGAGTTCGAGACCAACCCAGCCAACATGGTGAAACCCTGTCTCTACTAAAAATACAAAAATGACCTGAGCTTATTGGCATGCACTTGTAATCCCAGCTACTTGGGAAGCTGATGCAGGAGAATTGCTTGAACCTGGGAGGCGGAGGTTGCAGTGAGCTGAGATTGCGCCACTGCACTCCAGCTGCCTGGGTGACAGAGCAAGAGTCCATCTCAAAAAGAGAAGAAGATCTCATAAAGATTGTGTCCCAGTCACCCATAGCAGTAATGACCACTGGAATAGGCTTTCCTCCCTCACTGTTGTATTCTTCCCAATTGTTCAATCCTGTTTCTCTGGATCTACCTAACACAAACTACCTACCCTTATGCTATTGTCTCGGGTTGATTGGGGTGGGGGTTGGGGGGGTCAACCAAGTTAAGATATCCCCTTAGACTTTTTATCCTTCTGCTTAGTACTTATCATCCCTGATGTATTTTATATTCATTTATATTTATTTTTCTCCCTTACCTAGAATATAAACAGCACAAGAGCTGAGACTTCATTTCTTTCAATGGGGTATTTATTACCAATGCTTTGAATAATGCCTGGTACATACTGAACACTTAGTAAGTCTTTTTAAAATTAATCTGTTGAATCTGTGGCTATATTTCTGATTCCCTGGCTGTCAGCATGGATGTGAGTTGGACAGGTTCATCGGGAGACACAGACACTTGCTGGTGGACCAGAGTCCAGTGTGGATATATGCAGAGCTAAACAGGTTCCCACTACCACCAGATATGAAGTCTTTTGTAGACTGCAAGGCTCTCCTCACAGTAGACAGTGTGCACAAAGCACCATCCACACCACGGCGGAGACACAGCCACCCTGCCTCAAATTATGCCCATTCAACTGGTGTCATGGGAGACAGGAGACTTGGGGGTCATCTAACCTGGACCAGACTTGAGCCAGTGAAAAGGGGGACCCCTTGTTGCAGTAAGAAGGCATGATTGGTCCCAAGTTGGGCCTCCAGCCTCTCTTGTTGAAGGGAGAACAGGGCAGGACTGCCACTCCTGGCCATATTGGGGTTGGTTTCCACAGCCATGAGGTAGGAACAAGGATTTCTCTTGTGACAATGAGAAATGCCAGGACGCATTTGACTGCCAAAAAGAACAGGGATGGGCTCCAAATCAGGAGATCCAAAGAATTAAGAACTAGGATAATGAAACCAAGTAAAGATACCCCAGAATTAAATGGGTGGTACATGTGGGTATTTGCACTAAATTCTGGCTGATTGAGTCTTTGGCTTAATATACCATCAGAAGGGCAGCAGTCTGCCTGTAAGCAGTCTGCCTGTGTGGGGCAGCTGCTCTCATACAGCTTAAAAACACAATGAAGAAAATAGTAGCGCTCATGAGCTAAAAAATATAATAGATTTGGGGACCAGGAGGCCCAATTATTTGGAACTGTAAAATGTATGGTGACTGTAATTGCACTAGTCACTCTTGGTAAAATACTGCAGCAAATGCTGTGAAGACTTATCTCTGGGAATAGCATTTTTAGTACTGTCTTTAGAGATACCACTGGACTGGTAATAACGCTGACTCTTCATGGTTGGGGGCATTTAAAATAATTTAGAGGGTTTTGTCTCAAAATAGCCTAGAAAACTTGCTCAAAATGCAAATTCCAAGACCTCATCCCAGCAAGATTCCAAGCAAGTAGGGGCTCTATAGTTTACTAACAACCCAGGCAATTCTGATACAAGGCCAGTCAATACCACACTTTCAAGTGTTTTTTCAAAACACTGGTTTAATACGTACCATAATTTTCTGGCTCAAGAGCTTTTGCAACTCATTGATATTTGAGAGGCATACACCACTAAATAATGCTATATTCTTATATCCCCCAGACTCAATCACCTTTGTCATGCAGTTGTAGTGATTTGGTTTTACTTTACACTCTGTCTGGAATATCTCACTTATATTTTGGAACACATTGTGGAACAGGGAATTCATTTCCAGTCTGATCAGCTGAGAATTAAATATACAACTGTCCAGTTGCCTCAAACCTTTCCAGAAAGATCTGAAAAATATGTACACCCACCTCCCCCATTCCCCCAAACACATTAAAAATACATTAAAAGATTTTTCCAGGTTTTTAATACTTTTTTTTTTTCGTACTTTAGGTTCTGGGGTACATGTACAGATCCTGCGGGGTTGTTGCATAGGTACTTACATGGCAATGTTGTTTGCTGCCTCCATCCCCCCCATCACCTATATCTGGCATTTCTCCCTATGTTATCCCTCCCCAACCTCCCCACCCCGCTGCTGTCCCTCCCCTGGCCCCCCTACAACAGACCCCATTTATAATACTTTTAATGGTGGTACAGACATCAGCAGAGAATGCAAAATCAAGAAGCTTGTGCAGCATCCTGTGCTTTGGGTTTGTTTACAAGGAAGAGACAAGAGTTGAAAGGAAGCCGAGACACCTACATCACTAACACACAAAGACGGACCCCAGGCCCATGTGTTCACTGCAGGCAGCACCTCAGATCACACAAGCAGGTTTCTTGGCAACTATGTTCTTCTTTCAGACACCTTTGAAGCGGCGTATGATCTTTTCTGATCTACTTTTCCACCCTTTCTCCTGTCTACCAGAACAATCATCAAGAAATCTGGGGTCTGCACCAACTCTAATAATGGTGGGGCAGAAATAACTTTATAGTGAAACTTTAGTCCAGGAGAATGGAGAGTTGGAGTCTTTGTTCACATAAGGACATCAATGACAGAATCCACTCTGGAAATGAGCATTGTGTACAGTTCCAATCATAATATTTTATTTAGAAGATAATATTTAAGAAGAATAGTTACAAACTAAAGAGAAGGATGAGGGATTCTTAGAAATCTTTTAAAAATGGGAAATGTCTAAGAAAGCAGAGTGCCTTTGCACATTTAATTTTTAAAAATGTATTATAATATACAATATTTCAAGAATTCTGAGATGCATGTCTTTTCATGTTTTAACAACTCTGAAGCCATCCAAACAGCAATGACGTAGATTTAAAAGGTAGCACGGTACCAATATCATTGAAAACTCCTGGTGTGTCTCCATGAGTCACATTCCACTCTCTGACCTTCCTCAGGTGACCATTACCTATATTTTTACATTTGTCATTGCATTCCTTTTTACTACAATTACCTTTTATATGTATGTATCTTTACTAAGACATTGTATTTTTACTTTCCTGAGATTTTATAATTGATATTGTACTACAGTTTTCTGTCAATTTCATTCAACATCATTTCTGAGATTTATCAGTGTTATATATGATTTAATCATTTTCACTACCACTCAGTATTCCATTATATGAAAGTACCAAATTTATTCCTTTTCTACTAAGGACACAAGTTGCTTCCAGAGATTTTTTTCTTTTTTGCCACTATAAACAATACTGCAGTAAACCCGGTATATGTTAAAATCTATTGATTTATAGGGCATTTATAGGTTCTAGACATAATCACTTGTATTATGTATGCCACAAAGATCTTCTGGTTTATGGGTTGTATTTGTTACTTTCTTTATTGTATCATTCTTAAAGTTTTATTTTATTTTAAATTGACATAATTTTAGATACATATGGGAGACAATCTGTTGCTTTAATACATGTGTATATTATATTATGATCAAATCCAGCTAATTTTAGCAAAACTATCACCTCAAACACTTCTCACTTCTTTATGGTAAGAACATTCAAAATTCTCTCTTCCAGCTATTTTGAAACATACAATATATTATTGATAACTATAGTCACCCTACTGTGCAATAGAAATCAGAACTTATTCTTCCTAACTGTACTTTTGTACCTGCTGACCAACCTCTTTCTACTTCCATCAGTCCCTGATCATCACCATTCTATTCTCTATTTATATGATATAAGCTTTTTAAGATTCCACATACAGTGAGATTATCTGATATTTTTCTTTCTGTGTCTGACTTATTTCACTTAACGTAATGTTTTCCAGTTTCATCCATGCTGTTGCAAATGATAGGATTTCATTCTTTTTGTGGCTCAACAGTATTCAAGTGTGTACATATTATATTTGCTTTAGCTGTTCATCTGTTGACGATGGTGAATAGGTTTTTTTGGTGTGTTATTGAATTCAGTTTGCTAATATATTGTTAAGAAACTTTGCAACTGTGTTCATCAGGGATATTGGCCTGAAGTTTTCTTTTTTTTTGCATCCTTGTTTGGTTTTGGTATCAGAGTAATGCTGGTGTTACAGAATTAGATTGGAAGAGTTCTCTCTTCTGCAAATCTCTGAAACAGTTTGAGAAGAATTAGTATTAGCTCTTCTTTTTTAAAAAAATAATTTATTTATTTTACTTTAGGTGCAAACAATATCTGGCATTTCTCCCCATGTTATCCCTCCCCACCCTCCCTCCCTCCCCGCCCCCCCATTGTCTCTCCCCCTACCTGCCCCCAACTGTCCCTATGTGTGATGCTCCTCTCCCCTGAGTCCACGTGTTCTCGTTGTTCAACACCCGCCTATGAGTGAGAACATAAGGTGCTTGGCTTTCTGTTCTTGGGTCAGTTTGCTGAGAATGATGGTTTCCAGATTCATCCAAGTCCCTACAAAGGACACAAACTCATCGTTTTTTATGGCTGCGTAGTATTCCATGGTGTATATGTACCACATTTTCTTTGTCCAGTCTATCATTGATGGGCATTTGGGTTGGTTCCAGGTCTTTGCTATTGTACACAGGGCTGCAATGAACATACGTGCGCATGTGTCTTTATAGTAGAACGATTTATAGTTCTTTGGGTATATCCCCAATAGTGGGATTGCTGGGTCAGATGGAATTTCTATTTCTAGATCCTTGAGAAATCGCCACACTGTCTTCCACAATGGTTGAACTAATTTACACTCCCACCAACTGTGTAAGAGTGTTCCTATTTCTCCACATCCTCTCCAGCATCTGTTGTCTCCCGATTTTTTAATGATCACCATTCTAACTGGCGTGAGATGATATCTCAGTGTGGTTTTGATTTGCATTTCTCTAATGACCAGTGATGATGAGCATTTTTCATATGTTTGTTGGCCTCATATATGTCCTCTTTTGAAAAGTGTCTATTCATATCCTTTGCCCACTTTTGAATGGGTGGTTTGTTTTTTCTTGTATATCTGTTTTAGTTCTTTGTAGATTCTGGATATTAGCCCTTTGTCAGATGGGTAGATTGCAAAAATTTTTTGCCAGTCTGTGTCTTTTGACTGGGGCGTTTAGGTCATTTACATTCAATGTTAATATTGTTATGTGTGAATCTGATCCTGCCATTTTGTTACTGGCTGGTTTTCTTTCTCATTAGTTGACTCATTTTCTTCATTGCATTTTTGGTCTTTGCCAACTGGTTTGCTTTTGCAGTGACTGGTACTTGTTCCTTTCCATGCTTAGTGTTTCTTTCAGGAGCTCTTGTAGGGCAGGTCTGGTGGTGACAAAATCACTCAATAATTGCTTGTCCGTAAAGGATTTTATTTCTCCTTCACTTATGAAGCTTAGTTTGGCTGGATACGAGATTCTGGGTTGAAAGTTCTTTTCTTTAAGGATGTTGAATATTGGCCCCCACTCTCTCCTGGCTTGTAGAGTTTCTGCCGAGAGATCTGCTGTGAGTCTGATTGGTTTCCCTCTGTGGGTGACGTGACCTTTCTCTCTGGCTGCCCTTAGCATTTTTTCCTTCATTTCGACCCTGGTGAATCTAACAATTATGTGCCTTGGGGTTGCTCTTCTTGAGGAATATCTTTGTGGAGTTCTCTGTATTTCTTGAATTTTAAATTTGGACTGCCTTGCTAGGCTTGGGAAGTTCTCCTGGATAATATCTTGGAGTGTGTTTTCCAGCTTGGATTCATTCTCCCTATCATATTCAGGTACACCGATCAGGCGTAGACTAGGTTTTTTCACATAATCCCATATTTCTTGGAGGCTTTGTTCGTTTCTTTTCACTCTTTTTTCTCTTGTATTGCCTTCTCTTTTCACTTCATTGAGTTGATCTTCAATCTCTGATATCCTTTCTTCTGCTTGATGGATTCGGCTATTAAAACTTGTGTTTGCTTCACGTAGTTCTCGTGCTGTGTTCTTCAACTCCATCAAGTCGTTTATGTTCTTCTCTAAGCTGGTTATTCTGGTTAGCATTTCCTCTAACCTTTTTTCAAGGTTTTTGGTTTCTTTGCATTGAGTTAGAACGTGTTCCTTTAGCTCTGAAAAGTTTCTTATTATCCACCTTCTGAATCCTGTTTCCGTCAATTCTTCGCACTCCTTCTTGGTCAAGTTGTGATCCTGTGTTGTTGAGGAGTTGTGATCCTTTGAAGGAGAAGAGGTGTTCTGGTCTTTGGTGGTTTCACCTTTTTTGCACTGGTTTTTTCCCATCTTTGTGGATTTACCTGGCTGTGGTGTCAGAGAGCTGCTTGATGAGGTCGCTTGTCTGCCTGTGGGGGCGCTACTGGGCTTCTAGGGACTCCTTTGGTTACTAGGGAAGCTTCCTGTGTCTTTTTTGTTTATGCTGGGAGATTAAGCCCGCCTCTTCCACTGACCTGTAGGCACTGCTGGGTTGTCGAGAATGCTGTCCCGTTGCTACATAGGTTTCCTGTGTTTTTTGTTAAAACATGTAGCTCAGTCCCACCCCTCTAGTGGTGGGTTGTGCCCTTCCTCCACTGGGCTGGATCATTCAGGTTCATCTCAGACTGTGGCACTGGCTACGCAACCCACTAGAGTCAGAGCTTCAGCCCTCTGGGGTTTGTCGGGGAGGTTAGGGACCCGCCCAGCCACACCCAGCAGTCTCCCCCTTTCAGCTTTCTCTCTCTTTCTGGTCATGGGGTAGGGGCCGCCCAGCTGCTCCTGCTTACAGCTCCCCCTCTCTCCGGGTGGGCGGAGGGAGTGATAGCTCAGTCTGCAGACTCTTACTCAACTCTGCACTCGTAATTCCCAGCACTTGACTGGCAAAGATCCCCTGTTCTGTGTATTGCTGAGGCTTTGGGGGAAGCGCTGTATCTGGACCTGAGCACCAGAGGTGGAGCCTCTGACTGGCCAGTCAGATGCACTTTCTGGGTGAAGCAGCAGCCCTCCCCACCTTGGTCTGCCCTGAGTGGGCTTTGCTCACCCTCGGAGCAGACCTGTTGAAATGCACCTGGTACCTCGGTTGGAGCTAGGAGATCTCTGGGTTTCTGCGTCTCTTTGGCTGGGTGTTGTGCGCTGGAGTTGTGTCTAATCTGCCATCTTGGATCCTCCCTCAGTATTAGGTCTTCTTTAAATGGTAGACTTCAGCAGTAAAGGCATCCGGTCCTTGGCTATTCTTTCGTGGGAGAATTTTTATTATGGATTCTATCTCTTCTTATTGGTCTGTTTAGATTTTCTATTTCTTCTCTATTCGATCTTGGTGGATTGTTTGTGTCCAGGAATTTGTTCATCTCTTCTAGATTATCTAATTTCTTGGCATATAGTTATTCATAATAGTTTCTTACGATTCTTTGTATTTCTGTGGTATCAGTTGTAATGTATCCTTTTTAATCTCTGATTGTATTTGTTTGAATCTTCTCTCTTCTTTGTTAATCTGGCTAAAGGCTTGTTGATTTTGTTTATCTTTTTTTTTAAAAAACCCCAACTCTTAGTTTCATTGATCTTTTGTATATTGTCTCTTTTTTGTTGCTTTCTCCTCTGACTTCTATTATTTCTTTCCTTCTACTAATTTTGGGTTTAGTTTGGTTTAGTTTTTCCAGTTCCTTGAGGTGCAACATTCAACTGTGTGTTTGAGATTTTTTTTTCTTTTTTGATGTAGGTATTTCTTACTAGAAATGTCCTCTGATTATTGCTTTTGCTGTTATCTCATAAGTTTTGATATGCTGTGCTTCCATTTTGATTTGTCTCTAGAATTTTAAAAATCTTCCTTTTACTTTACTCATTGACCCATTGGTTGCTAAGGTGTATGTTGTTTAATTTCTATGTATTCATGTAGTTTCCAAAGTTCCTCCTGTTACTGATTTCTAGTTTCATACCATTGTGGTTAGAAACAATATAATTTTGATTTTTCAAAATTTATTAAGACTATTTTGTTGCCTACTATATGGTCTCTCCTGGAGAATATTCCATGTGCACTTGAGAAGAATGTATATGTTCTGCTGTTGGATGGAATAATTTGTGTATATCTGCTAGGTCCATTTGTAAAAAGTGCTATGGAATTTCAGTATTTTCTTTTTAATTTCCTGTCTCATTGATTTGCCTATTGTTGAAAATGAGGTATTAAAATCCCCTACTATTATTGTATTGCCATCTATTTCTTTCTTTATGTTCACTGATATTTTCTATATATGTTTAGGTGCTCTAGTGTTGGGTGCATATATATTTACAATTGTCATATCTTCTTGGTGAATTGTACCTTTTATCATTAAATAAGAGCCTTCTTTGACTCTCATGACAGTTTTTGACTTAAAGTCTATTTTATCTGATATAGGGATAGCTACCTCTGTTCTCCTTTGTTTACCATTCACATGGTGTATCTTCTTTTATCTCTTACTTTCAGCCTATGCATGTCTTTAAAGCTAAAGTGGGTCTTTTATAGTCAGTACAAACTTGGATCTTGTTTGTTTAATTTATTCAGCTACTCTATGTTTTCACTGGAGAATTTAAGGCATTTACATTCAAAATAATTATTAATAGATAAGTACTTACTCTTGCTATTTTGTTAATTATTTTCCAAAATTTTATAGATCTTTGTTTCTTTTTTCCTCTCTTATTTATCTTTGTATATTTGGTGAGTTTTGTTAGTGCTAAATTTAGATACCTTTTTCTCTATTGTTTGTGTATCTGCTATAGGCTTTTTATTTCTGGTTACCATGAGGCTTACATAAAATATCTTCTCATTATAATAGACTATTTTATACCGATTGCAACTTAACTTCAGTAGTATACAAACATTCTAGACTTTTACCTCCCATTTTTATTTTTCATGTGACTATGCCTTTTTGTATTACGTATTTCTTAACAACTTTTTATGGCTATAGTTACTTTTAACTGTTTTGCCTTTTAACTGTTTTGCTTTTAACTTCCATACTAGAATTATATGTGATTTATAGAGGACCATAACATTCTTGCAATATTCTGAATTTGGTTGTCTGAGAAAGACTTTATTTCTCCTTCATTTCTCAGGACAGCCTTGACTCCTGTGATGTACTTTGGCACTCTAGTTACATTCATCCAAATGTAGTTGTTCATTATTGTTTTGGCTGTTTTTAGGGCAAAGGGGAATGGGTGCTAAGGTTTTCTAGTCAGCCATCTTGCTCACATCACTCTATGACTCTTATTAACAGGATTTATTCATTATTATGTAGTCAAATATATTAATCTTTGGCTTTATGTTATGTATGTGTATATTTTATCTTATTTAAGAAACGTTTTCCTACACCAAAAGTATAAAAGATATACTTCAGTATTTTCTTTTAAATTTTTACATTATTTTCCTTCAAACTTAAACTTTTAATCAACCGAATTTTTGAGTTTTGTATGAGATATGCCTCCAATGTCACCTTTTTTCACATGACTAACCAAGTGTTTCAGCACACTTGTGAGCAGCCCATCTTTCCTTACTGATGCCCTGCCTCCCTGCCATAGATCTTTTCCATGTCTACATGGGTCTGTTTCCACCTTCTCTAATCTGCTCCATTGGTCTCTTCATTGATACTGCAAAGTCACAACCATTATTCTTTCATAGTAAGTCTTAATTCTGGTAGGGCAAGTTCTTCCAGTTTATTATTTGAGATATCTTGCCTATCATTGTCCCTTTGCTTTTACATTAATTAATTTGTATAAGTCTTTAACAAAACATTGGTAAAATTTTATTGAAGCTGTTTTGAATCTATAAATCTATTTGAATGAAAACTGACACCTTTATGGTATTGAATAATCCTTTAATAAACTTAGTATGTTTCTTAATTTATTTAGGTCTATTTACTATCTCTTAATAAAGTTCTCTAAGCTCTCTGCACAATGGTTCTGCACATCTTTATGAGATATACTTTAGAATTACTTTTTAAACTTTTCTGGCTATAATAACTATCTGTTTAAAAATATTTTCCAGCTATCTTTGCTTTATAAAAATTCAGTTGTTTGCTAGAAACTTTGATTAAACCTCTTACCAAAGCTAATAGTTTCTTTGCAAATCATTACAGATTTTTTTGTGTAGACAATCAACCTCTGTGAATAATGAAAATTTATTTCTCCTTTTCCAATCCTTCTAACTTTATTTCTGTTATCTTAATGCATTGGTAGGGACCACCAATTTAATATATATTTTAAAAAACAACATCTTAACCTTTTCTTAATTATAAATGAAAAAACTTCTAGAATTAGAAGCACTAATAATGTTAGTGCTAGTGTTTGGAAACATACCTTCAGATTTTAAAAATCCTTTATATTGCAAGTTTGCCAAGACTTTTTCATGAAGGGTATTGAATTTTACTGAATGTTTTTATACCTCTGTTAAGATGATTATGATTTTTCTCTATTAATGTATTAACAGGCTAACTTATAGGAGATTTTCTACTTTCCAACCAACATTACAGTTCTTGAAATAAACCTATAGTGATGTTTTATTATTTTATGTTTATATATTGCTAACTCAGATTTGATTTGCCAATCTGCTTTAGGGTTGTTTTTTTTTTTTTATCACCATTCATGAGTGACATTTGTCTTCCATTTTCCGTGTATCGAACTTGCAAAACATTTTACTAGCTTCATAAAATGTATTATGAGGAAGAATCTGTATATGGTTGGAATGATCTGTTTCTAGAATGTGTGGCGTAACCTCCTTGTAAAGCCAGATGACTCTGTGCCAGGCAGTGGATTCAGCGCATTAGGTGACTTGTCTCTTTTGATCTTTGCAGCAGGAGGAAACGGGAAGCCTAGAGAAGTTAACGAACTGGCCAAAGATCATCCAGCTAAGAAATGACAGAGAGGAATGGAATGTAGCCTTAGGCCATCTGATTCAAAGACAACACTTCCTAACCATTGGGTACCAATGAATTTTTAAATGACTGCTGTGTGGCAACACAAAGAATGATTTAGAGAGGACCAAGAATGGACAGTCATTGGAAGGACTCCTTATGAGTGACTCATATGGAATATGAAAGGAGAGACAGGATTTTTATTACTTAAAATTGGACCCTGGTACTGAACTGAAAAACTTTCAAATGCAATTTGGCTTGTGTCAAAAGTCCCCTGATTTTACTAATGTCCGTAGAGCAGGGCTTTCGATTTCATAGCCAACAGCTCCAAGAGCCTTCAAAAGCATGGCAGGCATGACTTCCTTGTGGGTTTGGGTTGCTTTGTAAGGCTGAGGGGCATGTATTGTGCTGCAGAGGCTTCCATAACATGGGACCTCCCTTTTTAAAACACTTCCCCTTGAGAGTTAACTCTGCTTTATATTTCAAAGTGGGGCTGGGGTGTTTTGTTGAAGACTCCTTTCAATATAAACAGTAAATGTAACTTCTGAGACTTCTTGGAATAGTTTAGCTATGGTTACTGTTGTTTTGACTAGGCATACAAATATCCTACCAAAGTGAAAACAGGTTTTAAAAAATCCAGCAGATCACTTAAAAGACATAACAGAGAATGTGTCTCTGCTCCAGGTGGGGATAGACTCTCCCAGAGAGCAATCAGATGCTTATGCCCAGGGGTTGCTCATGTGGGGTCTTTAGAGAACTGGCTTAGATTATCTAGGTAGGTTGGGTCCCTTGGGCTGCTTTTGGAGCAGCCCTGCAGAGGAGGGTGGGACTATTGGGTCATAATGTCTATTCTCCTCTGGTAGAATATATGAAAGGAAAGGGCAAAGGGTCAAGTCATTTCTATAGTCATGGATCCTCTTTTGTTTTTTTCTTTGGCCCTTTTATGTGTTAAACCTCTTCAGGTCAAACAATCTTTAATTTCATACAAAGTAAGCAGAAATCTGTGATTAACATGAAAATGAAGTTTCCATTTACTAACATCAGAGAAGCAATTTCATGATTTTTAATCCATCTGAATTGGCCATCATCTCTTATCATTGCTACAAGAGGAGAAAAAAAGCCTTCTTTTCTAGACACTTGAATAAGTAAATATGGCAAGGAGTTAAGTAATGAAGACAAAAACAACTCATCTCACATATCCTTGGACATACAGCAACAGGCAAATGCTTAATTCTCCCTAGCTGAGAAGAATAATTGAAATGCATTCTATTAAAGGAAATCACAAGGGGAAATATATAGAAAGTTTAATGGGAGCTATGTATTTAATTTTAAATATGTCTGGAATTTTTTCTTATAGATCAAACTACATGTAGTCTTTTTTTCACTAACCTTAACATTTGACAAAGTTCCTTTATTCATTTTGCTACTTACAATTCATTAAGTTCAGATTCTTCATTGAACTATGGTTCATGTACTTGAGTTATCACATAAAGGACTTTTCATTGTTTTGGTATTTTGCACATTGTATTTGTGCTTATCCAAATTGATTGATTAAATAGAGAGTAGGAACAATTACCAAGGATTTCAGTGATGCTGAGTTGCACCCTTAGAAATTGAGGATCTTAGGAACTGATTCTGCCAGTTTTAAAAAGCTAGGTGAAGCAACTCACAGACCACTGCAGAGGCCAACGATTCCCTGATTTGAGGTTTAAAGCTAAATTATTAAACAAATATGGAGAGAGAGAGACTTCCAGTCTGAACATGGCTGAGTAAGTCAGCATCTTTTTCCTTTTACTCCTAGAGGTTATATGAAAGCTAACAAGGAGGAAGGAGCAAAACCATAAACTCTGTTTTCAGTAAAACTAGTATATAGTTATTATCCACTTACTTCAGAATATATGTAAGAATGCCAAAACAAGCTTAGACTGGGCATAGCCAAATAGAAATGCAGAGAAAACCACAAAGATGACTAAATGTCTCAGAGCCAAAAAAAAATGTGCTTCCTGAAGATTAGAAGTCTTACCCTGATGTGCAAACCTATATAGATCATTTGGATCAATGGGAGTAAAAACTGGGGTTAACAGGGAAGCTTGAGGAAGTCTCTCTGGATGCAGTTCGGCTCAGAGAAGGAAATAATAAAAAAACACACAACAATGTAGAAGAACTATGTAGAAAAGCCATTTTAGCATTAAGCAGTGTGTCTGCATGATAGAGAAGGAGAAAATGTTTAGGTTGTGAAGCCTGGAAGGCTGCACTACCCCTACAGACACACATGTACATGCACACGCACGTACATGTTCATGCTCACACACCAACCTTCAGCAAAATCCAGTTCAAGAAAAATGTGTTTATATGAGTTATAAGAAAAAGTCACTACAAAAACACTGAATCAAAGATAGTGTATGATTAAAAGCGTGAGGAAAATCAGAAAACTTAGGACAAAGAATATTCACTAAAAATTTTAGCTGTGCAGCAACTAAAAATTATGACCAAATATTTCACCAGGGATTTAAAAGAAGAATTTAAGAAGGTATTCACTTCAATGAAAAAAGATTACAATGCAGAAATATAGAAATTGAAAGAGCAATATAACAAGAGATGAAATTAAAGTAGCAGAATTCAGGAAAGACATATAAAAAATGAAAATATCACAGAAATAAAAATGAAATCAGAATACAAGGGAGGCTGGGTGTGGCGGTTAACACCAGTAATCCCAGCACTTTGGGAGGCTGAGGCGGGTGGATCACTTGTGCCCAGGAGACGGATGCTGCAGTGAGCTGTGATTATACCACCACACTCCAGCCTGGGCGGCACAGGGAGACCCCTGTATCAAAAACAAACAAACAAAAAACCACAATGGAGAAGCGATACTAAAAAAACCACAATAAGTAATACAGAGGATATATAAAAAGTAAACAATGTAAAATGGAAATAAACAGATAAAAAGATTACATACACAGACAATAACTAGAGAAGACAGACAAAGGTGATCCAATTTGTACATAATTGGAGTCCCTAAGAAGGAATTAAACCAATAATTTAAAGTACATATCAAGAAAAATTATTCAAGTAAAAGAAAATTTGAAAAAGTAAGTATACCCTTATGTATACACACACATATATAGGAAGGGCATACTATGTGCCAAAAAAGATGCCTGTTAATGTTCACCACTGAGACATGAAATAAGGCAAATGGACTCAACATAGTAAAAGGTTCTTAAACTCTAATAAAATCTAATATAATTGATAAAACTAAGACAAAATAAAACTGCAATCACAACAAATATAAAGGACCCTAAATATATACAAGATATGGCTCAGAAAGTTTGAAAATATAAAAAGATAAATAAAGGAGAATTGGGGAAATTTAAGCACATTGTCAATCAAAAAGGAGACGTTATGATCTTAATAGCAAGCAAGTTGGAATATGATATGGTTGCATGAGTGTTAAATAATAAATAAGCCTGGTTGTTCATTATAGTATTATTTATAGTAGCAGAAGACTGGAAACAGACCTATGTCCATTAACAGGGGATCAGTTAAATAAATAATAGTTAATTACTACTGATATGGTTTGGCTCTTTGTCCCATCCAAATCTCATGTTGAATTGTAATCCCTAGTGTTGGAGGTGGGGCCTGGTAGGAGGTGACTGGATCATGGGAGCAGTTTCTAATGGTATAGCACCATCCCCCTAGTGCCATGTCGTGATAGAGTTCTCACAAGATCTGGTTGTTTAAAAGTGTGTAGCATTAGCTGGGCATGGTGGTATATAACTGTGCTTCCAGCTACTCAGGAGGCTGAGGCATGAGGAAATATATATATGAATAAAGAAACCTGGGAGGTGAGGGCTACAGTGAGCCAAGATCGTGCCACTACACTCCAGCCTGGATGACAGAGTGAGACCTGTCTCAAAAAAAAAAAAGTAACACCACCCCTTCTTTCTCTTCCTCCTGTGTTCCCACTATGTAAGACATGTTTGCTTCCCTTCTACCATAACTGTAAGTTTCCTAAGGCCTCCCCCGCTATGCTTCCTTTACAGTTTGCAGAACCAGAAGCCAATGAAAATCTCTTTCTTTCTTTATAAATTACCTAGTTGTATTTGGTTCTTTATAGAAATGGGAGAATGGACTAATACACCTAGTTTGGAATACTATGCAATAAATCAAAAAGAATTTTAAAAAATCATTCTATATGCAGGCTGGGTGTGGTGGCTAATGCCTGTAATCCCAGCACTTTGGGAGGCCAAGGTGGGTGGATCACCTCAGGTCAGGAGTTTGAGACCAGCCTGGCCAACGTGGTGAAACCTTGTCTCTGCTAAAAATACAAAAATTAGCCAGGTGTGGTGACATGTACCTGTAATGTCAGCTACTCAGGAGGCCGAGGCAGGAGAATCACTTAAATCCAGGAGGCAAAGGTTGCAGTGAGCCAAGATCACACCACTGCACTCCAGCCTGGGCAACAGAGTAGGACTCAGTCTCAAAAAAAGAAATAACATTCTATTTGCTGACACAAGAAAAAAAATCCTCCAGCATAATATGCAATGTGAAAAGAGCAAGGTCAGAGTAGTAAACAGTACTTTTTGTCTAAAGAGGTTGAGAGGGGGAAATGTATATATGAATAAAGAAACTATAAAAAGTGCTTAAGAAATCAGTCACAGAGATAGGTGGGATGCAAGGAAGACCATTTGCTTTTTGCTTTTTAATTTTGTAATTACTTAACCACGTGAATGTATTCTCCATATAAAAGTTAATTTACAATATGATAAAAATAAAGGGGAGATTATTATAGCATTACCAAGTTTATATTTTTTCCACATAGTGACATTTTAAAAACCCTACCATCTATTATAACTTTTAAATCACAAAAGAAAAGAAAGGGCATCTTGAAAGAAATAAGCAAAAGCAATAAAGAATGACAATTTTTGAAGAATATTCTCTTAAATTGATACAATATTGCCTTTTCCTCATTTCACTGTAGACTACCAGACACTTCATCACTACCTGGTACTGGACCAGAAAGGAGCACATGGAAACCACCAGTAGAGATGGAGGAAATGAGGGGAGCTTGTGATCCTGGAGTAGATACAAGACTTCCTCTGGAACCTAATGGGAAGGACACTCTGGTAATGAGATTCCATAATTCTTATGTATTAATATTGATATATCAATATCTATGTAATTATGTACACCTTTACCAAATACTGAAATATTTAGAACAATGAAAAAAGACTTAAAAATGTTAAAACACAGGTTTTTTAAAAAGAATAGAATTGAGGTCCAAAAGCTAACCCCTCAAGCGGAGGCTGAGGTTCTCTGTGAGTAGGAAAGTGATGGATGCTATTGTCCAGGGTAAGCATTCTTGGCTGCTGTCAGCTCTAGGGTGCCCTGCTGGCCCTGGGCTGTGGAGCAGTGCATGGAGTCCATATGAGGGCCAGTGAAGAACATTTTCTTACATCTGAGTGCTGCCTCTGGACTCTCCTATTTTATTTCCCTGTCCCCACAGGTAGTTTTCAGATTGAGAGACCAGAAGGTAAGAATTCAGTTTCCCTATCCCCTGCAGTTAGATAGAAATGATTAGAGAAAACATATGTAATTACAGCACAGAATATTTTTCTTAGTTTTTATAAGGCACACTTACACATACTACTGTGCAATACCAACGCCTAACATGCCATAATATAATAAGTAAACTGAGGCTGAAGAGCTGGATTGGTATCCACTGCCAACAATAATAATAACAACGCTAACATTTGCTAAGCCCTGGCTATGTCAGGTGTAGGTTAAGCTCTTCATATGTGTAACATTATTGAATCTGTACATCTCTGTGTGATAGGTACTACTACTATACCATTTTCCTATGAGATTAGATCACTGAAGCCTGAGGAAGTGGAGACCACTCCTTCTAGATTATGTGGCTAGCAGAAAACACTTTCTCTTTGCCTCCTATGCACAGAGACACCATGAGAGCAGTAGAAATAGGTCTGAATTAAAAGTCAAGAGAACCAGCTGGGCATGGTGGCTCATGCCTGTAATCCCAGCACTTTGGGAGGCCGAGGCAGGCGGATCACCTGAGGTCAGGAGTTCAAGTCCAGCCTGGTCAACATGGTGAAACACTGTCTCTACTAAAAATACAAAAATTAGCCAGGCATGGTGGCAGGCACCTGTAATTCCAGCTACTCAGGAGGCTGAGGCAGGAGAATTGCTTGAACCCGGGAGGTGGAGGTTGCAGTGAGCCAAGATTGCACCACTGCACTCCAGCCTCAGTGACAGAGCAAGACTTCATCTCAAAAAACAAAATGAAAAAGTCAAGAGAACCAAATTCGGTTTGTGGTTCTACCTCCTAGGTAAATCATTTCCTTTTCCAGGTCTGTTTATTCCTCTTTAAAAGAACAGAAATGGAATCTCTAACATGATCGCAGTGTAACAGACACTCACAATCCCCAGCTGGTGCTTCCTGAGCTGTGCAACCTACAAGCCACCCTGTTTCCTCCACCAGAGCACAGAGTGATGAGAGAGTTCTTGGGAATACTCTAAGGATATGCTATGGGATGTCAATATTCCTTCTCCAATAAGGAAGAAATGACAATGATGTAACTTAGCACATGTTCCCAGAGGTTAAGAATATACTTATGCAAAAACTTGTGTGGTGCCTACTTCTGGTCCAAAGATTTTTATAGATAGTAGCTCTTTGGAGTATGTCATGCCAGAAACACTGAAACAAACAGTGATGTAGTGAACCCTGAAAGAAGATGAGCTCTGCTAGTCCTGCCATGTTCTCCATGGCCCTCAGGTGATGCAGACATTTCCAGTGGCTCCTAAGACTCAGTGGGAAGACGGACAGGGAGGTAGGCACTATGGGGCTGCCAAGTGGCTGCGGGGAAATAGGATGTGGTTGACAGTGTCCCATTGCTGGGGCCAAGAGGAAACACGACTTGCCTCCCTGATGGGGGGTGCCAGTGATTGAAAAGTCAGGGTGAGCGCAAACATCAAACACACACAAAGCACACACAACAGAAACCACTGCATCAGCATCAGTCTACACCAGAGTGAGATTTGAGGCAATGCCCCATAACAACGAGGGGAACTGTACAGGATGATGTCTAAGAAAACATCTACATTCCTCTTCCTCCTCCCTGCTCTAAGAACCAGAGCACCCTCCTCCTAAAGATCAACCAGAATTACGTACATGGAATGAGCCTGTTCTTATAATCAAAACTGACAATAAATTTATGTAAACTGTTATTAAGGGGTTCAGTGGGAAAAGGGACATGACACAGCATAGTTGAAATAAATAAAAATAATAAATGCATTTCACATTTATATTCCCAAGAAGGTGAAATTGCTCAACTTAATATAAAACATTTATGATATAACAATTAAGAATATGATATAGCAAAATACCGTCAATATCTCCTAAATTGTTCTAGACTTTTTCACTCTTTGTTTATTTTTTTTCCCAGAATAGCTACCACCAAGTCTTTTGATTTAAAAAAAATGAAGCTAATAATACTTTGACAATAGGGCTGTTTCAAGTATTAACTAGAATAACATAAATGTTCAATAATGAAAGATGCTATTATTTGTGTTCTTACCATCTGCCATTGGAAAGATGTTTTCTATATTGTTTTGTTTTGTTTCTTACATGTTTTCATTTTAGAAAAATGCATATGCCATTTTAAAGTGGGCAATTAAAATCATGTTTTTAGAAACAAAGAAGGACGTTACGTAATGATAAAGGGGGCAATTCATCAGAGAATATAATAATTGTAAATGTACATGCACCCAACATTGGAGTACCTAAATATATAAGGAAATATTAAAAGATCTGAGGGGGAGAAGTCGATTGCAATACAATAACAGTAGGGAAATATCAATACTCCATTTTCAACAATGGACAGATAATTCAGACAGAAAATTAATAAGGAAACATTAGACTCGAACAACATTTTAGATTAAATGGACCTGAAAGACACACATAAAACATTCCCTCTCACAGCAACAGAGTATACATTCTTCTCAAGTATATGTAGAACATTCTCCAGGACAGATCATATCTTAGGTCAGAAAACAAGCCTTAGCAAATTTTAAAAAATTGAAATATCAAATATCTTTCTTTAACCACAGTAGTATGAAACCAGAAACCAATAACAGGGAGAATTTTGTAAAATTCACAAATACATGAAAATTACCCAACATGACGCTGAACAACCAATGGGTAAAAGAATAAAGGGAAAATTTAAAAATATTTTGAGAAAATGAAAATAAAACACACTAAAACTTGCAGGATGCAGCAAAAGCAATTATAAGAAGAAAGTTTACAGCAATAAATACCTATATTAAAAAAGAAGAACTGTCTTAAATAACAAACTTAACATTACTCTTTAAGGAACTGGAAAAATAAGAACAAACTAAGCCCAAAATTAGAAAAAGGAAAGAAATAATAAGGATTAGAGCAGAAATAGATTAAATATAGACTAGAAAAACAATATGAAAAATCAACAAAATGGGATTTTAAAAATATTTTTTAAAAATTTATTTAAAAATATTTTTATTAAGGTAAAGATATACAGTTTACCATCTTTACCATTGTAAGTATACAGTTCAGTGGTAATAAATATGTTTATGTTCTTTATTTTCCCCTCCCTCTGTACCCTCCTTCCAGGACTCTGCTAACCATCAATCTACTTTCTACCTTCATGAGATACTTTTCTAGGTCCCACATGTGATAGTTTTTTAAAAAGATAAACAATTGACAAATCTTTAGCTACAGTAAATAAGAAAAAGAGAGAACATTCAAATAAATAAATTTAGAAGTGAAAGAGAAGACATTATGAAATAAGTCGAAGAGGACACCAATCAGTCGAAAGATGTCTTGTGTTCATTAATTGGTAAATTAATATTGTTAAAATGTCCATACTACTCAAAGTGATCTACAGATTCAATGAAATCCCTATAAAATTTTCATATAAATAAAAAAATTCTAAAATTCATATGGAATTATAAAAAACCTGACTAGCCAGGCAATCATGAACAAAAGAAATAAAGCTGGAGGCATCATACTACCTGATCTCAAACTACACTATAAAGCTATAGTAATTAAAACCACATGGTACTGGCCCAATAGACACATTGAACAATGTAGCAGAATAGAAAACCCATAAATGAAGCCATGCATGTATGGTCAATTGATTTTTGACAAAAGTACCAAGAATACACAATGGGAAAAAGACAAGCTCTTTAATAAATGGTGGTGTAAACACTAGATATCTCACATCATATACAGTAAACTCAGAATGGATTCAAGACTTAAAATCTGAAACTATAAAACTACTGGAAGAGGCCGGGCATAGTGGCTCACACCTGTAATCACAGTACTTTGGGAGGCTGAGGTGGGTGGATCACAAGGTCAAGAGATTGAGACCATCCCGGCCAACATGGTGAAACCCCATCTCTACTAAAAATAAAAAATTAGCTGGGCATGATAGCATGTGCCTGGAGTCCCAGCTACTCAGGAGGCTGGGGCAGGAGAATCACTTGAACCCAGGAGAGGGAGGCTGCACTGAGCTGAGATTACACCATTACACTTCAGCCTGGGCAACAAGAGCAAAACTCCATCTCAAAATAAGATAAAATAAAATAAAATAAAATAAAACCTACTAGAAGAAAAGATAGTGGGGGAAACGAAACAGCATTCATCTGGGTAATAATTTTTTGTATTTGACCCCAAAAGTGCAGGCAACAAAAACAAAAATCAACTGATGGTATTACATCAAACTAAAAAGCTTCTGCCCAGCAAAGGAAATAATTGATAGAATGAAGTGACAACCTACAAATTGAGAGAAAATATTTGCAAGCCATATATTTGATAAGGGATTAACATCCAAACAACTAAAAGGAATTCAAACAACTCAACACCAATAAAACAAATAACCTGATTTTAACAAAGGGCAAGGGACCTGAATAGACATTTTTCAAAAGAAGACATACGAATGGCCAACAAACACATGAAAAATGCTCAAGAACATGAGTCATAAGGGAAATAGTATAATATGAAGTCAAATAGTATAATTTGTAGTCAGATAATGTGATTCCTCCAGTTTTATTCTTTTTGCTTAGGATAGGTTTGGCTATTCTGGGTCTTTTGTGGTTGCATGTAAATTTTAATTTGCTTTTGCTATTTCTGTGAAGAATGTCATTGATAGCTTATAGGGATTGCACTGAATCTGTAGATTGCTGTGGGTTATATGGACATTTTAACAATATTGATTCTTTCAATCAACAGACATGAAATATTTTTCCCTTCTTTTGGTGTCCTCTTCAATTTCTTTCATCAGTGTTTCATTGTTTTCATTATAGAGATCTTTCACTTCTTTGGTTAATTCTTAGGTATTTAATTTTATGTGTGTCTTTTGTAAATGGAATTATGTTTTTATTTCTTTTTCACATTGTTCACTATTGGCATGTAGAAATGCTACTAATTTTTCGTGTTGATGTTGTATCCTGCAACTTTACTGAATCTGTTGATTAGTTCTAATAGTTTTCCTGTGGAGTCTTTAGCTTTTTCCAAATATAAGATTGTATCATCTGCAAAATAGGATAATTTGACTTTTTCCTTCCCAATTTTTTTTTTTTTTTTTTTTTCTGGAGACAGAGTCTTGCTCTGTCACCCAGGCTGGAGTGCAGTGGAATGATCTTGGCTCGCTGCAACCTCCACCTCCCAGGTTCAAGAAATTCTCCTGCCTCAGCCTCCCGAGTAGCTGGGACTATGGGCATGTGCCACCATACTCAGGTAATTTTTTGTATTTTTAGTAGAGATAGGATTTCGCTATCTTGGCCAGGGTTTCACCAGGTTGGCCACCATGTTTAGTAGAGACAGGGTTTCACCACGCTGGCCATGACCTCAGTTGATCCACCCACACTGGCCTTCCAAATTGCTGGGATTACAGGCATGAGCCACTGCACCCAGTCTCTCCTTTCCAGTTTTGATGCCCTTTTCATCTTTTGTCTGATTGCTCTAGCTAGGACTTCCAGTACTATGTTGAGTAAGACTTGTAACAGTGGACATCCTTGTCATGTTCTAGATCTTAGAGGAAAGGCTTTTAGTTTTCCGAATTAAGTATTATATTAGCTGTAGGTCTGTCATAAATGGCTTTTACTATGTTGAGGTATGTTCTTTCCATTCCCAGTTTTTTGAGTTTTTTTTTTTTTAATCATGAAGAGGTGTTGAATTTTATCAAGTGCTTTTTCAGCATCAATTGAAATGACTACATGATTTTTGTTCTTCGTTTTGTTGAAATGATGCATCACATTGATTGATTTCTGTGTGTTGAACCATCTTCGCATCCCAGAGATAAATCCTACTTGGTCATGATGAATGATCTTTCTATGTATTGTTGAAAACTGTTTCCCAGTATTTTGTTGAGGATTTTTGCATCAATATTCATCAGCGATATTGACCTGTAGTTTCCGTTTGTTGATATGTCTTTGTCCAGTTTGTATATCAGAGTAATACTGGCCTCATAGAATGAATTTTGAAGTATTCCCTCCTCCTCTATTTTTCAGAATAGTTTGAGTGGGATTGATATTAATTCTTCTTTAAATTTTGTTCATTTTGGCCAGGTGCAGTGGCTCATGTCTGTAATCCGAGCATTTTGAGAGACTGAGGTGAGTAGATCAACTGAGGTCAGGAGTTTGAGACCAGCCTGACCAATATGGTGAAACTCTGCCTCTACTAAATAAAAAAATTAGCCAGGCGTGGTGGCATACACCTGTAATCCCAGCTACTCAGGAAGCTGAGGCAGGAGAATAGCTTAAACCCAGGAGGCGGAGGTTGTAGTGAGACAAGATTGCACCATTGCACTGCAACCTTGGCAACAAGAACAAAACTCCGTCTCAAGAAAAAGCAAAAAAAAAAAAAAAATGGTAGACTTCAGCAGTGAAGCTATCAGGTCCTTTTCTTTAGTGGGTGACTTTTTATTATGGCTTTGTTCTCAATGCGATTGGTCTTTTCAGGTTTTGGATTTCTTTCTAGTTCAATTTTGGTAGGTTATATGTATCTAGGAATTTGTTCATTTCTTTCAGATTTTCCAATTTATTGGCATACAGTTGACTATAGTAACCACTAATAATCCTTTGAATTTCTGCAGTAGCAGTTGTAATGTATCCTTTTTCATTTCTGATTTTCTTTATTTGGATCTCTCTCTCTTTTTTCTTAATTGGCTAAAGCTTTGCCAACCTTATTTAACTTTTCAAAAAAGTAACTTTTGTTTTATTAATATTTTACAGTATTTTTTTCATTTCGATTTCATTTATTTCTGCTCTGATCTTTATTATTTCATTTCTTCTGTGAATTTCGGGTTTGGTTTGCCTCTTGCTCCTTGAGTTCTTTAAGATGCATCATTAGATTGTTTATTTAAAGTTTTTCCTCTTTTTTGATGTAGGTAGTTATAGCTATAAACTTCCCACTTACTACTGCTTTTGTGTTTCCATTACCATTTGTTTCAAGAAATTTTTCAATTGCCTTTTTATTTTCTTCTTTGACCCACTGGTCATTCAGGAGCATATTCATTAATTTTCATGTATTTGTATGGTTTCCTAAATTCCTCTTATTACTTTCTAGCTTTAGTCCATTGTGGTCAGAGAAGATGCTTGTGGGTTTATTTTTTTCAGTTTTTTTGAATGTTTTAAGACCTGTCTTGTGACTTAACATATGGTCTATCCTTGAGAATGATCCATGTGCTAAGGAAACAAATGTGTATTTTGCAGTTCTTAAATGAAATGTTCTGTGACTGTCTATTAGGTTCATGGAGTCTGTAGTGCAGATAAAGTCTGATGTTTATCGGTTGGTTTTCTGTCTGGAAGATCTGCCCAGTGCTGAAAGTGGGGTGTTGGTCTCCAGCTATTATTGTATTGGAGCCTATCTCTCTCTTTGGCTCTAATAATATTCCTTTTTATATCTAGATACTCAGGTATTGGGTTCATATATATTTAAACTTGTTATAACCTCTTGCTGAATTGGCCCATTTATTATTATATAGCGACCTTCTTTGTCTCTTCTTATAGTTTCTGTCTTGGAATATTTCATCCAACATAAGTATAGAAACTCTGGCTCTTTTTGGTTTCCTTTGGCAAGGAATATCTTTTTTTTTTTTTTTTTTGCTTTATTTTCAGTCTGTGTGTGTCTTTACAGGTGAAGTGTGTTTCTTGTAGGCAACAGGTCAATGGGTCTTTTTTTCCCATCCATTCATCCAGTTTATGTTTTTAGATTGGGCAGGTTAGTCCATTTAAATTCAATGTTATAATTGATAAAGGCTTACTCCTGCCATTGTGTTATTTGTTTTCTGGTTGTTTTATGGTCTTCTCTCCCTTCTTGCTTTCCTCCCTGTCTTCCTCTAGGGAAGGTAATTTTCTCTGGTGACATGATTTACTTTCTTGCTTTTTATTTTTTGTGTATCCATTATATGCTTTTTTGGTTTGACATTACCAAGAGGCTTGCAAATACTATCTTAAAACACATTTTTTAACCTGATAACAACTTCCCACTGTTTGCATAAACAAACAGGCAAAAAGAAAACTTATAAAAACTCTCCACCTTAATTTCATCCTCCTGATTTTTAACTTTTTGCCGTTTCTATTTTTATTTTATTCCACTGGCTATGTCTAGAAAAGTTGTAGTTTTCATTTTTGATTAGTTCATCATCAAGTCTTTCTACTTAGGATAAGAGTGATTACATACCAGTTACAGTGTTATAATATCCTGTGTATTTCTGTGTACTTACTATTACCAGTGAGTTTTGTACCTTCAGGTGATTATTTATTGCTCACTAATGTCCTTTTCTTTCTGATTGAAATACTCCCTTTAACATTTCTTGTGGGACAGACCTGGCATTAATAAAATCCCTCAGCCTTTGTTTTTCTGGGAAAGTCTTTATTGCTCCTTCATGTTTGAAGGATATTTTCACCAGATATACTATTCTAGGGCAAAATTTAATTTCCTTCAGCACTTTAAATATATCATGCCACTCTCTCCTGGCCTGTAAGGTTTCCACTGAAAAGTCAGCGGCCAGATGTATTGGAGCTCCGTAACAGGTTGTTTATATTCTCTTGCTGCTTTTCTTTCAAACTCCCAAATGTCAAGGATAAAGAAATCCTTATTATTAAATGCCTTGAAGTAGTTTTCTTTGGGTTACACATGCTTCATGTTCTATAACTTTCTTGTACTTGGATATTGATACTGTTCTCTAGGTTTGGGAAGTTGAATAAACTTGTTACCCCTATCTTTTTCTCTACCTCTTAAGGCCAATAACTCTTAAGAGTTTTCCTTTTGAGGCTGTTTTCTAGATCCTGTCGGCATGCTTCATTGTTCTTTTATTCTTTTGTCTCCTCTGACTGTGTATTTTCAAATAGCTTGTCTTCAAGCTCACTACTTCTTTCTTCTGCTTGATCAATTATTCGATTAAAGGACTGGTGCATTCTTCAGTGTGCATTTTTCAGTTCTAGAATTTCTATTTGATTCTTTTGATTTCAATCTTTTTGTTAAATGTATCTGATAATATTCTGAATTATTTCTCTGTGTTATCTTGCATTTCTCTGAGCTTCCTTAACACAGTTATTTAAAAATCTCTGTGTGAAAGGTAACATGTCTGTTTCTCTAGGATTGGTCCCTGGTGCCTTATTTAGTTCATTTTGTGAGGTCATGTTTTCCTGGATGGTGCTGATGTTAGTAGATGTTCTTCAGTGTCTGGGCTTTGAAGAGTTAGATATTTATCACAAACTTAACTGCTGGGCTTATTCATAGCCACCCTTCCTGGGAAGGCTTTTCAGTTATTTGAAAAAACTTGGGTGTTGTGATATAAGCTAGTTCTGCTTTACGGGGCACTCCAGTAATGCTGTGGTTTTTGCAGACTTGTGAAGGTACTGCCTTGATGGTTTTAGACCGGATCTGGGAGAAGTCTCTGCATTGCTAGGCATAGACATTTGTTCTTTTCCCCTACTTTCTAAACATACAGTCTCTTTCTCTATACAGAGCCACTGAAAGCTGGGGGTGGAGTGACACAAGCACTCCTGTGGCCCCCACTGCTATGAATACACTGAGTCAGACCGGAAGCCAGCACAGCACTGGATTCACCCAAGGCCTGCTGTAACCACTCCCTGGCTAGTGCCTATGTTCACTGAAGGCCCTGGGTCTCTACGATCAGCAGGTAGCAAAGCCAGCCAGGCCTGTTTCCTTTCCTTCAGAGCACTAAGGTCTCTCAAGTTGTAGGTGGGTCCACAAATGACACCTGGGGGTCAGGGACTAGAGTCCAAAACCTTAGAAGGCCACCTGATATTCTATCATGTTGCAGCTCAGCTGGCACACAAACCACAGGATGCAGTCCTTCCCACTCTTCCCTCCTCTTTCCAAAAGCAGAGGAGTCTCACCCTACAGCCACTGCCACCCCAGGCCATGAGGGGTACTCCCAGACTACCACCAATGTTCCCTTGAAGTCCAACCTCTCTTAAGTCAGCTTGTTGTGAATGCTGCCTGGCCTGTGACTCAACCTTCAGGGCAGTGGATTCCCCCTCTGGCACAGGGCAGGTCCAGAAATGCTGTTCAAGAGTCAAGTCCTGGAATCAGGGACTGCAAGGTACCCCACTGTGGCCGTGCTGGTACCTATAGTACAAGACAAAGTCTCCTTTACTTTTCCCTCTGCTTTTCTCAAGCAGGAGTTTTGCCCCATAACCACCACAGCTGGTAATGTTCTGAGTCTCACCTGAAAGCAGAAAGTCTCAGAGGCTCACCAAGGCCCATGATGTAGTGCCTAGGCTGCGGATCCCCTTCCAGCCCAGAGAGGCCCCGTGGAGTTTTCTATTCCACCATCTTGTTCCACCTCCTCAATTTATAGAAAAGTTTTAAAATTATGTTTTTAAGTGCTCTAGGACAGTGATTTTCAAAATTAGCTTTGAAATGAGTTTCATAAGAAAAGTTTTATGTGGAAGCTACATAATAAAATAGATGAAAAACAAATCCACTCTGGAAACCAAGGGGCAGGTATCTTCAGGATTCTAATTAACGTTTAAGGTGAATGTGTCTGCTCTCAGGTAAGCAGGTAGAGTATAAGATGGGATCTGAGAAGAATGGGAGGAGTTTGGAACAGGGAAGTGAGTCTACTGGAGACAGTCAAATAATTGTCTAGCAAAATTCCCACTTTGTCTTCATTTTTCTGACATTTTGTGTCCTTTCGATGGTAACATGAATAACTCAAATATATGCATCATTTCAAATACGCATTTTCAAAGTTTAAAAATTTTAGCTGGGCACAGTGGCTCACACCTGTAATCCCAGCACTTTGGGAGGCCGAGGTGAGCAGGTCACTGGAGGCCAGAAGTCTGAGACCAGCCTAGCCAACATGGCAAAACACATCTCTACTAAAAATACAAAAATTAACTGGGCGTGGTGGCACGTGCCTATAATCCCAGCTACTCAGGAGGCTGAGGCAGGAGAATCACTTGAACTTGGGAGGTGGAGGTTGTAGTGAGCCGAGATCACACTCTTGCACTCCAGCCTGGCAACAGAGCAAGACTCCATATTAAAAAAATAAAATAAATTAAAAAAAAATTTTCAGAGCACATGTACTTTGTCTCACTAATCATTAAAACCACACAATGAACTAAGCAGAAAGGCCAGTAGCAGAAGTAGTGAAGCTGCCTTTGCAAAAGTTACATCAGTGAGAAAATTACAACAGTGAAGGAGAGCTGAGTTAACCTAGCCTCCATCTTGCCTTTTCCTTAATTATTCCTGGGCTTTTGGGCCAAGCAGACTTTGAGAGACATTCAGGCTATAGTTTAATAGGTCTTCCCCAAAACTCAACCACTTTATAAAGCTAATGTAAGGCTATCAAGCTGAGGGGGAGGAGAGGAGCCTGATTCTGCTAATGTGTAAGCATAGACTGTCAGTCATTCCTGCAGATAACAACACTATTGTAGATTAGCCTTTTGAGATATCTTTACAGGTTTTTTTTTTTTTTCATGTCTGACACCCATGGCTCCACCTAGACCCACTAACTCTGCTCCTGTGGCTCCACCCAGAAGTGATTCAGCATGCAGGAGGACAGCTTCCACCCACTATGATTTCATCTTTGCCCCAAACAATTAGCAGCAAGCCTAGCTCCCGCTAACACTTCCCCAAAACTGCCTTTGAAAACCTAGGAGCTTTGGAGGAGATTACTGAGTGCTAACTCTGTCTCCCACATGGCATGGCTGGCCTTGTGTTAAGCTCTTTCTTTACTACAATGTTGTGGTCTTCATTTGTGCAGCAAGCAAGAAGAAACCCTTGGGTGGTTACAGCCGTAGAAGTTCCATTTTACACATTAGGCAATATAGCCACGATTGAGTTGGAATATTTTAAAAAATATTTGCAAATAATTATCCAAGTAGTAAAATGTATTCATAACTGATTTCATAAACCTGCTTTAATTTGAATTACTTAATTCACATGTACTATTATATTTAAGTTTAAATTCATTGAATAAAAGAGTAAAAAGTAGGCTAAGATTATGAAATATTTTTATAACTATTTCCTTTACCCATCTCTGAGATGATTCTGATTGCAAAATTATTTGTGTTGCAATTAGAATAAAGTTTATCCTGTGAAACTTGCCTTCACATGCCCTCAGGAGATATTCAGTTTTCCTTTTCTGTGACATAGATGGTATTTTATTTTACTTTAGACTCAGATAAAACCAAAGTCACTCTTGGATCTGGATTCCCTCTTCATTGTGCTCCACAGGAAGCCTTGCTGGAAGGAAGTGTTGGATAGGAAGTACACGAGATAAGGAGCCAATTATTTCTATGCAAATTACTTAAATACAGCGATTTTTGTTCGCACAGGGAGGATCAAAAGAATCTGAGCCATCTGGAATCTAGAGAATTGAAGAAATGCATTAGGTACAACTAACAGGAAAATGGGGAAGAGAAAGCTGTTGAATTTTAAAAGTAGTGACTTTAAAATAACTTGTCTATAGCTACATATCAGCTACCAAAAAAAAAAAAAAGAAAAGAAAAAAAAGAAATAAAATAAAAAATAAAAAGAAAAAAGAGAAAATAACTTGTCTAAACAATCCAATCCTGCTCTGCAGATTCTGAAAGAAGATAACTTCTGCAGTGGCCACATGATGAGTTCTGTGTAAAAAAAAAAAACCCACTTAAAGTCTCTGAAAATTGTTATAGAGTCATACAGAAAACAAATAAACATTTATTCAAGAAAATCTATTACATGTATTTATTCAAGAATAATAAGAGTCTGCAGCACTTGAGTCCCAACTTTTTTCCTTCTCTCACCTACCAGCTCGTTGTGATGGATCTCAACTCTGGGTGGGTGTGACCAAGAAGACAAGGCTCCCTCCCAACTAAATCCCCAGTTAAGGCTGCTATCACCCCCAGGAGATGCAGGCCACTGGCACTTTTCATCACCCCAGTTTCATTTTATAGAAGCTAACTTCCAAGTGAGTGCTACAGAAAGAGTGAGACTCCCTTCCGCCACACATCCCCACTTGAAGGTTCTACCCCAGGTATATCAGACTGAGAATACCAGGGCCCAGTTGCTCTCACCTGGCTTGCTCCTAAGGTGGAGGTTCCACACTGGGAGAGACAAGCCAAGAAACCCAGGGGCTACCACCTCTGTCCAGGATCCTGCACATAAAGCAGGGCTGTCACTCCAAGAGAAGCAGACCATTGTCCTTGAACCCAGCTCTGGAGCAGCAGCTCAGAGACTTGCCCAGGGGCAGAGGCAGCCTATAGGAATGGAGAGCTCTAAAGCTCTTTATAAAGGAATTGTCTTTATTTAGAAGTGGGAAAGTGCAAGTCTCAAGGTGCTCTCCAAAGCAATGGACATTTCCATGATAATCACTTAGGAGGAGCTAGTTCCTCCTTGAGAGCTTTGAGCTGAACTCTAGGTTTATGTGATTACCACAGAGAATCACAAAAAGGGATTGCTAAGAAAATATATCCAGGGTTTGGAACAAGCCTCAAGACTGGACCCAAAAATTATTCCTGTAAAGAGGCTTACCTAAACTGGATAAGATGGTGGAACAGCTTATGCTGCAGGGCTTTGTTGGAAACAAAAGAGAAATTAGCTGACAGTTAGTGAAGCCTGACAGCTGGCTGTGATAACAACAGAGGCAGACAGCCTCTGGGAAAGCCTCAAAATAAGAAACAGTAAAAAGTCCTGCTGAAACCATTGTCTCCCCCAGGTGACTATGTGCAAGTCCAATGCGGTGACCTCTGAGGAATAAAATCAGAGGCTTCCTGACTATCAGGGAATATAGACCATGAAATAGTCCAGTCCAGTCACCAAACAAAGCAGCAAGCAAACAATAACAATAAGCCTCTGGTAGGGATCAGAATCCAGAATTACTACAATATATTAATATTGTTTTAAATACCTTCAGCAACAATAAAACATTATGAGACATGCAAAGAAACAAGTATGACTCATGCACAGGGGAGAAAAGAAAAGAGAAAACAACAATCGGGGCAACAGAAACTGTGAGATGGCAAGATACCATATTTGATAAATTTTGAAAACTTAACAAATTTGATAAACAAAGTTAACAATGGCCTCATAGAGACTTCTGCCAAGATGGCCAAATAGAAACAGCTGCGGTCTGCAGTTCCTAGCAAGAGCACACCGGAAGACAAGTGATCTCTGCATTTCCAACTGAGGTACCAGGTTCATCTCATTGGGACTGGATAGACAGTGGGAATAGCCCAAGGTGGGCAAGCTGAAGCAGGGTGGGGCATTGCCTCACCTGGGAGGTGCAAAGGGCTGGAGAACTCACTCTCCCAGCCAAGAGAAGTCATTAGGGACTTTTCCGGCACTAAGGCTTAGATACTGTGCTTTTCCCACCGTCTACACAACCCACAGACCAGGACACTCCCTCTGGCACCTAAATGTCAAGCTAAAATCCACTGGCTTGAAATTTTCACAGCTAGCAAAACAGCCTGAGTTCGACCTGGGATGTTTGAACTTGGTAGGGGGAGGGGTGCCCAACATTGCTGAGGCTCCTGTAGGCTGTTTCAACACTGCCTGTGTAAACAAAGCCGCTGGGCAGAGCCTATAACAGCACTGCAGCTCAGCAAGGCTTCTGCAGGCAGACTGTCAAGCGGATTTCCTTCTTGCTGGGCAGGGAATCTCAAAAAAAAAGACCGTAGCCCGTCAGGGACTTACAAAGCCCCCAACTTCCTGGGACAGAGCACCTGGGAAAAGGGGCAGTGTGGTTTCCACTTCAGCAGACCTAAATATCCCTGCCCAGCAGCCCTGAAGGGAGCAACAGATCTCCCAGCACAGTACTTGAAAGACCATCCCAGCTTCAGAGCTCCCCCACAAGGTAGCCTATCGTATCTCCTTCCCAGCTTAAATGATCCCCAGGAGCACTTTCTCACACATTTCCCTGCATAAATCTCTGTTTCATCTGCAACGCTACACGTTCTACTGACCTGTTATGTGTATTGCCTTTCTCCTCCCACAATAATATAAGCTCCCCTAAGGAAGGACATTCTCTTCACTGATATATTCAAAGCACCTTCACAATGCCTGGCACATACTGGACACTCAACAGATATTTGTCAAATGAATACTAAGTATTAGATCTTTTCCTCTGATTGAGAAAATTCTGAAACAAAAAAAGTAGATAAAATCTTTAATTTTACAGATATAAAATGTTATTCATTGAAATAAATTTTCTGTCTTGTATTAACCCTATACCACAGAGGCAGGAATATATGTAGACTTGTAGACCTTAGTTTCTCTTCAGTTTATTGGTGGGGGATGTCATTTAAAAATTATGGTGATACTGCCAGGTTTTTTTTAAGAGATGCTACACATCCATTTTCATATATATATATATATTTTTTAATTTCTTATTTTATGTATCTTTTTCTTGGACCAAAATGTGAACAGTTTTATTATTTATAGCTTTTTAAACTGTCAGCATGATTTACAATTTTTTCATGCACTTCCAGAATATTTCCTACTTTACTGGTTTCCCAGTTATAAATTTACCATTTTTTATTTCCTTTTCTTTCTTCTAGTCTCTTACAATGCAGGGCATGAATTTTGATACCATACTGTGGTCAGAAGTCATTGAAAACATGCTCCTGAAACTCTAGGATATCCTCAAAATACTGTCACTCTTATTTATGGCACATGTCAAGAGATGGGTTTTGATTTTTGCTAATACTATCCTCACAATGGGATATTTATTACACCACCCTTTCATGAAGAAAAACTAAAGAAACTGGGAGATCAAGATAGACAGATAGGTAGATAGACGTATTCTAATTTATTATATATAATTTTCTAGTTTTATATATATGCATTCTAGTTTTCTGTATATATTCTCTATATACATAAAGAAAGAATGATTCTTTATAGATCATCTATCTATCTATCTATCTATCTATCTATCTATCTATCTATCTATTTACATCCCCCCTGGACCAGGGGTCAAGATCCTGGAGAGAATGGAAATACCGCACCTTGAGGAATAGCCCTGTACTCCTTAACAATTTTCCACGCAAGGTGTCTGTGGCCTTAGGCAGTCTAGTCCACAGACATGAAGGACACAAGGCCCTTGGCAATTCACAATCTGCCTAAAACTCAGAAGCGAGAAGCCCAGCAGAAAGCAACAGCGTGGCAGCTGGGGAGCCGAGCAGAACTTGCAGCTGTTGTATGGTGCTGAGGAGACTAACATTTGTGTTTAGGGTAACTATGCTTTCCAAGTTTTGAGGGGCTTGAATCAAGAAAGAAAGGAGCACATCAAAGTGATTTTGATCTCTGGGGTGCACGTTCTCTTACACTTCAGGGGACTAGAGGTTGAGAAACTGCAGAGAAAGCAGCGCCTAAGAGTCTGGGAAGCTGAACAGGGCCTTGAAGCTGACAGTGCTGAGAAGGCAAAACTTAAGAGATCAGAGCCCACCATAGCTGAAGAGCCTAGCAGGACACCTCAGACTTCTAGGACTCCATGACACAGTTACTCAGAGGACGGTCAAATCAAACCAAGACAATGTCTCGTAAACGCTGACCTCTAATTTCAAATCTGCTCAACAGAATGGTCGGCTACAACTCCAGTTGCCCACCAGAAGCAAAAACAGACTCCCGGGAAGAATATTATGCCATCCAAAGCCTTGAGTTACCTGGAAAATTCTTTACATACAACCAAAATTCTTTGCATTCAGTAAAAAAATAAACATACCAGGCATCGCAGAAGATGGAAATAAAGAGCAACCACCAAAAGGGGGGAAGAGAGATATAAAACAAACCCCAAAATAATCAAGATATTGAAGTTATCCAATTGAATGTCCAGATAACTACAATTCGTATTTTAAAAAAGGGATGACAAGATGGAAAATTTCTTCTGAGAACTAGAATGGTTAATGAAGAATCAATGACAAGATTATAATGGAAAAAGCCCACAGATTGACTGAAGAGCAGATTGCACACAGCAGACAAGAGGCATAGTTTACTGGAACATATCCAAACTGAAGCATAACGAGACCAAAGGACAGAAACAGAAAAGCCATATGAGACATGGTGGAAAAAATTAACAGACATGAATCAAAGCCCCCCAAATAAAGGACAGAGAGAACAGGAGAAGCAGCAATATTTAAAAGCCTGATGGTTAAGAATTTTACAAAACAGGCCAGGCACGGTGGCTCACACCTGTAATCCCAGCACTTTGGGAAGCCAAGGGTGGCAGATGGCCTGAGGTCAGGAATTTGAGACCAGCCTGACCAACATGGTGAAAACCCATCTCTACTAAAACTACCAAAAAAATTAGCCAGGCATAGTGGCAGGTGCCTGTAAGCCCAGCTACTTAAGAGGCCGAGGCAAGAGAATCACTTGAACCTGGGAGGCCGAGGTTGAGCTGAGATCGCTCCACTGAACTCCGGTCTGGGTGACAGAGCAAGACTCCATCTCAAAAAAAAAAAAAAAATTTACAAAACTGATAAAAGATAACAAGCCACAGATTCAAGACTTTCACTAAACCCCCAACAGAAGAAAATCAAATAAATGCACATACATTTGAAAAGACTGTAAATGCACTTTCCCTTGGATTCAGCAATTCCACTTCTCAGAAGAATCCTACAGATACTTGTAAAACATTGCCAATTCATGTGAAGGATATTCATTACTACATTGTTAAATGTAAAAAAGAAATCTAAATGACAATCAATGGTAGGTAGCATTAATAAGTTTTGATACTCCTCTCTCCCCCCATCCTTTCCAATGACACTAATTTTTAAATAATTCTTTTAAACAATATGCTTATTGGGACATCAGTCTTGTATTTCTTCTCTGATTCTCTTTACCCTCTCTTTATTGGGTGACTCACTGTGGTAGAGTGGGTCAACCCTCCAATTTTGGATTTGGATAAAATACCAAACTATGCTACGTACACCTGGTCTCCTGAATGACTGCTGAGGGACCAGTTGACACCACTTAGAAGTGTGAAGATAAGCTGAGGGTGAAACTTAGCTAATGGGAAATAGGGACAGGAGAGAAATAGGCAGATAATATGGCCTCCTTTCCCCTCCACTGTGGACTACATTGACATGTGTTTCCTCCTGGAAATCCTTTGGGGAAGCCTCCTGTGTTAAGTGCACTAGGCACCCTGCTGTGTCTCTTCATGGCTTGCCATGAAGCAGAAGGTTGCATGGTAGCACATCACGGTGCCTCACACCTTGCCTTGCCTCACTTCCCTCTTCCCTCACATTGTCCTAGGCTTGTGCCTCTCAAATAAAGCATTAGCACTTAATTCTTGCATCAGGCTCCACTTTCTAGAGGGTGTGAACTAAGGCAATAACATTTTTGTGCCATACAATGGAATACTGTGTCAGCTTAAATAGTTCTGTATGTACTGAAATTGAATGCATACATCTGCCTGTAGAAAGATACATTGATGGATGAAT